>CM053504.1:45081718-45681718 GCA_028627145.1 Eidolon dupreanum | reverse complement strand
AAAAGATGAATACATTGGTTATATACAGAAAAAAAGTTTGGCTGAGCATGTCACCTATGCATCATTTTATACAGACCCAGTGTAGCATGAATATAGCTAGGGGCACCAAGGGAGGGGGGAGGGCAAGAAGATGAAGGAGCCTAGGACGGAGCCCCAGTGATTGCTTTCTGTGGTGGCTAGATGGAAACAGGAGGAGGAGCCAAGAGGCACAAGGAAGGTGAGGATAGTAACTGATCATCCTCCCTGGTAGTGAGAGCTCGATAATGGGTCTCAGAAGGAATAAGAAGCCAGCCTTTCATGGAGTAGAACTTCTGTTTTTAACAAATTTCCTGGAAGACCCTATGAGAACTCATTTTTATTTTTAAAGTTGAAGGATGAGACACTCCAATAGTTCTCAGAGTAATCAAAGTTCATTAAAAAGATAATGAAGACATCAAATTTCTGACAAGAGATAATAATTCAGTTGATGATAGAGGCTTGTACAAAGAAAGCCAGAACTAACTTACAAAGAAGGACATGGTGGGAAAAGCCAGATGGTCTTTACCATATATTGCTATGGTCACTATAATAATGAACGACTATGAAAGTTCAAGTATACTCTTGTGGCTGTAATGGGAACATGTGTGTTACTTAAACGTGAACTTTTAAATGAGAAACAGTCCTTGGGACCAGATTGAAATGAATTCTGTTGAAAAGAGAAAAAATATATATATATTTGAAATGTTCCACTTTCTATATAAAAGGAAACAATGTGGAGATGTTTTTGTCTTGTCCAAACAAATGATTCATCAGTTAAAAAAAAAGTCTCTGTTTTGACAATATTTTTAGCCTTAGACAACAGAATCCATGCTAACTAATATAAGTAAAAGAGGTTTATTGAAAGCTGTCGGCAACTTATAGAATTGTTAGAAAATAGACTCTAGGCTGAAGTTCCAGGAATAGCTCCCAAAACCCCACTGCAGACTTGGTCCACCAAAGGAGCTACTGCCAACACTGTCAGGGACCTGTTGATGGGGGAGCCACGCCCAGCCGATGGCCTCCAATCCTTCCTGCCTTCACCACAGGCACACCAGCACAACAGGTGCCTAAGCCTGCCAGTCTCCCATTTGTCTCAGTTTCAGATGACAGTCCTCTGAGAGGGCGTCCAAATGGTGAAACCTAAATTTCATCTGCAAATGCTGGCAAGGGAATATGGAAAACGTTGTTTTCAGCTTTCTACCCTCTGCCAAGATGGTATGGGATGAGGGGAGTGGGATTAATGTCTCAGGAGCCAATCCACTGTATCTTCCACAGAAGTCGAGGAAGGAGTGGTTAGGTGAGCAGTATCAGATGATGCCGAGAGAACAAGTACAATGAAAACTGGAAAGCACTTCTTGAACACAGTGATCACTGGTTACATAAACAAAAACTGAAACAGTGCATTCACAGAGTTGGAGCTGTCGGAGTGAATGCAAAGGAAGGAAATGAAATCAAGAATTTTAAGAAATTTGATGGTAAAGAAGTGGAAAGAAATAGAGCAAGCAGCTGAGGTGGGGAGCTGGTGGGGTGTTTCCTTAATTTTTCTCTGACTATCATTGGTTTGGTTTGCAGATATTTAAAAAACTGGTGATATAGTTTTGGGAGGGAGGAGTGGAATATAAACAAATAAAAGGAATAATGTAAAGAAAAAATAAAGAATGATTCAGAGTGTGAGGTTTCTGGATAGTCAGAAGGGTGGGGACAGGTGGCACCCAGAGCACAGATAAGGAGTGGCCATGAGCTTAGAGGAAAGCTGGATTCTCTATGGAGAAAAGTCAGAATGGTGAAGGTTAAAGGAGGTTTGCAGAGACAGTGGCAGGCAGATAAGGGCATGTCCATCTGGTGGCTTCTATTTCCTCTGCGAAGTGGGATGCTCAGTCATCTGCCAAAAAGGGTAGAGGAGGAGTGGCATCTAAGACAGAGGAGGGGTGATGTTTAAAATGATCATCTGGAGAGTGAGGGAGTGAGGTGACTAAAGAGGCATAAAGGATAAAGGAGCATAAGACATCTCTGTGGTCCGAGGGAGCACGATGATCCCTGTGCGTGGTGGGACCAAGAGGCTCTGCTGTGTAATTCTTCCAGAGCAGAGGGAATAAATAAATAAATATATATATATTTCATTTTGTAATTAATATTTTCATTTCGTAATATTTTATATATAATTTTTTGGGTCTAATCTATGATTGGGGTTTTGTCAGATGGGTACAACAAGAAGAAAAAAGAACTAGGGAATTTGTTCTATGAAATCCAAGCTGGTTGGAGGGAAGGTAAAGAAAGGAGAGCTGATGGAGGGAAAGAGGCAGAGAGACCACCGCACCAAGAGGCTGGATGAGCACAAGGAGCCCTTGCAGTGAGGGAGGTGAGCAAGCAAAGTGCGAGAGAAGAGGCCATGCTCAGAGAGGTTCTGCTGATTTAGTGATACACAATATTTTTGAATGACTATTGTTTCGGCCCTGTAATAGACCAAAAGGTAAAGGATGCCAGGAAAGTCTAATGGTGAAGACATGTCAGCAAGGTGCAGATTTACTATGAAGCCATGACACTTATGCTTTAGGGCCCCTTGCTCACAGAGCTCCTTCTAAGGCCCAGGGAGGGATCCTAGTAATTTTATATTTGTTATTTTGAATTTATGTACAAGGTTTTGGGCCCACATAACTTGGATCCATCCCTGGGCCTTCCAAGGCCTCAGAAGAGGCCACACAAATGAGGAATCATGAAGCTGAAGCTTCCTTAGCATCGTGGTAACTGCATCCCTTCATGTCATCTAACTATGATGAAATAAATGAATGTAGTCTAGTGTCAAGAATGTAGTTTTTAGGTTCAATTAGAACAAAGTTAGAATTCTGGCATCTGCCTTTTACTAGTCAAAATATTGCCCAAAGTGACTGAATGCAAGTCTCTTCATGTGTCTGCAGGTTGACTATAAGGTATCTGTCATGACCCTATGACTTGTTCCTAACCAGTAGAATATGACAAGGGTGATGGGATGTCACTCCCACAATTATGCTATGTTATATAAGACTTCATCTTGTATAAGACTTACTCTAGAGGTTTGCTCTCCCTGAAAGGTTTGAAGAAGCAAGCCACCATAAGACCAATGTCTTTAAAGAAATAAATTCTTCCCATAATCTTCATGAAGCAGACCCTTCTCCATTTGAGCCTCCAGATGAGGACGCAGCGCTGGCCAAGACTTCAATGGCAATTTTGCTGAGGATCCAACCAAGCTATGCCTGGACTCCTAGCTCACAGAAACCCATGGTAAATGTGTATTGTTTTAAGCCACAATTTGCTACACAGCATAAGCAACAAATAAAATATGTAAATATAAGGATAATAGCATTTGTTTTGCCAGACTGATATGAAGATAACATGAGATATATGATAGTAGCCATGACAATTCCAGGGATGAGTGGATACTTTCCTTTTTGGCTTTCTAGGTAATCTTACAGCCCTAGTAAGAAGTGACTCATTCCAAGGAAAGCAAGAGAGTAGTATTTCATCTGGATTTTGAATAATTAGTGAGATGTTGCTTTGTGGAGAATGAAAGGAAAAGGAAGAGCAGAGCAAAAGTAAAGAGTCATAAAAGTGAATGATGTAGGCAGTAACCTCAAATAATATCAGGGTGTAGGTTTCACTGGGAAATGTCATGAGAAACCTGACCAGACCATTTGGGACCAGGTCATGGGGACCTTTGATCATTAAACTAAGAAAATTTTAATATTTTAAATTAATCACATGTATTTTTCCCCCTAAGTTGAATTTGAAACTAGAACGTTTAGTCAGATTTAAATTCCAATTTAGCAATTGTAGAATATCTGATCAAAAAAAATTTAAATCTTATGCTTTTTACTCAGATGAAATTGATATTTAAATGATAGCAGAAAATAAAAAGAAAAATTTTCTTACATATTCCTCTATCCACTGTGAGACTCTGTGTGTGTGTGTGTGTGTGTGTGTGTGTGTGTGTGTGTGTGTGTGTGTGTAGCAGCTGTAGGAAGTGTCTCTCATATCTCCAATTGCCCAGAGTGTAACTAGTGAAGGGACCCAGATGCCGAGCTCTGAAACCCACCACTGAGTTTGCACCAAAACCTTAGTGCTGCCCACGACCGACAGACTGAGTGTGGCAGGACACTCAGACAGACCCTCCTGGGAGTCTCACGGGCAACTCCGGCTCAAGAGTTTGGCAGTAGCCTTGCTAAATTTCCCTGAGAACTTCAAAGCCATCCATCTACACTTCCCTCCACCCTTCCTCTTTCCTCCACTTAAGCTGGGAACTGTACTGCAGCTTGATGTCTCTTTCTTTCTTCTCTAGCTCCCTCCTCATTACAGGCCTTTCCCTTAATAAATTTTTGGCACAATTAACCCTGTCATGGCATCTGTTTCTTGGAGGACCCAGAATAACACATGCTGGAGCAGGAACAGTACAAGAAACAAGCATGATGGGGATGTGGCACTGGCCCATCCACCTCCTAACCAACAGGTGAGGAGCTTGCCATCTTGATCAGTAGGTGGGGTTTTGAGAGCCCCTGGCATTAGGTAGTAGCTCAGTTGTTCCAGATTTCACCAATAGAGACAGAAAATATTCTGGTGGAGGGGAATGCTGTGGCAAGTGCCACAATGCAGGCATTTAAAAAATACAGGTCGAAAATGCCTACAAAAACAATAGCATGGGCTGGATGCTGCTAAGTTGATTTGATACCCAGAGGAAGAATAATAACAAGAGAATGAGGACTGTTAACATAGGATCTCTGTGATAGTTTATAAAAGGGCCTTTATCTCCTACAGAGGAAGGACAGAGACAGCCTAAATGCAGACTGAAAACCACATCGTCAGAGTCCAGGAGCCCCATAGAGGTTTCAAGGCTTAGCCAAGGCAGGTCTGTTCTGCAAAGGCCAGGACTCTGCTAGGGAAAATCTGGGATCTTGAAATGTGGGATAGGGACTTCTAGATGGATAGTCCAGAGGATGCTGATTCTAGTGCCCCCTGGATCCTCTGAGCCCAAGAGGTGGCCCACCCTTTGCTAGTGAGGTCTAGTACTTGCGCTGAGCTGGCAGATGTGTCAGAGGCTCCTCCTCCACAAGACAGCAGGTGCTCCTGGGAGCTGCCTCACCTCCTCTCTTGGCTTCAGGAATGTGTATTAGCAAAATGTTTCAGTGTGGAAAGCTGTTATATCTTAAACTTTGCCCAGTTTCAACCTATTCCTTGCATTGCAAATGTCAACATAAGTGACGTCCAAACCTATAGAAAATTTTAATGAGTTTATTTGCGCCAAACTGGTGACAGTTTCCAAGAAGCAGAATCTCAATGGATTAAGAAAATGCTCTGGAAAATGGCAGTTTTGCAGCTTATTTTATAGATTAGAATCAAAGGAGAAGATGTTAGGAGGGTTCATTGGTGGTAGATTAAGGGGGTTGGGAGAAAGCAAAACAGGGAAATCTCCAGGGTTGGATAAAAAGTAAATGAAGGGACATATACTTCTTTTACATTGGTGGGTACAGGATAGTTAATAATTGTCATTTACAGCACAGAGAGGTGGTATGCGGAGACAAGACAACCATGAAGGGTTCTGTGGTCTTGTGATCTGGTGTAGTGAGTGTGCCTGGATGGGTCTAGGAAAAAGGGATGACTCTAACATTCCAAGGGTATGTTATCTTAGATGCAAAAGATAATAGATTCACTTAAGGTAAAGATTGACCTTTGTCAAGACAGCCACAGGCCCAGGATGTGCCTACCTGCCGGGACCTGCTTTTAGTTAGGAATTTTGATGTTCAGACGTATGCAGTTAATTTTGGTCTCTGAGTTTGTAGGGCTTCCCTGAGCTTGTCAGGTTTAATATGTGGCCCCTTTTTTGTCCACATAAGACACACCTTAAAATCAGTCCAGGCCGTAACACCCTCCATAATACCTCTCCTAATTTCTTTGTTTTGAGACACTACTAAGACTGACAATGAGGTGTTCTCCCTGCCTGCTGCTGTAGGTCTAACACACTTCACTTTGCCTGATCTAAATTGTTTCTGGTGGTCTCTGTGGGAAGATAACCATTAACACAAAATAGATATGAACAATAGTAATAAAGAATAGATTCAGTACATTAGATATTTCTTAGATATTTCTATGGAGACCTTTCTTATAAATTTTTATTCACCTATGATGTGTCTGACCTGATTAAGTCCCAACCCACCCCTTTTTTCACAGAGAAAATGTAAGAAACATTTAAGAAACAAATCGGAAATGACATCAGTGAATACACTTTACATTTGAGGGTCAAGGAAACAACTACCTCCCCTGAGGCAGGAAATAACAACTGATATTAATGAATTCCTCACTCCAGTAAGAGTTTCTTGATGACCCTACCCTCTTTATTCTATTTAAAATGTTATATACTTTGCATTTATTCAGCTGGATACTATTTATCTTGGTTAGTTAATGGCTAACTTTTGGCTGGCTTTCCCAGGCTCTGAATAGTTGCTAACTATGTACTGTGTATGCTGCAGATATGAAGAACAACATACAGTACACGTGGGCTGTTGGGCATGTAGAGGAAAGGTCAGATTTGGATAGGGATGTCCCTTTTAATGGACACAGGCTCTGGACCCCTGACAAGAGTCTTCATGGTCTAAGTTAGTTATTTGAGAATCACTGTGATTACTCTGGCGAATAAAGATTTAGATTTATCTATTACTTATCAGAAGATTTATGCATTTGTTGTGGTGGTGGTAGTCATTCAAGACCAGATTTTTAAAATGTATTTTTATGGGTTTAAAAATATTATTATAATTTAATGAGTATTAAAGGAAACAGATATAACTTCTCATACATACTGTCTCAGAATCAAATTGTGCACAAATATATGCAGTTCTGCACAACTTCTACTCCCTGCTCAATAGCTTAAAGTTGAATACAGATTCAGAGGTCCCAAATCTAGTCCTTTTCCCCTTGATTTCCATTATAATTTCCTAGTTCATCATTATTTCTAGTAAGAAATATGTCCTAACAGTTACCACGCACTATTCACTGACTATCCCACTGAGTGTATAGTTATCTGGTCCTATCACTTAGCACCCACGAGATGGTAATTATAATTCAGAAGAGTAGGTGATCAATGCCAAGTGAGCAGTTGGTCAATAAGCATCCTGGAAGTACTTGCTTACCTTCTAGCTTAGGGTATCTTCCTCACCACTGCTTACTCAAGACTTTCTGCCAAGTAATCTGTAAACAGACCCTTGAATGCACTCAGGGCTTCCCTACTCTTAAAGAATTACCTTGATCATGTTATCCCCCTAACCAAAATTTTGCACTGCCTACTGATAAAAGTCCAAAGTCCTTAGCCAGAAATTTCAGATTTTCTAAAATTAGATCCCTATTTAGGCTTATCTTCTGTTCTCTTTCGCAGTCCACAGACTCCAACCAACCAGACTAGTCTGTATTTCCTGCACATTCCTGGCATTTTCTGCCCCAGGACTTGGAGGCTCTCTTTCACCATTTCCCGGCCATCCTCCCTGCCTCAGGGACTCAGTCAGCTGCACTGTATTGGGAGAAACCAACCTGAGGTGAGGTGACCATGGGGATGGAGGTGGGCCCTGTACTTCAGGTCGGGTGGGATAATTAACATAAAAACCACATCATTCATAAGACCTCTTTCTATACTTGTCCCATTCTCTTGCTTTCTTAGTCTTTCTGTTAATATCTTTTTAATCATGAATTTAAACAATGGTCATGTGCACATATCTTAAAAACCATTTAGGTGTGCTCTAGAGAGGATGACTGCTTTTCTTGCCTCCCACCCCAAATACCACCTGGCTGTGTTCAGCCTGCTCTATCTCTGCCCACTGAGAGCCCCCTCCTTCAATTCCAGCTCTTCCACTTTCCCACTGGATTCCCATGGACTTTCTTTGTAACCAGTAATAAAGTAATACAGTCCTTCGCACATTATACATATCCTGTAGATATGGGTTCCTCTCTCATCTGTTCTTTGAGTGCTGGGATTCCTCCTCACAGGCTTCTCTATCCCCACATCTCCAAGCAGAGAGCTTTGCCTATAGTGCATTGTATTGAATCGATCAACGGAAAGCAACAATAGAGCAAAATATTCTTGCAATCGAAAGAATGCAATTGTAATGAAAATCGTCATTTGTAATTGTAGTAAGTGTCAAACTCTGTGGAAGCAGAACCACATGTATGGGTCACCTACTTGCTTTCCTGTTTGTTCATTCTCTCTCTTAATTTTTACCAAAAGTTAGAAGAAGGTAAAGGGGAACAGAATTTGCCACCACCAAATATGCCTCTTTGGATAAGGTTTATTTTGAGCTGCTTATTTTAAAGAAACTGCAGACACAGGAGAAGCTCTGAAAACCATAAAAGTAACCCTTTTGTAAGAGATATTTATATTTATAGGGGAAATCTCCACTTGTAAGGGTATCTCCCTCTCCAGACCAGGAAGAGAAGGATGAGCAAATCTCTAGAAACTCTTATCAGTGGAAAAGGCACTGACTTAAGTCTGCATAAAAACCATTTCCTTGCTGTATATAGAGATCATAGAAGTGAAGTCTTTTGGGACTTTATAAAATGGATTCCATGGGAGCCATGACAGTAAGGTCAACTGGCAAACAACCAAGTCACATGATGAAAACACCCTTAAGATGTGACTGGAACATCCAAAACAACAGAAACCTCAGCCTCAACTACAGGAGCCAATAAGCAGAAGGATCCTACCCTGTAAGGACCACATGAGCCGAGTACTTCAGACAGATGATGCTCCAACTGACCCTAGAGCATCATGAATGGGTTCAGGCTCCCTGAGAGCTGAAGACTCTGACTTGACCTTCTGCCCCCTGTAGCCTCAGGCTTGGGACTGATGTGAGACCATCTGCACTGCCAGTCAACAGAGCTCACTTTGGAGATGCTAAGTGCAAGCCTCTGTACCTTTCCCTCTCTGTGTTGTGTGATAACGTGCATGGACATCTGATTGGTTTACTTGAGGAGGTTCCATTAAATAAATCTGGCATTGTGGAAAGACAAGGCCTATCCTCTTCCCTATGGTCACCTCACTTCAGGTTGGTTCCTCTCAAACAGTATAACTTGGACAAACGGTCCAAGGGTGTTACTTCGCTTGCAATCCTTGTTTACTGTGCTTTACCTGAATACCCCCGTAATTCTCTCCCCTACCTCCCAACTTCATCTTTTGTCTTTAGATGGAGGTGGTATTTAAGGTGGTTGCTTGAGCCATTTCAGGGAGTTACTCAGTTTTCCTGCATATCTCCCTTGTATACAGGAGGTCTGCATGTTGCTAAACTTCTGTTTGTTTTTCTCTTGCTAATCTTTTTTATTATGGGGAGATCTTAGCCAAGAACTAGCAGAGTGGGGGGGAAATCGTTTTTCCTCCCCTAGAAGGCAGGTGTCTACCTTGAGTTTATCTCATTTAGAAAATAGAAGTGGTCTATAATTCATGCAATATGTGGTTTTGTTTGTATAATACCAAATAATTAGCTTGGCTTTTTAAAAAAATTATTGAATTCATTTGAGTAAGCAATAATTTGAGTATCTCAAAACAGCCTGAATTGACCAAAGAGAAAGAGTCATAGAGAAACAAGAAAATTTCATGTGGCATAGGAGGTTTTGTATTGAGCCAGGAGAGTTTCAAAGGTTTTAAGCCAAAAACACTGAAGTATAGGTATAAAAAGGTCAGCAGCAACAAATTCATATTCTTATTTGAAACCTGAAGTTCTTGGACCTTGGTGAAAGGAGTCTTGTTGAGCTTCTTTGAATAGGCCATTGCTAGCAGGTCACCTTCTTTTGACTTCCTTGCTTTCAGAAGGATGCTTTAGTAGACCACATAATGATGATCAAGTCCTCCCAGAGAATAGGCCATGACAACATTAAATAGTTTATTTGCTCCCTGCACCTGTTTTCATTACCTTTCAAGTCCCTGGAGAACCAAGAGCAGCCTTTCTGCTGTTCTGAGAAATTATTCTGTCTAGAATATTTAATTGCATACCAAAACAGGTGCCAAATGGAAACATGCCAGATGTCCAACCAGCAATGAGGAAGTTGGCCAGAAAACTGCATCTCCTAATTTAAAAGATTCAAAACCTCACCTTAATCCTGAGCTGGTCTTCTCAGTGATCCCACTATTCCAAGATTCTAGAATTACAGAGTACCGAGCAAACTTAAAAATTCTGCAATTTATTACACTCATTTTTCAGACTGAGATTCAAACTGTCTGAGTAAGACACAGGCTGATTAAATGATATCCCCATCAATTTATCACTAACTAGTGGCAAATCCAGTTCTATAAAAAAAAAAAAAAAAAAAAAAAAAACCCAGGTAGATCCAGCTGTTTTACTTGAAAAGTAACACGAAAAAAAATCACCCTTATTTGTTATAATATTCTGTTTTATTTCAGAACCTAGGATGAAAACATTTTGTTACTGGTTCAGAGTTCATGTGCTCAGATGGCAGAGTTTGGAGTAATAAAATATTTATTGATCAAAAAGATGGGAGACCTAATCCTCAAATCTATCTTAAGAAAGTATGAGTTCGGGCTTCTTTTATGTCAAGGGAAGGGAAAATGGGAGGGACTGTTTTTGTAAAACTCAAGCTACAAGCAGAATTCCTCTAATGATTAGCATGTCTCCATGCAAGACACAGCAGGAGTATCAGCCTGAAGGCCATAGGGACAACAGAGGCTTGAACAAGATGGAGTCAGAGAGACCAAATGTTTCACTCTTACAATTTCATTTCAGAAACATAACCCACTCTCAGCCAATTTCAATAGATAACATGCAGAAGGCGTGAACCAGCTAAATCTATCAGAGAAAAGTACATGGTATTTGTCAAACGCAGGAAAGGTGAGGGCTTGAATATTCATTAAGTCAAATTCCAAATTTTTCATCCCAGGAAGTTAGTTGAGAATAAAGAGTGACATTTTTAAGTCATACATCACAGAATTGTCTGTTAAAGTAACACCTTAAGACTACTTAGCTATCTTTCAGGAGGTTAATTACATGAGCAGGCTTCTATGATTAGTTAGATTTTTTTCCCGAATGCATTTGTAAGCAAGCAACTTGGAGCTCGGTGTGCCTTTTGCCACAGGAAAAGTATCAACTATAGAAGGGAGATTTCTGAGCTGGCATGTCAAGTTTTGTTTAACTATAAGATCAGAGAACTATGGTCCTTCCAGGCCTTTCCTGAGTCCTCTTTGGATACCAGGAGGCCACCACTGCAGGACAGAGGGAGAGGTCAGTGACCTAAAGGAAATTGGCATCAGAGAAAGACCATGGAGCTTTAACTCCTATTCTCACCTTTGCCAGCCCTTTGAACAAATTCCCTCATCTGTTAACCTCACTTGCTCTCCTATAAAGTGGAGGTAGCAACAACTAGGTCACAGGGCTGTTGTAAGGGTAAAATGAGCTGAAATTTTGTGATACTCCTCATGTTGTACCTGGCACTGAACAGGGACTCAATGAACTAGTTCCCTCATCTCTGCATCGTCCTAGTGCAGTCAGCCTTAGACAAGGGTCTGAACAGTCGCCTCTTTCCCTGGATTAGTGTGTTTTTCCCCAAGTATCACAGTTTACTAGTGGTGCCTTAAATCCATTAACCTCAATGAGTCCTGCTGTCCCTGGCCCTCAATCAAACCCCTCTCCCCAAGCTCAGCTAGGTGTTAGAAAGGAAAAATATCTGATTGAATGGACCCACTCAATGGCTATAAGCTTCAGAATCCTCTGGGAAGTATGTATATTTTTGAAAGAAGTTGTTCAATGACCAAGGTGAATCTCAAATCCATTGAATTTCAGGCATGGTAACTGAATCAAAAGAAATTCTTGAAACAGCGTTAAGAAAAGTCACCATGACAGACAGATCAAGCCCTGCTTCAGAGCCTATAAATTATCAATCACGTATTCTTGCTTTTCACATTCTTTAACATTTCTCTCAACACTACCTCCTCCCACCCAGTTTTAGTTGCCAGGGCCCAAGATTGGGACTCTGGCAGATATGGTGAGAGGGGAGTTGCTAAGTCCTTGATGATACGGGGTCATTTGTAATTCCTGCATTTGTATGTCAGGCACGGTCCGATCTACACTTCCTCTAGGCAATCGTTCTTCATCTTTAAGGGAAGAAATACTCCAAAAGATATAATTACTTTAATATGGGTGGTCAAAGTCTCAAACCTTACCTTTCCCAGATTGAGTTATGGCGGCTCCTGATTTTGAAGGCAAATGTATTTTATTTGTGCCTGTATCCCCAACAGAGCCTAGAATTGCATTTAGTTCAGGCTCCTTAGATGACTAAATGAGTGAATGAACAAATGAATAAAATTCTAAAATCTTATAGGCATTACTATCAAATCTCTTCTCTTCCGGGTACTTAAAAGACTACATGTCAAACCTCCCTGCCATTAAGTGAAGCCATATAACTAGTATTAGCCAATGGGCTGCAAGCAGAACTGATATGGGTTACTTCTGGTCTGAACCATATATGTGCATTCTCCATGCAGGATCTTCTCTCGCTTAGGCCACCAGAGAGTAGTCTTCCTCAGGTGGCTTCCTCAGGAGACATTATAGATAGCAAAGTCTCTGTTAGCCTTAGTTCCTGAGGGACTGTATGGTACAGATTACTCCTCTGCAGCTCCTGGCCTGTTTTGGACATATACCATGAGTAAGAAATATACCTTTGTTGAAAGATTTTTGTTATGCAGCATAACCTAACCTTATCTTGACTAATAAAGCCAATGACCACTTAAAGGTAAAGGCAAAGGGCTATGTATTTTATACTCATAAATGCTCCTGAGGATATTTTCCTGTCTAAACTTAGTTGATGTGTGCAGAATCTAAAGGTTAAAAGCCACCTGAAGAAGGCTACTCAATCTGCAGAGCTGAAAGGCATGATGCCCTTTAGTTACAGTGAGTTAGTTTCCCTGTTGTGCTGCAAGGTAGGACAAGGCAGATTATCAGGGGGATATACAAGACATGCTGAAAACAACTTCATGGCTTCATACATCCTTGGAAGCATATTCTCAATTGATCTGTGTATAAATGTTTAAAATGCACTTAATTTCATTTTTAGGTTTTGAAATGAGAAGTTGACATTTTCAAGAATGAGCACCATATGTGCTTTGTCAGGTCTACAGCACGTTCAGTGAAGCAAACCCAGCTCCACTGCATGGTGTCACCCACTTAGCAAGCAACCTCCTGGGAGACCTTGTTTTTCATCTATGGACAACATTTGGCTAGAGACTGCTGGCAGTAGGTGTAGGTACAGGAAGAGTTCATTTTTTGGCAGTGTCTCTAATTCTACCCCACCAAAATTTCAATTGTTTTTGGTTCTCATGTTGGCAGTGAATTCCACTAGGGTGGGTACCATATGTTCTAGTGTTTCTAAAACCAACCCAGTTTCTAATATTTTACTTGTCTCTATAATCCATCGAAATGTCCCAGAAATTCCAATATTTTAGTATACAAACTATATCTATTAAACAACTTCTCACACTAAGAAGCAATACAAACAATTCATTTTAGAGCCTGTACTGCAATTGTTGGTGGAAACTATTCACCTTGTTTTCATATACCAACAAACTATGTGATAATGAGGTTTATTTCTGCCCTAGAAATTTCGAGCCAAAAAGGCAGCATATCAAGTCACCTTAGTCTGGAGTATCCATTTCAGAACGTGATCTCACTGGGTCACTTAATGGTATCAACTGTTCTTTAGAGAAAGGTTTCTGCTCTGCTTACATTAATTATCATGTTTGTGAGATGAACATTTCAAGAATGAAAATATCACTTCACTTCTGTGCAGTTTGGTCAGAAATGTGTGCTGCCTTTGCTTCTGATGACTGACTGCTCATATTCAGTTTTTCAGGTTGATTGTTCCCTCTACTTCAGCATTATTCTCCACTCAGGAAGAGTGGGCAGTGGGGCCCACAGTAGGATCTAAAGTCCACAGTGAAGGTCTACTGTAGTCATTACCATCGAGGGTTCTGTCCCAACTGTCTGAAGCACTGTCATTAAGGATTTATCGTTAAGTTCCTAGCTTGATGCCTGTTAAAACCAAATACCTCAGGGAATCCAATGCATATGTACCCCTTGGTGTGAGTGTGTTAGGAGCTCATTTCCAAATTTGCAAAGAGTGAGGCCTGGAAAGAATGGAGATGGACCAAGGCTGTCGAGTGTTCTAGAGAACAGTGTGGAAGAAGGATGGATTTCGTGGAGTGCAGAGGATGGGGAGAAAGGTCTTCCAGGTGATGCAAAGGACTATGGTGATTAACCTTCACTAAGCTTTTATTCTCTGCCAGGTGCTATATAAATGCATTCTTTGTATTTTTATCTGTTTTAATTCCTTTTGTGATCCTGGAAAGTAAAGCATTATGCTCACTTTACAGGTGAGGAAAACACCAATCAAAGTGGTAATGATTTCTCCAAGATCATTAGTTGGATGTGACGAAGTCATGACCTGAACCCAAGTGACTTTCTAAAGTACATACTGTTCCACTCTCTAAAATGGTCTTGGCCTCAAAGCCAGTTTTTGAAAAATGATAGATGTTTATTTCTTAGAGACTAAGAAGGTCAAACTAGAGTGCCAACGGACTCTGTCTGGGGAGTCTTCTGGTTTGCAGACTAGAGACCATTCTGACAGCACCTTAACAACTCCTACAATTAAATCTTGTTGGTCCAGACTCTGAGCTGGTAGACTTTAAAAATTAGGAGCTAAGAAAGCAGTTTGGCAGTTTCTCAAATGATTAATTAATCTTATGATTCAGCAAGTCCATGTCTAGGTATATACATAAAAGAATTGAAAACAAGGATTCAAACAGATGTTTGAGTACATCAATGTTCGTAGAAAAATTATTTACAACAGCCAAAAGGTAGAAACAACCCAAGTGCCCACTGAAGGAAGAATGGATAAACAAAATGTGGTATATCCATAAAATGGAGTATTATTCAGCCTTAAAAAGAAGGAAATTCTGACACGTGCTACAACATGGATGAACCTCGAGGCCATTATGGCAAGTAAAATGAGCCAGTCATAAAAGGGCAAATATTTCCACATACATAAGGATCTTAGGGTAGCCAAGTTCATAGAGACAGAAAATAGAATGGTGGTTGCCAGGGGCTAGGAGGAGGAGGAATGGGGAGTTATTTCAGTTTGGGAAGGTGAAAAAGTTCTGGAGATGGATGGTAATGATGGTTTCACAACACTGCGAATGTAACTTAGTGCTACCGAACTTACGCATAAAAATGATTAAAAAAGAAAAAACTCACAAGGGCAGAAATTTAGAATTTTCCCTTAGAGATCTTCTTTCATTCAAGAATACAAAGTATTTTCCCAACATTATGCTATTCTGCTATGTGGTCATGAGATGAGCAAAGTCCACAGGTAGAAGAAATGAGACCGAAAAAATAAATATAAACTTTCTCATGGCAGACACAGGCAGTTTTAGCCATTTGAGAAATCAACTGGTTCTACCAACTCACTTTTCAGAAGGGGAAATTGAGAACAAAAATAACCTAATCAAGGCCACACAACAAGGGAAGTCAAGCTCAGTAGTCTGGGGTATCTGAAGCCTTCGCTGCTCTGCTAGCTTTATCCCCTCTAACACACCTAAGTGGAAAGAATGAATGAATGGAATGGCATGCACAGGTGCACATGTGCCTGGCCAGAGGTAAAAGCATAGGAATGATTTATAGGTGAGATTCTCATACAATTATTTTAAAAAGTTTAGTTCGTCTAAAGATTCCAGAACCAGATGCTTACTTCTTTCTACAATCATTGCATATCAAACTTTTTCACCCTTGTGTACGTACAAGAAATGAGCTTATTTCCTAGCTCTTAACTACCAAAACAAATTCCTGCTGAACAAGAGGTAAAGGATTCAATGGAAATAAAACTCATTCAATTTTTATGCATCAAATATTTATTGAGCACCTATTGTATACCAGATACTATGTTAGCCCAAGGAATATAGCTGAAAACGAGTCATGCCTAGTCTCTGCCCTTATGAAGTACTCAGACAAGGACACAGGATGACACACTAAGGGAAGTGTGAATAGCAAGGAGAACACATGGGAAATTTCAGGAAATTACAGTTCAGTGCTGTAAAGTCTCTGATGGGGAAGTTTACATAGCTAAGGAGAAGTAGGATGGCCTATCAGGGCTCAGAGAAGCAGAATCACTAGGAAATAGAGAGGGAGATATGTGGTGCTATAGTCTGAAAGTTTGTGTCCCCCCCGCCCCCACAATTCATATCTTGAAATCTAACCTCAACATGATGGTATTAGGAAGTAAGGCCTTCAAGAGATGGTTAGGTCATGAGAGTGGAGCCTTCATGAATGGGATTAGTGCCCTTATAAAAGAGACCCCAGGGAGCGCTCTCACTCTTCCCACCATGTGAGAAGACAGCTGTCAGTGAGGAAGAGGGTCCTCACCAGACACAGAATCTACTGGAGCCTTGATCTTGAACTTCCCAGCCTCCAGAAATGTGAGAATAAATTTCTGTTGTGTATAAGACACCTGGTCTGTGGTATTTTGTTACAGCAGCCTGAACTAAGATAGGTAAGTAGATACATAGATAGATAGATAGATAGATAGATAGATAGATAGATAGATAGATTCATAGATGATAGATATGTAGGTAAAGAGAAAGAGAGAGAGAGAGAGAGAGAGAGAGAGAGAGAGAGATTTGTTGCAGGAACTGGCCTCACACAATTATGGGAGCTGGCTAAACTGCCTCTGTAAGGCTGTTGTTTTCACGCCTGATGATGGAGACTCAAGTTCATAGGGCTGATAGTCAGAGAAGGAAAAATTGATGTAAAGTTGCCTCTGTCCTTGGTGTGGGTGTCAGGCACAGCTAGGCCCGTTGTCATGGACCAAAACATACACTTGGCCCAGGAGTGGGAGAGGCTGGGGGAGGGAAGCTGGGAGGTGAGGTGATGCAGGCCCAGCCCCTGCCTCATGCTGATGAGATGAGTGGCAGGGAGTGACCACACGTGTCAGCTCCAGAGTGGCTACTGCTTTATCTCCACCCTTCTCACCTCCTATGAGAATCTCTTTTTGTAGCTCATCACAATTGGAAACATACAGGGAAGGAAGTTCTGGGAGATGTGATTCTTCTTAGCCAAGCTGACAGATTTTAAAGCCACCACAGATGGCAACCTAAGCTAGACTAGGGGATTAGGGGTGGTCCCAAGGAGGAAGCGACATCTAAACTGAGGTCTAAAAGAAGGGCAGAAATTAGCCAGGAGTGAAGAGTCTTCCCACAAGTTTTGGAATCATATTAAAAACAGATGCTGTCTGAAAAAGGTTTGTATTTTTAAAAGGAAATGGAAACAAAAAAGGGGAAAGATGTTTTCCCAAAGAATAACCTGTTCTAAACCAACAATGTAACACATTCACTTAGCATCTAAAATAGTGAAATAAAATAAACTAAACTTGTGGGCTGGTTCCCGACTTCCTCTCTCTTTCCTGAAACCCATCTTTCTTATTTCCCTTCCAACCCTTTCTCAATCCTCATTGCCCTCCTCTCTATCGCCAAGGAAATTGCAGGGTGGGATCTCAATCACACAGATAATATAACTTGTTTTCCCAGACTTTATCCAGGAGTGAAGTTAGTCAGAGACAAAAGTCCCATAGCTTGGGGTCATAAAGTAGTTCTCACATCATCTTGGTATGAGTTGCCTAAATGCCAGTGGTGTGGGAGCCTCTCTGTTCCTATACAATCAGAGTGTGTGTCCCACTCCAGCAAACCAGCAAAGCAAATGTCATGCCTGCAATCCTGGCACAGGATTTAACTTAACAATCAAACATATTATGTCCTCAAGATTCAATTGAGTCTATTTCCTAAAGGGAAATCAGATACGCTGGAAGAAAAGCAGGCTTCCTGTCTTTCCAACCTAGCACAACACCTTTATGTGGTCATTTTTAGGAAAGCCACCTTAATGGGGCTGCACCTCAGACTTGCTTCATTCAGCCTGACATTGGGAAAACAGTGGCAACCTAGGTGTAGTGGGCAAGGAGGCAGGGAGGAGGCTGGTGCTACAAAAGGAGGCAAGTTGTTCTAAATCGAAATGCAGTAACCTAGATGCCAGGTCTTTCCTCCCCATCACAGGGTAGCAGATTTTTGGTTTCCCCTGTGTCAAGGGCCCCCAAGACCACCCTCAGATTCAATAATTTGCTAGAAGGACTCATAGAAATCAGAAAAGCTGTAGTACTCATGGTTAAATTTATTACAGTGAAAGGATATGAATTAAAATCAACAATTAATTAATTAATTAATTTATAAAACCAAAAACACACACAAGGAGAGCTCCAGGAGGGAGCTTCCTGTTGTCTCCTCCCAGTAGAGTATTATGGACAGCACTCTATTCTCCCAGAAATGAGGTCTACAAAGTGTTCTCAATTAGGGATGCTCACATGAACCTCAGTGTCCAGAGATTTTATTGGGATCAGTCATTTAGGCATGGGGTGTCATCTTGATCAACCTTAACTACTCAGATTCCAGACTTTTCAAACTGACACAGTGTGTCCCAGACCCCACCATAAATCACACTGTAGCATAGACTCTTGTGGCCCAGAGCCCCAGGTAAATAAAGACACTCTAACTAGGAAGGATATTCCATGGGCTTAGAGTTACCTCCCAGGAACCAGTCAAGGGCTAGACCTTTCTTTGGAATATGCAGGGTTTGAACAACCTAAGCCTGCTGGGTCAACCCTGTCCTGCTCATCCACATGTTTTTGTTCTTCTGTTTCCAGTCTCTAGTTTCCAGTGTTAAATGGAAGAGTGAAGTTCCCTGGTCTTTTGCTGGCAACACTAGTCAAGAAGTTTCCTGTCACTAACTGGTTAAAGCACATAAGGTCTCATGGCCTTCATTTCCTTATCTGTGATGAGATGGTGGTAGTAATGCCCACTCTGAATTTCCTGAAAGGTTCTATGAGAATCAAATGATGCAGTGGATAACTAAGCATCGTGTACTTGCTAATTCCAGGACTAACCATGGAATTCAAAAAGCCACTCTAGAGAATTCTGTTTATTTAATGACCATTTCATTTTTTGACCCTAACAGTTTATAAAATGCTTACTCTGTGCCAGGCACTGTGTCAAGTGCTTATGTGAATTATCTTATTTAATCCTCATATTATCCTCTGAGGATAGTACTATTATTATCCTCTTTGAGAGGACTGAGGTTTAGTAAGGTTACCTAAGGTCACACATCTCATTCAATAGCAGAGACAGCTTTTAAACTGTACAAAGATAATCAGACTAGACAAACAAAGCTATGTTGATTACTTCCCAGACAAGGGAAAGCTGCTTCACTCGCTCAAGGTGTGTTTAGTGAGTCTCCCTTAGCTAAAAGGGAAAGGCTGGGTGTAGGATAAGAAGAAAAGGCTTTGCTCCAATAAGGTAGGATTCTGAAGGGTGTCATTTGATTGAGGAGAGAATTGTGAAGTCTCCTTTGGAACTGGTCATTGATCTGCTTTTTGCCACAAAAGTGCTGTTGTCAAACAGGTCTAAATGGGTTGTGCAATTAAGACTGAGCAGGCTCAGGTCACAGCAGGCTTGGGTGATTCACATGCACCTAAATATTGGGGACATCCTTCCCTACAGACCTGAGGCATCTGTCTCCAGGGCTAGAGGTTAGACATCCCAGTATCTGACCATCTTTGCTCAGTGCCAGCTCTCTTCCAACCAGTGTCCAGCCCCAAGTGGCTGAACAACCCATTGGGGAATTCAATCTGGTTTTAGAATTCAAATTTTGTTAATAACATTGTCTTTTAGGAAAAACCTCATTTTCATTAGAGAACTACAGAAGTAAATACCACCACTTGGCAGTGATTTCTCCTCCTTCTACGTGGACTCATAAGTTGTTTCTTGTCCTCCAAGACAAATCCAGAAGAGGAAACAACTATTCAGTTGCCCAAATCATGGGAACACTCTGGTGCAAAAATCTCCATAAAAGACTTTAAAGAAGCTCTATGTCTTAAGGCAGGATTTAGAGGAAAGGCAGAAGTCTTGGCAAAAAAAAAAAAAAAAAAAAAAAAACAAAGAAAGCAGATCAGAAGCTCTGTGAAAAGAATGAGTGAGGGAAAAGGATACTGACAGTGGGGAGAAAGCCAGGCTCCCAGTGTCACCTTGTGCTGACACAGACAGCATCATGTGGACCAGAGAAGGCAGGAGCAAGGCCTTTAAAAGGGACCTTGACTGGAAAACATGCACCATTAGGAGCATTTGGGAGGCGTCCAGGAGGTGGAGATTGCCATCAGGAAAAGAATCTGCTTTTGAAATGACAGAGGTTAGAAAAGCTACAAATGTCCAGGAAAAATAAGGATTGTTCAAAATAGGATTAATTTTCAATAAGCCACTTAGAGTATTATCTGGAATATTTATTATTATTATTATTATTATTATTATTAATTTTAATCCCAGAAAAAAATGGGTGTGTCCTCAGAATACATAAAAGTTACATACAAACAAAATGGAGAATTAAATTGGAATATGGTGCTAAGTCTGTTACTCCTTACCCCTCTCGCCCCCCTCCCAGCTCCATTCATGGAGATGCACATGAAGAGGTCCCCTTCCATAGTCCAAAGAAGAATGAGGACTTGATGCTGTGGCATTTGAGTTTCTGACTGAACATGGCCTCTTTTTCCAGCCCCTGGGACTTAGAATCTGGCCCTCTGGAAAATGCTTTTCTGAGACAATCTAACTTCTAGCAGTCATACGAGGCCTCATCCAATGATAAGAATGTGCAACACTGCAATTCAATTCTGACACTAATGTGTGGAGTGACTCAGACTCCACAGGTGAAAGGCAGAGTCTCCATTAAGGTTGCCCTCACTACAGACGTGAGCTAAGAGTTTGGGGTTCCCAGGCCACCTGCGCATATGACCAATTGTCTACAAATTTGGGTTTCCGTGCCCTCTCATGATGGAAAATTCACTAGAATGATTCCCAGAACTTAAAAAAATGCTTTATTATATAACACAATGACAACTGACAATTAATGAGGGTTTTCTAGGTTTTAGGTGCTGTGCTGGGCACTTCATATACATCTCATTTGATCTTCAAACAATTGTATGTGCTAAAGACATTATAATCCTCATTTTACAGATGACAAAACTAAGGCACAGAGAGATAACTTGCTTAAATTCATGCAGCTGGTAAGTGAGAGCAGGGGTTTGAACTCATATTTGTCACATGTACTACTATGTCCCTCTAGAGTTGACTATAAAAAGGAGAAAACAAGAGAGTGGCCATTTTCACTATAGAAGAGTAACTTATATAAAACTCAAGGACGTGGACTTACTTTGCATTCTCAGGGGGAAAAACGGTCTAGGTCTTGCCCCTGAAATAATTCAGTTTTCAGAGTAGGAAGAGCTGCTTTAAATCTCAGCTCTACCAATTACTAGTTAAATGGTACTGGAGGAAGAAAAGCACTAAACTCTCTGATCTGCAATCTTTATCAACTAAACGGAGATTCTAATGACACCCACCTCACAAGTTTGGTCTGAGGAACAAAGGTAAGGAACAGAGTGAAGAAATAAAAAGGAGTCACGATAGTCAGCTTTTAAATTACTAAAACCAGGTAGGTTGAGGCTCAAGGAAATGGCTCTATTCTTGTTTTAACTAGCCTGGTAACGGAAACTTTTGAACTTTCCAGTCCTGCATCAATGCCTGTATATACATCAAACCTCAAGATAACCTTTCAATTAACCCCTGAAGGATTAAAGAATGAAAGTTTATATATCCAGACCACCTGACTTCGAGTATTCAGACCACTAGTCATCTAGAGGATTATCGCACATCAACCCAGAAGCTAAGAATGCAGGGCTGATTCTTTCCAAGAATGTACTTTTAACTGTAAGAACTCAGTTTTTCTTTTTTTCTTCAGAACATTCTGGGTGTTACCTAGTTGTGTTTCCAGTTTGCAAGCCCTAAGACCCTTGACTAAATCTTTATCATTTATTTCTAGCAAAGTTTCCAGACTCTTTCTGAGTTTGTTCAATCAAGATCATTTATTTGAAAGTGAAAAACACCATACCAGTATAAAGCTTTTTCCTTTTCCAATCTGTCCCTGATCATTCACCTCAGAATGTATCTTCTTTCCATCCGATCTACTATTTATTCCTCAGGTTTCATAGGACATCCTCAAGCCTCTCTGATTGCCTTGGATTATTTTTTGTCACTTTGCTCAATTATTTTTACACTGTTCACATGGAATATTACTTCATTCAGCTTCAGGGAACATCAGCCTTAGAAAGCATTTATTAAGCACCTAATTATACATGACACTGCACTTGAAACAGCCTACAGGAGTCCAAACCAGGTTGACATAGTGGGAAAGGCTGGGAGCACAGCCTCAGCACACCTGGGTCTAGTCCCACTGCTGCCTCTTACCAGCTTGTTACCTTAGAAAAGACACTTAGCCTTCTTGAGTCTCAGGCTACTCATTTGTAAAATATCACCTATAATTATGCCTATCTTGCCAACCTCATAGGCTGATTGGAGGATTGTATGAAAGAAAACATGTGAATCTTTTGAGACCAACAAACCAATAATTATGTAGAACAGCATTGAAACAGACATAGAATCTCTCATACAGAGACCTAGAAAAATTCTAGAACAATCCCATATAAGCAGCAAATAGAAAAATGGCAGAAGACATGCACAGAAATAAACAAATACGTATTCAAATAGGAGTCAGGTTCATTTCTGAAAGGCAGTTGGCAGAGAAGGATGTGTCAGTGTTTACAAATATGACTGGGAGCAGAAACAAGTTAAGCCACAGTCATATGGAATATTCAATGACAAAAAAGAGGAATGACTATAAGTGTATTTCGAAGATTATACTGAAGTGATTCTCTAGGTAGTGACACTAATGCCTTCCACAATGGTGTTTGAGTAGATAACCTCTTGTACTTAATATGGATTTCTGCCTTTATCAGCAACTGAATATGCCTCTGTGTTAGGTGGGTAAAAAGGAATACAAAGCTGCCCAGTGAGTTGGTTCAGATAAAAGCCACATGGCTTGCTTTTATCCATATAACATCTCCAAACAGTGCTTTCTCACAGGACACAAAAGAGATGAATCAAGTGTTTTTATATTAAAAAAAAAAAAAGATGGCTTTGGGTGATACCTAAGTTGGTACTAAATTTTGAATAAAATATTTCATTGGAAATCTTGCCTTGGCTACTTTTGTTCATTTATTTAACAAATGTTTATTCAGCATCTCCTTTGTGGTAGGCACTCCTCTGTGCCATTGGAACCCCAGTGAATGTAATGAACAAAAATCCCTACCCTTGTAAGGCAGGTGGATTCTTGAGTGGAGGCAAGGAAGAGTCAGGAAGACAGGCTATATGCAATAAACCTAGTAAATAAGAAAGCTACAAAAGAAATAAGAAAGTAATCAATGCTACGGAGAAATAAACAGTTTAAAGGGGCTTAGAAGTGTAGGGTGGGGCAGCTGCAATGTCCAATCCTGGAGTCGTTTTAGCTTTTTTCTTTGTGATGTAAGTGCCTTGACCTTAAGCTTTTGATTACTGAGGCATCCACTTTAAAGACATCCATCTCTAAAAAATATATTGCCCACTACACAACTAGATAAAGAGCCCAGCCACCGCACCCATGCAGTTCTTTCAGAAAGCCCTGGGTGACTTAAAAACTGACAACTTGAGTGACCTTGCTTCCTGCCCCGCTCCCAACACTTTCATTCCCACTCTTATGCTTTAAATTCACCAGTAAAGAGTGAATCTGTAAAACTCATCTTCAACCTCAATGAAAGCAGGATCCCAGGTCTGTGCTCCCTCCCTCTTGCTACCTGTGACCTGGCTGCGTGGCCTTAGACTTGCCAGGTACCCTCCTGGATCTGTGAGTAATAACCTTGTTTTTTCAAAGTTCCCTGATGATTTTTGTGGATGTGCATCTTGCAATCATAGGAACCACAAGGGCTGGTCCAACCATCTGTGAAGGCTGCCATGAGTAGGAGGGGCCCAGGCAAGTGCCCCAGGCATTCCTGGCTGATAACATCAGACTGAGACTGACACAAAACCTTCCACTCACATACTCAGGACAGAAGAATACCCAAAAAGGCATCATCTTCACTATTATTCACTTGAATTTTATACACTAAACACATAGAAAGAGAAAGTTAATAATTGTGTGATTTATGGAGTTTACATTCTCTCTCCCACCAGCACCACTGAACCTAAAACTACTCTAAGTGGGAGCAAAGGACATTTTGATCTAGAGTAATAGAAAATGTTTAAAAATCAAATACTATTGAGATAGAAACACATAGAGATTGAACTCCTAGGTCTTTTACTCATTGCAGCACTATTGGTGGAAGAGGGTTAGGCCAAGATGAGAAGATGAGAGAGCACAGAAGGCCCAAGGTCAAGAGGAGGAGGAGACACCAACAAGGGATGGGAAGAAAAGGCTCAGGGTATTAGCAGCTTCCTGACTATTTACAGCTGCCCTGATCAAGAGATGCTCAGTAAGTTTGTTTAATGAAATGCCTCACATTGGCCAAGTCTACCCCAAAAGCTTAGACCTTAAGGTATAGGGCAGAACTGAGAGAACTTCACTAAAGGTCAAGGGCCTGCACAGCCTCATGGACTGTGTGGAGAGTAAGAGAAACAGCTTGCGTGGGAGATAAGAGCTACAGCCTTGGAGCAGAAATAAAGAATTAATCATTTGTGGGGGAGGAAAAAAATTTTTTCTCCTATCTTTCTAAGGTTTTCTGGGTGGTCTAGTAATCAAACTGACATAGGGCTATTTGACAGGAGAAAATGACCAAATTTATTACATATGTACATGCAAGAGTTCCATAAGAACACGCGACCTGAGAACAAATCAGACAGTTGAGGCTTCTTTACCATTTCGAGCTAAGGAGAAAAAGGGGTTTGTAGTTTGGGGCTTCAAAGGGCAGGAAAGCAATTCACATACTGATAGAAAAGCAATGTTTGGTAGATAAATGGTTGTTGAGCCATCTTTAACAATAGGACACGGAGAACTTTGATCAAAGGGGGCTTTGTTGGGTTCCTCTTTGTCTCTCACACAATAGTTTATGTTAAACTATAGTTATCTATGATGATATCTCCCTTAGTCGAACAGGAAGTCTATCTAAATTTTGGGGGGCAGTTAGGGGAAAGGTTAAAGTTTCTTCCTGAATTGTTCATTTTTTAAAAATAACTAGCTTAAAATACTACCCCCCAAATTGCATATTTTGGAGTGGCAAACTCTGCTCTTCTTCACATTCATGTTTGGTCTGCGGTGATTGAAAAGAAAAATAACTTCTTGATAGTTCCAACTATCTCGCATCCAGGCCAGTTTATACCTTACAACACCCACCTGCTGCAGGCTAGCACTGACTTCATTCCAAAGCTATTTAGGCTCAATGCAAATGTGTTTGTTGTTGGTTTTTTTTAAACTGTTTACTTCTCACAAGTATTATAGGAAACTAATCAATTGAACATTAACATAAAAAAATAATTCCATTTACTTGTATAACAAATTTTATAAATTTATTTTAATTGTCATTTAAAAATTATGTTTTTTATGGTTTATCTTGGTAACTTCTAGGCCTGGGAAGGGGATCAGATGTATCAGATGACATGGGAGGAGCCTAACCTACTATTACATCAGTTACTAAGGAACTGTTGGATATAGATGCAAACTCAAGGCATGGCTTAGTTTGTCCACAGCATAGGTTACAGGTGGTGATGGCTGCCCAAGTCAAGACCTACCTGGTTCAGGGAGGCTCCTCAACTGGCCCTCTGAGCCAGCAGCTCCCTATCTTTTCAGGTATGAGATGTCCCCACATCAAAAAAACTTTCGTAATCCCCATTGCATCATTTATTTTTAAAATGCTTTAGACAAGAAACTACAATCAATTTGATAACATATGAAGTTAATTTTGTTGGCCAACAAATATATGAAAAGATGCTCAACATTGCTAGCTATTAGGGAAATGCAAATTAAAAGCACAATGAGATACCATCTCACACCTGTTAGAATGGCTATAATCAATAGGACAAGTAATAACAAATATTGGAGAGGATGTGGAGAAATAGGAACCCTCATACACTGCTGGTGGGACTGCAAATTGGTACAGCCACTATGAAAAGCGGTATGGAGGTTCCTCAAAAAGCTAAGAATTGACCCAGCAATCCCTCTATGGGGTATTTACCCCAAAGACTTGAAAACTCATATTTGAAAAGATATTTATGCACTAATGTCCATAGCAGCATTATTCACAGTGGCCAGGACATGGAAGTAACCGAAGTGTCCTACGATAGATGATTGGCTAAAGAAGCTGGTACATATATACAATGGAATATTACTCAGCCATAAGAAGAGATGAAATTCTGCCATTTGCAACAACATGGATGGACCTTGAAATAATCATACTAAGTGAAATAAACCAGACAGAAAAGGTTGAAAATCACATGATCTCACATATGTGGGATATAAACCAGAAAGCAACAAATGAACAGGACAAACAAACAGAGACTCATGGACATGGACAATAGACTAGTGGTTACCAGAAGTGAGGGGGGAGGGGGAAAATAAAAAAATAAAATGTTAAAAAAAATTATGTATATGTAGTATGAAAAAATAAACTGGCATAAAAAAAAGGTTAAGTTAATTTTGTGTAGTACAGAACATGGCAGTGCTCTCTCACACTGTGTATAAGTCGGTCTACAGACAGTGCTTGGTGGGCATGTCGACATGATGAGCTGCACAGTTTCTTTGGACACGGGGTTTTTTAACAACAACATAGTGATTATTTTAAAAGAACTAATGGAATAAACAAACTACAATTTGCCAGTGGTTAACATAAACCTAATATGTATGGAAAACTGATATATCCAGCTGTAGCAGATTCTAGCCTTAAGCCTGTCCCAGTGATGATCCTGACCTATCTTGTTTTGGTTTGACTCTTTTATTTGCCTCCAGCCTGGCTTCTCTGGCTGCTTGGCACTCATGGATGTATGTTCTGATGTACTCGCTGCAGAGAGAATTCAGTCACTTTGCATTTCTCAACGTGCAGGTTTTAAAGCATAAGTCTTCTACCCTAAGTTAATGGAGCAAGAGTATATCAGTTGTTCTCATGCTTGCTCTCTCCCTGTTACTGTGGGTCCAAATCCATAAGCAGGACTTGCATGTGGTGCCCCCTGAGAATGGGCCCTGTGGCAGGAGAGAGTTTATAAATCACAGGCTTTACATTTCGTGTGGCCTGAAGATTCTCCTCCATCTTCAACGGTCTTTCCCTGGAGGCTCATTTCCTGTTTTCACTACAAATATGGGAACCACAAAGAAACACCTGTCCCTGTTGACAAGTTTAACCCTTCTTACAGCTAGAAGCCTGCTAAGCCCTACAGAGATGTAGTCATTACTAGTGGTGGGGATATGGCGGTAGAGGGGCAATCACTGGGATCCAGGCTGCTGTCAGTGTCTGACCAAGTTTCTGAGACGTCCACCAAAGAAAAAGGAGAATTCCAATGAGACAGGAGCTAAAAATCCCGAGAACCATTTCAATACCAAATTGAGAGCAGCTGGGTGGCAGCAGCACCCCTGTAAGGACTATATCTGGGGCATCGGCACTACAGCAGTAGAAGGGGTTTAAGATTTCTCTCTTCAGAGCTGCGGGTGGAGGAGGAAGGGGAAAATACCTAGGCATCTCTGGACAAGAGTAAACAGCTCCTCAAGAGGTCCTGAAACACAACCACTTTCTTGAAGATAAAATTTGCTTCTGCCCTCACTCACCTATAGTGCTGGGAGCTGTCATACTGTTGGCACCAAGGATTGAGGACACATCAGCCCAGATCCAGCAGAATTATGAGTGATGTGGCTGAATGGAGGGATTCTTGACTCATCATCTTCTTTTTCGTCATCATCATCATACCAAACCAGTTTCTGGGAAGCAGTCTAATTAAAAGTGGAAAGAAGTTCACTGTGGCAGCCAGCCAACTCTGTAAATCCCGGCTCCATCACCTACTAGTTGTTTAGTACAACCAGCCCCTTAAATTCTTTATGTCTTTTGTTCATTTCTTAAATTACCTTTTATAGGTGATTTCCTCACCTATAAAACAGTAGTCACAGCAGCACCTACTTATAGAGCAGTTATGGCAAATAGGCTTACAATGAACTTGAGGTCTAATATTAGAGTGATTCAGAGCTGTAGGTTAACAAACTTGATTCCAAATGTAGCACAAAGGAGGCCCTCAATAAATATTAATTCAATGAATTAAGATTAATAATAAATTCCTCAAATGAAGCAGCTTAAAATAAATGTTCATGACCAATAAATTATGTGCAAGTGAGTTTTACAAGGGACTGCTGATACATTGTGGGCTGAGATGACACTGAGTCTTACATAGAGGGAAAATTCCAGAAGACAAATTAATATATGATTCTATGGAAATGGCCATGGCATTAAGATACCTGAATTCTAGTCCTGGTTCTGCTATTAATTTTCTTTGTGGTATTGAACAAGTCTACTTCAGGTTCGGGTGGGGTGGGGGGTTGTTTGTTTGTTTGTTTTCATTTGTGAACTGAAGTTGGACCAGATTATATCCAAGGTTCATGTCTACTTAGTGTATAATTCAGTAATGCTTTTTGCTATTTATACAAGAAAAGCTACTTGTGAAGCAAGTGAAAAGTGGTTTTAAGAAAAAAGATCTGTGTCTTATTGATAAATACGCCTAATTTTCACCAGGGTAAACATCATCATCATTGTGAGCCACCATTATCATTATCGTCATCATCACTACTGTCATTGATTGTTGTCTATGTGCCAGATTGTGCACTACAGCATGTTACACACATCATTTTATTAAATCTTCTCAACAGTTCTTAGTACTTTATAAGATCCATTCAAAAGGAAAGATGTATGTTCTCTAAAAAAAAGAATTGGATAATTACGGATTATGTAACTAAAAGCTACCATTCATTAGTAGTCTTCTACATGCCAGGTGCTTTACGTACCTTTTTTTCTAATCCTCATAACAACCCTGCAAAGTAGGTAATAGAAGTCCTGAGTTAGTTTTCAATTGCTGTATAACAAATTACCATAAACTTAGCATCTTAAATCAACACATTTCCAGGAGTCAGGAGTCCAGCACGGCTTAGCTAGGTCCTCTGCTCAGAACCTCACAAGGCTGCAGTCAGAGCGTCATCTGGGCTATGACCTCATCTTATCCATGTCTTCTTTCAAGAAGATGTCTTCTGTCATCTTCTCCAAGATGGCCTGCCCCTAAAATGACAGCCAAAGTTCCCTGTAGTTATCACACTGAAGTCCCTACATTTTGCAGGTTGTCAGCTGGGGCTGTTCTCTAGCATGTGGTCTTCCTCACAACATGGCAGTTTTTTTCTTCAAGGCAATCAGGAGAATCTTCTCAACTCCCGTCTCTGACCTCTAGACCCTCTTTTCAAAAGCTTTCCTGATTAGGTCAGGCCCACCCAGGACAGTCTCCCTTTTATTAACTCAAAATAAACTGATTTGGTACCTTGATTACCTCTGCAGAATCCCCTCACCTTCGCCATACAATGTAAAATAATCACAAGTGTGATTTCCCACCATATTCACAGGTCCCACCACATTCAGAAGAGGGAATTATCCAGAGCGTGCATACCACAGGGTCACATTCCCTGTCTTAGAAGTCATAAGATGCTTGTCTAAAGTCCCATGGATAATAAGGAGCAAAATTGGACTTGCAGTCAACTGTCAGAGTTCTGAGCCCAAGACCCTTCTTACACATCACACTCTTGTTCTAACATCAAACTTTACATCCCCCAAATGAATCCATTACTGAGGTCATCTGGGGCACCTGCAGTTCATAAAACACTACTACATGTAAAATTCATCATGATTAAATTAAGTTCAAGATTCCCCTGGGAGCCCCTCAGCTCACATGTCAATCAACTCCAGGCTAAGCCATCAAACCTAATTACCCAGAAACCAGCTGCCGTAAACTATTAATAAAGCCATATGAAGTAAGGGAACAAAAATCCTTACTCTGTTGTCTCTTTTCTATCTTCTCTTCCCCTCACTGTCTGCTCAGGTGTCACACCATTGTTCATGAAGCTTCTGCATTTGGCCAGTTTCCTGTCCCAGCTTGTCATAATTCTCCTCTTCTCTGACCCTGTGCCCTACATGGATTGAGCTCAAGAAATGTCTGCTGGATCAAATACCTCTCACCTGGTCATAAGCATATTTCAGACTATCTTAATTTTCTCCCCTAAAGCGTCAAGTGTTTGGAGGCATTCGAATTAACCGATGTTTCCTGCGTATAGGGCTGTGTCCACATAGACAGTGCCTTTTGTCCGCTGGCCCTCTGCCCCAACAAGCTCGTGGAGGATGCAGCTGCACACTGGCTCAGGCACCTTTCTCCTTTCTCCACACAGCAGCATGATGTAGTTCTTTTCCTACACTAGAGAGCAGAGTGTAAGGAATTAACATCTGTGGAACACATACTAAATGCCATATACCTCACACATACAATTATTACCTCTTAACAGTTGTCGAATCAAGGCTCAGAGAGATTAAATAACTTGTCTGAGGTCATGCAGCTGTTCGTGCTGCAACTAGAAACTGAATCCAGAACTGTGTGATGGCAAAGCCACACTCTTTCCGTACTTCACTGCTGAGTGGTATCTTTTGCTTCAAATTGAGCAGAGTCTCCAAAACTTTGGACAGTATTCAGATAGGTATGAGATTTAAAGGAAACTTCAGGAGTTTAAAGGGGAACTCTTCTTAACAGATACGTATTTCTCGAATATGACATCCTCACAGATTAATGCTATCTGTTTAAGACTTGGCATTTCTAAGAGTTTTACATATATTTCTGCTCCTTAGTGCTTTGCAGGCTTGAGATATCTTAGTCCTTCAGGAAATATTTGAAGAGAGAAAGGCAGTAAGGGACAAGAGGACGGCCATGTGGGTATCAGGGGGATGGGAAATGCATGCTTCAGGTGAGCAGAGCAGGCCCCAAGGCCAGCATGTCAGCGGCACCGACAGGAGCATTCTCACTGCTTTTGCGTGCTTCTATCGCCACCTAGCAATCTTAGGGAGAAATGTCCCTTTCTGAGCAAATCTGTCTTTCTCTGCTGATGTCAGCTGCCCACCTACAAATGGTTACCTTTAGACCCCTAGATCAACAGTTCTTCCCACACATAGACCTGTGTGCTTCGTCTTTGTTCATTAGGAGTCTTTTTAGTAGTTATTTCAAAGACCTACCGCATTTAAAGAGTAATATAAAAATTTGATTTCACTGAAAATTGGCATCACTTAAATCTTCTCAGCCCCCAAAAGTGGGTTTTGTCATTTCTTTAGAAGCTCTTTGCTGATAAGAACCATGCCTTGTTCATCACTGGGGCCTCAGCTCTACCATGAACACCCCATGTGCTCATCCACATCCAACCTTGACTTTAGAGCCAGGTCAAATGCTGTCTCCTCCATGAAACTTGCACAAAAATGGCTTCTGCTAATTCCACATTTATCATGTGCCAGGGGCTCTATGAGCATTGTCTCATGTAATTCTCATGGTGATCCTGTGAGGTCGGTATGATTCCTTTCATCTTATAGTCAAGGGAACTGAGGCATAGTGAAGTGACACAGCTTGTCATCTGCAAAACTCGGATTCAAATACAGCTGGCCCCACTCCCCAGGCCTAGGACCCTCCTCTCATCACATACTCTTTGACTCCCCCAGCCAAAGTGATATCTTTATCCTCTGCCAGCAATTTTTTCTGTCTTCTTCATGCCATTTTTGACTTCCCATTTCTCCCTCCAACCTCCCTTTATAGTCCCTCTTTCTTTAAACCAGAAACTCAGACTCCAAGAGGGAACTCCCGCCCCGCTGTGTCTTTAAAGTACACACAGACTGTCATATGTGGGGGTACCCACTCAGGAAAGCTATGTTCATTCATCCACTTCACTTGTAAAACTGCAACTGCTTACATACCAAAAGATTATCAATTCTGATTTTGTATTTTCCAAAGGTGGGATCTAAGGATTCCTGGTATCAGAATAACTCAAGACCTTTAGTTAATGACTTACATAGATATTTGAACAGAGAGCTGAGAAACATCTGAAAGCAAACCTGTCTGGGAACAGAGTCTTGGTTTACCTTTTCTTTTTTTTTTCTTTTCTTTTTTTTTTTTTTTTTTTTTTTTTGGTAAACTGATTGGCAGGCAGGGAGCAAAGAGATCCGTGGGTGCTCCATCCTTGAGCAGGCTGAATAGAGGCACCAAAGAAAACAATTATCAAAAACCTTTGGAATGTGGCTGTGTTGTGAGTGACAAGCTTTGTGTGTAATGTCTCCAGAGTCCTCTGCCTGAGCTAGGCTGCCTGAACCTACCCTGATCAGACTCCTTGGGGAGGTGAGCATGGTCTGACCATAGACTACCTGGACCAAGGCAGAGGAAGACAGCCGCCCTTCAGTGTGGGAGAAGAGCAAGCACAGGGTTCTGAGGGAAAGGAGTCCTCATCCCACATTGGATGAGGGAGCATGGGATAAAGGGAGGCGGCCAAAAGCAGAATTTGGGTTAAGTAGGTAGGAAATTAAGGGTCAGTGGGGGAAAGAAGAAGAAGAAGGAAATAACAGGTGTGGGCAGAGGTTAAGTTCTAGACATTGAAAAATGATGTGGGATGGACGCAGGTCAATCATCTGACAGCGTTTTAGTGCTACGAGCCTGAAGTCCCTGCCATGCCAGGTATGGCCCTTCACCTCTTGGACTCTGGGGAGGTCCAGGAGCCACTGGAGAGGTGCCTGGCAGTGAGTGGACACTCGGGGGCTCGGGCAGTGGCTATATCAGTACAGAGCAGAGTACTATTTTATCAACCACTACTCCCATCTGGTATACACTGGTTGAATATCTGCACCTCAAATAGGAAAGAGGGTAGAGAAACTTGAATATTTGGAATCATAAACGAACATGGAAGCCAGTGATACAAGGAAAATTGGCAGCAGTGTTAAGGAGGTGCCCTTCAGGTCACATCAGGGCATGCATCCCTGCTTCCCTCATGGTGGTTCTGGCAGCCACCGTGGTTAGGGAAGGCAGCCTGGCAGGAGTACCTGTCCAGCTGGCTGAGCGGCAGCCCAAATTTCCAAGGCAGGCAAACCAGCTGGCCAGTTGGGTCCAAGCCCAGAACGATGAGACTTGCAGTCTGATCTTGGCAGTCTCTTGTGCCCTCTCATCGGTGCCCACAGCCCATAGGTGGCTTTTCTCCACATGCTGGAGTCAAAAACAAAATCTTGGCCTGCTGAGAAGGAGCACCGAATTGTTTGCCTCTGAGCTTCAGGAAATGTGCAATTCTGATCACACTCCTGTCCTTGGAATTTCTATTAAAAGATCCAGAATTTCTGACTTTCCAAGAAGGAACCCAGCACTCATGGCTCTGTGAAAAATAACAGATATAATCATTTTCAGAGTCAGTTTATCAATATCTACAGGTTCCAAAAAGTTGAAAAACCATAACCACGTCGCCAGAGTCCCCCACATATCACTAATACCACATTCAGCCTTTGTTCCCTTAGGGCTTTGAGTACATTTTTATGACTGTTTCTAATTACTCCCAGCACTTGGGGAGTTCGTTTTATATCACAGTTTTGCTTTGGGCCATCAAAACTATTTCCATCTTCCCATGTGTATTTGGCTATCACTAATTGGGGAAAGTTATTTTTAGTATTTCCTCTTCTTTTAATCTTTGTATATTTGCCCTAGTTAGAAAAAAAAATCTAGAAAAGAGTGTGTGTGTGTGTGTGTGTGTGTGTGTGTGTGTGTGTGTGTGTGTGTGTGTTTAAGGAATACCAGAGTTCTAAAGGAAGATTTTCATGTTAGTGTAGAGGTCAGTAAGGTGAACAAGAATTCAGAATCCTGGATTTTATCCCCTACTGTCTACGCAGGCAAAGAAAGAAAATCAGGGATCCTCTAATGGGTCTTCTCCTGTATCTCCCCACATCCCATTCCTGCTTCTGCAGACCCATGCTCTCTAGAATTCAACAACTGCATTAGAAATGTACCTTGAGATATTTTCTTATATTTCTAATACAACAACTACACCTCTAAAGAATTTTGCCAAGTTTAATGTATCTTTTTTAAAAATATATATGGAGAATTCAAACAGATTTAAAATCAGTTTTATCTAATCTGCACCAAAAGTAACGTCTATCTATTAATTAGTAAGTTGATAAGCAACTTTAGAATCATTTAGTACTTGAATTTAAAATAACAATCTCAGTGCACAAATATTTGTTTATTGATGTCAAAATTAAGAAATAGTATTTTCTTATTTAGGTTAATATATGTCTTTATCTCTTACAAAAAATAATTATAATGTAGATTTAAACCACATAAGAACATAAATCTTTTACTAATTTTGGTCACAGTAGACCTCCCAGTGGTACTCAGAAACTAGTTATTATTGAAGCGGTTTAATTTCTTTAGTTTTTCGTTACTCTGAGACTCACAATTAGGACCTCTTTCAATTATGTGAGCTGAGAGCTCCAGAAAACAATTAATTAAAATAGAATTACCCCACTGCACACATACGACAATGGCCAAAATCCAGAACACTGACAGCACTGAATGCTGCTGAGGGCATGGAGCAGGAACACTCGCTCATCACTCCTGGGAACACAAAATGGTGCAGCCACCTTAGAAGGCAATTTGCAGGTTTCTTACGAAGCTAAACAGACCTTTACCATAGGATCCAGCAATCATGCTCCTTGGTATTTACCCAAAAGAGTTGAAAACTTATGTCCACACAAAATGCTGCACACAAATGTTTGTAGGAGCTTTATTTATAATTGCCAAAACTTGGAAACAACCAAGATGTCCTCCAGAGTGTGAATGGATTCGTAAACTGTGGTACATCCATACAATGGGATAGTACTCACAGCTAAAAAAAAATGAGCAATGAATCCACAAAGAGAAATGGAGGAAATGTAAGTGAATATTTCTAAATGAAAGAAACCAATCTGGAAAGGCTACATACTGTATGATTCCAACTAAATGACATTCTGGAAAAGGCAAAACTGTGGAGAAAGTAAAAGGATCAGTGGTTGCCAGAAGTTGGGAGACAGGAAGGAATAAATAGGCAGAACACCGGGATTTTTAGGGCAGTGAAAATATTCTGTATGCTACCATAATGATGGATACATGTCATTATACATTTGTTTAAACCCATAGGATGTCCACCACTAAAAATCAACCGCAATGTAAACTATGGACTTTAGGTGATCATGACGTGTCAATGTAGGTTCATCAGTTGTAACAAATGCACCACCCTGGTGGGGGAATGTCGATAATGAGAATAATATGTGTGCGTCGGGGCAGGGGGTATATGGGAAGTCTCTGTACTTTCCTCTTAATTTTGTTGTGAACCTAAAATTCTAAAAATTAAAGTCTATAGAAATAATTTTTTAAAAAGTATTATCCAGCTCTTGTTAAAGACTTTATAGAAAATTAAGCTTAAAAAATAATTATAACTATGTTGTAGTTATTGCTATTTTTCCAGTCTCTTTCATTAATCTATATATCCAAGAAATTAACTTGAGGAAGGCAAGGGTAAGTTCCTATTTTCATATGTAGGTACGACCTTCTAGTATTACCATGTCCAAATACAAACTTTAAAATTATAGACCTGCAATGGAGGCTCTGCTGTTACTGAAAAATAAATATATTCATCTCTGTTTATTAAGTAAGAGGTGATACACAGAAAATAAATGTAGGTACAGAGCAGACTAAAGCAATCCTTCTCAAATTTGAATGTGAGTATAAATCACATGGGGATTTTGTAAAAATGAAAATTCTGATCCAGTAGGTCCGGGACAGGACTGGAAATTCTGAATTTCTACCAAGTTTCTAAGTGGCATCCGTGGTGTTGGTCCAGGGACAACCACACTTTGATGGCACGGGTGTGGGGAAATACATCTATTGTTATAATTAGTTTTCTTATTGGCCTTGAGGCCTTATTTATTTTGTGTCCCCAGCACCTAGAAAGTGCCCAAAATCGAACTGAAAGTCAACAAATATTTGCGGAATGAATGAATCTTAGCTTTTTTTTTTTTTGCCTCTGGAAAATGGGGAGAACATCTCTCTCAGGTTTGCATGAGAAAACATCCAAAAATATCCATTCTTCTTAAGAGTTGGAAGGAGACCTGCAAATAGAACATTTGACACACAAAAAATGCTCATCATTCTGCCCATATCCACTTCCTTATTGTAGAAATGATCAATGTAAGAAAGAAAGAGAAAAAAATAGATTGATGAAACTAGATGGTTAGTCTCTAGCCTCCTGTATTATCTGGGAAGATTCCAGAGAAAAGGTTCCTAGCTAGCAAATTAGAAAATGTGTCCTGTCTTAGCAAAGATAGTCAGGTGTCATATGCCAAATGTCGCTTTGCAAACAGAGTCATGAGAAACATCCTTAGAAATTGAACATACGTGCACCAACATAACAATTTCCCTAAAATTGTTCTGTTCTAAGGAAATTAAAAGTGTGTGCATGTCCTATTAAGGACATGCTGACACATTGTTTAGCAAGTGCATTGACTATTATAATTTTCTAGAGAATGTTCCTATGTTGGCTTTTGGTGTTTACTATTTGAATATAGCCCAGATATTGTGAAGTTACATGTTACCTTATAGATTTCTGTCCAAGAGAAAAGATTGTCCCAGAGGTTCTGGTCTTACTGCCCTGCAGGATATGAAGCAATTTTGTAACTAACAGCAATTTTATTCAACCATCCTTTTTTTCAAAATGCCTATAAATATACAGATCCTCAAAATGCCCTTCAAACCAGTTTTACTATTTTACTGAATCCCTCATTAATTAATAAAATTTGACACAAATTCATTTTACATTTGTATGAGAGTCATATTTTTAACATTTTGAAAATTATGCTTTGATAGAATGTATTCCCAGAAGTAGGACTTGTTTCCATACTTTATATGATTGGGATCAAGAGCAACTGTGCCCCAGAGATTCTACTTTCTTGAGGAGCTCACCCATCCCTGGAACTGATTAGGTGTCAAAAACCAGATTTCAACTGATACTCTATAGGGACAAGACTCTGGGGGGCCTTGAGAGGGAGTGAGTGTATTTTGCATGTGGGAGGAGTGTAAATAACCTGTGGCCACTGGGTAAACTGTGCTAGTTTTTAAGATGTGTCCACAAATTCTTTCACTCTCCTCCCCTTGAGTGTGCGCTGAACTTCATGAATCACTTTTAATAAGCAGAATGTGGCATAAATGACATAAATGATATGGTGGCTTCCATGTTGCTCTTTGATCACTTGTCTGGAGTGAACTCAGCTTCCATGTCTCTCTCAATGACACTCAAGCAGCCCTATGGCTCACATAGCAAAAACCAAAGCCTCCTGCCAATAGCCATGACAATGAGCCCTCTTGGAAGCAGATCTCTCCGCCCCAGTCAAGCCTTCAGTTGACTGCAACCCCAGCTGATGTCTCAACTGCAACTTCACAAGAGAACTTGAGCTGAAACAATCCATCTAAGCTATTCTTAAATTCCATAGGAACATTGAAATAATACTTGCTTTTAAGTAATTTCTTACATAGCAATATATAATGAATATAGCTGTTTATCAGGCATATGTTAAGTCTTTTCAAGTATATTGCAAAATTGCCTTTCTGAAATGTTATATCAATTTACACTCCTACTAGTAGTTACATAATAGTGCTCATTTCCCTAATCTTTGCTCTTGTTAAATTCTATTTTTTTTACCTTTTCCAATATGATATTAAAAGTGATATCTCATTGTTTTATTACTTTGATTTATACCATTTCAGTGAGGTTGAACTTTTTCAAATTTATTTCCTATTTTTGTGAAATTTTTTGAGTAAATACACGAATAAAAATTATATATTTAATTGTGGTATTAACATTTTTTTGTTCATTGATTCCTTGAGGTCTTTGTCTCTTAACCTTTACCTATTATTATGTTGTAAGTATTTCTCCCAGTTTGCATATAAATATATAGATATCCTTGTGTGGTGGACATGAAGATACAGTGCCTGCACCCTTTCAAGAAGGACTTCTGCCAGCTGTCAGTAGGCATCTCCACATGCCTCTTGCCTCATTTGCAGAGAGCTGACTTGACCAAGTGCATGCTCTTCAGTTGAGGCTTGTGCACAGATGTATTCAGACCACTCTGGAAACCTTCTCTGCTCCCTTCTTTCTCCCAGCATCAACCTTTTTTGCAGACTGCAGGATTGCATAGTTTCAGGAATGGTAACAGATGGCTGGATGCCCTCATTTTGCAGATGCTTCTATCTATATCTGCTTAAAAGCATTTTAACTAGTATAGAGTGAGACATGTATTATTTTTTGGTTACAACCCAAGCTTCTAGAACCCTAGATTAGTGCTCAGTCCCCTAAACCTCTTTAATCCTCTGTGACAGCTTCTGTGCACTGGTTGGTGTTGGGAGCTTTCAGATATCAGTGAATTCTGCTGAAATATCTTTTTTGGGGTGGATTTTCCTCAGCTTTATTAGCTTTTTGGTTTGGAATGCGGTTGGCTTTCTTTTTTTTTTTTTTTTTTTGTCAGACTACTATTTAAAGATGAATAAACTTGGAAAGAGTGAGTGAAGGTGATACAGGAGACCTGAGCTAGAGCTAGGACTTTTGTCATCGATCCTAGTCATTAAAAGCTGACATTAACTTTATCACTGTTCTATGACAGGTGGTCCAAAAACACAGGTCAATTTAGAGATTCAGTAAAATGGGGAAGCACCACTCTCCAATTCTTCTTTGGAAAGAGCTGACACAAGAAAATAACTAAAGTGCACAGAACACTGTCAAAGCTTAGTCTTCCTTCATATTTAAGTTCGCCTAAAGTGTTTCTGTCACTTCGCTACAATCAGAAGGCCTTTAAAGCTTTAATTGTCCAACAGTTTTCCATCTGAAAGAAAATGATGTTTGTTATGCTAAGTCTTTCTTTAAAAAGAATCTCTCTTAGTTTCTAAATGAATCTTTCTTAGTTTCTAAATGAATCTTTTCCTGCTAGGGGCAGGGAGTAGGGAATGTCATCTTTTCCTTTTTTTCTTAGAAGGAATTGATTTTCTTTTCCTCAGAAGGAACTGATCAGACAGAATAAACATAAGAGACCCAAATGTTGAAATCAGAAGATCTTTAAATTGCACAGACTCAAATATCTTAAAACATAATTCTACCTGTGTTGACGAAAATATAGCAAAGAAATCAATTAGCTCTTGGCCTTTTCTCCATTTTTGTAATTATTGTTCTCTTCATCTGTTGAGAAGTATTTATTATGCAAATCCCGTTGGGAGTGGTTTTTCCATCATGATCAGCTCATTGTTGCTGTGGGTACACAGCTCCCTGGAGACCCCACTGAGAGTCCACCCAGAAAAAAAAGGAAATGTGAGCTGGAGGAGCTCGGTTAGCGTTTGATTGTTGCAGTCCCTACTGCAGCTGTGCTTCACCAAAACCCTTTGGGATGCTTTTGACTTACAAAATCATCTCAGAGAAGATATCCAGGCTTGATGTATTTTATCACCCTTTTTTTTTTACACAAATGATCCCCCACATTTTAATGGCCACAGAGGGAATAAAATCCTTTTCCCTGGTGGCAATAATTTTTGCTGGACTTATAATTTTAAGGTAATTGATATGGGAGAAAAGGCCCATTTCCTCAAGGAAGGCAAGTGGAGGAAAAACCCTGATAGATTGTCTCCAGGAGAAGAAGCAGATAGGATGTAAAATTATAATCAGGAAGATTGACCATTCACCTGTATTAATCTCTACTATATAAGCTAGAGTTTAAAGGTGTCTCTCAGGAAACAGGAGAGCAAATGAAGTTTGAAACTTGAAGAACTGTTATTGTACATTATCAGGGACCTATGAAGACAGGCTTTCCAGAATTATAATTTTTAGTCAATAGAGTGGACTGGGTGAACATGGAAGAGATTCATTGCCCTCCTCCACCATCTTTCTCTAAACACATATAAGCTGCTAAAAATAGATTTAAATGTATAGTTCATCTTGCAAGATTTAAGAAGGGGGTTCAAAAGAAAAGGAAACCAAAGTCAAAGTAGTTATTAAAATCTCAAGCAGTGTGGTCCAGAGGGTATCATACCCAAACAGTTCTTATTGGCTGGGAATTGATGTTTTAACACACATACTGAGACAGGAGAGTTATTCCTAGGGGCCAAGGGAAAAGAAGGCTCTTACATAATGTCAAGAATCTCAAAAATCCTATCTCTTTCAGGAACTTATACTTAGAAAAACTCTCCTTATTTGGGGAAGAAACAAGATGATTGCCGTCTACTCTGGTCCCTGGATTAAAAGAGCCACCCACAATATATCAAAATGGAGGTGTGAGGTTTGAATTTACAATTGGATATGGTGAGAAAACTTCCAAGCTAAGAAGTTAATATAAAATTCTTTTGAAATTTCATTAATACAAAAATCCATTAGAAACACAGCAGAGGTCCATATAAAACTGTTCCATAGACATATTTCTTTACCCTTTGTTTTGAACTGAATTATGCGTCCCCTCCCCCCATTCTCACGTTGAAACCCCAGTCCTCGTTGTAACCATATTTGGGAATAGGGCCTTTAAAGAGGTACTTAAGTTTAAATGAGGTCATAGGGGCGGGGTCCTGATTCAATAGCACCGATGTCCCTATAAGAAGAGACACCAGGGTTGCACACACATACAGGAAAGACCATGTGAGGACACAGTGAAAAGATGGCCATCTACTGGCCAAAGAGAGAGACATCTTGAGAAACCAAACTTGCTGACACCCTGATCCTGGACTTCTAGCCTCCACATTTATCTATGTGAGAAAATTAATTTCTGTTGTTTAAGTCACTCAGTCTGTGGTATTTTATATGGTACCCCAAGCAAACTAAGACACTCCTGAGTATACCCTGGGTACCTCCACTGAGTATACATTCTACAAGAAAAATGTACAGACCTCACAAAGAAAGAGGGAATCAAAAGGAACAACAAACAGGAGAATCTGTACTCCCCAAAACTAAAAGTAATGAAATAGCTGAAAGAGTTTATAAAATAAATTTGTTTAAAATATTTAGAAATAAAAGAAGGTTTAGAAACCATAGGTTAAGTACATGGTGATATGGTATAAAAATATGTGTTTTTGAAAGAGAACTATATATAAATTATGGAAATAAAAGGATTATTATTGAAATTAAAAGTATACAAGATGGGAAAATAGTCTGTTAGATCCAGCTGAAGATAAAATTAATGAATTGAAATATAAATCTTAAAAAATTTGTAACATAGGGATGAAAATAGCAAAGAGGCTAAGATACATAAAGGATAGAATGAGAAATCCCAATTTATGTCTAGTAAGAATTACAAAAGTATATATAGAGAGAGGAAAGGGCAGCACTGGAAAAGTTAAAGGCTGAAAATTTTCCTGAACTGAAGAAGGAATCTGTCTTCAGAATAAAGAAACATATCAGGATCTGAGCAGGAAAAGTAAAACAAAATCCCATCTAAACATATTATAATGAAATATCAGATCATCAAAAACAATGAAAAAAGTCTTTAAAACTACCAGATTATTTATAAAAGAATGGCAATCATACTGGAGAAGGCTTCTCAACAACAGTAGAAGTCAAATGACAATGGAGGAATATTCCAAAATTCTGAGAAAAAAATGTCTCCCTATAATTCTATTCCAATTACACTATCATTCAAAAGTAAGAACAAAATAAGGATCTTTTTAGACAAGCTAGTTTGCTAGTCACAGCCTTCCCTGAAACAACTGGTTAAAAATGTACTGTACAAAGAACGGATTTGAGTGGTTTTCAAGAAGTATATGGTAAATGCATCAGTAAATACAGATCATCATTTACTGTAAATAATAATACTAACTAGGAGGTAGAGACAGGGGTTAAAAAAAAAAAAGAAGATGGAATTAAAGTACCAGAAAATGACAATAGAGCAGATGAAAGTTTAATTTTGAAGAGTTCTAAAATCTTTATATTTTAAGGAAAAGAACAGAAATGTTAATTGACCTTTCAATCTAAGTAAATATTTGTGTCAAAAATTGAGAATAACAAAAATATAATTTAAATTAATAGGGAAGGTAGGCAAAGGAAACTAAAGAAAAAAACAATCAATTCACTAGAAGTCAGAAAGAGGATAGGGGACCAAGGTAAAGGGAAAACACAGAATAAGATGATAGGAAAAAATCTAATTTATCAGTAAGCAACATAAATGTAAATACATTTTCATTTTTGTATTAAAATATAGAGACTTTCAGACTTCATTTACAAAATTAGCTAGATGTTGCTCTACTCTTTGTGGCTTGCATTCTTACTAATGAGAAGTTAGTCTGCTGTCATTCTTGTCTTTGTTAACTCTGTAAGTAATATGTCTTTTTTCTCTGGCTGCTTATTAGGATTTTTTTAATTGTTGGTTTTAAGCAACTTGATTATAAAATTATAGTGGCACTATTCCCAAGAGATTGGTAAACTTACTGTAAAATTTATATACATACAAAAGGGATCCAGTACAGCCAAAACAACTTTAAAAAAAAAGTTGGAAGACTTACAGTACCTGATTTATACAGTACCTGATTTCTAAGCTTATTATAAATTAATAGTAATCAAGACAGTGTAATCAAGACAAATGGATTGATGGAACAGAATAGAGAGTCCAGAAATAGAACTATTCTTATCTGTTAGATTGATTTTTGACAAAAATACAAAGGCAATTCAGTGGAGAAAAAATAGTCTTTTCAACAAATGGCGCTGGAATAATTAGATACCTCTATGCAATAAGAAAATGAACTTCAATCTATAACTTATACCATATACATACATTAAATGGGTCAGGACCTAAAAGTAAGAACTAAAACTATAAAACTTCTAAGATAAAACACAGGAGAAAATATTAGTAGCCATTGGTTTGGCAAAGATTTCTTAAATAGAACACAACTGCACAAACTAGAAAAGTAATGCATCCCCTGCCCACTCCTCCTACCTGTTTCAGACAATCATTGATCTTTCTGTCACTATGGAATAGTTTAAATTTTCTAGAAATTTCATATAAATGGACACATACAATGAATAGTCTTTTGCATCTGGCTTCTTTCACTTGGCAGAATGTTTTTAAGATTCATTCTTGTGTGTATCAAACTGTTATTCTTTATTGCTAAGTAGTATTCTACTGTAAAGGTGTATAGTATTTCACAGTTTGTTTACCCATTCTCAGCTAATGACTTCCAGGTTGTTTCTACTTTGGAGATATTATGTTCAAAGTTACTATAAATGAGTACAAGTCTTTGTGAGTAGGCACATGTTTTCATTTCTCTTGGAGTTTTTCATTTCCCTAGACGGAAATTGCAGGGTCATATGACTTTTGGGGCGGGCATAAGTGTATGTTTAGCTATTTAATTAGCTTCCTAAATGATTTACAAAGTGGCTGTTATCATTTTACATTTCTGCCACAAAGTGTTCGTGCTGCAGTTTCTCCATATCCTCATTAACACTTGTTATTGTCTGCTTTTTTTGAGTAGAGACATCCTAGTGGGTGTATGGTAGTACTTTCTTTTGATTTTAATTTTGTTTCTCTAATGATGTTGAGTATCTTTTCATGTACTTATTAATCATTCATGTATCATTTCCGATAACTATTCAAATATTTTGTTGTCCATTAAAAAATCGATTTCTTGTATTAGTATTGATTTGTGAGCATTTTTTATATATTCTAGATACAAGTGCTTTGTCAGATTTATAATTTGCAAAGATTAACTTCCAGCCTATGACTTCTTTTTTTATTTTTTAAGGTGTCTTTTGAAGAAAAAAAGTTGTTTTATTTTGATGAATTTTAATGTATCGATTTTTTAATGCATCATTCTTCTGGTATTACATGCAGTAAATCTTTGTTTAGTCTAAGATAAAGATTTTCTATGTTTCTTTCCAGAATTTGTATAACTTTAGTTCTTACATTTCAACCTATGATACATTTTGAATTATTTTTTGTGTATTGAGTGAATTCATTTCTTTTTTGAGCTCACAGATAATCAATTGTTTCTGCACTACATGTCAAACAACAAATACAACAAAAAAAAAAAAAAGCAAAAAGAGACTTTCTTTATAAACAAGACAGATTGAACAGCCGTATATACACATATAAATATAATTATAGTCTAGAAAATTTTACACCATGTCAGTACCTCTGTCAGAAAAGGGAAGCATTTATTCCAGCTCTTATCTCACACTGGTTAAAGATTTGCCCTGCGGGCCACTAACTCCTTCACACTTTCAGGTTGCATATAGGTGGACACTAAACATTTCTGAGGAGTTATACACCATGGGGTCAACAGGGAAGCCCCAGGACAGGAAGCAAGAGACCGCATCATGTGCCTGAGGCAAGATGCTCACAGGTTGTACTCACATAAAACCAGCTGGAGTCCATGAGAATTTGTCATAGTAGCTGGAATGAAAGTCAGGGAAAGCCATGGGATCTTGTGATGCACAAGAAGTGTCTGATGCAGTCTTATTTCTGTCTCCAAAAAGAGGAGCTGTAGTTGCAGGACTATTTTTCTGGACCACAGAAATACAAAATGTAAGGTGGTATGATTGAAATCTGGTTGCACAGCAATAACAACATGAAGCAAATTCTCTGTGTCACAGCATGGGAAACAGCTGCATTAGTGGCAGTAAATAGCAGATTAAACTCAGGCAAAAGAGGCTAGAGGGAGATTGGGGGCAAGAACAAGGGGCAGTATCAACATCAGTGACATTCCTGAGTCCTTGGGCATCATCAATCTGGTGATCAAGCTTCCCAGTGAATACTATGGGAACCAGCAACACTTGTGCGAAGTGCAGAGCAGTGGGAGAATGGGGGACGAAGGTTGCAAGATCTCCACTTTCAAGGCCACTGCGGACTAAGGGGCATTTGGGAACTTCATTACTTAAACCATATGGGGCAGATGATATTTCTCGCCAACAGTGTGGCAGAGATGAGAATGTCCCCACATCTAGAAAGGTACCTTGGGTAAGAGGCTACAGTGGAAGCAGGTATAGTGTCTCCTGGTACTGGGGAGACTAGAAGAATGTCCCCTCCCCCACACCTGCCATCAGACCTGGGTGGATGAGAGAGATCTGAACCTTCCCAGGGAAGAGTGAACCTAAGTTTATAGGATAAGAACATGTATGACAATGACCAAGGGTAATACTCAAAATACTTAACCACAGGCATGGCATGGGCATTGGCTAGTAAAAACAGACGCTGGCTGTAAACAATTAGTGGGTCATACTGGGCACACCAATGAATATTGGCCCTACCAGGCCGTGTCTTGTGCCAGCTGATGCAGCTTACAGCAAGGGTAACATTAGATTAAACGTTAGGTGACAGATTCCCTCTTGTATGCCAACCATGATTTATCCAGCCATAATCTGCCTAGAGTGCTGTGTTGAGAAGGACTCTAGTGGTTATGTCCCAGCTTAGTGGGAAAGAATGTCGTGATCAGTGATCAGTTAGTGATGTCTGCTCCAGTCACAGGACTGAAGATGTTAGCTTTTAGGCTGTGTTATAGACTAACTGATCCTAGGTTAAGTGTTTACATTAAATCATTCAACAAACATTTATTGGTCTTGTACTCTGTGTGCGTGGCCCCTTGTTAAATACATAATTGATATGAAGATGGAAAAGGCACAATTCCTATACCAATCTTGTTAGAAAGTTAGATATGTAAATAGATAATTTTAACACGAATGATAGTTATATCAATAGGAATATACACAAAGTATCATCCTAAGAACATAAAATAATACAATATTAATAGAATTTTCCAGGTATATTGATGTGCATAGGGTCATAAATGTTTGAAATCACAGAATTCATATAAAGAGAAGAGAAGAATTAGGGCAGGAAATAGCCACTTTATAGACTTACCTGCATGTTCAGAGGAAATGCCAAAGGCATAAAAAATAAACACTATAAGTTGTCACCATCTTCATTATCCAAGTCTATCTAGATTTGGGGGGTATTTGTAGTTTAGGTCTAAGGCAAACTGGTGGCTATTAGTAAGCTTCAAGTTCTCACACAAGTACAATTCGGTCCATGCATTCCAAAGGCTTTTGTGGATTCTGGGGCAGATGGTGCTGCCGTCACACTGCTGTGTCCACCTCCAGATGGGCTGTTTGCTAGTCATAGGCAGTGGGGGTGAGAGAACTGGGGAGCACAGAAAACAGCTTAATAAAAGTTCTTTAATTCACAATTTCTTTAAAAATAAAAATACAGAGATGGAAAGAAATCGTTGAATCTACTTATTCCTTAAGCTAACGCCTTGAAAAGTAGCATTGCTTAAAAAAAAAAAAAGCGTTGTTTTTTTTTTTAACTAAACACCAAATGAATAGAGAAAAAGTGCATGTTCTCTTCAGTAATAGCAAATGTGACTACATTCAGTTATTCCTTTTTTCCCCACTCTGTATATGGAATGGAGGGCAGCCAGGAGTTCTGACTCTGCTTTCCCTGGCACACCTAGGCTGAACAATGGGATCTATGAACCATCTACTCTAAGCTTAACTTCCAGCTAAAAGCCAAAGTTTGAGGAAGCTGAAGCCAAGAGAGGTCAAATGACTTGCCCCAAATCATTCATTCCACAAATATTTGTTGAGCATCACTCTGTGTTGGGTTTTATACAATATCTGCCAGGCCACACTCAAGAGGCAAATTCCAAACTGGAATCTATCATCTTAAATACAAAATTAGGGCTTTTCCTACTGCCTCACTCTGCCCTGGTAGCCTCGTCTGTGCATGTTCAAGGCACACAAAATTTGATTCCAGACCTTAGCTTCAAGGATTGCAAGGCAGAGTTAAGAAGCAGTAAGTTTCAGTCCCAGATGAGGGAGAGGCTCTGACATTGCTTAGATAGTGAGAGAACAAACATGACCATAACTTAGAGGAATACTGTCCTAATTCTAGAAGGGGTTGACAAGCGAGCCCAGGAGTGGAAGGACCTACTGCACTGCAGAATGCCGCATGGGAGCAGAGCCTCAAGGGAATGGCCTGCATGATGCAGCTAGGGGAATTGTGCCCTGGGTACCAGAGTCCCAGCCTCTGCAAGCCTGCCCTAGGTGAGCTTGTCATGCAACTCATGGCTTCACCCATCCTTTAAGGATCATAAGAGCTCAGACCTAAAGAGAGAAAACCCTTCCCCAAAGTTGAGTTGCATGAGACCCCACAACCTTTGCAGGGCCCTGTCTGAGAGGGTCAAATGAAAGAACTACAATGATGACCAAGATTACATTTTTAACAATATCTAGAGAAAGAATGGGAGCTTGGGAATTAATTTACTTTGATTTTTTTTTAATAAAATAATTCATTGTATCTTGGTCCGAAAGTTGTGGTAGAACTAAATGCATAGGCACTGCATGTATTTATAGAATGAGGCTATTATTTATACAGTGTTTTTCAAGCTGTAGGTTGAGGCCCACTAGTATGTCATAAAATCAATTTAGTGAGTCCAATTTTTCATTAAATGGAATAGAAAAAAAAAGAAAATGTCCAAATGCTGTTTCAGGGTTTTTTTCCAGTTACAGATCAGTGTGTGCATACGGGTATCAGTGTAATGTATTTCATAGTCTGGGTCGTGGTTAAAAAGTTGAGCAGCATTCAATTAGATCGCATTGCTGTAAGTAAATAATTTCTATAGGAGAAAAAATATATAAGTTAGTAATTCTCAACCTTAGATCCTTAAAAGAATTAATGAGGAGATTACAAGCTACTTTCAGTAATAACAACTACCACTTATCAAGTAGTCCCTGGACAAGGGGTATGTGGGATACATCATCTCCCATATTCTAGTTAAGGTCACTCATGTATATGTATTACATTGAAGAGCTGGATTGTTTTTTAATTAATTAATAAATTTTTTATGGTGACATTGGTTAATGAAATGCCATAAGTTTTAGCTATACGTTTTAACAGTAAGGCATATATATGTTTACATTGTGTGTTTACCTCCCATAGTAAGATTTCTTTCTGTCATCACATATTTGATCTTTTTACCCCACCTACCTTTCCCCACTCCCCTCCCCGCAGCCCTCTGGTAACCACTAGTCTATAGTCCATGTCCATGAGTCTCTGTTTGTTTGGAGGAGCTGAATTTTAACTCCAGGTTCTTCTGACTCCAAAACAATGCTTTTTCCAATATACTACACTGAATATCCCACCCTTCAAAAATTTATTAAGTTTACTGAAAATAATATAAGTGCCTACAATAAGACTGCCCAGCCATAAATAAAATAACATTTTGGAGACTATTTTGTAATGTTGGCTAATCCAAGTGAAGTCAAGTAACAAGAGGACATGTGTGAAATATTAGATAAACCATATAAGAAAAAAATATATAAGGTGATATTAAGGTTAGACAAGAATATTTTGTTGTTTTTTCCTCAGATATCTCAGATCCAGTAAGTCACCCTATTACCACAACTGGCCAGTTAGGATTGACCTAATCATACCTAACTGGTGCCCTCCTTCTAGAAATTTCCATGGGCATGGGAGTTTATGTTCTGCCACCTCCTGCTTCTTCCTATCCTGCTGTTGTTCTCTCCACTGACCTTCCTCTACTGCCTCATTTCCTTTTCATACAAGTACAGATCAGAGCTCTTTTCATTTCCCCTGATCACCTGTCCCTCTTACTCTGAACAATCTTATTAATTTATCTGATTTCTCTCTTCTAGCAGAAAAAGAAAAGCTAAGAGTCAAATGGAGGGCCTATCGGTGAACATTTTTGTATTAACCTCAAGCTCCATTTCATATTCTTATCCTTGTTTTTATTTTTTCTCCCTACTTCAATGTTATATCTTCTTGCTGTAGCCTTTGTATCTTCATAAACTATCTTTGGAACAAGATAGGGATAGAAATGATTTTTTTAAACTTATAAACAGAGGTAGTTTCATGTCCCGGATTTTCTAAGTCAATAAGTTTCTTCCTGTGTTTAATACAGGCTTGGTAAAACACGTCTCCTGCATGGTAAATTACTGAGTCACCTTGGCTATCTATAGCAGTGGATCCATTAAGAGACTATTTTATTTTGACAACTTTACATTTTTTTCCCTCTAGATCTAGAAATAATTACACCCAGGAATTGTCCAAGAATTGAATAGACACTCTGAGTTTGAGAGCTAACAATCACCTGATTGATTCCAAAACAACCTCATTCCCAGGTTTTTTCCTGTTTTCTTTTTTAAAACAATGTACCTTCAAAACTACACCAATGAGATCCCTAAGCTTTGAGCCAGAGGATATTTATAAAGGAAAAATGAATCTATGGTATATATAAAAAGGAAGCGTCCCTAGGAGTAAGTTCCTCAGAGTACTGACTAGACCCACAGACCTCCATGGGGAGCATCACACAACCTGTCCTGCCTCCTGTAGATGTGTCTTCCACACAAACTACCCAAAACTGCTCAACTGTGTTGCTATGTTGCTCACACAGGCCTGAGCCAATCTAGTAAGTAACTGATATTAATTGCATTTCTGCTATGTAGTAGAAAAATAATGCTTAAATTTATATTTCTAAGCAAGGGAATCTTTTTATAAATTAAAATATTACTCTGAATTTCAATATATAACATGGAGCTGATTGGAGTGAAGTGAGGGAGATGGGAGAGTAGATAGTGAGAAAAAAAATACCTCTGTGACTAGACTATTTCATTCATTCACTCACTCACTCATTCACTCATTCATTCAGCATTTACTCCCACTTTGATATTCTCCTTCCAGAATCCTTAGCAAACCCGTGTTCATTGTCAATAAGTCAACGTTCCCATATAATGTGAAAGGACTTTATGAAGGTCTTCTTGTGTGAGCCTGCTCTTGACCTGGGCCCATGAGGCCAGTTCAAGGTCATGGACAGTTACACATGTTGCATACTACACAAGAACATTACATTTAAGGGGGATACATTTCATATATATATATTTATTATGACAATTTTCTGGCAGATGAAAGTACAGATCTTGTGCTAACAAAATTCAATGAATTTCAACATTTTGCAGTACATAGAAATACAACTGTTTGAGAAAGATGTACTTTTTTCCATTAGCATAAAAGCACTGAACCACACCGAATTGGTGCACCTCTCAGATTTGCTTGTCCTGACCCCTGGGCCCCAGCTGCTGGTTGCAGAACAGCCACGGTTACCATACTACCATCCATCACTGCTTCCTCTAGCCTCCCTGGCCAAAGCGGGCTGGGCTTCAGGCCCCATAACATTCTCTGCAGGTAGGGCCATAGCCCCAGAACCCATGGTGAGCCAAAAGGACTGCCCAATGACTGCCCAGAGGAGCTGGGTAACACACATACAGACATGGGAGGGTTAATTCCTCATAGAGTACACTTTCACAGTGAGAGTCAGAAGATGAATGGAGCTGACAGATAAATTGCTCACTCATTTTCCCACCCCCAGTGGTAATTCCGAGAACAACGGTTCCATCCAGTCTTCCCAGAATGTCCTTTGAAAACTGCTCTCTTCCTAATGAGCCTGGAGCCGAGACTGGGGCCAACTCGAATCACCCCTTGTTTTATTTGTTTCCCTGCTTCCTTGCTTCACAGTCCTTTCCCCTACCCCCATGCCCTGGGACTGCCCACCTTCCACCATACAGTAAGATGCACTGTTGTCTGGGGAAACTGGGCCCCGGCTGGCACAACCATGCTAATAGCCCCTTTGGATCAGTCTGCATTTTAGAATATACATAGAAACACACATGAGATCCCAAACTTTGAAAAGCAATTTGGGTCTTCACAGAAGTGTTTTTGAGGATATTTAATGAGAAGGGAAGTTGTATCACATACCACATGGAAAACTTTCCTAAAACTCTCATTTTGGTATCACTCTTCCCTCAAAGTCCCATTCCCCACCCACTCCAGCAGCTCAAATATCTCTTCAGTACCTCCGGTATCTCAAAGCCATTCCCCCCTCAGCCTCCCTTCCACTAACTAGAAATCTGCTCCTCTCCTTTTCCACTCCTCCGCTAACTTTCAGTTCCCTTCTCCTGTTATTCCTTTATTATCCCCTTCATTCTAATTACCCCCTTCCCCACCCACCTCCAAGAAAGGCTTGCTGTATATTTAAACAAAAGATCACTTCTTAAGAGAGGGGACAGAGGGCTATGGTTGATAAGAATCATAATCCAGGTGTAAATCACTTAACACTATTCTTTCTTTTGTTGTTGTTGTTGTTATCCATGCATACCTTGTCACCCATTTGAACTTGAGACCAATGGCATGTGTTAGAAACAGTACTGACAAGGTCCGTAGGGCAGTCTGTGGCCGTGAGACAGTGCACACCCAGCTCGCCCACACTCTCAGCTCTGGGCCTAGTGCTTCAGACAGCTCAGCCCTCAGAACCCAAGGAGCCCTGTTCAGCAGTAGTTCTCTCCCAGCTGCTGTCCTCAGCCCAGGTCTCATCACCTGCACGGAAGGATGTCTGTTCCCCTCTACCCCCATCTTACAAGGTCGCCTACACCTCAAAGAGGAAGGAAGTGACAGGAGCATCTGATGAATCCACATGAGGCAGCTTTCCAGCTCAGATGACGAACATGGCCGGAAATACCAGCCCCAGGCACACTGAGCTGGCTGTGACTCAGCCTCCTTGTGAAACACTTTAAGGCTGCCCCTGGGTTGATTTGTTACTCAGCATAGGATGTGCTCGGCTTGTTATCTGAAGAAAACAGGCAGTGGTTTGACTGCTCCTCTTAAACAATAAGCAATCTTTTTCCTCCTTAATGTGCAGTTTCTCTATGATGCAACCAAAAATAAAAACATAAAATGCTTCTGCCCAGAGAAGGAGGTGGGAGCTGCCAGTGGGTTGCCTGGCATGTCTCCATTAAAGAATCAGCCACAAAAGGAGAGAAACCTTCCAGATTACATGGGGCCAAAACAGTGGCACTGCACAATTAAGTTGGCACTCTGATTTTTTTTCCCCAACTGCTTTCTCTTCTCAGGTTCCCTCAGAAATGAGATATTAGCCTCTGAGCTGAACACATTACAGTTCAGTCCTGAGCACGCTGCCTTGGCAGATGGTCCGCAGTGGAAGTTTTCTCTTCAGGGCTTGCTCATGCACAAACATCACACAGTAGCCCCAGGGACTAAAGTGCTTTAAGGGACATGAGGGGCCTTTCTCTTCCCTCTCATCTCAATGGGCCCACAATTTCTGAAACCTGAGCCAGTGCAGTTCATTTCACAGCAAGAGAGAAATCTTTAAGCACAAATTGTCCAGAAAGAGGTGAGTGCACAAGCAAAGACCAAGAACTGGCTGCATCTTGTCATGAAACCCATGAGGAAAGAAATAACCATGCTCACACAGAAAGAAGTGGGGTGGCTGGCTCACACTGAGAAGACTCACACTTAACCAGAACTATCCTTTGAGTCACATTGCTTCTTACCATTTTCTTAGTGAGAATGAACCGAAGACAGATTTCAGAGCTTGCTGTTTGTAGAATGAATAGTTCATTGCATATATGTAAACTCATGCAATTCTGATTCTATAGAATCAGGTTAGCCATTTTAGAAAAATTATGCTGTTATTTCCATAAAGTTCAAAGTTTAAAATAATTTAGGTATCCCTAACTAGGGATATCTAAAATTCAGTAGGCCCTACCTTTTGAATAGTTACTATTAATTTTACTTTAAATAGCTAATACATTAATATATTCAGATATCAAATCCATATAAAATGATATACATTAAGAATTCTCTCTTCTCCATAGATAACCATTTTTATTACTTTCTTATATATCCTTCCAGTGTTTTTTTATGCAAATAGAAACAAAACATAAATATATTTATGCAGAAGTCAGAATAATGGACTTTCAAAGATGTTCATGTCCTAATCCCTAGAACTTGTGAATATGCTACCTTACATGGCAAAAGGGATTTTGCAGATGTGATTAAGTAAAGAATCTTGAGATGGGGAAATTATCCTAGATTATCCAGGTGAGCCCAATCTAATCACAAGGGTCCTTACAGCAAGGAGGCAGAAGAGTCAAAGACAGAGAAAAAAGAGAGAAAGAGATTGCTGATTTTGAAGATGGAGGATGGGGTGTGCAGGCAGCCTCCAGAAACTGGAAAAGGCAGGGAAATGGATTCTCATCTAGAGTCTCCAGAAGGGACACAGCCCTGATGATCCATTTTAGACTCCTGACTCCAGAAGTGAACTTCAGAACTAGCAGAATATAACTTTGTATTTTTTCACACCACTAAATCTGTGGTAATCTGTTACAGAAACAGCAGGAAACTAATGACTTATTTTTACCTTATTCTTAAACAAAAATTAGCACATCCTGTCTAGGGTATCCCAAAAATCTTGGTGCAGCTTTAGGTTTTAATAACCTGAGACATATAAAAATGACATTGTTTGAAAGTTTTATTATTTGATGCTCTTTCACACTTATTTAATTATATGAATTTTAAATTATACATTTTATCTTTATTTTGTTTAAGTATCTCTGATGGAAGATAACCAATACTGACTAAAACAAAAACATTAAAATTAAAATTTATTAGTCCAAATTCATGAGAAGAAATAAGCGAATAAGAAATATACACTATTAAGTTTTCAAATCCTGTTTTCTCAAGTTTATACTATTTCTACTTCTGACATTATTACGGTTTAAAACTGCACACAGAGAGAGGCAGCCTAGATGAGGAAACAAAGAAATATGTCACAAATGAAAGCACAGGACAAAACTCCAGAAAAAGAACTAAACAAAATGGAGGCAAGCAATCTACCCAATTCAGAGTTCAAAATACTGGTTATAAGAATGTTCAATAAACTTAGGAGAAGATTAGATGGAATCAGTGAGAACTTACACAAAGAGACAGAAATTGTAAAGATGAATCAGTCAGAAATGAAGAATACAGTAACTAAAATGAAAAATACATTAGATAAATCGACATGAGATTATATGAAACAGAGAATCAAATCAGTGATCTGGAAGACAAGGTAGCAAAAAACACCCAATTGAAACAGCAACTAGAAAAAAGAATCCAAAAATATTAGAACAGTTTAAGGGGCCTCTGGGACAACATTGAGTGTACAAGCATTCACATCAGAGGAGTACCAGAAGGAGAAGAGAGCAAGGAATTGAAAACCTATTTGAAAAAAATAATGACTGAAAACTTCCTTAACCTGGCAAAGGAAATAGACAGAAAGGTCCAGGAAGTGCAGAAAGTTCCAAACAAGATGAATCCAAAGAGGCCCACACCAAGACACATCATAATTAAAATGGCAAAGGTTAAAGATAAAGAGAGAATCTTAAAAGCAGCAAGAGAAAAGCAGTTAGTTACCTAAGGGAACTCTAATAAGACCACCAGATGAATTCTAGACAGAAACTTTTCAGGATAGAGGGGACTGGTACAAAATTTTCAAAGCAATGAAAAGCAAGGACTTACAACTAAGATTACTCTACCCAGCAAGACTATCATTTAGAATTGAAGGGCAGATAAAAAATCTTCCCAGACAAGAAAAAGATAAAGGAGTTCAACTCCACCAAACCAATATTACAAGAAATGTTAAAGGGATTTCTCTAAGAAGAAGAAAAAAGATTGAAATATGAATAATAAAATGGCAATAGCTAAATACCTATCAATAATCACTTTAAATGTAAGTGGATTAAATGTTCCAATGAAAAGACTTAGGGCAGCTGAATGTATAAGAAAACAAGGCCTTTACATATGCTGCCTATAAGACAGCCACTTTAGATAGAAAGACACACAGACTAAAAGTAAACATATGGAAAAAGATATTTTGGCAAATGGAAATGAAGAAAGGCTGGGGTAGAAATATTTGTGTCAAACAAAATAGACTTTAAAGCAAAGGTTATAACAAGAGACAAAGAAGGACATTTCATATACAACAACCAAGATATGAAAGCAACCTAAGTGTCCATCGATAGACGACTGGATAAAGATGTGGTACATATATACAAAGGAATATTACACAGCCATAAAAAAGAATGAAATCTTATCATTTCCTACATCAGGGATGGACCTAGAGAGTATTATGCTAAGTGAAATAAGTTAGACGTAGAAAGACAAATGCCATATGATTTCACTTATATGTGGAATCTAAAAAAATAAAATGAATAAATAATCAAAACAGAAACAAACTCATAGATACAGAGAACAAACTGATGGTTGCCAGATGGGAGATGAGTTAGGGGGTTGGGTGAAAAAGGTGAAAGGATTAAGAAGTACAAATTTATAGTTACAAAATAGTCACTAGGTTGTAAAGTACAACATAGGGAATATAGTCAATAATATTGTAATAAATATGTATGGTGCCAGGTGAGTACTAGACTTATCAGGGGGATTGATTTGTAAGTTATATAAATGTCTAACCACTATACTGTATACCTAAAACTAATATAATATTAAATATCAACTACAATTGAAAAAATTTTTAAGACCTATTTTGAAAAGATGTACAGTATAATCACCACAGCAAGGCCAACTTTTAGAGCACTCTGTGGATTCTCCAGTTTTCTAAGCAGATCCAAGTTGGATAATATTGTGGTTAGCTGTAGGCACTATAATTATTCATACCTCTGACCCCTAAGCATACCAAAACAACTGACTGGACCACTGAAATATCTCACTTTCAGAAAGAGACAATAGGAGGTTTAGGGTGTGTCAGAGTGGCAGCTAAATTAGGGGAATTTTCTCTAGGAAGCATCACTTTTATCTGTTAGGAAATTTCTGTTATTAAAGAGAAAAACTCTGCTCCTATGTCATCCCTGCTAGCACATATTAAAGCTCTTCTCAATTCAAGAAAGGAAAATAAAGAGTCTGAGAGTGTCCTGGTTAACTTAATCTGGCTCAAAGGAAAGAATACATTTGATTTCAATCTGTAAACTAGCACACCAGTGTTTTTCAAGGTCAAGAAAATTAATGTAATGTGTTGTGTCCTGCAACTTTACTAAATTCATTTACTAGTTCTAACAGTTTTTTGGTGGAATCTTTAGAGTTTTCTGTATGTAATATGTCATCTGCAAATAGTGACAGTTTTACTTTTTCTTTTGCAAATTGAATGCCTTTTTTTCCCCTAGCCCAACTACTCTGTCTAGGACTTCCAATACTGTGTTGAATAAAAGTGGTGAGAGTAGGCATCCTCATCTTGCTCCTGATCTTAGAGGAAATTTTTTCAGCTTTTCATCATTGAGTTTGATGTTAGCTGTGGGCTTGTCATATACCTTTATTATGGTATGTTATTGTTGTTATTAGTTTGTCAATAGAATCTTTTTTACTCAGAAAAAATCTAAAAAACAGAAAAAGTTTTTCAGCTACACAGAAGAAGCATGGGTAGGGGGAGGTGCCTGTCCACCCAACCCTGACCCCCAGCCCATATGATTTGGGAAGCAATAAGGAGTGTGGGATAATGGCCCTCAAAATAAAAATGGTGTATGTGTGCGTATTGGAAGGAGAGGGGTACAAAAGCAACGGTTAGTGGTGAGGGGAAGGAACAGAGGACAGTATTGGTAATACTGCAGGTAGAAGGCCATTTCATAACATTTCTTGTTGATGATACCACCATAGACACCTTCTTTGCCTATCAATGACTATTAATCCATAGAAAAAGACAAAAACAGATACAAGCCACCTGGTTTTGTTGGTTTGCTTTTTTAAAAAGTAATTTTATTTTTTTTAAAAAGATATAATATCTTCTACTTATCTGCTCTTTATATTAATCATCAGAATTATCCAAAAGTCTAATTGATTATATAAGTTAAAATACATTTTGTTTTTATATTAATACCAGTTACAGCAGAGAAACATAGCAGGGAAAAAGGTAAGGCAAGTAAAGAGAAAGAGGCAAAGATTCACATGTGCTTGTCAAGAAAAGTGCAGGGTCCACATATACAGAAAAGAGACCTAGAAAATAGCAGGGAGTTTAGACTTTCATGGAGCAATAGCATTTTTCCCTCATCTGGATATTTTCCCCAAGATTTTATAAAATCCTTGTTTCATTACTACAGATCTCAGCATAAATACCAATATCACCAGAATCTAAAATAACTTGAGTGCGAACGTAGGCCTGCTCACTAGAGCAATGAAATTCTAACCTATGAAACTGCTCACTCCATGCACCAAGGATTTTAAACTATCTTTAAACCTCACCTTTCAGGATTTGGTAAATCAGAAAATCCAAAAGCAGCCAAGACTCCAGATCAGGTCCTGGGCAAAACTGAGGGAGGCAAGAAAAGCCTTGGGTCCTTTTTTCTTTACTTTCAACATGTAGCCTGGGAACAATGGATGTACCACCCAGCATGCTAAAAGGCAGTATGTCCAGTAGGTAAGGGCTAGGACTCTTAGTCATCACACATAGATGACAGTGAAGACAAGCTCCACAATTGGTCAGTGACCTTTACAAACAGCTTTGGCTATAAAGTGGGACCAATAACAATAGCACTGTGATTACTGAGAAGATTTGTTGCATTAAAAGACATAAATTATTTTAAATGCTTAGCCATCAACAAGAAAAAGAGGCAAACATCTGAATGGGAAAGTATATTTGCAAACAATGTCTCCAATTAGGGGCTAATATCAAAAATAGACAAAGATCTCATACAACTCAACAATAAACAAATGATCCAATTAAAAAATGGGCAGAGGATCTGAATGAACCCTTCTCCCAAGAAGACATACAAATGGTCAATGGACATATGAAAAGGTGCTCAACTTCACTAGCTATTAGGGAAATGCAAATCAAAACCACAATAAGGTATCACCTCATACTTGTTAGAATGACTATCATCAATAGGACAGATAATAACCAATGTAAGAGAGGTTGTGGGAGAAAAGGAATCCTCATACACTGCTGATGGAAATGTAAACTGGTACAGTCACTATGGAAAACAGTATGAAGTTTCCTTAAAAATTAAGAATAGAATTACCATATGACCCAACAATCTCTCTTCTGGGTATTTACCCCCCAAATCTGAAAACATTTATCCACAAAGATACATGCATCCCTATGTTCATTGAAGCATTATTCATGGTATGTCAATAAAAAAGTCCCAAACTGAAAAGCAAAAAGAATAAAGACTAAATAAACAGAACAGACTATCCAAGGACTGAATAATGGAAATATCAAAAGAAGAGGAAAAAGAGAAAAGAACAGAAGAAATATTTGGAATAATAATCGCTGGGGATTTCTCCAAATTAATGTCAGACACTAAACCAAAGATCCAGGAAGCTCAGAGAACACCAAGCAAGATAAATAAAAAGTTTAAAAATTAATTTAAAAAAATCTACACTGAGGCATGTCATTTTCTAACTGCAGCAAATTAAAAATAAATTTTAAAATCCTAGAAAAAATTAAAGAGAAAAACAGTTTACCTATAGAAGAACAAAGAAACCATGCAAGCAAGAAAAGGATATAGTAAAATATTTAAAGGGTTGAGAGAAAATAAAAACAACAACCTAAAATTCTGTACTCTGCAAAAATTTCCTTCAAAAGTGAAGGAGAAATAAATACTTTCTTAGATAAACAAAAATTGAGGGAATTTGTTGTCAGCAAACCTGCTTTGTTAGAAATGTTGAATTTTTTTGAAAGAAAATTATATAGGGCAGAAACTCAGATCTACATAAAGAAAAGAAGACCATTGAAGAAGGAATAACGAAAAAAAGTTTTACTTTTCTTATTGTTAATTGATCTAACAGATAACAGTTTGTTCAAAACAATAATAGCAACACACAAATATGGTCAACTGATCTTTGACAAATGAGCAAAGGCAGTACAATGAAGCAAAGATAATCTTTCCAATAAATGGTGCTGGAACAATTAGACATCCACATGCAAAAAAAAATGAAGCTAGACAAAGACTTTACACCCCTCATAAAAATGAACTCAAAATGGATCACAGGCCTAAATGTAAAATGTAAAAACTTCTAGATGATAACAAGAGAAAATTTAGATGACCTTGGATATGGCAATGACTTTTTAGAAACAGCACCAAAAGCATGATCCATGAAAGAAATCACGGATAAGCTGGACAATGTGAAGAGAAAGAGAAGGCAAGCCATAGATTGGAAGAACATAGTTTCAAAAGACACATCTGATTAAAGGCTGTCATCCAAAATATACAAAGAACTCTTAAAATTCAACAATAAGTAAAAGAAAAACCTAATTTAAAAATAGGCCAAAGACCTTACAGACACCTCACCAAAGATGGTATACAAATGGAAAATAATCATATGAAAGGACACTTCACATCATATATCATCAGAAAAATGCAAATTAAAACAAGAAGGAATTACCATGACCCACCTATTAGATATTAGAATGCCCAAAATCCAGAACAGTGACAACACCAAATGCTGATCAGGATATGGAGCAACAGGAACTCTTATTCATTGCTTGTGAAAATGCAAAATGGAACAGCTACTTTGGAAGACAATTGGCAGTTTCTTACAAAACTAAACACACTCTTACTATATGATCCAGCAGCTGTGCTCTTTGGTGTTTACCCAAAAGAGTTAAAAATTTATGTCTACATAGAAACCTGTACATGGATGTTAAGGAAGCTTTATTCATGATTGCCAAAACTTAGAAGCAACCGAGATGACCTTCAGTCAGTGACTGGAAAAATAAACTGTAATACATATTCAGCATCAAAAATATTTGAGCTATCAAGCCACAAAGAGACATGGAATAATCTTAAATTCTCATTACTAAGTGAAAAAAGCCAATCTGAAAAGGATATTTTTCATATTGTATGATTCCAACTATATTACATTCTGGAAAAGACAAAACTATGCAGAGAATAGACAGGTTACTAAAGGCTGGGGGCAGCTGGAGTGGGAAAGGGAAATGAATAGGAAAAGCACAAAGACTTTTTAGAACAGTGAAAATACTCTGTATGATACTATAATGATGGTTACATATCATTCTATATTTGTTCAAACCTATAGAATATACAACATCAAGAGTGAACCCTAATGTAAACTATAAACTTTGAATGATAATGATGCATCAATGTAGGTTGATCAACTGTAATAAATGTGCCACTCTGGTGTGGGATGCTGATAATGGGAGAGGCCTGTGTGGAGGTAAGGGATATATAGGAAATTCCTGTACCTTTCTCTTAATTTTGCTATAAACCTAAAACTGCTCTTTAAAAAAAAAGTCTTAAAAAATTAAGTAAATAAAATTTAATATGTAAAAATTAATTAATTAATTTTATGAAAGAAAGCTACACCTTGCTCTCGGATGGGAGGACTTACCATTGCACAGCAGGGTGCCTAGTAAAGCAGATTTTAAGAAGTGTGCTGGTTATGTTTACTTTTAGAAGTTGTATTAGTCTGCTTGGGCTTCCACAACAGAATACCACAGACTGGGTGGCTTAAATAATGGAAATTTATTTTCTCACAGCTTTGGAGGCATCAAGTCCAAGATCAAGGTGCTATCAGCATTGTTTGCTGATGAGGCTCTCTCTTCACCTTACAGAAGGCACCTTCTCTCTGTGTCCTCACGTGGCCTTTTCTCTGCACACGCATGCAAAAAAAGAGAGAACTCTAGGGTCTCTTCCTCTTCCTCTAAGAACACCAGCCCTATCAGATTAAGGCCTACCTATACGACTTCTTTTTACCTTAAATACATCTTTAAAAGGCCCTGTCTCCAAACACATTGCAGATAAGGGCTTCACCATATGAATTTTGGGGGACAATTCAGTCCATAACAGAGGTGAAGGCTGTAAGTCATTCTGGACAAAATTTTTATTACTATAGATAAAATCACTATGGCTGCCTCTTAAACAGACTTGTTTACCAAGCTGGTCATTGAGGATGCAGTGGGTAAATTTGCATAGAAACCATAGAGTCTCCTGAGAGGGAAGGTTCTGTCACTTTCTCTTATGAAATCCAGTGTTAGAACAGCTCTAACAGGTTGATGGCATTCCAAATGATGAATGCCAGCAAGAAAGAACACCAAGGACCCTGACAGGGAATTCAGCCTGAGGGAGGTTACCTAGGCTTAGGTGAGGAGGCTGGCTCTGTCATGCTATAGTGGCATAAGTTAGAATGCCTTTCTCACCAGCCATGCTCAGATAAGGTGCTATATTTGTGGAATGACTGTAGCATATGTGAATTTAAAAAGCTGTAACTTTGGAACTCTGACAAAGAGTTCTCTTGATCAAATTGAACCAGTGAGACTGTCACTGTGGGGAAGACTAAGAATACATTGCACTCATATGATAATGCATGAGACTCAGACCAGCCAGAATGATCTTGAAAAAGAAGAACAAAGTTGGAGGATTCACACTTCCTTATTTCAAAACTTTCTACAGAGAAATTTTAACCAAGAAAGTGTGGTATTGGCATAACATAAACTAATGGAATAGAATTGGGATTCCAGATATAAACCCATACATTTATAGTTAATTCATTTTTGACAAGGGTGCCATTGTATTTTCAACAAATAATCTTCAAACAATTGAATGGCCACATTCAAATGAATGAAGTTAGACCCTTATACCACACTATATACACAAATTAACTCAAGATGTATCAAATAACTAAATGTAAGGGCTAAAACTATAAAATTCTTAGAAGAAAACAGGGGAAAAACTTCATGACATGGGATTTGACATTGATTTCTTAGATATGACACAAAAGCACAGGAAACAAAAGAAAAAAATAGACAAATTGGATAATGTTAATTTAAAACTTCTGTGCCTCAACACAATCAACATAGTGAAAAAGCAACCCACGGAAAGATAGAAAACATATCAGATCGTATATTTTCATATATCTAATAAAAGATTAATATTCAGAATATATAAAGAACTCGTACAACTCAATAACAAAAAGCAAACAATTCGATTAAAAAATTGGCAAGGGAAGTAAATAGATATTTCTCCAAAGAGGATGTACAAATGGCCAGCAAACATATGAAAAGATGCTCAGTATCATTAGCCATCACAGAAATGCAAATTAAAACCACAATGAGATACCATTTCATACCCTTAGGGTGGTTAGAATCAAAAAAGTGGAAAATAAATGTTGGCAAGGATGTGTAGAAATTAGAACCCTCATACATTACTGATGGGTATGTAAAATGGTACAGCCATTGTGGAAAACAGATAGAGTTACCATATGGTCCAGAAATTCCACTGCTAGTTATATAGCCAAGAAAAATAAAAATATATTTCTACACAAATACTTGTACATGAATGTTTGTAACAGCATTATGCATTATATCCAAAAGATGAAAACCCAAATGTTCAGTCACAGAAATACAGATAAACAAAATGTCGCATACTCATATCAATAGGCCATAAAAGGAATGAAATACTAATATACGCTACGACTTGAACAAACCTTAAAAACATCCTGCTAAGTGAAGGAAGCCAGTCACAAAAGATTACATAATATATTTTTTCATTTATACGAAATATCCAGATCAGGCAAACCTATGAAAACACAAAGTAGATTTATGGTTGCTTCTGGCTGGAGGTAAATGGGTTTAGGTGGATGATAGCTAAAAGGTATGAGATTTCTTTTTGAGATGATGAAAATGTTCTAAAATTGACTGTCATAATGGTGGCACATATTTGTGAATATGCTAAAAATCATTTGATGGTACATTTTAAATAAATGAATTGTATGGTATGTGAATTACAGTTCAATAGAGCTGTTAAAAAATAAAAAGAAGAAGAAGAAACAGGCCTTTAAAGACCAGAACAGGGCACTTAAAGCACCATCGCAAGATTTTGTTGTATCACCATGCCTGACACAATGTGGGTGCTGAATAAATGTCTGCTGAATTGCATTAACTTCAGATTCCTTATCAAAGAAATAAGCATCTAGCACCCCTACGAAGAAAAGAAAAAGCATCTATCTGAATTCTAAACACGTTTTCCTTCTTCAAAAATCTGTTGTTTAAAAATGTCAAACCTCTGTAGGTTATTTCCTCACCAGAGAAGCTGAACACAAAGGTACAGTGTTAATTGTAAACTAGGTAGATATTGTATTATATAAACCTTTCACGTCGCCCTAGCAAAGATACTTATATCTACCAAATTTGCATCTGTAAAATGGGTGCATAACACCTATCTCATAAAGTTAACTTGAGGATTAAATAAAATTATGTATGAAAGTGTTTAGCAAACTACCTAGAACAGAGTGAGTCCTGGATAAATATTAATTATAACTATTATCCCCTATAAGAAAATTCTTAAAAGCATTTTTACTTATGGATCTGTCCATCCAAACAAGAACCAGATATCAAATTGTATTAATTTATAATAATTTCAATCTCCTCTACTTTCTGATTTAAAACGATTTAAGCAAAATATTTAATAAAAAGTCGTTTAAAATTTGTTAATGTTGAAGGGAGAACTAAGACATGTAACACTTTAATAAAAAAATTAATTTCTTTCGATTGAGGTGAAAAAATTCCAATTCTACAATTATCTAGAATGCTGTTAAGTAGCTGTTCAATATTTGTGACATGGTCACATTCACCTAATTGTTTGGCCACAGCTAATTTTAAAACCATCGTTTTAAAATTGTACACAAATCGTAAGTATTAAAGTAATGGTTTTCTATATGTAGGGAAGATAAAAGAGGGAAAGGGCATTGCTTTATGACATATCAAACGAAGGTTGCCAGCCCTGAATATTTTAGTTCAAAAGCATATGAAGAAATACTGGGGAAAAATATGAATGAAATTCAGAGGAGTGTTTTTTATTTGGAGACTGCAGTAGAGGACTACTACTGCTGCCAATAGAAACTATATCACTACATGACTTTGCAAAGGAAGCACCTCTCCAGACCAGCTGCCAAGTGTGAAGGACAGCAGCTGCAGTTAGTCTACCCTCATTTGCATCTTCCTCAGTAAAGTTGCTTCCAAACTATTTCTAGAACATTGATCTCAATTTCATGAAACCTCACTTGTGAACTCTTCCCTGCTCTTCTCTATCTCATAGCCAACTCCCTTACGTAACAAAATTCAAAACTTAACTCAGTTCTCCTCCCCATCCAGCCCATGCAGAAGACTGATTTATCACATGATGAGCCAAAGACAGCTAACAAACTCAGAGTCAACCCTTTTGTATCTTCAAATATAATCCTGGGCAGAGACCTATTTAAGTTTTCAGTTTTGAGCTATTGCTTCCAATTATTGAAAATGAGACCAGTACTTGGAGAAAGTACTAAAGAACAGCGGTTAGGGGCTTAGACAATACAGTTATATACACCTGACCCCAAAGGTCAAGTTCCCCCTGTTCCATCTTTATATACCCTCTCTTTTGGGGGCAGGGCCAGGGGCGGGCTCTGAGACAGAGATTTTATGTAGGAGTTCATTGGGGACCACCCCCTATAAGAGGAAGGGAAAGCAGGATTGGGCAGAAGGTGTTCAGTTGCAATTCATTTGCAATAGAGGCTTCGGCTGACTCTGCAGGGAGCAATGGAGCATCATGGACTTTCAGGGTAAGCCTCCCTTTACCTCTTCCCCAGAAATTTAAATTGGCAAAATCAATCCTTCAGAGAGACTTGCAGCTCAAACTGGTCATTGGAGCTCTAGGACCTCAGAGGTCCCACAGGTTTCCCAGTAATTGTAAAACAAACTCTTCCTGGTGGATGTAGACATTATTGACTTATATGAGTGTGCGGCGACACTGAAAATGGTCCCTCTCAAATGAGGTCCATGTGTTCAGTATCTTCAATGAGGACACCTGCCCTTTTTGTGAGTGGCTCCAGAAATAATTCCAGGCTTTTGAAAAGCACTTCAAAACATGACCTTAAAGTCTTAAAAAATTATTTAAAGATGTTCTTCCAGAGCGTAAACCCCTAAGGCCTGGATCTCTGTGCCTACTTCATGAGCAGGAATTCACTTAATAATTTATTAATTTATTCAGATGTGATATTTGAGTGCCATTCGCACTGGTCTTTTTAACATTACTTGAGCTTACTGTATTATATGTATTGGGATTTTTTTTTTTTTTTTGCAAAAATGGGTATCATTTTCCCTACATACATGTATGTGACAAGGGAAGTTGCTTGTGTGCTAACTCCAGTTGTTCTACATAAAAATACTGTTAAAAGATAACAGCAACGTTATCCCAGTAACTTAGGGGTTCCAATTATTTGAAACTTCAAGCCAAGTCCTTTATGAAGACCACAGCAGTGAAAAACAAGCACTTGTTAAAAAATTGCTGCATATAAAATATTTGAGAAATTTCATTTTCTCTCACATACGCAGACACAAAGTTTAGGGGAATTCAATACCAAAACTAATTTTTATAGATACTCATTACATTTCCTTATACTGTTTCAATGCCAGTGAGTATTCTACAAAAGAAAATGGTTTCATAAATTGATTTAAAAGTAGATACCAGTGTTTTACATTTTAATTTAAAAATTAATTTTATATAATGAAATCTTTTTGTACAAAGTTTCTGGACAGTTTCTAATGTAGCAAGATGGCTTGGCTTGAAGAATGTGAATTTGCAGGTTAGTTTTCCATTGCTGCAGAACAAATTACTACATTGGCTTACAATAACACACATTTATTAGCTCACCTGTTCTGTAGACCAGAAGGCTGGGTGAGTTAGGCTAGAGTTTCACATGGCTAAAATCAAAGTGAGAACCAGGCTAGGCTCTTATCTGGAATTTGTTTAGTGGTAAAACTGAGGTCTCTGTTTCCTTGCTGGCTGTTGGCAAGGGGTCACTCTCAGTTCAGAAGCCAATCTCCAATCCTTGTAAATTGCCCTCTCCATCTCCAAGGCCAGCAAATGGCATCAAATCCTTTTTCTTCTCTTTCTGACTTCCCCTTCTGCTACCAGTTGATGAAAACTTGATTCGTTGAGGGCTCATTTTAGGTTAGGTCTACTGAGATAATTGCCTTATGTTAAATTTGATTGATTAGTAACCTTAATTACATCTGAAAAATCTCTTTTGCCATGTAACATAACATAATCATGGGAGCAAAACCGGGGGCAGGAGGTCACAGGACCATCTTAGAACTCTGTCTGCCACAGCCCATGCATAGGGCCAAGCAGGATGCCGAAGCGAGATAAACCGTTTCCAACACACTTGACTCCTTTTTGGTGCCCTGGGGGCCAAATAGCAAATTTTTCTTGATCGCTAGAGAAATTGATCATTGTGACTCTACCCAATGATAGTCCCAGGTAACTTTTCTTTGTGAGCAGACCTCTGAATTTTGCTGGGGTTTGTCAGATACTCTGTAGACAGTGTATGATAACATGGCAGTCAGGGCCACCGAGACTGAGACTTCTGACTGTCTCAACCAACAGGACATTTATCTATTTAGTGAACACTTTGGAAATCAGAGGGCAAAGGCACTTGTACTAAATCCTGACCCACTCACTGGTGTCAAATGGTGGGAAATTTTGCCTCACCGTCACTTGTTTCTCAGTGGCTGGTCCAGATCAGGCAAATTCCCTATGACACAAATGAGATGGGGAAATACAAACATATAACACATTAATTCCTCCTATACATTCAAATGTAGATGCAGTAACAGGACATTGACTTAGCCCAAAGGCTCCATCCACGAGCTCATGTTAGATTCCTTTTCCCATGAGATCCATACTCTTCTTCCTAAAAAACAGGGTATGATGGTCACTTGGGTATCTGTATTCAACAGAGCCCTAAAACTGAAGCATTCCCTGCCCTGCCACCAAATTTCCCTAGCATACTTAGGTGGGTGTGTATGACCTCCATTCTCCTTAGGGACAGGGAGACGCTGAACCCATCTCTCATAATTTTTTTTTCCTTAAAGTAGCCAAGGACCAAGGAGAGATAAATGAAAGGATCACAAATGGAGAGAGCTGCTTAGAGTCAATAAGCAAACATTGATTTTCTGTTTCAAGTGGCTGCCTGCTCAAACTCAACCAAGTAACTTTTGATTTTGGCCCATCACAAACTCCATGTTCTCATTGCTGACAACATTTATTTTAGTGACGGGAACTGTTTGACTCAGCAGCCAAGCCACACTGCCTTTACAGGTCATGATGATAACATCTCTTCCTTCTCCTGTCTGAAGGAGAGTAAACAATACCAAAGCACCATTCAGAAGGCTTGTTTCAATTCTTGCCAATCAGCCTCGGTATATTGATTAAGAGGTAAGACAGTGAGAGGCCTTTACTCCCTACCCAGCACTACTTGGGCAAGAGCATCTACTACCAAATTCCAAGAAGTGTCCTCATATTGCCTAACTTAGCCCACAGGTCCTTTTTCATTCCTCTTCCAGAAAGCCATGACTCTTGCAATCCTGCCTTTACCACAAAACTGTCGAGAACTGAGAAAAATCTACAATTTTACCATATTATAAGCTAACAATATCGCCTGTTACTATGTCATGGGTGCTGGCAGAAGATGCAAGCCTCCTGAGTCAGAGACAGAGCACTTTATCACTCATGGCACAGCAGGCAACTAGAGCTCTAAAGTCACGTGGACCACCCATCATGAGAAAAAAAAAACTATTATAGAACAGGGATAAGGAGATTTTCAAAGTGGTTTACCAAACTTCCTAAGCATAAAAGTAGTAGGGGAAAAACTGAGAAAATAACTCATCACATTGGCTAAATAGTATTTGTCAATTTTCTAAAGTATTTTAAAATAGTAAAATTCAAATGCCAGGGTGACAATTTACAAAGAAATCAAAATTCTAGCAAGCACTGTGGAAATTGTTGAAAAGAAGGTCTACAACAGAAGGAGCTCAGGAAGAAACGCAACAGTCAGGGGATGGGGTAAAAGAAGGGATGGAAGGCTAGGAAAGTTGGCATTTTGGACAACAGTGGCAGAATATGATGACACATAGTAAGCTGCATTCCATCAAAGTTGGTGATAAAACTGGTAGAACTATGACCTGTGGCCATAAAAACCTGAGCCTAATGTTTTAGGTCCAAAAAACCTTAGATATCTATAGCCTTCATCAGTTTTAACTTGAGGTTGGAAATAGATTATGTTGGCTCCCTAGGTGAAAGGGAGGAGGATGTTCATTTGCCATGAAGACCCTCACCTTTGAGTGGAAATAATTACTGCTCGCAGAAACATGCGGAGTTTAGGCTTTTGCAGAATACTAAATGCTTGATCATATCTCAATGAACGAAGAAATATATCCAAAGTCCTTAGTTTCAGGATGGGCGATCCCTAAGTCTGAGATTCTTAATGTTTCTTTTTTTTAATTAATTTATTTTTTTATGGTGACATTGGTTAACAAAATCCAATAAGTTTCAGCTGTATACTTTAACAGTAAAGCAAATATATATTTACACTGTGTGTTCATCTCCCATAGTTAGATTTCTTTCTGTCACCACATATTTTACCCCCTTTACCACATCTACCTCCCCCTTCCCCCTACTTTCTGGTAACCACTAGTCTATTGTCCATGTCCATGGGTCTCTGTTTATTTGTCCTGTTCATTTGCTGCTTTTTGGTTTACATCCCACGCATAAGTAATTTTCAACTTTTTCTGTATGGCTTATTTTGCTTAGCACGATTATCTCAAGGTCCATCCATGTTGTCGTAAATGGCAGCATTTCATCTCTTTTTATGGTTGAGTAATATTCCATTGTATATATGTACCACAGCTTCTTTAACCAATCATCCTGTCATAGGACACTTCGGTTGTTTCCATGTCCTTGCGACTATGAATAATGATGCTGTGAACAATGGTGTGCAAATAGCTTTTCGGATACGGATTTTCAAGTATTTGGAGTAAATACCCAGTAGAGAGATTGCTGGATCATATGGTAGATCAATGCTTAGTTTTTTGAGGAACATCCATACTGTTTTCCATAGTGGCTGTATCAGTTTGCAGTCCCACCAGCAGTGCATCCTCTCCAACATTTGTTATTATTTGTCCTGTTGATTATAGCTATTCTAACAGGTGTGAGATGATATCTCACCATGGTTTTGATTTGCATTTCCCTAATAGCTAGCGATGTTGAACACCTTTTCAGATATTTGTTAGCTATTTGTATGTCCTCTATGGAGAAGTGTCTGTTCAGGTCTTTTGCTCATTTTTTGATTGGATCATTTGTTTTTTTGTTGTTATTGAGTTGTATGAATTCTTTGAATATTTTGGATATTAAGCCCTTATCTGAGGCATTGCTTGCAAATATATTTTCCCATTCAGATGGTTGTCTCTTTACCTTGTTGATGGTTCCTTTTGCTGTGCATAATCTTTTTAGTCTGATGTAATCCCATTCATTTATTTTTGCTTTTACTTCCCTTGACTTTGAGATCAAATTCATAAAATCTTCTTTAAGTCCAAGGTCTTTGAGTTCAGTTCCTAAGTTTTCTTCTAGGCACTTTATTGTTTAAAGTCTTATATTCAGGTCCTTAATCCATTTTGAGTTAACTTTGATGTGTGGTGATAGACAATAGTCTAGTTTCAATCTTTTGCAGGTGGCTTTCCAGTTTTCCAAGCACGATTTATTGAAGAGTCTCTCCTTTCTCCACTGTATGTTTTTGGCTTATTATCAAAATTTATTTGCCCATATAAATATGGGTTTACTTCTGGATTCTTGATTGTGTTCCACTGATCCATGTGTCTGTTTTTCTGCCACTACCATGCAGTTTTGATTACTGTCGCTTTGTAGTATAATTTGAAGTTGGGCAGAGTGATGCCTCCAGCCTAGTTCTTTTTTCTCAGGATGGCTTTGACAATTCAGGGTCTTTTGTGCTTCCATACAAATCTAATAATATTTTTGTTCTATTTCTTTACAAAATGCCTATGGAATTTTTATAGGGAATGCATTAAATCTGTATAATGCTTTAGGTAATATGGTCATTTTAACTATGTTGATTCTTCCAATCCAAGAACATGGAATATCTTTCCATTTCTTTGAATCTTCTTCAATTCCTTTTAATAGAGTTTTATAGTTTTCATTATATAGGTCCTTCACATGTTTCATTAGATTTATTTCTAGGTATTTTATTCTTTTTGTTACAATTGCAAAAGGAATTATTTTTTCCACTTCCTTTTCTTACACTTCATTATTAGAGTACAGAAATGCTATGGATTTCTGAACATTGATTTTGTATCCAGAAACTTTACTGTATTTGCTTATTGTTTGCAGTAGTGTTCTTGTGGAGCCTTTAGGGTTTTCTATAAAGAGAATCATGTCATCTGCAAATAGTGGCAGTTTGACTTCTTCGTTTCCTATTTGGATGACTTTTATATCTTTTTCTTGCCTGATTGCACTTGCTAGGACCTCCAATGTTATATTGAATAGAAGTGATGATAATGGATAGCCTTGCCTTGTTCCTGACTTTGAGAGAAGGTTTTTAGTTTTTCACCATTAAATGTAATGTTGGCTGAGGGTTTGTCATAGACGGTCTTTATTATGTTAAGGTACTTTCCTTCTATACTGATTTTGTGAAGTGTTTTGATCATAAATAGATGCTGTATCTTGTCGAAGGCTTTTTCTGCATCTATTGGTGTGAGCATATGATTCTTATTTTTTTGAATTTCTTTATATGGTATATCACATTAATCGATCTGTATATGTTGAACCATCCCTGTGCTCCTGGGATGAAGCCCACTTGATTGTGGTATATAATCTTTTTAATGTGTTGCTGTATTCAGTTAGCTAGTATCTTATTTAGGATTTCTACACCTGTGCTCATGAGAGATATTGGTCTGTAATGTGTGTGTGTGTGTGTGTGTGTGTGTGTGTGTGTGTGTGTGTGTGTTATCTTTACCAGGTTTTGGTATCAGAGTAATATTGGCCTCCTAAAATGAGTTGGGAAGTATTGCCTCCTCTTCAATTTTTTGGAAAAGTTTGAGGAGAATAGGTATTAAATCTTCTTTGAATGTTTGGTAGAATTCACTAGTGAAGCCATCTGGTCCTGAACTTCTACTTTTTGGTAGGTTTTTGGTGATTGTTTCAATTTCCATACTGCTGGTCAATCTATTTAGATTTTCCAGTTCTTCTTAATTCAGTCTAGGAAGGTTGTATTTTTCTAAGCACTGGTCTATTTCTTCTAGGTTATTATATTTTGTGTTATATACTTTTTCACAGTATTCTTTCATGATCCTTTGCATTTCTGCAGTGTCTATTGTAATTTCCCCTTTCATCCCTAATTTTGTTTGTGTCCTTTCTCTTTTTTCTTTAGTGAGTCTAGCCAAGGGTCTGTCAATTTTATTAACCTTCTCAAAGAACCAGCTCTTTGTTGCATTTATTTTTTTCTACTGTTGTTTTCGTTTTTAATATCATTTATTTCTGCTCTAATTTTGATTATTTCTTTCCTTCTGCTGACTTTAGTCTTCATTTGTTCTTCCTTTTCTAGTTTTTTAAGATGAAGTGTTAGGTTGTTTATTTAGGCTCATTCTTATTTTTGGAGGTAGGCCTGTAATGATATGAACTTTTCTCTTATGACCACTTTTGCCATGTCCCAAAAGTTTTGATATGTTGTACTATCATTATCATTCATTTCTATGTATCTCTTGATCTCCATTTTTATTTCTTGTCTAACCCAGTTATTCTTCCATAGCATGTTGTTTAATCTCCTTGTATTTGTTGTTCTTCCTGCTTTCTTTTTACAGTTGATTTCTAGGTTTAAAGCATTATGATCAGAGAATATGGTTGATATGATTTCAACCCTCATATATTTGTTAAGGCTACCTCTGTGTCCCAGTATGTGGTCAATCCTTGAGAATGTTCCATGTGCACTAAAGTAGAATGTATAAGCAGCTGTTTTGGGATGGAAGGCTCTGTAAATGTCAATTATGTCCAGTTGGACTAATGTGTCATTTAAGGATGTTATTTCCTTATTGATTTTGTGTTTGGATTATCTGTCCATATCCAACAGTGGGGTATTTAGGTCTTCTACTTTGATAGTGTTTTGGTCTGTTTCTCCCTTTAGTTCTGTTAGTAACTGCTTTATATATTTCAGGGTTTGCTGATAGGGAGCATAGATATTAATAAGTGTTATGTCTTCTTGGTGCATGATTCCCTTTATCATTATGAAATGTCCTTCAGTATCTTTCTTTACCTTTTTTATTTTGAAGTCTATTTCATCTGATATTAGTACCGCTACTCCCACTTTTCTCTGAATGCCATTTGCTTGAAATGTCATTTTCCACCCTTTCACTTTGAGTCTATATTTGTCTTTGGAACTGAGATGTGTCTCCTGGAGGCAGCAAATAGTTTGGTTTTGTTTTTTGATCCAATCTGCAACTCTGTGCCTTTTTATTGGTGAGTTCAGTCAATTTACATTTAGGATGATTATTGAAATATGAGGTCTTTTTATAGCCATTTTATCTTTTGCTTTCTGGTAGCTCGGTGTTTCCATTGCTTCCTTATCCTTGTGTTTCTGTTTTCTTTATTTTGGTTGGCTTTTGTGGATTTTCCCTCTGGTTCTTCTTGTTTTATCTTACATACTTCAGTTCTGAATCTTTGACGTGTATTTACCATTATAAATATGTAAAGGATAAGTGTGTGTGTGTGTGTGTGTGTGTGTATATATATATATATGTGTGTGTGTATATATATATATATATATATATATATATATATATATTTGTCCATTTTCTTCTGCACGTGTCTTATCTCCACTCCCCTTTGCAAATTTGGATCTTTGACTCCTCCCCTTTTCAGTCATTGTCTCAGTTTGTTCTTATCCATGAACGTTCATTTCTATCTTGCTATAGCAAATCTCTTCTTATTGTTTAAGCTTATAATGCCCTGTTCTTAGTAAGAGTTGCACTCTTCTACTTCTATCTGCCTACTAGTCACCTTACTCCTAATTATGTATTTTTTTTTTTGTCATTTTGTTTTAGGTGAGCTGACTCCTCTCAGTGTTTCCTATAATGCTGGCCTCCTAGTGGATAATTCCCTCAATTTTTATATGTCTGGAAAGGTCTTTATTTCTTCTTCACGTCTAAAGGAGAGCTTGACTGGGTACATTATTCTAGGCTGTTAGTTCCTTTCACTTAATAGTTTGAATATTTTATTACACTCCTTTCTGGCTTATAAGGTTTGTGCTGAGAAGTTCGACGATAATCTAATGGGTTTTCCTTTATAGGTTACCATCTTATTTTCCCTGGCCACCCTGAGAATTTTGTCTTTGTCATTGATTTTTGATAATTTTAATACAATGTCTCTTGGTGAAGGCCTTTTTGGATTGAGATAATTGGGTGTTCTGTTGGCTTCTTGAATTCCATGCTCCAGCTCATTCCTTAGATTTGGGAAATTCTCATCAACTATTTGTCTGTAAATGCTTTCTAATCCCTGCTTCTTACCTCCTCTTTGAGAATGTCTATTACTCTTATGTTTCCTCTCCTGATGGTATCAGCTAGTTTTAGTATTTCTCTTTCATTATTTTTCATTCTTCAGTTTCTCTCTTCTTCCTTTTAATTTATTTGTAGATTTCTGTCTTTGATATTACCAATCCTTTCCTCCATTTGGTTGACTCTATTTCCCAAGCTTGCTATTTCATTTTTCAACTCTTGCAGTGTGTTCTTTATCTACAAAAGTTTTATTCAGTTCTTTTTGAGGGTTTCAGTCTCCTTGCTAAAGAACTGATTCTGCTCATCTAATTGTTTTTTCAATTCCTGAAATTTTTGATATGAGGTTTTTCAGAAGTACTATCCTGAATTCTCTGTCATTTAAGTTGCATATTTCTATGTCTGCAAGCTTATTTTCTGGAGATTTTTCTCTTTCTTTCTGAGATGCCTTGTCACCTTGGTTGTTCATAGTGTTTGATGGACTATTTCTGTGCCTGGGCATTAATGGAAGTGTATTCTGCTGTTTTTCCAGAAAGAAGACTTATTATGTAAAGGTCTCTCTTTAGTCTGTTGCAAGGAAGGCACTTTTCTTTTGGTTTCCAGTAGGTGGCATCTAAGCCTCTTGGATCCTTGCTTTATATAAAGTCTTAATAATGTATTTTTTTCCCCTTATAGAAGTTTAATCAGGCTCGCTACCCTCAGTCTCAGTCCCTGTCAATGTTAGTGACAGTTTTGTTAGCATTTGCTCAGATTCCTCTGGGGCTCCGTGGTGTTCAGTCTTGGAGGATATGGGGAGAGGAGCCCTCTGGGTTGAGGGATGCGGACTGCATCTCAGCGTCAGTTTTACAACCATGGCTGGTAAAAATCAACTGTTTCTTCTCTGCCGTCCCCACTTCTCTGCCGTCCCCACTTCTCTGCTTTTTGCCCTGATGCCTGGGCACTGCCGCCGGCTGCGTGGAGTTCACAGCTCTCCCGAGCAGAACTGTTCAGGGAACTTGCTACACCTTCTTCCCTCCCCATCCTCTTGCAGGGAGCTCCTGCTGCTAGAGGTAGTTTCTTTGTTTCTCCCAGTCTACTGCCCAGCACCCAGAGTTCTGACCTATGGTAGCTCTTATGCACAGATCCCACACTCAGACATGCCTGCATGCAGTTAGAGTGTGTTTTTGTTGAGTTTTAGATATTCAGCTTATTGTTGTTTCAAGGGAAAAAATCTGGGGACATCTTTTACTCCACCATGTTTCTGACATCACTCCCAATATTTCTGACATAATTTTTGCTGCTTCACCATTTTTGATTTACTATTTTTTGCTCACTTCCCCTTTTTCTCTACTGAGTTAACATCTCAACATCAAGGTCACCCCAAGGCTCTTCCTAAACAATTCTTTAGAAATAATTCTAGTCTTTCTGAGCCTAGAGGTCTATGAAATTAACTAGTACTATTGCTGAATTTTGTTTTTATTCAATATTCTTTTGTCATGCACAGACATGAACTACCATTAATGAGATCAACCTATTCTCTGTCATCTTGGAAGAAACATGGTAGTTTTCTGGAGGCATTGTTTTAATCGTTCAGAAATAGAAGCAACCATCCAGTGTTAGAAAAGTAAATCAAGTAAATAAAATAAAATGTCTTATATTCTTTTTCTGTAGAAGTATTTGTCTGTACCAAATTACTAATGTTGTACTAAAGAGGCTCAGGACATATTTTATTTATTTGCTTATGTAACTTTTACTCACTATTTTCATTTCAGGGTGAGTAAAGGAAAAATGAAATAATAAGATGACCTTTTCATTTTGTCCTAAAACAGAAAACAGGAAGAGTGAGTACTGCCATCTTTTGGTTACACAATATAATGGTTTTAAATTGTTATACTTAATAGCCGGAAGGATGCTGTTAGTCATCAAATAAGTGAACAGAAATCCTTACTTATTTGACATGAGTCAATTCCTTAGACTATGTCCTCATAATATCTTTCTTCTGGAAAGTAATCACAAAGATTCTGAAATTTAACTTTTCTTTTAATAGTAGACATAGAAAGAAAGTGCTGGTGGGTTGTTTAGATTATCTTAAAGACTGCAATGGTTTTATTTATATTTAATAATTCTAAAGCATTCTGAGGGGACAAAGATAGAGGAAAAGTGGAGAACTTTTTTGTTTAATCATTAAAGTCAATTTCACAATTGCAGGGGCCAAGAACTTGAGCAAAAGGTTGAACTTCTTTAGACAAGGTAATGCTATGGCAGAAGCTGCCAGATACCCACTGCAGGATTTCATCTACACCAAGCAAGAGAAAAAGTATGGGAAGTCTGGGAAAGGCACAGGCACATTCCAAGAATGTTCCATTTCTTAAAGAAACACTGTGCTACTATGGAAGGAAGCTCTGAGTTTACCAGAGGGTGTAGTATGGGGCTGGCCTCTCAGTTAGCTGTGTTAGCTGCAGGGCAGCCACAGACGCTGTTGCTACATGACACACATTTTACTAATAGAGGTCCTGAAGAAAATACTTGAAGCAGGTAGGGAGAGAACTTATGTTTTTAAGAGGAAACTTGTGACTTTGAAGAAGAAAGGATTCTGGATAGGAAATATTATTCCCTAAGATCATGTGTGGATCTAGAGAGGAAGATGTCAAAATAAACTTTTTAAAAGTCTCATCAGGGTGGTAGAAAATAGAATATAAAACCCAAATGAGGATTTCAGGAATATTTGAGATAAAAAGGGAACTATGGAAATGTCCTAGTAGTTGAATGAAAGGAAGTGAACTGGACTTGACTCTTATTTAGCTAGCCTCAAATCTATCCTGATGCTTTCCTTTTGCTAGAGAGACAACTATTACTTTTCAACATATACTGGAACGTTTTTGGAGATAAGAGTAAAATTTACATCTTGTTATATAAAACACACACACACACACACACACACACACACACTTTCCATGGTGTACCAGAGAGTAGAGTGGGTAGAATGGACCCAGGGTCTAGTTAGTTATATATATCCACCAACTAGCTGGGTGCCCTGAAGTCATGTAGTCTCCCTAAGTCTTGCTTTCCTAATCTGCAAAACAAGTTTGTTGAATTCCATTATTGCTTCTCAAGCTGAGGTCTGAGAAAACCTTGCATCTATGGATCATTTTCAAAGATCCCTAAATTCTCTTGTTTGAGAAATATCAGACTATATCATTCCTAATGGCTTTGCCAGCTCTAAAATTCTAAGAGAAAATGTTTTTTTTCTTCACTAACTCCTTCCAGACCTAGAGATGGAACAATAGTTAACACGCTTTTTTTTTTCTCCCTGTTTTCCTTCTCCCTTTCTGAAATGTGGTCATTCCATTGTTCCCAATTTCTAGAGTAGTGCTTTCCAATAGAAACACATTTAATTTAATACTTTCTAGTGGCCACATTTTTAAAAGTAAAAAGAAACAGATAAAGTTAATTTTAAGGATATATTATATTTAATCCATTGTATTCAAAATATAATTTTGACATGTCATCATTGTAAAAATTAATGAGAGAGCTTATAGTCATTTTTTTACAAAGTCTTTAAACATCTGGTGTGTATTTTACACTGACAACACACTTCAGTTCAAACCAGCTACATTGTCAGTGCTCAACAATTACATGTGGCTGGTGTCGGAAGAGCCTATGTTCAGGAGTGGACACAAAAAGAGCCCTGTTGATGAGGGCTGAATCTCTGCAGTTCTGGTTCGCTGAAATATAGCTCATTTGGGTTACCCAATCCCAGAACCTGGAGAAGGTCTAGAACTCACGGAAAAGGCTCAGAACCTGAAAGAACGTCTCTCTACTCAAAACTCCCCAGTGCAAATGTTTCCATCCTCAAGCCAGTAGTCCATTGCTTCTGAGAACACTTGAAGTGTTATTTCTTTCCTTCCTTATGGTAATACTTCTCCACACACACACACAAAAACTGAAAGTGTTTTTCTCAACAAACCATTCCCCAGGGAAGAAAGTAATTATCTTTCTATCTTTGGATTCAGGCAAATTGTGATTATTCACAAAATCTCTGCTGTAGAAATAATAAGCAGTTGTATTAGTGTTCTTCATTTTGTAAATGACATGGAAACTTCCATTCATTCACCAATTCTATTGCAGGAGACCCGATTCAAAGACCGTTTGCAATTAATGTATTTTGTTATTGTTGTTGTCGTTGTATGTCATGACAGCAAAAGGGGATAGGAATCTAATTAGAATCTAATTTGGACATCAGCGATCTAGATTTTGGTCTGAGACTTTACACTTATACTTTTATTTAAACACCTGGAACAATGAATAAAGGGAGTAAATAATAATTTTGTAAATTGAGATGAGATAGACTATTTTATGAGAGGAGATAAAGATTTTTTTTCATTCAGCTGACACACTATGTAAAACAAAGTTACCGTCTTTCCATTTTCTCATTTATTTGGGATGGCAGCATAGTTCAGAGATAAAGAGAAGCCCTAGATTCAAGTATTTCCTGCTTTCTTGGGGAAAAAAAGACATGAGTACAGACTACCTAGATTAACATCAGCTTATTTATGTACCATTTGCCACAGTGTGCCATTCCCACCCTCTCCTTCATCCCTCTAAAAGCAGATTTTTGCCAGCCAAAAGAGCTGGAGTAGCTAGGGGTGGGGAACACCAGAAAAATGAAACCTCACTATACCTCACTCAAACCTATTGTCGTGATATCGATTAATATGTGTGACCTTGGTGTTGATGGTTCCACACAAGCACCAATCACACTGTTTTCCCTTTCTTTTCATCATTGATACCAACTCAAAAAGATGAGCTTTAATAGAAGGAAGAAGGGTAACAGTGCACATAGTATAAAGATTACATCTGCAATACCGCATAAATTCAATACATTAACAAATTAATACTGTATACCGAAAAGTTGACACTTACGGAAATGATGTCTCATTACAGTGTTCCCTTAGACAATCAGGAACTCTTCTAGGTCTTTCTACTCTGCTCCCCCTAACTCCCAGCAATTGCCATGGGAGTCTGCTGGCTGGTCCCACATTGAGCATCAGTTCCACAAAGGAGGGAGGTACACTCTAGAATAATGAATATAAATGGGGAAGGTTAAGCAGTCAATAGCATAGCCAATCTTAAATTTCTTAAAAATAAATGCAAATATATTCTTTTTGTAAAAAACAAAGGTTCTGCATTTTTGTGGCCTAGCTACCTGTCTATTCCTAAGCAAAAGTAGACTTGGGTTTCCTTTGTTTTCAACAGCCATTATCCTCTCCCTTTACCCTGAAAGTGATCTTTCCTCCCGTCTCCACCCTTTACTCAGTCCTAAGGGATGGTAGAAAGGACTCACATTTACCACTACATGGTGAGTAAATGAGTATAAACAAATTGAAAGTTAGCCTAAGACCTTCAGCTCCATGTAATCAGTTTTCTTCATTTTGCCCCATCAGTTACTTCATTCAGAAAGGAACCAGAGTCCTTCCCCACTGGGCCTGGGCATCTGACATGATCCCCTTTATGCCCCATAAACTACTACTCCATCTCAGAATGGGGCTTTAGACAACTCCTTTGAGAGAGATGAGGCCAGTCAAGAAATGTGGAGGCTCTGAAATTTTACCAGTTATACTCTAACAAGTTCTATTACTGTTCTGTGGATGCTGGCAGAAGGCACAAGACTCCTAGGTCAAAGACAAAAGACTTTACTACTAACAGCACAGCTGACAACATCAGCACATTTGCATCAGTACCCCTTGTCCCAAGTAACACAGGGATGATGGTTGGTCCCAGGTGACATCTGCACATGCAGTGGATTGCCTTGTGAGAGAGGAACCCAGGGTCAAGGGCCCAACACTCAAATGGGCAGCAAACAAACCATTCTCCCTCCACTGTGACCTAATTAATCACCTGTGTGACAAACTAGAGAAATTGTATCAGGAGACAGATCAGCCTAACATGTTCCTTGTGCACTCAGCGAGGGCCTGCAATGACAGTCAGGGCCCATGGTAGACCACTTCTCCCAACAGAGCCCACATACGTTATAATTCTAAGCTTCCCTTCAGAATTACCTTAATCCAAAAGCCCGCACACTAAACGCTAATAGCCCTGGGCTGGCTGTTGAAGACTGTGTCAAATGTTGTATTAATTGCTGGGATGTAAATCTATTTCCCTATTTTTGAAGAAAAACACTCAAACATAACCCCAACCCTTGCACAGTTTCAGCTCCTGCCAGACTGCTACATAAACTCTCAGTTCCTGTTAGAAAAAGAAATACCACCTACTCTTCAATTTGAATGGAGAATTCAATACATAAAAGAAATGTATGTCCAGTAAGCAACTCAAACTTAGTATGTCCAAAACCAAGCCTCTGGTCTTCCCCGCACCCCCTAACTGCTCCTCTTGTGCTCTCTCACACAGCAGAAGGCAACTCCGTCCTCCTGGTCTCTCAGGCCAACAGCCTAGAGTCAGTCTCAGTCTCTCTCTCTCTCTCTCTCTCTCTCTCTCTCTCTCTCTCTCTCTCTCTCATTTCATAGCCTTATCAGTGACTCCAGACCCTAATCTGTGCAATCCCTCCATGGTAAAGCCACCGTAATTTCTTGCCTGGATTATTATAATTACAACTGTTTTTGCTACTTTAGTCTTTGCTTTCTCATGTTAATTCTCCCCAGCAGCCAGAGTAATCCTTTCAACATGAAAAGCCAGATCATATCACTTCACTCCTCTGCTCAAAACCTCTCACTGACTCTTAAATCATTTGGAAGAAAAGAAAAAGAACAAGTTCTTACAGCGACCTGCCAGGTCCTATACAATCTGTAACCCAGTTTACCTTTCTGATTTGATCTTTGACTACTTTCCTCTAACTGCTTCCCCGCCTGCCTGCTCCTGCAACACATCAACTGTGTAGCCTAGGCTGGGCTGGGGCACTTGAACTGCTATTCCCTCTGCTTGGTGTTCGCCCCCTACCCGAGTACTCCCCACACATCTCTAGTTTTATCCATGGCTTTTATCACTGTTGACACACTACAGATGTTTATTTTCTTGTTATTTCCTGTTTCCTCCCACTAGAATGAAAGCTTTGTGAAGTCAGAGATTCTTTATGCACTCACGCTCATTGCTATATCCCCAAAAACAGTGCCTGCCATACACTAGGCATCCAATAAGTGGTTGTTGACTTCATTAATTCAACAAGTATTTATCATCTACCTTTTCAGTTTGTCATCCAAAGGGGAGAGAGAGAGGAAAATCAACAGGAACTTATAATACAGTGAGTTTAGGGACACATTTGGAGAAGTATAAGATATTCCAGGGTCATAAAGGAAGACTAGATTGGGGGAGAACTAGATGGGAATTATTTTTTAAAAAAGTACTCTCAGAGAAGTCTCTCGGATATCCTGTGTGTCCCAATTTGACATAGCCAGCATCCTAGCCCACCCTGGTGGTTTAGTTTTAATTGTGATTATAAATGTGTTCATTATTGCTTCTATAGGTAATACCAAAATTAGGGAACATCTACTTATAAAAATTGATAACCTGGGACTGAAGTAAAACAATAATAACAAAAATAACTTTTAAATAATATCAAACTACTTTATAATGCTTTGTATACTTTTTACATTGAATTTCAGTATCTTTAAAACTTTACTGAACAATATATTCTAATCATGTCAGAATCTCTTTTCATGATTATTATTGTGGGTATCTGTTTTACAAAATTATGATTGTATGTACCTACATGCCTTTTGTAAATTTACACCTTTTCATGGAATATGACTTCATTTGTGCATACCTCTCCTTTGTATGGTCTGTGTGGCTTTCTCACACTCCTTAATTTGCCCTGTTTTTCTGGTTTTTCTGGTAATTTCTCTTTCTTCAATCAGCATTGATTCAAATAAGTCATCAAATGGAAGCTTTCTTCATAGGCCTAGAGTTACAAAATCAGCCTTCCTCATCATTTTCCTTTTGTGTTCCCTTCATAGAGGTTTGTATGTTTTTATTGTTTTTCACTGAGGTTTTTTGTGGGGTTTATTGTCTTTCTATTTTGACGGGGGAATATAGATGACAGGCAACTTATCATTTCTTTTCCCACAGACCCTGGGATTTGCCTCTTTCACTGTCACCACTTACTCTTTGGCCTGCATTTCTCTTCCCCCAGGCCTATGGGAAGCATAAACCTCAAAATAAAAATCCCCTTCAGGTTTATAAAAATTAATAGCCAACAGTTAATAAGTGTCAAGTGTTGATAATATGCCAAACTTCTACACATACTCTGTCACTTGATCCTCATAACGTCAACCACGAGATCAGTACAGATGCAAAACCTGAGGCTCGAGGAGAGTAAGCCTGAGGTGACCTGAGTATTGTATGGTGGAACAATCTTTTTTTTTTCCTTTTAAGGGCAAAAATTTTTTGAGGAACTTATGCTGCACATTTTCAAAGAAAGTCATAAAAAAGCAAAAAAAAAGAAATAAACAAGAAAGGCATAAAATTTCATTTTAAATCATAATACTTAAATGTTTAGTAGCAGCATCCAAAATGAACAAAAATGGGGGGAAGCATTTACTATATATTTTAGATTTATTTGGTTTAGGTTCTCCGCATGCAGTATTGTTATTTATTCTTTCAATTCATATTACCAAAACAATAAAAACCAGGATAAAAATATAAACTTAGTGGTTGCTGAAACTGGGGAGCAGGCATTCTTGAGATCTCAGCCTGCTGGAAAAAAATTGCTCACAATGTCCTTTTGTAGTTATTTGTTTCATAAAGAATAATAGTAAATATTCTAATGTCCACATTTTGGTTAGTCTTTACTTTGTTGCTTGGATATTTCGTTGGTGTTGGTAAGGTAGTAGTCTACTTTTTGCTTTGTTTTTTTGTTTGTTCATTTTGTTTTGTTTTGTTTTTTGAATCATCATTAATTCTTTAGATCACCTATTGATGGTGAAGGTGACTGAGGAGCCCTGTGCTCCTAAACCATGCAGCACTGGTCCAGGAAGCTGACAAGGGGTAACAAAGCAACAAGCAAAACTGCAGCTGTCACAAGAAATCATTAGGAATTATTGACTTGTAGAATACTGGCAATATTTGGTCTTTGTCTTTAAAGAAAGGTAATAGTGTTGCTTCCAGAAAGGCTCCTTTCCTAGTAATCCTGGTTTTGCTCTGGAATGAAACCCAATTAATTTGAGTAAAATGCTGGTAAAGCTCTTTAGATTTAGGTCCCAGGATCATTCAAGTTGGCATCACTGATGAGCACAATAGAGAGATCCTCAGAAATGTGCAGGACCTGCTGCCTCACACCTGCTCGCCTTCCACCCCATCACCCCTCTGACCCACGACAAAGCATTATTTTGTCTTCTGAGGACAACAGATCCACAGGATTCTACTCTGGTCTCTGGGATTTCTGCCTAAGGAAGGCCCTTCTCTATCTGGCCCAGAAGGTTCTTCTCCAGTAATTCAAATTAACTTTGGTCTGAATTGACTGGGATGTGTCCTCCTTTCCTGATAACAACACCAGCCTAGAAGTTTCTATGGCTCTGGCTCCTAGAAAACTAAAAGCTTCCCTTACCTTTTTTCCTATCTTTTTCATTTTTTCCAAAATATTCATCACCAAACCATTCTGGCTGGTTTGCCTTTAAACAAGTCTTGGCTCCTCTTTACTATACTGTTCAGTTGGCATCTAGAGCCATGGAGCCTAGTGACTGCAATGGCAGGTGCCACTATTGGGGAACTCATCTACCTTGCATAGCATCTTCCAACAGCAGCTGCTACTTTCTGTTTGAAAGCTCAGACCCCAAGTAGACACATCACTAAGTCAGAGTTTCCAGCCAGGGGGAATTTTCTAGTTCTCAGCTCATTTGCACAACAGAGATGACACTATTGAGAGAACTGTCCTCCAGTCTAGTCTCTACCAGGACATTCACACAGTATTGAGCAGTATATTTCACACCACAGTCTTTCATATACTGTAGTCACAATTTTTTCTCATGGTTGAGTACCATCTATACTATTCATTGTTTTCCTTTGAATCAACTCAGCTTTTAACTTTAAATGTAAATTATTTCAGTGTTGTCCTAAATAATATCATTTTAAAATTAGTAGTTTGAGGTGTTAGTTATATATTTTTAAACACACATTAAACACATAATTGTGAGAACTGAGCCCATTTGTGCCAACATGATACAATTGTTTGTTCCAGAAAATCCTCGCCCCAGAAACAAGACCATACACCAATAAATAACTTTACTGTTTGCTTCGGGAAATTTTTGCAAATGACTTTATTCAGGTAAACAATTTGATTACCTGAGCAAACCGTTATTAGATAGCAGTTTATTCTTCCAGACCCTCATCTTCTATGTTCTCAAATTCTGAATCAGTATGTCATAAACTGTGCCCAACCACAATCCATTCTCTACCTTAAAAGACCCACCTTCAACCACTTGAGCCCAAACCTCAAAACTTTATACTCTTCCTTGAACTTTTATTTCTGAAGCACAACTAGCTAAAACTGTCAAAGCAGTGATCTCTTTTTACAGTAAGTCTAATAAACAGTTTTGCTTGCTCAACAGGTTTTTTTTTGATGGTCTTTTGGAAGCTTACAGTCAGAAACCATTTGAAAATTTGAAAATTTGAAAATGTTTAACTATGTACCATCTAAAATCATCTCATGTACTATGAATGGTACACATAACACATGTTGACAAACATTCCCTTTAAAAACAAACAATAACAAGGAAATGGTTCTTCTAGCATTCTGTTCTCTCCCACTCCCTGTCCCTGTCCTCCCCTTCCTTATTTTTTTCTCCTCCCATGTCCTCACTACTAAGGCCTTTTTTGCACCTAATCTCTCCCTGCTTTTTATGATTCTGAAGGCAGAGCACTAAGGGAGAAAGGTGATTGCTGACAGTTGAGCCAATAATATTATCATGAGAGTTATAAAGTAATAACCAGCCTCTGTGGTTTGAAAAGATTATGAACTAAAAGAGCATAATAGACCATTCATGAGGTCACTCATTACGTTGCACAAGCTGCAGCCATATTTCCAGTAAATATGGAAATTCACTGCTCCAATATCAAACCCAGCTAGCTATTTACATGGTATGATTTAAGAGTATCAAGAAGGCTCCTCTGCCCTAAATTTCTTCCTTTTCTCCCATTTCTTCCCAAAGCACAAGTTTTATTTAACTTAAAGAAAACATTAACTTTAACTTAAGAACTGCCTTTCTGGTCCTTTGAAGACAAAAATTCTGGGAGATATGATAAAAACAACCATTGATATTTATTAATCATTGTGTTAGTCAGTTCAGGCTGCTATAACAAATGTATCTTAAACTGAGTAGCTTAAACACCAAATATTGATTATTACAGTTCTGAGGATTAGAGGCCAAGATCTGTGTCTGGTGAGAACCCTCTTTCTAGTTTGCAGATGGCCATCTTCTTGCCGTGTCTTCACATGGCAAAGAGAGAGAAAGCAATCTCATGTCGCTTCTTTGATTTTATTTTTCAATTACAGTTAACATTCAATATTATGTTAGTTTCAGGGAGTACAGCATAGTGGTTAGACATTTATATAACTTACAAAGTGGTCTCCCCAATAAGGCTAGTCCTCCCTTGGCACCATGCATAATTATTACAATATTATTTACTATATTACCTATGCTGTACTTTACATCCTCATGACTATTTTGTAATGGCCAATTTGTACTTCTTAATCCCTCATCTCTAAATTTGGGAAAATAGTACCTCCTATTCACAGAGTTCTTTAAGAATCAAAACACATAATGCACATAGACACCTTGAAACAGATCTTAGCAATGGTAAATAGTTGCTATGGACTAAATGTTATATTCCTACAAATTTATATATTGAAGCCTAATCCCCAATGTGACACTATGTGGAGATGAGGCCTTTGGGAAGTGATTAAGTCAAAAGAATGGAGCCCTCATGAATGAAATCAGTGCCCTTATAAGAAGAGACATGAAGATGGCAGAGTAGGTAAACGCTATGCTCGCCTTCTCCCATGACCACATCAAAATTACAACTAAATTATAGAACAACCACCCTTGAGAACTACCTGAAGACTAGCTGAACATAATTCTTATAACTAAGAATACAAAGAAGCCTTTTTCAAATATAAAGAATTATGTTTATGCACAAGGAAATCTAATTCATTTGAAATACAGCATAAATTTTAGCTTTAATTTGATTTTTTTTTTTTTTTTGAGAACAATAGAGCAGAGGCTTTTGAACTCTTCTGGACTTGCCCCACAGAATGAAAAGCCCTTGACATCATGCCCTAGTACACAAAAATACATATGTATGTAACAGAAGTTTCACAAAAAAGATACTATACATTTTAAATTCTAGTATAGTCTTTCTTTTCTTTTCTTTTCTTTTTTTGTTCATTGTCTTCCTTAATCATCCTTTTTAAATTATTGTGGTAAGAACACTCAATATGAGATCTACCCTCTTAACAAATTTTAAGTGTGCAATTCGATGTTGTTAACCATAGACACAATGCGGTTCAGCAGATCTCTAGAACTAATTCATCTTGTGTAACTGAAACATTACACCATAGAACAGCCTCCCCCAACCAGCATACTACTCCTGCTTCTGTGTTTGACTATTTTAGATATCTCGTCTAAGTGGAATTCTGTAATGAAAAACAGTTTGAAGATTCCTCAAAAATTGAAAAATAGATTAAAAAAAAAACAGATCAAGATCCACTGTACTAATATCAGGATCCATTCATGTGTTGCTACCAGAATATGAAATACATTTATTGCAAGGGACCTTGAATAGTTTTTTGCTTTAAATCACAAAGTACAGTAAAGGTGGTATTGGAGACTTGTGAATCAAGTAGGAAGAGACTGGTGGTGGGGGGACAAAAAATAGAGAGATTTGAAAAATTAAGTATTAATGGCAACTCAGTGGAAATATTGACACACATGCATTTTTAATTCTTGAAAAGAGGAAGCGATGCCACTTATAAATGCTGTTTATTTTTTCCTACAGGTTGATCAAAAATGATGAAAGACCAGATTTTCTTCACTAAGCAAACATTTTTAAAGTCCAGAGGAAATTAAAACTCAAAGGTTAGTTCATTTTCCCTGTCTCAAATAATATTCATCAGCTCACTTGCTAACTAGGGCAAGTCTCTCTCTGAAGCAAAAGCACCAAAGAACATGGATGTCATTTGTCCACTAGATGGCGATATAGAATAGGAGTAGACTTCTCACCCTTATTCACCGACAAGTATGTAGATCTACGCAGCAGCAGAATTTAGAAACCCAGGGTTACCCAATAACTCACACAAATTTAGCCTGAAAGTTTATTCAGTGCTCTTGGCATGTCTTTGCCTTTTGTTGGAACATCCAGGGATTTCAGTTTCATTCTTGCTGACAGGCTGGCATTTAAAAATAGTATTTCTGGTTATTTCCTTATGGCAGTACAGGTGAATTGCTGTTATATAAAGTCAAAGTCGTCATAATATCTGTATTTATTAATAATCTGCAAAGTTAGCATGTGCCACTAAGCTTTTATTTCTTGCCTCTTCCATGTAACATTTAAGAAATACCATCGGTCCTCGTGTCATTTCCCATTGCTAACAATTTCTATCTCTCTTAGTTGTTCTATATATTTTAAAGTCACTGGAAATATTTAATGGACATTTTAGTTCTTATTGTTCAACCGAAAAGAATGGTCTTCTCAAATACACATTGGCAAGCCATTTCCCCTGAAAGAACTAATAGCCGATAAGTTGGAAATGTATCATAAATTTAAAATGTATGCTTTTAGCAATATGGTAACAGTTTTTTGAAATAATCCCATGTATGAGAAATTTTTAAATTCTCATCAAGTGGTGTCTGTTCATAAGACTTATTTATATTTACTTGCAAGTTTTACTTATTTTTATAATATTTTTGATGTAGGCAAAGAGAAGATACTTATAAATGGTTTTCTTTTGCTACTTATATTTGAATGTCATTTGAATTTTTGTGAGTACATATTACTTTTACAAACAGGAAAATAAAGATGTTTTTGCTATAAAAATAATATGTAACTATAAGGAAAACATGGATTTTAGTATGGCATAACCTAGAAAGTTATTACTAACAGGTCAATTGAATGCTCACATGATTTAAGGGCTGTGTAGGTTAACACTGACCTTGAATTGCTGATTTAGGAAATAATATTTATTAGTTAGGTCATTTCCACCATATTCTTATCTATAATTAAGTATCCTTTTTTAAATGGAAAGAATATCAGGTGTTTCATTATTCTTACTGTAAAACAATTAGTAAGACAACTGGTAGTTGTACCTCTCACTGTTAAAACAGCAAAATCATATTTTACTGTACTTTAAGCTACACAGTAACATCCACGTGGTGGTCCATAGGTTTAGAGCATAAGAAGCACTTTCCCTTGCATTAGCTCATTTTGTACTTCTAATAAGGTGGAGCATATCAAGCTTCTAAGATAAAATTCTCCACATGAGGTCGTACACCTACTGAGTTACAGAGCCAGGGAAGAACGATATGATTCTGAGTTCAAGCTATTTGCCTTTCATTTTTGTGGGCTTGAAGACTGTGCCCACAAAAGTTCCCTACATGTAGATAAGGAAGGGGAAGTCCTTTTGGCAGACATTTAAAGTATTGGGTGCTCTTTCTTGCTTTTTCTTCACCTGCATGTGGGGAGTGAGCCAGGAGGAGGGACGGGAATAATTCAGAACAGCCTGCGTGTGCCCATCATGCTCACGCCCAATGTTGAATGGGTTCTTCCTGACACCTATGGGGAAGACTATATAGGGCCTGTCGATGCTGATTCCTGATGCCATATTGATTTGTGACATTGTCCATCACCTTTCAAACTGCATCTCCCTGAGGCATAGTCATGTGTTTATTCAACTGATAAGTACATATTGACCACATCCTGAGTGCCAGGGACTTGTGTCAGGTGCTACATATGCAGAGATGAGCGCAGCAGACAGGCTCTCAGCCCACACGGAGTTTAAAGTCTGGCCGGAGAGACAGACATGAACAAAATAAGCACACAGACAAACACATAATCACTAATTCCACCGTAAGACAAAAGTAAAGGCTTTATCAGAGTCAATAACAGAGTGAGACATAATTTAGGTGGGGAGAGGTACGTCAGGAAGTTTCTCTCAAGAAGCATTATTTAAGTTTAGTGAGTAAGAATTTACTAGGAAAGATTTCAGAAAATGTTCCAAGAAGAGGGACTGCCCTATACAACAGCCCTGAGATAGGAAAATGCTTCGTTATTGGAGGAACAGAAGCTCCCCAGTGGAGTGAGCAAAGGAGGTGGTGAGAGGAACAGAGAGGCAGGCAGGGGCCCCAGCATGGGGACTTTTTGTATTTTACCCCAACAACAGTGGCAAGTCATTGATAAGTTTTGAGTAGAGAAGATATGGAATCAGACTTACGTTTTAAAAAGATGACATCGGCAGCTTCGCTTAGATTAGAATGGTGTTAAGGTAACGGTGGGACACTGGCTCACAGGTACCGACTAGTCTGGGAAGAGATGGCCATTGCAGTATAATGGTGGCAGGGAGGTGAAAGGAGAGAGACACGCCCAACTTGGGGTTGAATAGCAAGCATTTAAAGAGCGAGGTTACACGATGTGGGCTGTCATCTACTAAGAGTGGAAAGGGGAGAGGAGCGGGTCTGGTAACTGGGGAAAGGGGTGCTCACGAGGTCAGATATGGGCTAATTAGGGATGAGGTGTGTGGGAGATATTCAAGTGGAGACGCAAGGAAGGCATTTGGATTTAAGGGTTCATTGCTGAAAGGAAAGGATTATGCTGGAGCCATGGCTTTGAGAAAGGTCATCCTGAAGGTGGCACTAAAATCCGATAAGAAAGAGTGCAAGGAAAAGAAAGGAAGGCCCAGAACCTAACCCAAAGGAGCTTCTACATCTAAAATGTAGGTAAAGGAGCTGGAGAAGGGGCCACCAGAGGCGTAGGATGAAAAGCAGGAGAATGTGGTGTCTAACCAGGCAGAGAAGAGAAGCTTCCTGAGAAGGAAGTGGCCAAGGATGCAAATGCTGCTGATAGGCAGATAAGATGAGGAACATAACCTGCATTTTGGAAAAGCACTTGGCAGTGGTTCAAAGAAGAGAGCACTACATATTAGAAATGCAGTTTCAACTAGAAGTAACTGGTATTTTTCTTTACTTTCAAGGAGGACTTTTTACCCACATAGCTATAAAGTGGGCCTGACTGGAATATTTGATATCAGGGCACTCAAATTTCTGAGCTTTCTGTAGTAACCAGATTGGTACAAAATGATTCTATAACTTTTTTTCTAATACTTAATTATGAAAATTTTCAACCATACAGAAAAGTTTAAAGAATTGTACCACAAATACCATGTATCTATCACCTAGATTCTACAATTAACATCATGCTACACCTGCTTTATCATATATCGATCCATCTAATCAGCCTTCTAACCATCCACCAATCCATCTTATTTTTCAGATGCATTTAAAAGTAAGTTTAGACATAAGAACATTTCATAACTAAACACTCTAGTAGCTATATCATTAACTAGCATTCAATATCTGTTTATGGTTCTTTTTCTTTTGAGGTAAAAGTTAAAAAGAACGAAATGCCCAAATATTCAGTGTACCAAATGAAGCCTTTGACAAATGCACATCTTTGTGTACCCATCTTATTAAGGTATTGAACATTACATCACTCCTGAGAGTTTGTCACTGCTGCTTTATCTTTAAGCAAGTGCAGATAATGTAGGGAAGGGATCCCGGTGCTGGACGCATGGTAAGAACCCAGCAAGTGTTAATCCCCTTCTCCCTTCTGCCAGCAAACTCTACCACCCCTCATATAGATTCACCCACATTTTTACCAAGATAGAAATTGACATTGAACTCTTCCTAAAAGTGCTATTGTAAACATTTCACAATAAACCCTTTGTAGAGAAGGACAATGGTGTCCAGTGAATCAACCCCAACTTGGGAAATCATAATTCCCAACTCAGAATCCTGCTCTGCTGGTGCTGAGCAAGCTTATGTCACAGTCCTCTTATTGGTAAAACCAGAACAATAATCATCTATATAATACAAGTATAAAAATTACCTTTCTATTTTAATATATTAACTAAAATAGCCCTGGGAATTAAGGTAAAAAGACTTCAATACCGGGTTGTGAACGTTTTGACTAACCTGACGTATTTTCACAGTTTGCCCCATCGGTGCCCTATTCTCCCCGCATCACTACGGCAAGGCCTGTAAAGCACAGGCCCGAGTTAGAAACACCTGCTCAGATTTGGCACCAGAATGGGAACTAGTGCCACTAACTTGGTCTCCCTAGTTCAAATATCTATTGTTAACAACCCCTAAAAGATGTTGCGGGATCAGTTATATGTTTATTTTCTTGCTTTTGTTTTGTCTAATAACTCTGGGATTTAAGAAGATCGTACATGAGAGTGATTTGTTGAAATGAAGAGGTTTCTCAATCACTCACCCTAAGCCTGGTTTGAAGGAAGTTTTAAGCTACCTCATAAGTTGAGGTAGCAGCACCTTTTAAGAATTAATAAAAATTTGCTTGAGCATCTACCCAACCTCTGTGAGAAGTCTAATTGTCTCCCTGGATTACTTGTTAATTCTTGAGATTTTACCGACTCATGTTCACTTCTAGTTCCAAAGTCCTGCACTTGTTGAATCCCCTTGCAGTCCACGTACACTGTTGTCTTTTTTTCTGCTCCGGGCCAACCCAGACATGGAATTCAGCTTCTTTTTGTTGATTTACCCCCCAAAACAACTTTCTCAAGCAAAGTCTTATGGAATCTTATTTCTCTCTCTTTAAACTCTCTCCCTTCTGCTCTCTTGACTATTGTACCCCCATTCCCAAGTTCCTGTTGATGTTCAGATTCAGATAGGTTTAGCTATGACTTTGCTCTCTTATATGTTCCATCCATGGCCCCAGGGTCTTATTTACCCCCTAACAAGTGGATAATGAAGGTATTTTTCTAAACAAAGATAATTCTTTAGGAGTAACTTTGGTGCACATTCTCAAAAAAATGTTTATATAGGTACATATATACACACACAAGTACACATATGTACACACATACATATAACTATATAAATAATTGTATAAATATATGATTAATTAAATAATACATATTGTATATACATACATACACATAAATATATATACCCTGCTACATACATTCATCTACATAATGAAAACCACTATGGGAGTGATGAACTCTAGCTCCTGCCTCATTCTGTTGGGTTTTAATTCTTGTCTTTTTGTTTCTGCATTGCTACAGATTCTCCTCAATGATTGAAATGGATCCCATCCAGTTTGCACTGTTTAGTTTGGAAAATAGGAAACTGGAAATATTTGTTCGGTCACTCACATATTCAACCACACATTCACTCAACATTCAGTAATCAAGCACCCACAGTATAAATTCCATATTGGATCCTATGGAAGAGAAAAGATAAATAAAGAAGGGAGGGGTCCATGTATTCAGAAATTTAAAATCCAGCTGGATGTACAACACTTAACACGCAAAACAAAACATCCTCAAATGCACAGTTCTCATCAGAAGAACAGCAAATTAGAGCAGAAAGCTAAAGCCTTGCAGTGTACACCAATGCCGCTGCTTCAGCAGAATGAGCAGGGGGAAAAAAACCACTGTGGTCAAAAGAAACTGCTGGCTTATGGATTTTTTTAAAATTACAATTTGCATGCTCTTCTAACAGTGTTAGTTCTGCTTAGGTGGCAGAGTGGCTTTCATGAAAGTATGAGCTCAGTCTTGTCTTACGCCTGTCTGAAAAAGAGGTCAGGTAAAATGATTGGAGTAACAGCACCGGGCTAGTCAGAAACCACAGTGTATTTCAGATGAGACCAAAAAAACAAAAAAAAAACAAAAAAAAAAACCACGCACTGGAAATTTTTTGCCTGCTAAAAACCCCTTGAAGTTGTCTCAAACACATATATAAGCAATTTCCTCTTTTCTCTTTAGGAGTATCCTCAAGGGAAATAGCTTTCCAAACTCACCTTGTTAGACCAATAGAGCAGTTGAGCAGCCTGGGTTAAGGTTGAATTGGGCAGCAAATGCCCCCTGCATATTAAGGCAGCATGTGGTCAGGAAGAGCTTGGAGCTTGTCTGTGTCTGGCTCCATTGCAACAGGCCTTGGAAAGAAGTTGTTCTGATTCTCCCGAGTCAACACAAACTCACAAGTCAGGAGGACTAGGAGCCCAGTCCTGCTAACACACTGGCTATGCTTTGGGTTGTTGTTTTCTTTGCTGCCAGTCTGTATCTTTCCCGTTTTGCTGCAGTGTTAAAGCACACTGCAGCAAAACGGGGAAGATACAGAACAGACAAGGTAAATAATAAGAGAGGTATCTTATTTTTTAACCTCTCTATATGGCTATAATTGGGATCAGGAACTTAATACTTACGTAGCTTTCCCAAATCTCTTCATATAGTACTACAATTTATAACTAAACTCTACATGTAATATTCTAATAGTTTAAAACATTTTAAACCACTTTGCAACTGAAATGAATAATGACTGAATACATTTGCAAAAATCCATGCCATATATATTGTTAGAATGTCTATATAAAAGCTGAGTAACTTCATCAGTGTTCACTAGACAATAAGTGGACCCGAGGACAGAAAACAGAAGGACTCTTTTCATTCTATATGCTGATAGGCATGGTCTATATGTATTAATGATTTTTTAATTCACAAATCAAATGTATTTTTAATGTATCCTGGAGGAATTTATATATGAGTTTCATGAAAAATAACAAGTATTAAGATAACCGAAGGATGATATTTTTGTACGCAGAAGAAAAATATGATCACCTGTTTCTCAATGGTAGTGAAACGTGATAAATGACTTCTTTCCATAGACACTCCAAAACAGAGTGAGACAGGTACAGGAGTCCCCCCTTATCTGCAGGCGACAAGTTCCAAGATCCCCAGTGGTTGCCTGAAACTGCAGATAGTACTGAACTCTACTCGTGCATTCCTATGATAAAGTTTAATTTATAAATTAGTCACAGTAAGAGATTAACAACAATTAATAATAAAACGAAACAATTATAACAATATACTATGTAAAAATTAGGTGAATGTGGTCTTTCTCTCCATCTCTCAAAATATATTATACTGTACCCACCTTTTCACTTAAAAGAAGCACTTAATGGCTTTCTTTGGCATATCCAAATTGCCAACATCACTACTCTTGTGCTTTGGGGCCATTATTAAGTAAAATAAGGATTACTTGGGCACAGCACTGTGATATAGCAGCAGTCCATCTGATAACCAAGATAGCTACTAAGTGACTAACCGGCGGGGATCTTATGTAGCATAGATACGCTGGACAATGGGATGAGTCACATCCTGGACAGGACAGAGTTACATCCTGGGACTTGTGACATTTCATTATGCTGCTCAGAATGGCACATAATTTAACACTTAATGTTTATTTCTGGAACTTTCCATTTAATATTTTCAAACCATAGTTGACAACAGGTAACTGAAACCACGGAAAGCGAAACTGCAAATGAGGAGGGACTACTATATTCATACTTTATCAAAGTGAGTTAGACAATGCTTTTCTAGGAATCAGTTCTGTTTCTCCTTGTGTACTTCTGTGACAAAATTAAAGATAAGTTATTTGTTAGAGGAAATGTTAATGGTCTTCATTTGAGAACATTTAACAAAGTGAACCTGGCATGCTGGATGGGATTCTAAGAGAACTGTGCCTCAGTTTCATAAATTTACATTACTTAGATCTCATATTCCCCAAACCATAGAAGAACTGGCTATTTCTGGGAAATCCTTATTTCTCAGTTAATGCTTATTTTTACTCTTCTTACTTATTTACACTGCTTAATGAAATCAGGCCTGATATACCCTAACTTGAAACTCCTTAAAGTTGATGCTTCAAATTCTATAAATTATAACCAAATTTAGAATTAATTCTCTACATTTGTCTGAGTGCTAGAAAAGTCTCTTTGTATGACAGAGGATATATTATAAACGAGTGGAGAAAGGACAGACTATTGACAAATGATATTGAAAATATCAGTGGTAACTCTTAGTGTAGTAGGATTTCAGGTGACTTTAAATGTATTTCTTCATATTTTAAATAATAGTTTGAATTTTAGCAATGATCATGAATTATTTATATTATCAGAAAGTTATTTCCATTATAAAATTGCAGTATTGAAAAAATTGGCTTCCTATATATAAATAAATAAAATGAGATCTTAACCTAACCCTCTATTCACAGATAAGTTATAGAAAGGATAAAGACTGAAATATGTGAATAAGAACTTTTATACTATTAGAAGAAAATATACAGATTGTCTTCATGATCTTGAGTTAAGCAGAATTTCTTAAAACAAGACAGAAAGCATAAATAATAAATGGCAAGATTTATAAATTTGCTTATAATTTTTAAATGACACAAAAATTAAAGCTTAACTTAAAAATTTTATTAAAAAACAAACCACAGACTAGAAGATATTTATAATATCTTATATTTATAATATGCATTATCCAAATATCTAAGATACACAAAGAATAAAATTAATAAGCAACAAAACAAACCCCCCAATTTTTAAAAAAATGGGCAAAAAATATGAATAGGAAACAGAAAAGGAGAACAAAATTACCAAAAGTCACAAAAAATATGCTCTTCCTCACTACTCTTAGAGAAATGCAAATTAAATTAGATACTTCCTTATATCCCTCTGATTATCTACAAAATGTTTAAGCTGGCAATATGTGTTGTTGAAAAAGATGTTGAAAATAGGAATTTTCATATTCTACCAGTCAGAATGAAAATAAAGTTAACTATTTTGATATCAAATTAACAATGAAGCTAAATATTTACATCCCTCATGACCTAAGAAGTTCTCCTCCAGAGAAACTTGCAAATATGGGCACAGGAGACAGCTACAAAAGAGTTGGGAACAATCTAAAATCCATCAGAAGGGGAATGAAAAATAAAGGGCATTATATTCCCAATGACATTAAAATAGCAGTTTTAGAAAAAACTGAGGGAGGAAAAAAAATAAACAGGTTGCAGAAATATTTGAACGGTAGGATACAAATTATTCTAAATTTAAAAAAACACTGTATATATTGAAGATGGATACATATAGATGTAATAAATAGAATTATATACTGCAGGATACTACCAGGGGTTGTCTCTTGAGAGAAAAGTGGAGGAAGGTAATTGAGGAGAGGAGCAAAATGGACCTGAATTTTATCTTAATATCATATTACTGTTATTAAAAAAACTTATAAAGCACATTGCAATACATATAAATATTGTACTTAAGACTCTCGTTCCCGCTGGTCGCATATCCAACCAGATGGCCAGGGTCATGGAGAGCTGGGTGTAGGAGAAGGACCTGCAGGGTCCTTGGGTGGGACTACAATTTGGCACTCATGGGAATGGATCAGTGCTCCAGTCTCAATTTCTATTTACAGTCATCATATGGATGAAACACTATGCGATACCCAGCATGAATCTAGATGATGTCATGCAGAGTGCCCACTGAGACCCACCTCACTCATAGACACCACAAGACACTAATAAGAGGTTCTAAAATAGAAGCCCTTAGCATTGGAGGGAAAAACAGCTCTCAGCCTGAAGAAGAGTGTATTGAGAAAAGAAATTGAAAGTGTTTTAAAGGAAAACTAAGATTGTATATGGGATTGGTCAAGTCAGTCTCAAAATATCTCTCTCCAAAAAACACCTGCCTTTCAATACTTGTACAAATGCAAAGCACACAGCCTCTCTCAGCATGAGGAACACACATTATGAAGAAAGACATTTTTTTGAGGCACCTGCGTAGTCTGTTTCAGACTCCTCATCAGTGTATGTTGCTCTATGTAACCTTATCCTTCATGCTGGACTTTTGGGAGCTTTTAGAATCAGCTTTTGTCTAAGCAAATCTGTGTCTATGTTAAAAAAAAACAAAAAACAAACAAACAAAAAAAAACCTTTGCCAAATCCTTCAGAGATTATCATATTTGCATATGGTTTAACACCAAACTTTACCAAAGCTTTTTGATTAAACCAGGAAAAAAAGATAATTTACTTAAAAATAAACATTTGTACTTCCCTGGTATTACTGGGGGACCTTTCAGGCTGGTTTGGGTGATTGTAGCTGGACTCTGTTGCAGCAATGGAAGCCACTCATAGTTTTGGCTTTTACCATAAGGAGGTGGAAAGGCTTAGGAGGTCAAGAACCAAAACAAGAGCACAAGCACTCCCTCTGGGACTTCACTGGACATTGCTTGGACAGAGGTGGGGCTTAAATCTTTGCCCAGCTTTGCTGAAGGAAACCGAGCTCTGTGTTGATTTATAGCTGTTAGTGACTATTTTTATTTGTCAATACCCTAAAAAATTATTGAGAAGTCCGTATCATTAAAAGATATCTCTCTCTCAACCCAAAGATAAGGCAAACAGTTTTCCTTTGAGAAAAGCACAGCTTGATATTTTTCCCCTCTAGATTTCAAGGTCACGTTAAGGATAAACTTTAATGTTTGATACAAGTATCATAAGTGTTATGATTAAATAGCTACATTTCTCAGAAGATTCCTATGTTTTTTTGTTTTTTGTTTTTGTAATTTCCCCTTTTTTACCAGGCCTACTTAATATAAATTTACCTTAATAAGTACCTCTCGGAAACAGAACATTCCATAAGTTCCACATATTAATTACTAGCTAGAACACCCATAGATAGGCATTCACAGCGCTATTTGACATACTTGCAGATGAGGCTGATAATCAGCAGGCAGGGATGCCCAGCGAGCACACTGGCCAGTGTGTATCTTAATTGGTTAGTATCTGAGCCTTACTGGGAGTTCAACACCACATACATATGGGTTTTTCTCAGGATATGCCTACCTGTTCAAAAACCCCAGTCATGATCTCAGTTATAGTGCTTCCTCTCCTCTGCCTGGAACACATCATTTTCAGCAAAAGTGGTTGGCTGATATGATGGGTTCCTTGATCATTCATGTTTCTTAGAACACTATTTCTTTCTGCATTTGAAGCAAGTTCTGGTTCTAGCAGAAAGCATAGACCTCTCAGGGCTGCTCTTGCTTCCTCAGTCATACACTTCCCTCGTCCTCTCACTTTACACATTATCATTAAAATCCTTCCACTGCTTTGTGAGGGAAATACTATTATCCCCATTCTACTGATGAGGAAACTGAGCTCAGAAACAATTTGATCAAAGTCACCCTTCTTGAAAGTTAAGAGGCTAAGATTCAAACCAAAGATTCTCAGATTCCAAAGCCCATGCTCTTCATTACTATCTCCATGGACCTGGTCTTAGACTCACTTCTTTTTTGTTCCTGTTGCCTGAGTCCATGCCTTGTTTCCTGGTCAGTGCCAAAGTCTCTAGGACTGGGCCCCTGCTTTGTTTTGGCAGCTCATCCTCCAAGAATGGAAAGCTCCCTCTGCCCCTGAGTATCTGCATCCAGCTCTTTGCTGACACTCTTCCCTCTCACTGCCTAGCTGCCTGGATATCCAAACACAATCTGAATCCGCCATCACCGTGCTCCCCTATCTAATAGGGTGCTGACTCCTGCAGGCCAGATCTCTGAAGCCAGCTGCTGGCACAAACTACAATTTTTTGTACAGTCTTTTGTTCCACACCCTTTGGCTACCGCCCTGGAGCCTAATTTTCTCTCAACACCAACAGCTTATCTGAGCTCCCAGTGTTTACATCCCGCCAGTGAGCAAGTCTACCTGCAAATCCTGCCCATCCTCCCCCAGCTTTCTCCAATGTATCCCACTTCAACAAGCTATATCTAGCTCTTTCCTAAGGCACTGAGCAGGACAGCTGTGAGCTCCTTGAGGACAGGATTGTATCCTTTATCTTGACATTTCAACTCTTGGTGCCGTTTCTGACACACAAAAAGAACTTAGCAAACATCAAATGGGTTGAGGAATGGTTTAATGAATGAAAAAGTCTGTCTCTCTTAGGACATTTTTCCCCTTGGGTTACACATTTAACAAAATATGCCATTTTAGAGAGTACTTGGTCATGAAAAGGAGAAATTTTGCTATTGTAGGAATATCAAACGTCAACAAAGTCGTTCCACCTACTGGCTCTGTTATCTTCATTTTCCAATACCTTTCAAAATGCTAATCTGTAGAAACCTGTAAGATGAACAAATTAGAAACTCTATCTAGTAGAATCTACATTTGCCATTACTGTCAGAATGCGTCTTTATAGCATTGGCATTGGGTGAGTAGAATTTAGAATCTAGGTTTATCTACAGAGGTTGACCAACAAGGTTTTCGGTGCTGCATGTACTGTGGAGAGTGGCATCTCACAGAGATTTTAAGTTGGAGTTCAGCAGGGGAATGAACCTATGTGAAAAATTAGTGTAAATCCTCTACACGAGATCAGTTGTAAATTTTTTTAAGCCCTTAGAAGTCTAGGGTTGAAGTGGATTTTTTAAAATGTGTCAGTATTTACCTCAGAGGAAATGCTGGGTAGGAAAGGAAATTTTTTTTTTCAGATAAATTAATCCTTGGTCTCAGAATTGATATTCATCCTCTCATTCCTTCTCCCTCTCCTTCTCTTCCTCTCTTCCTTTCTCCCTCTTTCCTCTCTCTATCTCTGTCTCTTTCTCTGTCTCTTCCTCTGTCTCTGTCTCTATCTCTATCTATGTCTATCTCTATCATTTCCTCTTTTTCAAGAAAGAGTGATTTCCTGATTCTATCCAGATTATATATTTGTGGAAAGCCACAAATATTACTGGCCAATTCAGTCTTCTTGTTCTGTTTTGTGTGATTTAAACCATGCATATTAATATTAGCATTCCTTAGATGTTGATAGATGAGTAAGAATCAGATTGTGTACTTCGTAAGAATGACAGGGGGGTTCCCAAGAGCTACAATTCTGCAAAACAGATCCCTTAAGTAAATAATGGAAAATGATAGTTTATTTTAAGGCCTTTGAAAAGTTGAAAAATGATGCAAACGGAAAGGGCTCATCTGTTCTTAGTCAGCTTTTGACCTTTGACTATGTAAACACAAGAAACAAGCTATAGCTATGGAACAGTGTTACTTCTCTACTATCTAGAAGAACAAAACGAATCTGCCTATTAAGTTTTGCAGAGATATACTAGAGCACCATTATATAGAACATTTCATTTAATAATGTATTTAAACAGAAGAAGGTAGTTGTTAAGATTTTGGCAATCTCAGGAACTTTTTTTTTAACCTGTTGAGTGAATTAGACCAGATCTTTTCTAGTTTTCTTGCTCTAAAATGCTGATACCAGGACTCATTAACTCATGTTACCTTGGAATTCATACAATTCCTGTCCTTCTACCTCCCTGGTACCATAGCTCTTTCTTAGCTAACTTAAAAATTCTCTCACATGCCATCTTGACATTAACACACAGCAGTTAACACGCAGTAGTGTGCAAGTCCCTGCCAAATTGTCTTCCTTCTGCGAAAGACAATGAAGGTCCCAGCACCAACATCAAGTGCCTTTGTTGCTATGCACTGAAATTACCTGGTAGTATGTGGCCCCAGAAGAAAGAGAGAAATGTCTCCCCCAACCTTTTTTATTAGCAGAATCAGTTTTAGGAGGTTAGTTATTTGCCACCTTGAACTTTTAGCTACTCTAACAATATTTACCTTTCACATTTTTCAGATGAAAACTTTCTATATAACCTTCAAGTGTCAGCCCAACACTAATGCCCCCAGTAAGACTTTGGCACTCCTTTCTCTAAGTTCTCATTTCATCTTGCATATATACTTGATATTATAATTGTTTCTCTGAAATGTGTAAGGTTTTCCCAAGAAGGAACTATGATCTTCTGCCTTAGAATCTCTAGTACCCTACTACCCAGCACATAATAGGGGTCGACAATATATTTGTACAGTACATGAATTAATGAAAAGCTTTTCTGACCAATTTACCCTGCTCTGATCACTCTTTCATTATACATCTTAGGCTATTTATACCACACCACATAATTATACAAAGCTACTGAGATGCAATATAATTTTTCTTAGTTAAGGAATATTCTACATGAGCAAGGAGAATTGGCTATTTAAAGAAATTTTATATAAATCTTTTTGTAACTGGTCAAGGAAGTTATGAATTCATATGTACACAGGGATCTTAAGGAGCAGCCAGCCTTATGGAAGAGAGTCCTAAGCTGTTCCTTCTGCCCAAAATGCCTAAGAACTGGCACACTTCCCTCCTCACAGCCCACACTCATCGATGCCCTATATTAAAAACTGAAATGAAAATTAATAGCAGTAAAAGGAAGTACACTCTGAGAGGTTTTCAATCACTAAAAATAACTGCATGTAGAAGAGAATTATGTATTAATTTTTCACTTTTAGTTTTCCTTTATTAGACTTTTTCTCAAAACGAACACAACTTTATTTTTTCTTATAATAAAAATAACACGTTAATGTAAATAAATTCAGATAATACAAAAGGTATAAAGAAAAAATAAAAATCACTTTAAATCCCATCAGCCAGAGAGGACTCTTACTAACATTTTGATATGTACCTTGCCATATTATTTTCTATGCACATATAAAAGGTGTGGTCCCATTATACATGGTGTTTTGTAAAATTTTTAAAATTAAATTGAAGATATCATGAGCATTTTTCCTTTATGATAAATATCAATGTTCATTATTATTTTTTAATCTACAAAGCAACACCCCATTGTATGGCTATCCTGTAATTAATTTAATCAGTTCCCTGTTGATGACAATCACTTACTCAGTGTCCAGGATTTCAGGATGAATAATACTGTGGTGAACATATTCATACATACAACTTTGTATACTTTTCAAGTTATTGCCTTTGGATAAATTCACAGAAGCAAAATTGCTGGGGTAAAATAAGGGTATGCATATTAACAAACTGAATACATATTGCCAAATTACCCTCCTGCGAGGCTAACGTTATTTACATTACTCTGATCACTGGATGATGTTGCTCCTCACATTACCAATATTAGCAATTAGAAATCTTAAAATGTTGCCAATATGTTAGGCAAAAATTATATTTAGTGTTGTTTAATTACTTTGATTACTTGATAGGGGAGTGCTTATCAAATTCTTAGAGGAAATTTCACTTGAGCCATGGAAGCCATTAGGATTCAGTCCCACAGTAGGTAAGTCACAAGTGACCTGAATCTGATAATGGCTTAGATGTGATTCTGCTTATTATTTTTTTAAAGTCTATTCTTCAAGTTTGTATAGTTAAGTTACTGGCCATTTGATTTCATTTCCCTTTTTGGCCCCACATACCCAAGATTAACTTGAGAAGAATTTGGAGGGATCATGAAAAAGTTTTTCACTACCCTTATATCACACCTCATTTCAGTGTGAAACAGCATGAAACAGGCCTAACACTTCAGTGTACCACTGTTACCATATCACTCTTCTTTGGATCTTCAAATTTTCTGCTTGAAGTACTTTCCCAGCCCGCTCTCAAACACTCTCTCTTACTCATCCAGCAGTAACCCATTCTTTTTCCCCCTCAAGTTCTGACTATAACAACTGGCTCTTAGTTCCTCTTCTTCCCTCAAAGCAAGACTGGGACCGCATTTCATACTATTCATTAGAAAACCCGGCAATGCAGGCTAGTCAGTATTGCTAGAACAGGTACATATGAGAGGCAGAGTACATCATGATTCATCTGAAGCTGCTTTCATAAGTAGGATGTAGCCTAGGACATAATTAAATTTTATAATACATGACTAAAGCGTTCGACAGATGGAGTGGACCACCTTGTTAAAAATCAGAAAGAACTGTGTGCCTGGAACCATGTTAATCATTGTCCATAAACTGAATGATTTAATGTTCTAATTGTACTTTCAGAAATTGAAGACCAAAGCTTCACAAAATCTAGTAAGTGATGAAGTCAGAATTCAAATCCAAGTTCTTCTGATTACAAACCTCATGTTTTTTATTATATTATGTCCTGAACAGCATCTATTTATAATGGTTAAAATGGAAAAGAAATGAGCAATAGCAGAGTTGAAGTTCCCACATTTGGTCATTATTCTAGTGCCTCTAGTCCCCCCCGCCTCCCCCACACATACATTCTTTAATTAAAGGGTTGACCATTACAATTAGGGCCAACTTTTCTGGGCTTATGGTAGCAGCAGTCATCTCAATAGTAAAATATACCTAATCAGCAGCCATAGGTGTATATAATCAAGCCAATTTTAATCAAGCCTGTAGGGTTAATGAAGTCCTGATGTCTATGTTGGTCTGATAGGTATGCCAATGAGAACAAGAAGTCTGCTGGAGAAACATCTGGAACACTTTAGAGGTAAAAATTTGTCTTCTTGGATGGTGTCGTCTACATATAATACTTGGAACTGCTGTAGCTATCTTGTGAGTCACAGCCTAGTAGAACAATGAAAGGCACTCAAGTTTTTGAGGACATCCTTGAGCAACTGAATTATCTAACTTTGGAACTGCTCTACCTCTGGAATTCTTTTCATGTGAGATAATATAAACAACACTGTTCAATTTGCTTTAATTAGGTCTCCTGTCACTTGTAGCAAAAAGCACTCTTGTTGATATACATACATATAAGCATAAATCCAACCTGAGATATACAACCCTTTTAGAGAAGCCAAATATTTGCACTGCGTGCAGATTTTCATTCAGTCAACAAATAATGAATGCCTTCCATATGCCAGGTACATTGAAAGTTGTTGAATTAAACAGGTTGGGAAGGGCAGCTTTCTGCACCCATGGAGGTTACAATCTCCTGGTAAATGTGGTAATGAAAGTAGTGGCGGGCATATTTAGGGAAGCTACCACGAGGACTAGTTTAGACTGGGAGGTCAGAAAAGGCCCTAATAGCATCCAACAAAAGCATGCATACCAGATTCGAAGAATGCCCTATCAGTCAGTATCATCCATTTGTAAGTTTGTATGTACTTAATTTGTGATGTTTTGATTTTAGTTGTGAAAGAACTATAAGTACAGTGTTATATGTATACCAGTGCTGGAGTTATATATATTTAGGTAACTTTATAATAAAATAATTTAAATCCTCGTTGAAGGCCAGAATATTTTATCTTTTAAAGGGAAATTCTGCAGTCAATTTTGGAGAAGCACACTAATATAAAAGATAAAGCAAAGGAACGGAAACTAAGGCATTTCATGTCTATTTCTTCTTCACTGGCTGGCAGCCCTCTGTAACTTTAATTCCATAATTTGTAAAGTATGATTCATGAGGAGTTGCAACGAAATATTTTAGTGTTTTGAAATAAGAGATAAATTCTAAAAATCCCTGTACTGCTGGGAAAGTTCCAGACATTAGTCACAAGTTTATTATAGCAAAGAAAATGGGCAAAAGAAAGAGGGTGAGTACAGGACATGACACACAAAAAAAGAAGGCAGAGTAGGGAAAAATCAAGAGGCAGTAGTGCCTGGTAAACTCTTCACAGAGGGAAACAGTGCTGTGCATATTATAGCTGTTACTAAGTAAATACTTGTTGGAATCTTCTGAGATGACCAAACACACACCAAGAAGGGAGTGGATTTTTTAAGTTTTATTATGGAAAATTTCTAACATGTACAAAGATACGTGAATAGTAATGGAATTACCACACAGTCTCAACAGTCACTCATGGCCAATCCTGTTTAATTTATATCTCTTACTCTTCATTATTCTGAAGGAAACTAGATGTCAGATTATTTCACCCCTAAATGTGTCGGCGCATATCCCTAAAGCAAAAGAATGGAAACCAAGGTCTATGCGTACGTAGCTTAGCTCACATGGTGCAGCCCTCTCTTCAATTCCAAAATTTGTAGAATATGATTTTGTGGGAATTAAAAAATTTTTAAGTAACCACAATATCAAAAAAAAAAAATTAAATCCTCACATGGCTCTCCAAGAGGGTATCTCACTCCAAACTCCAGGTACGCATTTTACTCCCTAAGAACCCAACGAAGGAGAACAAGCCAGCAGCAAGACCCGACCTTCTAGGGCCCGAGATGATTCCGACTCCGCTCCTCCCCCCGGAAAATCTCCGCCCACTAAGCCCCAGCAACCCCCGCGCGCCCTCGCGCGCCCCCGCTGCTTCGGCGTAGCGACCTGGACGCGGTAGGCTTGACTCGGGAGCGCGCACGCCGTGCGTCCCGGGCTCGCTCGCGATGCTTTCCTGGCGCCGCCGTGGAAGGCAAACAGTTTGATCCGCCATGTTCTTCTCTACGGTGCTCCGCGCCCGGGCGGCTGGCCTCACCGCCCAGTGGGTAAGGAGGCTCGGAATGAGCCCAGGCACTGCCGCCGTCCTTCTCCCGCTCTCCTTGCCTCCTTTTATTGTAAACACACGGGACCTCCGGGCTCTGGAGAGGCCTGCAGACGGCAGCAAGGACGCCGCGGCCTTCGCCCTTTCCCCAAAGAGGCCGCTGCAGCTCCACTGCAAGCGAGGAACTCCGAGGGAGGGTCAGCAAATGTAACTGCAGCGAATGTACGGCCTCCACAGGACCGGGGAAGTGTACGCCTAATTGGCTAAAGGAGAGGATGAAGGAGGGGTCTCTCGGTGGTCTCTCTTAGTCTGTTTCGTTCTGTCGTGGAACATAGGCCTGTCCTGGGTCTGCCAGATGTTTCCAATATCCCCGTCCGCAAAGGAGACACCTTGCCTAGTGTCCATGTTGCTGCCAGCTGCAGCGTACTGGAGAGAATTCTGGAATTGTAGGCTCTGGCTTGCTTGTTTTAAGAGCATTTCCTTAAGGCCAGGAGAAGGGTCACTCTTTCATTTACTGAAGTGCTTTCTTTGCCTATCAGAAAAGTTCGATAAATAATCTTAGCAAATTATGTGAAAGAACCACCGTAAATACTGCACAGCAGGATTTTAGAGCTTGAATGGTTTTTTGAGATCCAAGTACATATCATTTTAAGCAAGGAAATTGTATCTCAGGTTGAAACAGTCAAGTTAGCTTAAAAATGCGGATTCCAGAAATGAGATAGTGACAACGGCATTTACTGGAAAGAAAGAAGCCTTTTTGTCCTTGCAGTTAAATAGAAAGATTGAGTCAGTTCTTATCAAAAGAGAGGGAGATAATTCATAGTAGTATCGAATGAGTTTGGGACTTTAGAGTTAGACCTCAGTTTGGATGTTGACTTTACTGCGTTTACTAGTTTTGTGACTTTGGCTGTTAATTTTCTCACTTAGCTTCCTCAGTTTGCAGAGTTTAGTCTTTTAATAAATGTTCAAGGTCCTACAGTGGGCTTTGCGCTAGTAGACTGCAGTTAACAATGTGGATAATAATGGTAGATAACATTTGGTGAGTACTCTTTATGTGCCAAAGGAGACACCTTGTTAAATATTTACATTCTAAATCTAATTTATGAGGTTGGTACTATTTCCCCATGTTACAGATAAACAGATAAGAACCAGGTTTAGTCAATCCCTGTTCTTATAGAGTTAATAATCTCATGTAAGAGGATCTTTGAATTAAGATAGTATACAGTGTAAAAATACAGTGTTAGAAATATAAATAAGGTCATCCAATTTGGTTTGAAGATGGTGTAAGATTTTTTCCAGAGGCAGTATTAACAGATTAGGGATTGGGTCAGATGGATTGGGGAAAGGGTATTCTAGGTGGAAAGGACAACGTAAGAAAAGGCTATTGATAGTTGGCAAGAAAAAGCTTCATAAGAACTCTCAAGCAGTGTTGGTTGAACTCCATTGTTGGAGGGAAAATGAGTGCCAAGATAAAATTAGAGAGGTGGGCAGGGCCCAGATCTTGGAGCTCCTTGCATGCATGCCATACTAAAGAATTTGACTTTATCTTAGAGGCACCAGAGAGCTAGTGAAGAGTTTTAGAGGAGCAGAAGGACATGATCAAGCTTCTGTATTGGATGAATCACTGTATGGGACTGAAGGTGGAATAGGTTTGATTGAGGCCAAAGGTAGGAAGGCTAGTTAAGAGGCTCCTGCAAAGCACCTAGGTGAGAGATGATGTGGGTCAGACCTTGTTTACTAGTAGAAAAGATAGAGTACAGATTTTAGTTTCTGCTGTTTTTGAGGCAAAATGTAAGTTTGAGATTAGAAGTGTAAATTGAAAAGCAGTGTTAACGAATAAGAATAATAACCAAGTATTGGAAAAAAATTTTAATCAAGTTTTATGTTAGTTTCTACAACTTTTCCTCTTAAAAAAAAAAACAAAACAAACATTACCTAGTATGTTGTATGTGCCCAATAAATATTTGTTAAGTCACCGAATACATTTAATTTTTTGTTCGTTTTTTCCCATGTTTATTGAGAAATAATCGACATCACTGTATAAGTTTAAGGTGTACTGTGTGATGGTTTGATTTACAAATTTAATTTTTTTATTACATAAATAATACATTGTAGGAAAAAATATTAGGAACAGCAGATAGAATAAGCTGAAAAAATTAAGTCACCTATTGTTTCATCAACTTGGAAATTACTAAAATGTTAACCTTTTGATGTCTACAATTAACAGACCTTACAAAATTTTTCTTTATCAGATATTGTTCACACTGTTTCGTAACCTGTTTTTTCCATAATTTTGATCAGCTTTCCTTATCAGTAAACATTTCTATACTGTCATTTTTAATGCTGTGTAGCATTTCATTGTGAAGATAGCCTATAACTTATATAACCTTTTACAAATAGTGGGATATCAGAGTGACCTAGGAAAAATCAGAAAAAGTGTGAATAAAGAAGTCCCACTGATAAAATTCCTAAAAGCTAAAGTTTTAAACCATTTGTATTTTCAAATAAATTGCTTAGACTGTTATAATTTCTGCTTTATTAGCTGTCTGCCATTTTCTTTGGCCACAGGCTTGTCATCTCATCATTACTTTAAAAATATCAAGAATGTAGTGTGTCTGGAAGTGCTTGGAAGCCACTAGTTTTGTGTCCTTGAGCCACATTTCTTAATCCCTTTGATCCTCATTTTTCTTTTCTGTAAAGTGCAGTAATACCTAATTCAGTGATTGTCAAGAATTGCCTAAAATTATGCTTTATGGAGCAATGATACTCACAATGGGCTTATTCTCTTTCCTTCAGTTATTGCCCTTGCCTTTCTGTAATGTTGATACCACTCTGCAACTCACTGTCTCACTCCCAAGCCACTACTCAGTTTAGTAGGGATGAGAGAGTTGTGGCATTTTCAAAGATTGTGTTTTTAGTTTTAGAATTTTCATGTTTCTTTTTCATAGTCTTTGTTTCTATCTTTTCATTCATTGACATTATTTTCCTTTGTGTCCTTAAACATGTTGTAGCAGCTTTGAAATTGTTTGGTAATCTCTGTTGTCTCTTTTTTCCTGAAAATAGGTTCTGTTTTTCTTTTTTTTTTTTTTTTAATGTTGAGTAATTTTGGATTGTATCCTGGACGTGGTGAATGATGTCATAGAAGCTCTAGATTTTGGTAATTCCTCCAAAGAGTGTTGGTGTTGCAGGAAGTTAACTAAATTGAACTCAAATGCAATTCAGCTCTCTTGTGGGCAGCAAATCAAATACTGATCCAGTTCTTTTAGCAGAACTGCTTGGAATCTGCCTCATGTACATGCATGGTTTGGGGTCATAGCTTCTCCATTCTGGCTCTTCCTTTTCTGGGATTTCCCACTTTACCAAGCCTGTGATGGTCCCAGATTTACCTGTGGTTCTTCAAGCCATTAAGGCTTCAGGTTTTCTCTTAAAAGAGTTTTAGCTGCCCAGCTCCAAATAGAGTGGTGGGGCCTGTCTTCAGGCTAAAAGAGGTAAAGAACCTGCCCCCTCCCTTCAGTTCTCATTGGCTTCTTCTAAGTATAGACTCTCCTCCTGTGTCTACATGTATTTTGTTGTTCTCCAATGCCTTCAGAAAGTTTTTTTGGTTTATTTTTTTTAAAAAATATTTTGTCCAGAGTTTATAGTTATTACTCATTGGTTTGGCCTAATATTTACTCAGCCATACTAGAAGTAGAACTTTCTGTGGTGGCATTTTTTTTCCCTAAAGTTTAAATTTTGTAGAATGAAATGTTTTCTCATTCCATTAGAGATTATTAAACCTGATTTTGCAGTGTCCCAAGGTATCTCCATTTTGGCTCAAGGACTCTAAAGGAGTTTTTAAAATTATTGTTTTAAAAAAGATATTTGTATTCATTTTCTATTGCTATAACAAATTACCACAAATTTGGTGACTTACCACAACACAAATTTACTATCTTATGATTCTCTAGGTTAAAAGTCTGACATGGGTCTAACTGGGCTAAACTCAGGGTGTTGGCAGAGCTACATTTCTTTCTGGAGACTAGGGGAGGATCTGAAGTTGCCCTTATTTGTTGGCTTATGGCCCCCTTCTTCCATCTTCAAAGCCAGCAAGGGCCATTCAAGCTCTCAAATCACATCACATAGCACTCTGACTCTGCTTCAGTCATTCTGACTTCGCTCCCACTTCCAAATTTTAAGGGCCCCTGTGAATATCTTGGGCACACCCTGATAATCCTGCGTAATCTCCCTATTTTAAGGCCAGCTGATTAGCAATCAATTCCACCTGTTCTCTTTTGCTGTATATTATGACTAACTGTATTCACAGCTTCCCAGCATTAGGACATGGTTATCTTTGAGGCTTAGTTACTCTGCCTGCCACAGCCTTAAACAGTTTAAGGGAAAGAGAAAACAGATTTTTAAATTTATTCAGTGAGAATCAGTAGGCCACTTTTCAGATCTTTATTTTGAAGATGTGAACTCAATGTCCCTTTCAAAGATATGGATAGGTGAACTTACCTTCTTTTTGGGCACTGTTTAGTACCAGGCCAGTACTTTGGATAATAAATTATAGGTTCATTGACCATGTTGGTTTTGTTTTTCATTGGGAAACCTTCACTCACCATTTTTTGAGTTAGGTCAGGAAGCATGTTATAAATTTACAACATTGTAGGAAATTTCTTTCAACAAACATTAAAGACTTAACCATGTTTAAACACCTTTTACTTTGCCTTCTTGGGTAAGAGGGAAAGCTGCTTTATGTGTGGGATATTTTGCTGTGTGTCATTCCATCTTGTAGGTGACATAGCTGAAGATTCCCAGGCAGATATGCCCATAATTATGTGGTATGAGCCTAAGGTAGGTTGGTTTGCAAGTCCCGTTTGTGTGTGTGTGTGTTTAACCTACCTTTCTGAAGTTGCTCAAGTTTACTGAGGGAAATTGGTATGTGTGGTGAAGATTTAAATTTAATAGTTACTATAAAGTGATTTCACTTTGCTTAGGGAAAAGAGATGGCAGTTCAGGGAAGAAGAGGAGGTTAACCTTGGTCATGATGGTTGAGAGGGATGTATAGAGTGACATAAGTATAGGTAGCTGCATGTACAAGGACAGTGACAAGTGAGAGCATGGCAAGATGGGCAAGGAATAACCTCATGTGGAAGATGAGGCTGGAAAAGGTCACAAAGGCCTTGGTATGTAATACCACAGGGTTTAGATTTTATTCTGTAGACAATGACTGATTTTAAATAGGTGAATGGCATAATTAGATTGATTCTCACCACTAACTCTTCCGCCTCTGCCCATCATAGTTTAAGACAGACTCTGGAGATATGGAGAAGGGTGAGATTCAAAAGTTGTTGCAGTAATCTCAGAGAAATGAGAAGAGTTTGAAGTGGGGAAAGTCGCAAGAAATGTGAAGTAGCAGGAAAATTTAAAAGTTGTTTTAGTTATAATGCGTAGTACTTGGTGACTGACTAAATTTAGACTGAGAGAAAAGGGCACTTGGATGTTTTTCATGATCATAATTTTAAAAAAGTCATGAATAGCAAATTGACATAAAATATAATAATAAAATGTCATTTATCTGCATTAAGAAGTGTTAATAGGTTCCCTTGTGGAGTGGTATAGTAGGCAGACTTATTTGGTCATTTCAGAGGTGAATGGGTTAAACCTACCTACTTGTAGACATATAAGACAAATCTATGAATTCTTTATGTAGAGAAGCAATTGTTTGGGATTAAGCTTCAGAATTAGGTAGCTCTGATGGTTAACAAGTTTAATTTTATCAGATAGTAAAAGTATGCATCTCGGGGGAAATTTTGAAAAACTTTAAGTTAAGGTTCTGGGCCATGATTTACAATCCAAAAAAGTCATTACTAATACCAGTTTAATGTACTGATTATAAAATAAGGACATTAGCATATTTAGAGCCAGTAGCAGAACATGATTTTGTCCTTGTCTTAACCAATTTATAATGAACATGGAACACTGCACAAGAATAGCATAATGAAGGTAGAATATGTCCTGAAAATAGTAACTAAAATCCACTGAGTGTTTCTGCTCGTGAATGAGGTTAGACTTACAAGACTTTGGCTACTTGAGAAGGGGAAGGTTCAAAAAGAGGAAGTGAAAAATAAATTACAAAGAAGAGAATGAGTAAAAAGGTTTGTTAATTACAAAATAATAGCTGATGTTTAAAGAAAATACTCTGGAATAAAAAGAATGCAGTTTTGATCCTAAGGGGATATCATGGTGGTACCACAAAAAAAGATTACACAGTTTGAAGGATACAAATGCTATGCTCTGTTAAGATGGTTACATTTATGGTGATAGGTAGTACATGTCTAACATATTGAGGTATGGAAAAGGAATTTCCTTATTTTTACTGACTAAATATTTCTTAATATTCCTCAGTACTTCCAAAGATCCTGAGTGAGAAAACATCACCTAGCATTTCTTGTTCTTAGTGCCATTAGCATATTGAAGATTATTCATAAAATTCATTAACTGAGCTAGGAAATAGATCTATACCACACAGTAACAATTCCCAAACTTGATTAAAAGAATCACATAGTGTGTTTTGAAAATACAGATACTTGGACTCCTTGTGGTGGTGATAGGTTTATTAAATTTTAAATAAACATGCTTGTTTGAGTATTAGTCCATAGGACTAAAAAATAAAGCAATTACAATGTATACAGTATTTGTGTTTGGTTTTTAAATTTAAATAAGTTGTGTTAAGTTTGACCAGTTAATGCTTTAGGCTAAAAGCTCTTGAAATCATTTAAACCTTTGAGAAATTAATGTTTACAATCGACTTAATTATTTAGAGTCTCATCTGTTTTTGAGATTATTGAGGCCCATTCGCTTTTTTTTTTCCTTCAGTAGCATTATAGGGGCACAAGAAGAAAAGATAATTCGAAACTAAAGTGTTACTGTTTAGTTAAAACTCCAGTAATAATACTGGTTAACATGAATATTTATAATGATACTATGCTAAACACTGTCTCATTTCATCTTTAACAGTTTAAGATAGGTACTGCTGTTACTGTATAGATGAACAAACCTAGATGCAGAGCAACTTGCCCAAAGTTATGGTAATTGATGGAGATGATACTGAACCTAGGTCTGCTGACTAAAGTGATGTTTAGACGGTTCATTTCTGTGAAGTATTTCTGTCCTTCGGACAGTTGAATACTGTTTGTATCCATATGAGATATTAGATACCTAAAGAGTGGCTTCTTTAATTTGGTGAAGATGGCTGAAAGTAATTGTTAATATTGTTGCCATTAATATGGTTATGTTAATCTGTAATGCTCCTTTAATACCTGGGTGTTCATGTAGCTTTCCTATAATATGAAATTTGACCAAATTCTACTTGTTAATTCTCTCATAGTGCTAGAAAAATCACATATTTCTTTAATCTAAATTAATATCTTTAGTTAAACTATTGATGGAATGTTTTTTGGAGGACATTTGTAGAAGCCCCTCCTATGTAGATTTAAAAATACAGCTAAACCTAATTTTAATGGTTAAGGCATGTACTCAAGTCAGGAAAACTTGTATTTAACTTTTCATTTATTTAGTTGTGTTATCTAGGGTATGTTTTTTTTCTTCCTTCTTTGAGCCTTAGTTTCCCCATCTGTAAAATGGTATACAGTAGGGTTACTGTGCGGAGTAAATGAGTTAACAGTATTTGTAAATTTTGTAGCACAGTGTCTGAGGCAGGGTAAGCATTTGTATTTATCATCATCTTTTAAATAGATTTCAAAGTTACTACTAGCCCATCTATTTTATTAAACAAATTCATTGAACAACTTATTTCTCAAGAATTTTTTAAAATGTAAAAATAACTACTCACTGTATCATGGACAAAGACTTTTGGGAGAGCTTTTAGTTTTCTGTGAATATCTTGGCTCTAGACAGCTGTAAGAAATGGCCTTTGCTCAAGCTGGTATTGGGGAAGGCCATAGGTCGTAAGCGAGTAGTATTGGTGAACAGTGGAGAAAAAAGTATATAGGCAGCCAACATTCTTTACGAGGAGATGTTTCACATGGGTGAGTTGTAGCCCCTCTGCAGGTGCACATGTTATTGTGGATTTAGGCCATAAATGTTCAGGGTGTTCTAAAAGGTCTGTTCCTTGCCTGAATTGGTTGCTAATAAAGGAATGGACTACTATTTCAGTTGCCTACCTTAGTCCTGTCTGTTTTTTACGTCTACAGCACCCAGTCTTCTAGGTGGTCTCCCAGCCAAGTACTAACCAGGCCTGACCCTGCTTAACTTCTGAGATCAGATGGGATTGGGTGTGTTTAGGGTGGCATGGCCATAGACTAGTCCTGTCTTTCTGAACAATTATGTTACTGATTCTGCCAGTTTTGTTTTACAGCTTCTTTGTCCTCTATTAAATTCCAATGGCAGGATCTAGCCTTTTATAGTGCGAATGTCTGGTAGAGCTGAAGGGTGAGCAAAGTTGGATACTATTAATGTTGGGCAACATAAGAAAGCTAAAAAAATAAGAAAAAAGATCCTATTCTTGGGGGTGGAAGAATATAAAACTTTAATTTTTATCATTTCAAGCTATTGGTATTGCTGTTGCAAATGATGATAGGCTAGTAGAAAGAGCAGCAAACTTAGATTCAGGAGGCTTGGGCTCAGAATCCATCTCTGCCACTAATTATATGGTATAGAGCAAGTTACTGTTTCTGAGTTTAAGTTTCTTTAAAAGTAAAATGGGAATAACCAACCATAGATTTTTGAGGAGTCAGTGAAAAAAGGTTATGTTGAAATACTTAATACAAGACTACTTGTTACCTGAATCCAAAGAAAACATTGCCACTATTTGCCTGTTGTAAATCTGTGTTCCCTTTGAAACACTCTGAAAAAAGAATGAGCTAAAAGTGGAAGCCACTATGAATTCTTAATTTATGTCCTTGTTTATTAAAAAAAATTCCTTGGATTTTATATTGGAGTTCACTAAAGTCATTTGGAATTCATTGAAGTACATAGACATTTCAGAGTCTAATGTAGAAACTTAGACTCTCATCTAAAAAGGTAAAGCTTATTTTACTCTTTGAATCAGTACCGCCTAACTAAATTATTTTCTTCTGGTTTTAAGACCTATTGCTCCTGGAATCACTCTTTATTCTAAAGTGAAATTGAATTCAAATGGCCCATTATGTAGTGTAAAGATGTTAATTTAAACTTGCTATCTTATTTCCTTATTGAAAATGTCTGACATATATATTATAATGAATGTAAAATACGTGAAGTTCTTAAAAATATCCAACAGGGCTGATTTGAAAATGGCCACACGTTAACTTGCTATGAATAACAGTTCATGCCAGATGAAAAAAAATGAGAGCTCATATTTATCAGTTTACACTCATCATTTTGCTTGCTGTTTTTATTTTAAAAGTAAATTATCTGAGTCCCTCTATTCTTGAAGTGGACTTCAGACATTGAAATTAAGGCTCTCAAATGGTATACAGATGTATATATATTTAGGTTTTTGTAAGAAGAGAAGAATTGCATTTACTGCTTTAAAAATGTTATGTTTGGTTCTTAAAGTGCAGTTGTTTAAATCTTCCATTTTCCAGTTCTTAAATATTTTATCCCCATGTCAGATAAGCAGATGAGATAATGCTATAACAAGTTATATAGTAGTTTCAGAGAAACTTTATTACTTGAACCTCAGAACACTTCAGTAAGTTAATATCTGTTTTGCAGGTACAAGAATTGAGGCTAAAGTTAACTGACTTGTGTAAGATCACATGTTTTAGAAAGTGGCAGAGTATTAATCTAAACACAAATCTTAAAGAATTAATCCAAAGCTCCAGTGTTTTTTCCTGTAACTTAACCACTTTTTCCTGACTGTTCTCAATTAGTAGTATGTCTTCAAGGATTTGGACTTTAAAACACTTTATTTTGGATAGAAGTGTGTGTGTGTGTGTGTGTGTGTGTGTGTGTAAATTCATGTGCATATCCAGAATTACAAGTCAGCCAGATAGTGCTTCGAAATAAATTTTCCAGTATATAGCTACATAGGCCTAAAGACCAATTTTCAAAATTATCTTCTTATTTTTTTTTAAATAGTGGTGTGTGGCAGATCCTGGAATAATGAGGAGGAGTTCAAATTTTAACCCCAAACTGGAGCTATTTTAATTTAGAGATTGGTGATGTTTAATTTAATATAAAGGGAAATTGAAAGAAGAAATAAGATTAACAGAGTGCTAAGTTTTGTTTTGTACCTGATGAATGTTTTGTTTTAAATACATTTTTTTCCCACTGTGTCAGTTAATCTATGCTAAATAGAAAACCTGGAAAGTAAAGGAAGATAGAAAAAACAAATATAAGAGGTGCTTATAATCTTATTAACATCATAAATAATGGAGATGTGCCCTTGTAATTGTTATAACCTTCCAATCTTTTTGTGTCTATACTGAATATAATTGGGATCGTAGTTTATACTTTTTTGTTTAACTCTGATATTTTCCAGTTATGGTTGTGGCACACATACTTCTTTCTATGTCATTATATTTAGGAAATATGATTTTTGTTACTACATAATGATTTTTATTGGAATTATTAATATTTATTTAAAACTTATATTGAGTTTTTTGGTTGCTTGTATTTTGTTATAATGAACATTGCAGAAAACTTTTATATAAACCATTATCCTCTTTTTATACTGTTCTTTAGGGTAAAAGAATTTAGGCTAAAAGATGGAAACTTAATTTAGTCTGTCTTATACACCATGCCAATTTGCTTTCCTAAAAGTTTGTGTAAATTTTTATCTAATGTATAAGCATGCCCACCATACACTAACAGAATTGAATGTTATCTTAAAAAAAACCTCCTTTGCTAATTTGATAGCTATAAATGTTCTCATTTGTAATTGCATGTTTTTAATTACCAGTAAGTTTATTAACTATTTGAATTGTGTCATTTTGTTCATATTAACTCATATTTCTTACTGATTTATATGTATTTATGATCTCTCTAAACTGAACTTTTTGTCGTCAAATGTTTATAAGATTCAAGAGTCATCAGCATAGAGTTAATAGGTGAGAACTGATAAGCTCTTTGAGGCAAAAAATCTATTAAGAGCTTAGGACAGAACTGAGCTCTGAGAACACCCACCTTGTGAGAGAGTAGATAAAATGCCAGTAAATAAAAAGTTAAGAAAAGAGGATTGGATACTTTTCCTACTCTTAAATTAATCCTTTATAATGAAATCCTTTGTTTTCTTTTAGAATTTAATTTACTCATGTTACTCAGTACAAATTACTTTTTGATTTAATATATATACACACATTTTTTCAGGTAAAGTGGTTGCAGGTACTGTCTTCCAAATTTTAGTTAGTTAATTTTTTAAAACTTTATTGCTGATATTGTTCCTATAGTACTATTTGAGAATTGGGGACCTTAGTTTTGTGTTTGTCTCAGTCCAGATTTTAGACAGGGGGATCAGGGAAATAGGTATAACTTTATATTTAATTCACAGATTAACCCTGAAGCAATTTGGGAGAAATTGAATAAAATTATAAGAACATAAATTGTCTCTATATGTATTACATTCTTTATTAAAAAAACATTTCAGGCACAAAAAAATATATAATCATTGAGTATCCACTTGCTGCCTAAGAAACAAAACCAACACACTTGAAACCCCGTTGTGTACCACTAGCAGATCGAATTCTCCCTTCTCGCATTATCCTGAAACTGATATTTATCTCTCCCATATTTTAAACCTGTGTCATACGTTTTGTACCTGGGTCTTATTAATTAAAGGAAGTGTTCTATGTAACGTATTTCTTTAACTGAAATATTATTTGAACCTAGGGGAAAAAAACGTGATTATGTTACAGCACTGCCTTTACTTCCTTCTCTATCATGTTTGCTGCCTTCAAATTGTCCAACTCTGCCAGTTCCATGCTTGTTTTAATCCAGTGTTCTACCATCTGTAGTTAATAGAATTTAGAAGTCACAGAATTTCTGTCTGAATAGTAGTTGAATCGCTTTTGCAAGGGGAGAGTAATAAGGTAGGAATGGGGAAAGAGCAACAGGGCAAAGAGAAAAGAATTGAAATGCATTGTGTTGGAGAGGGTAATCAAATGGATTTCTTCTACAATAATTGAGTTTGGTCATTCTGCAAAGGATCATAAGCAGCTTTCTGAAACTACTTTTATGGCTTGAGTTTTTAAACTAAGTAAAGAATTAAAAAGGAGGATACATACAGTTGACTCATTTGTGCAGATTATATGACTCATTTGTACAGAATGAAAACATGTTTGTTTTAGGTCCACACTAAATGAAAGCGGGCATCCAACTTGATTCGGACTAAAGTGAAAGGTGCGTTAACTCTTCAGATGTTTGCCAGCAGAGTATAATAGGAAAGATACACAATTCAGTTGATCTGGGCTGTGGTCCTGGTTCCTCCTATATGTAGGCAAGTTAATAACCTTATCTTTGGGTCACCATTTTTTTAATATATCTCCTGAAATAGAATGGGCAGGGTATAGGGTAGTAGACAATATTTCTCAAGATCTTTTACGTAAGTTGATTCTGTTTTTAGTTATGGATCTTAAAGTATTTCCATGTGGAAAATGTCTTAAGGCTTGTGATTTACTAAGTTTTCTTAAAATTTTAGGGAAGACATATAAGGAATTTACATAAGACAGCAGTGCAAAATGGAGCTGGAGGAGCTTTATTTGTGGTAAGTAATTAGGTTTCTTCAGAATGAAAAGACTTGGAAATTTGGGTAAATCTGTTGTAATAATCCAAAATATCTTAAGTACTAGTGTCTGGTATATCCTGGCCATTGTGGAAATTTAAAAACTAGCTAATTGAATTAATTACCTTTCAAAAGATGTGTGGTTCCAGTTCAAATTGTTACCAGGGCAACTGTGGAGATAAGAATTTAGATGATGATTTGGTGAAATTATTGTAAGCACTAACCTGAGTTCACATTTTGGGTTCTCAAAAATCAGTCATGTTGGCTTACTGAAGATTCTGAAGCTGCATGTTGGGAAATCTCAAAATGGCATTATTTTGAAAAACATGGATTTTAGTAATAAAGTGTATACATTGATAGTTGGCCTTTGTAATTTTGGTTTCCAGGATTTAAATACAGGTAGAGGTCAATGAACCCCTCAGCTTAAATGCACAGTTCAGAAAGAATAAGATAATGTATCCCCTTTTCTCTGACAAGGTACAGTGTTCAGGGATTAATCTGGTGATTAAAGGCAATTTAGTAGACTTGTATGATTTAGTGTTAGTGGTATAGTTTTGTAAACTGAGTTATTTCCAGGCTGAATCTTAGTGAGTTAGTCATGCTATTGATAAGTAGATTCCTGCTTTTTATTTTATCATCTTTGTCTAAAAATGTATCAGATTTGCCACATATTTGAGATCATTGTCCAAAGTTTCCATTTTTTCCCTCTTATGTCCTCGAAAAAGAACTCCAAGTTAACATATTAAGGGATTCAGTTCTGTGTTCACCATACATACAGAACATTAATCGGTGTAAGTGTTAATCTCAGTGTGACTCATTTGATTTCCTGTTGACATGCCACTTCTTGTCAGTTTTTAAATAGGGCCTGCTCTTTTATGGAGAAAAAAATAAAGCTTCTTGCTGTTGGCTAGTTTCTGTTATGGAAAACTAGCTGTTGCTTAGTTTCTGTTTCATGGGGAAGAGACAGTGCTTTTGTACCCTCCCTAAAGTAGTGAGTCCCTTTGACAATTTGATACACACACTTTTAGAAAAATGCAGCTATATTCACACTCAAAATTTTGTCTTAATTTCATAAGGCTTCCAATAATTGGTAATGTTTTGGTAATAAGAAGACCCTATCCTCTAATCGAGTTGAATAACTCTGTGTTTTTTGACCCTAAAGCTACTTCTTTTAACCATTAATGATGACTTCTAAAACTTTTGAAATTTTGAATTCTGCTAACATTACTTGGGTAATCATACTCATCAAATGTGTTTTAATTTATCCATTCTTTTTGATGCAGGGATTGCTCTATGTATTGTTGAAAATAAAGTGAAGAGATTAAACAGTAATAATGTACAAAGGTTTTCACACTTTTGAGAGAATTTTGATAATTTGGAAAACATATTTTCCTTTTGTGTAGCACAGAGATACTCCTGAGAATAACCCAGATACCCCGTTTGATTTCACACCAGAAAACTATAAGGTATGTAGTTTATATGTAGACTAAATTAACATTATAATTAATGTACAGAATATTTACTACCAGATATATAAAAACGGGTGCTTTTTCTTTGGTGCAGAGGATAGAGGCGATTGTAAAAAACTATCCAGAAGGGCATAAAGCAGCAGCTGTGCTTCCAGTACTGGATTTAGCCCAAAGACAGAACGGATGGCTGCCTATTTCTGCTATGAACAAGGTACTGAATTCGTTTTTGCTTTAGTTAAAAAAGAGGAGAGATTGTGTAAGATAACTTCCTTATGTAGAAATTCCTCCGACAGTCATTATATGTTAGAATATAAAAGTTTGAAGCCCTTTAATCACTTATATGTTTTCTCAAATTATATTTGTGTTTTGTTGGTTTCCTTAATAATACAGATATTTTTCTCCCCCCTTCATTTTTTTTGAGAGAGATGACCATAATAAAGATAAAAGATGCCAAATATGTATAATTTGATGTTAAGATATTCTGAAAATTAATGTGCTGTTTAAAGAATTACAGTAAAAAAGATCTCATAGCTAATGTGACTCTTTATAATATTTGCAGCTTTGGCTACAGGCTAACAAAAATTTATATTATGGTATAAACACTTGATTATGGCACCTTGGAATCAACAACCTACAGAAATGCTATGGTGACCCATTTAAGTGAAATTAGTCTATTCATACATATTTATGATTCGTTTTTTTCTGATTGTGTTTTTGACACTAATCCAAATATCAAGTTTATTCATATTCTGTTAATATAACTTCATTTGTGTGGTATGTTAACAGTATATAATTGACAAAGTGCGATATAAAACCGTATATTATTTGAGTCTTATGAGAATCACACAACTAATAAGCCAGTGTAATATAGTGGAAAATCTATTTGACTCAGAGCTAAGAGATTTGATTTTTTTCTGGATGTACTTCCTCATCTGCAGTGCAGATTTTGAACTAGATAGATCTCTTCCAGTTGTTACATTATGCTTTCTACGTGGCAAGAGCTGGGAACCATTTCCAATTCAATGCATTTTTCTACGTGCAAAGATTTTTTGCTATACTGTATTCTTTTCACTTTCTAAATTTTATTTAGTCTAACTGTTAAGCTAGACCATTATCATCTTTCTTGGGGAATACGAATATCCCCTATTTATCTAATAGAATCCCAAATACAAATTTGAGGTTTTATTTATTGATCACTTATTTGCTTTGTACAGTATTCTAAAACTCTTGTGGACCCTTAGTATTTTCTTAATTATGAAAAATATAAACAAATTTGGTTGGTACTGTATTTGGTAAACATAGGTGGGTTTTTTTTCCAATAAATCACATATTTTGGGGTTTTCTAAATTACTTAACATTGTTTTTATAATAGCCAACTTTCTGGATAATGATTTAGGTATGTTTTTAATCATAGATTTTTTTGCAAGAATTAGCCTTTAATAATGACAGACTTGTTGAAAGTCTTGCTGAGTGGCAAGTCAAGCAGAGCAAAATAAAATAAATGAGAAACTAATGTGAGAACATTTCATAAATATTGTCCTGTTCTATTTTGAATTGGATGTGTATGTGTGAGAGAGAGAAAGTAGCATGTAGAGAATATAATTAAGATTCTTTCCACTTTAAATTTGAGACATAAGGTTATTGTTTCTCTCCTTCCCTAAGGAAAAGCCCAACCTTACAAGAAAAACAAAATCCAGAAGCTCCCACATTAGTTTCTTAACCATCATTGAGGTGTAGGGAGGTGCACAGCAGCAGCCTGAGAGGAGTTTTTTCAAATTAGACATCAGAGTTTCTCCAGATTTATTCAGTTATTTCAGTGGTAGGGATCCAGCATGTGCATTTTGATAGAGCTCCCCAGATTCAGAGGTACATGCCTGGTTTAGTATCACTGAATTAATCTTTCACATGTCAGCTGTTATTAGATGTCTTTTGAGAATATATTTTCTTTAGGATCCCTGATATGAGGAAGTTCAACATATTTGTCATCTGAAATGCCATTTAATGAGCTCTTCTTTCGTGTCAAAACATAGATGTATACATAATTTTTAAGAATGACAGATATCAAATCTTAAAACCCAATAGATTAATGATATTAGATCACCTAGAAGGTTGTAGCCAGGATTATAGTCATGGTATAGTGTACGTGGACCAGCCCTAGCAAACAGCTAAAAATCCTTATTTTCCCGCAGACTTGCCCAGACCGAGAGAGTCATACTCAAGTAGTGAATCTCTTGGTCCTGATCTCCCCAATCCCCTAATATGTCAAAACAAATATTTTCTGTAAATACCTTGATGTGAAAGGTTGGAGAGTACTAGTCTCTATAAGATCCAGCTTTTGTAATGAATATTGCAATAGGAAATAGTAATTAATGTTTGGATTGTTCGGGTGTGTGTGTGTGTGTGTGTGTGTGTGTGTGTGTGTGTGTGTGTGTACGTACGTACGTACGTACGTACCAGTAAGGGCTAGTAGGTAAGCTTTGATTCTCAACCCTTTTTCGTCATAACCATTTGCACACCCTGTATATCACTAGTAATGTAAAAACTTATTTGAAAAATTGGTGAAAGGTTGAAAAATATAATTGCTTAATTTATTGGGATTTGGCCACCAAATTTTTGCCAGTTAGAAATTTTAAGTTACAAATTATAATAGTTGAAATGATCAGGGTAGAAATTCTTAATAGTGAAAGACTTAAAGATTTAGAGAAAAAGGTCCTTTTATAGAGACAAGGAGTAGGGTAACCATTAGCTTCTGGGCTCTGTGCGGTTTCACTCTAAGGTGTTTAAAAAATTACAGGACTTTTGGTGATGGAAGGAAATTTAACTGGGCCAGGTGAGCTGACAATGCAATATAAATATGACTTATTATTGAATTGTACCCTTGAAACCTATTTGATTTTATTAACCAGTATCACCCCAATAATTTTAATTTAAAAAAAAATAAATAATTGAAGGACTTACACCTTGCAGATATCAAATATTAGTATATTTTCTGCTTTGAAGAACTTTTCTGATTTTACCAAATTGAAGCAATAATGAATATGCTTTTTACAACCTACCTAATGCTCAGTAAGCATTGTAATTATGTTATTTAAAAATTTCCTAATATTTTTAGGTTGCAGAAGTTTTACAAGTACCTCCAATGAGAGTATATGAAGTAGCAACTTTTTATACAATGTATAATCGAAAGCCGGTTGGAAAATATCACATTCAGGTCTGCACTACTACACCTTGCATGCTTCGAAACTCTGACAGCATACTGGAAGCCATTCAGAAAAAGCTTGGTATGGGACATATTATATGGATAACTTTTATGAAAGTTGGAATTGTCTTTCTAGAGTAGACCTATTTCTACTTAAATTTTCCAACTCTTGTCATCATATTGGGTTTGTGCTTCATGAGTAAATTTTTGTGTTACTGTTTGTCTACTTTATTCTCATTTTGTATTCTTCCTTAGTTGTCAGCCTCATAGCTGAATTTCCACCTTTTCTTTTCTAGTCATTGAGTATGTTTGAAAAGCTTCTAGGAGTTTTACAGTTTTCCTTGTTTGGAAAATTGTTTTACTTATTGTGATTTTTTTTTTTTAAGTGACTATGTTGTCCTTGTGTTCTTCCAAACTAGCCTTGAGACAAATAAGAGAATAGTAAGAATGCTTCAGGAAGGGGTGTTGTTACAGTAGCATTTATAAAATTAAAAAGCTATTTTTTTGCACAAAACTGCCATTGCTGCATTTATAACCATACATATCAAGTGAAGTAAAAGGTTTTTTGTTGTTGTTACTGAATATACAGTGCTTGCATATTGTAAATATAGTTAGGATTATTAAAATATATAGAAGAGAAAGTGAAAGTTTGTTCAGAATTCCACCCCCTTCCTTCAAGGTGCAAATTCTGATAATAATTGAGTATATTAATTTCAGGTTTTATATTGATTTACTTTCATTATTAAATACTTAAATGTAATACATCTTTTTGCTTTTTGCACTTTATTTTGGCTATAGCATAATATGTATGCATGTCTCATTTTTCTGTTATAATTTGTTATTCTGTAGTTTAATGAATACTCAGTTTTGCATACAAATTCTATTGTATACTGAGATTGTTTACAGGAAGTCGAATTGCTGAGTCAGATTTTACTATATTTTGCCAAAATGTCTTCCCTAAAGATATGAGAGTAATTGTTTTCCTCACATTCTTAATGATGTTTGACATTAGCAGTTTTCTGAGTCTTTGCCAATCTAATAGTATGATTTTACCTAGCATTTTCACAATCAAAATGAAAATTATATAGTCTGATGCACTGCTGTATCACAGCAAATACTGGAGATGAGTCTTCTGAAATTTGATTGTTTTTAAAGGAACAAGTACACTTAAGAAAATCCTGAATATTCTAGTGTAATTGTACAGAATTGCTTAAGAAATTTAATACTCTTAAATGTTTATTGCATACCTCTAATATGTTGTTAGGCTTTTTTCTTTTTTCTTCTTAGACCATATTGCTATTAAAATACAACCTGGTCCTTACAGTGATCATTTATATTTTCAGGAATAAAGGTTGGAGAAACTACACCTGACAAACTTTTCACTCTTATAGAAGTGGAATGTTTAGGAGCCTGTGTTAATGCACCAATGGTTCAAATAAATGACAACTACTACGTGAGTATTTCACTTAATGTAAATTAAAGTTGTATGATGTCATATGTAAAATATTTGGTTTTCTGTCCTCTAGGTGTTGGTTTTATTATTCATTTAGAAGAAATTGTTGGCATTAATATCCAGGTTTTTTTCCTGGTTTCCAAAATTTATTAACAAAGAATAGAAAACCTTTCATAAAAATGTCAATTTTAGCTTCCACATTATTGTTCACCAGAAGATTTTTTTAAAAATTATTATCTTTAAACATTTTTTCATTTAACTCCAAGAGATTATATATTTTTAAAACTTTTAAATTATGAAAAATGTAGTAATTTACATATAAATACATAAAATAACCACCAAAACTTAACAGATAATAACATTTCCCACATGTCAGTAAAGTATTTTTATCATTATTATTATTTATAGGAATAAGCTACTGATGCAGGTAAACCATTGCCATCTCCACCCAAAATCCTGTTCCTTCCCATTCATTCCCAGAGGTTACCACTATCATAAAAAGTGTGTATTCTTCCTGTACCTGTTTTTAAACTTTTTAAATATATGTATCCAGCCATACTAATATGTAATACTATATTGCTTGTTCTAAACATTTTACAGTGAGGATGATCGAAATGGTCCCAGGGGTGATGCTAGCCCAAAGTTTTCTTGAATGCTGACTGAAGGGTTTCTTGCCATGGCTCAACAGCTCTTGAGGCACATCTTCAGTAGGATAATATCTAGGCATTTTATGAAGTTTAACCACTCGGTTGCCAACATTCTTTTAGCCACCCACCGGTTTTGTGACAGTAGCAAGAACCTTCTTTTTCTTTTCAACCCTGGATTTAGCTGCTGAATACTTCTTGTACATGGCCTTTCTGGAATACATAGCTGATTGGAAATATCTGCCATTTCCTCTGACCAGGACAGAATTTCGTCTGCAGTGGGGTTTCCCCTTCTTAGGTGTTTTGACCTTGGTTACCCTTCTTTACCATGCCACCAGCATCAGCCTTCTGTCTTCAGGCTTCTTCTTAGTGTCTGGCTTCTCAGCTTTTTCACCCGCCATCGTGCAAGATGGGAAAGAGCGCTATCACATTTTGAGGATGGTTAGATAGGTTTGACTGTGTAATTGACATTTTATTAACGAATTGTTATTAATTAGGTGTGGTAATGGCATTGTGTTACTTAAGAAAATTTTCTTAAGAGATGTCTACCAAAGTATTAGGGGTGAAGTGTCATGATGGCTGCAGCTTGCTTAAAATGATACAGCCAAAAAAAAAAAAAAGCCATATCTGTACATCACGTAAATATAGCAAATTAAAAAAATTGTTGAATCTAGGTGGTAGGAATATGGGTATTCATGTAGAGTTTTCAAATTCTCATAATAAATAGTTGGAGGAGGAGTAATATTGTCAGATGAGTTTAAAGATTTCTCATAGCTGTGAAGTGCTGAGCATCTCTAAACCCTAAATAGTTTGAAAGCAGCTTTTTATTTCACAAATGTTTAATTACTCAACAAATATTAAAGGTTTTTTTATGTGGCTAGGTACTGGAGATACAGTATTGAATCTTAATTTCTCTAGCATAGTACTAAAGTCTTTCAAAACATACTGTTAAACATAACAGTTTTGGAGGAGAAGAAGGGGACCTAATGTAGTCTAGGCATTTTTTTCTTAATTTAATTGTGCCCATTCTGTTTTGATTGTCTTTTGATTAACTTAGGTTGCAGTAGCTTTGTATACAAGTATATGTGTTTGTGTTTTAATTGTATTTGTTATTTTAAATAACAGTACCCCTTCTTGAGGTAGAAATTGTACACAGGTGCACAGTGTATAAAATAAATGTGTCAAAAAGGTTTTTTTTACCTTTCCCTTTGAAAATTAAGTGAATTTTGAAACAAGGTGCATTTTACCTGGAAAAGAAAGAAAATACTGCTGGGGTATTAGATCTTTAGGTTAGGAATAGATATTAGGCATCTACTTTTAAGTTACTATACCTGCTGGTGCTAATTACTACTTGCCACCTCATGTTTTTTCAAGGACATTGCATTTGCTGAGCATGTGCCAAGGCACTGTTTTATTTTACGTATTTTTAAATTAATCCTGAAAAACACTCTGAAGTAGGTTTACAAATGAAACAAACTTAGGGAGGCTAAGTAACTTGTCTAAGATTACTAGCTAGTAAGGGTTAGAACCAGGACTCAAATGCGAAACTGTTTCGCTTCAAAGCACTATTCTGTATTACCTCTTCAGGTAACATAGTAGCAGTATATACTGTATATAGGAATTATTCAGTTGCTGCTACCTTGGTAACTAACTTGTAAATTGAGAGAGACAAATAATAAACTAAGTGATATTGGGGATTTACACACATTTCAGTAGTAGAAATTTTAATAGGACTATTTTAATATTTTTTTTGCAGGAGGATCTCACACCTAAGGATATTGAAGAAATTATTGATGAGCTCAAGGCTGGCAAAATTCCAAAACCTGGGCCAAGGTATGCTTTTATTTCTATATAAGCAATTTAAATGAGACCTAAATTAATCTTTCACATAAACTTAATCTTTAAAACTTTATACCCTAAGTTCACAGAAGCTGTCAGGAGCCTTGGATAGTATCCAAACCAACCTGTCATCTAAAGCAAGAAATTTTTTTCCCCTCCAAGATGCTATCAGATAATTATCTGTTATCTACTTATAAAGAAGGAAAATTTACTACAAATAGAAATCCATTTCACCGTTTAAAAGTTTTAGTCTCTCTTCTCTGTAAGTTTTCTAGTTGGCCAATGACTTTCCTAATGCGGTACATAAACGAATCACAGTATTTGCAATATGTGCTGAGCAGTGCAGTGAACGTGGGGCTGTCTCCTTTCTTCTAGACATTATGCTTGTAATGATGCAGCCTAATTATATCAACTTTCATTTCAGATTACATTACACCCTTAATTGCACATATAGTCAGTTAGAATGCCTAGTCAGTTAGTCAGCTTAAACACTGTTTATCTAGTTTGCTCTCATCCTGCAGTTGTGTTATACTACTATTCTTTCAGTAATGAACCTGAACTTTTGCTGCCAAATAAACCCCTATTCCATATCTAAGTGTTCACATTACTTAAAACTCTCTTTTAATATTAGCAAATGTTTTCATGGTTTTATACAGTTGTAATCCTTTTGTAAGTACTTCTTTCTGCACATAACATAAAATTTATTTCTCTCAACTTAGGTTTTAATTGCTGTATAGTATTCTAATGTATTAAGAGAACTATGATGTGCTCTTTATTCCCATTTTAAGATATGTTTTCTTACTTTTTGTTATAAATAACAATTCCCTGAAGTTGAATTACTAAATCAGAGGGTATGAGTGGTTCTGGAGTCTGCACTCTAGTACTCACTCATTGTTCTGGCAGACTAATAAGAAAACGAGGTCAGTTCAGGATAACTTAAGTTTAGTAAAGGCAAGCTGACCTCTATTGACTATTACTTTCTTTTCTAAGAAGTATAGCTTCTTTTAACACTAAATTGAATTTGCATGAAAAGATTTGGCATTTTGTTCCTAGTTCTTCACTTTATTGGGCTACAATTACATTTTTTGGGGGTAAAACATTTCCAATGTGAAGAAGCATTCTCCATTATGGAGCCTACTGAAGTGAAACCTTTGTCATTTAACATTACAATATCTTTCTTAGCCACTGGTCCTATATCCCTTACTTACTAGTGCTTCAAATGTAGCACACACCCCTCTTCCAAAAAAAAAAGTCCATAATAATTTCCACAAACTTCAGCTTGTTTTTAGGGCTCAGTTATTTTTAAATAAGTTTATGCTACTCTTGTATTTGTACTTAAAACCATAACTTCTTTCAGTTTTTGAGTACTTTGTTTTAATGGCTCAAGTGCAGATTTCCTCATAAAATTTACTTGGTTTCTTTAGATGTCCCCTTTTCTTCTCATTAGTAGTCATATTTTTGCCATTTAGAACCTCCTACTTCCTTTCTATCAGTCACAACATTAATCCAACATTAATCTCCTGCCATACAAATAGTTACTTTGTCTACTTTATTGCAGTCCTTCACCATTCATTTATTTCACAAACAGTTTTGGGTGTGTGCTGTGTGCCAGGCACTATTTTATGTTGTGTGCACAATTATGAACAAGGTAAAGTTGTCAAATGTATTGTAGTGATGGAGACAGACAACTAATGTAATATCTGAGTAATAAATGTTATAAAGACAAATAAAGCAGGCTTAGGGAATAGAGAATAAATTTAGTCAGGAGAGGCCTCTCCAAAGTGGTAACATTTGAGCCATGACCTGAATCAATAATCCCAAAGAAACTATGTAAAGAACTGGAGGAAGAATATTCCAAGGAGGGAAAAGAGGATATATTAAGTTAAGGCCCTGGGGGAAAAAATGACAGTATGGTTGCAGTGAGGTGATAAGGAGGAAAGTGGTAGAAGGGATCAGAGAGATAGTTAGGGGCCTAAGTGAGTAATTTAGGTTGGATCCTAAATATAAAAAAAAGCTGTTGTCAGAGTCTTTTAAGTAAGGAATGATATGAGTGATCTTGTTAAAGTTATTGTCCTAATTGCTGTATGGAGAATAGTTTAAAATTTAGTGGATATCATGGGGAGAGTAATTACGAGTGATTTCTAGCTCTTTGGCCTGAGCACCACCTCAGTGATTCTTTAACTGAAATGGAGAAAATTTGCAGTAGAGCAAGTTTGGGGAAGAAAAGTCACTTTGTTTTGGACATGTTAAGTTTGAGATGCCTACTAGACAGACCCATGGTAGAATGCTAAAAGGTAGATAATGAGCCTGGAATTTAGGGAATAGATTAGGGCTGGTAATATGGATTGGGGATTCATCAGTGGTCATAGATGGTAAAGCCATAAGTGTGCATGAGGTTACCAGGGGTGAAATTAGAGTTTATTGTTATTTCTAATACAGGAGATACTATAACATTATTATAATTAACAGGAACTAAGTACCACAGTTATAACTTTTCAGCATCTGATTATAATAAGAATGTTATCGGTAATTGTAAATAGTTCTTCAGTGAGATTTGCCAGTATTCCAGGTTTGAGCCAAAGAGTAGAATTATTGGTTTTTGAACCTATTTTTATTTACTACTTATCAACTCTTATTTAAAAAGCAGAGATAAATCTTATTTTTCAAAAATTGCAAAAGGTCCACCCATATTATATATAAAGATTGTATTTGGACATGGTAATTCCAAAATGTCTTCCCAGCATATGGAAACAAGAACTTGCCCTCTCCTTCCTCAACTTAATTTCTTGGATATATAGGATAATGAGAGACACTATGATGATAGTAATTTTCAAAATACAGTTATAATTATTTAAATTAACCAAAACTGGTTAATTCTTTTTTATTAGTATTTTTATACTGAAGTGCTCACTCACCTATTTGAAACAGGTGCTCATTGTGATTCTTTGAGTAATGAGAGAAATTAAACAGGTTCAGTAGTAACTAGTTGATTTCTGAGTACTACTATGAGGTCTACCCTAGCCAAAATTAGTAAAAGAATGGTTTCTAGGTGGTTCAGAACTGCTTTTTAATTTTTGGTAAATGATGTCTGGAAAGAAAATATTAAACTGATTGTAAGACAATACTCTTTACTTTGAGGTTAATAAACAGATATTTGTGTGATGAGATTATTCTTCAGGTAAAGTACTGAAAATAACTTTTAAAGTTATTTTCAAATTACTAGTTAATATATAGGATTTTTACAGTATGGAATAGCTAAAACTAATTTTAAATCAAATTTGAATTCATTTTTCATTTTATAAAGATATCTTAAATTTTGCAGAATTCTGTGGGGTGCAGATAACACAGATAACATCTGAGATGTAAAAAATATATAGGTAGGCTACAAAGTATATGTAAAAAAATATATATAAGTGGTTGCCGATGAATAACTAGACAATAAAATCACTTTTAGTTTTTTACACTAAACGTAGGGGCAGTAGTGAGTATCTCTGAGCAATATTAAAAGGATAAGCACTAAACTTACATAAAGTAGCTTTTCTTTAAATGTACTTTTTTTTAAGCCATAAGAACTATACAGAAAAGCCAAGTTTTCTAGAATGCATGAGTTTATAATGATGAATGTACAAATAATATTGGAATGGCTAAAAAGCCAGATTTACTTTTGAACTTTGGTGAAGATAACAGTAATTAGTAGATGATATTTTAAGCATAACATATGAGGGAAATAATTTTTTGTTTTTTAGTAAGCGAATACCCTAGTGTAAATTGTGGCTCTCCAGTGGATAGGGCTAGAGCATTGCCTCTCTATTAGTGTTCTGATGCATGTTTATAGATAAAATGAGGGGAAAGTTATATAATGAGTAAATTAAATAAAGTGTGTAGGCTTTATTTACTGGAAGATTTTGCAGCCTTTATAAAATTCTTTAATGTGCATTTTGTGAATAGTGGGGGAAGGAGAAAGTTTGCAAGCCGACATAACAGACCCCTGGAACTCCTTTTTTCACCCTCACGTTTGTCATGGGTTTGTCATTTTATGGGAAAAACTTTAGGAAACTGGACCATGTTATTCTTAAAATAACTTTCTTATATAAAACTAGATAATCCTGTAAAGAGCTCAGAATGGCTGTTCTCCCATTCACTGTTCCAGAAATTTTGGTTTTTATAATCTTAAAATGGCCCTGGTTTGCATTGGTAAAGGGAGTAGCTGAGCTTAAACCACAAGAGGGAACTTAGTAAAAGAGAAGAAAGGTCCTCCAAAATAAATTAATTTCATTATTTCATTGGCAAAGAGCAGCAGTATACCTGTATTATTAGTTAATGTTGCCACTTCAACCCTACAACAGTTTTAGGCTCTGACAGCACACATTGTCTGCTTTTTCATCTGGTTTTCATAGCAAACCTATAATGCAAATATATTAACTAGTTTCTGACTTTATAGGCATTCTTTGTTAAATACTTGGTTACATTACAATACTTACATTATGTAATGTAATGCTTGAAAGATCTTATAACTTATGTGGTATCACTTTCTTGTACTCTCCACAAAAAATGTCTCCTAGGGCTTTAAAAGCAGATTTATAAGATTGATGACAGAATGTGAAGGGCAAAGCCAGAGGAACTAAAGAGATGTAAATTGAACAAATTATTCAGCTAAAATCTGTGGCAGGAACAAGATAAATTAGCAAAGCCAGGAAATAGGAGGGGTGAACTAAGAGTAGGTGCTGAGTTGGGCTCTAGCAACAGAGGTCAGATAGGGCAGAGGTTGAGAGATTACCTGGGAAAGTGTGTATGGGGGTGAAACAAAGACAGGTTCTTCTACCTCTGTGCTGCTTCTCTTCATGAATTCCTACATGAGGACCTGTTCTTGTTTTCTTTTCTTTGTGGCTATGGTAGCAACCCTGGACTAGAACTTGTTTTCGAAAATACTAATATAGACTTTAAAAACGTAACCACAAATATATTTTGTCTTTACTTCATCAAAGGGACATCGTCCCAAATCTTCAAATTCCTCAAGGAATCTAGTTTGTTTATTTCCAAATATAGTGTATCAGTGTGTATTCCTTTCTGTGACAGTAGATCTCAATCTAAATAAAATTCAAATATAAAAAATAAATTTAGTGCTATAGCTTATTAAAACATGATTTTTTTAAATGTCCTCTGGAATGGATTATTTTGCTACAGTTAAGCTCTGATCTTTGGACAGATGCTGAATCCCCCAAGCCTTGGTTTCTGTATCTCTAAAATAAGGCCAGTATCATTTGTCTCATGGCATTGTTGAGATCAAATGAGCTAATAATGTATGTACTCTGTTCAAGAAACGGGAACTAGTATTAGTATTATTTTTATATTTTTCATATATATGTGTTTTGATATTATGTCAGTTTTCATGTTTAACTTTGGAAGAAAATCTTGCAGAAGTTGAAATGTTTGGATTAAATAATCTATGCTATTTCTTGCAGAGGGAATAGTTATTTAACTGGGCTGTTGTGAAGTAACAATTATAATTTCTTTACATGAAAATTTATAAATGGTAATCATTAATAGTCAATTTAATGTTACTTGCTTTTCTTTTCAGAAGTGGACGCTTCTCCTGTGAGCCAGCTGGGGGTCTTACCTCTTTGACTGAACCACCCAAAGGACCTGGCTTTGGTGTGCAAGCAGGCCTATAATATGTGACGTGGGAGAAATAAACATGAATCTCCTATCTACATAAATTTTTAATGTTGTTTATTTCAATATGTATACATTTTGGTAGTAACTTAGCAACTTGCAGATACAAGTACCATGTCAGAACTTGAGCGCTCCATTTCAAAGTCTTCTGCTATGTGTTGCTAACTATGAACACATTATTCCATAATCTATTTAACAGTTACTCCAATATCACCCATTTTTACCTGCCAGGTCATTTTTATCGATAATGCTAGGTTATTGTAAAATAAAAATTCTGTCAAATTTCAAATACATTTTGCTTTCCTGTCTTAGCCATAGCCAAGTCTTAAGTTAACATGTTCTTTCCATAAACTTTATTTATGTCAGTGCTCCCTTTAAACATTTTTATGTACATAGCAGAGGTCCCCAACGCCCAGTCCACGGTACCAGTCCAAGGTGAGTGGTGGGTGTGGGAGCAAAGCTTAATCTCTATTTGCAGTAGCTCCGCAACGCTAGCATCACCACCTCAGTTCCACCTCAGATCATCTGGCATTAGATTCTCATAGGAACACTGGTCTGTGGACCGCTATTTATAGAATACAACTGTTACTGTATTTCCAACTGGTAAGTGACACTTCAAACAGACTGTAGGTATAAGGAGGATAAGGTAGTTGTCTCTAGATCATTTTTAAAGAAGGAAGGTACAGATCTTTGACATTATCCTTGGCTTTTTTGACATTGCAAGTATATAAAAAATAACTGGGGAAAGAAATTGAAATATAGTATAATTTGAGTTGGAAAGATCAATGGATATGCAAAATATACTCCACAGTTAAATACATATTACAACTTAAAAGAAAGGATAAAACCTGTGGGTTACATCTAGTTAAATTAATTAAAAACTAATTTTTAACATTAGTTTTGCAAGTTAAAAATTAGTAACCAGCTTGAGTATAGGAATAAATCTAATCATTTCAGGATTTCTGAAATTTGCTTTTTGGCCTCACTGTTTTGACAGACTATTAACTAGTACTTATGATTAAAAACATTTTTAAGAATGTCTTTAAAAATTGTTTTTTGGTTTTTACCTTAGAAGGAAGGCAATAACAGTAATTTGTCAAGTAGCACAAAAAGGTAACAATGAAAATGACTCCCTTTTACCCTAGAGCCCTTTTGACTTTCTTCTAACAGGCAACTACTTTTACTAGTTATTTTTATACTTTTTTAAAAAAATCTATACATATTGACTATCTTCTGTTTGTTAACTATAAAGCTGTTTATTTAAAATATAAAAAAGTCATTTAAATTAATGCTACTATTGACTTTTGTACCAATGCCTTACAGTTTGGATATTTAAAAAACTGTTATAACTAGAAGAAAAGAGTGGGGAGGGAGGTTCAGATACCAGCTGAAAAAGTCATGTATTAAGAATATGCACTTGTTATTAACTTTTATATATTTTAGAAGTAGACAATTTTAGATGATGATAATTATAGGCATACTGTTAAACCATTATCAAAACAAAACCTTTTGCAACTTGATTTCTATAATGAACATTTATACTTCTATACTTCTTAGATGATTACTTATATTGTACTGCAGTAGTATTAGGATTTTGAGCTGTCTTGCTTAATTTTTTTGCCCATTTTTCTTGAAAATCCTACTGATTTTAACACAAAAACACTGATTTTAGTGACAGTGTCCTAACCAGCTTTTAAAAACACCTGACAGGTAAAATTTCATTAATCCAGGATGGTTCTTGGATTAATGAACACACTGATTAAGTTTCTTTGCCAATTTCCAGGAGCTGGAGATGACAGCTGTACCCCAGCCTATTTATCAAAACAGTAGGAAGAGATAGGTATCATTTATATGTTTACCACCACTCACTCCCTTGTGTCCCCTTCTCAGTTCTCTACTGTGTTCTTTTTTTAAAAAGGGAAATTTGGGGAAAAAATTTACTTAGTGATGTTTAATGGCAAAAATAAACCAACAGTTCAACTTTTCATTCTCCCTACTGGCAGAGAATCTACCACCTGTTTAGGTTTGGTTTTGGTTTCGTTTGGAAATGGCTACTGAAAGTTGCTAGTGGGGGAGCTACTGATAGCTCAGAATTAACCTATGGTAACTGGACGGGGCCTCTACTACAGAAAATTCTACAGCACATGATAATAGCTATAAGAATATTCATTGCAAAGGCATTACATCTGTATAGACTAAGTCATATATATGATAAGCTATGATCTGAGATTATACTTTCATTTATTACATTCACCTTCCTGAAATATGGCAGGATTTTTTGAATGATCGGATTCAACTGGACTTAGTGTAGCAAAACGTAAGAGTAGTTGATTGTAAAAGTGTGACGACTTATATAAGTAAATTTTGTAGAATGGCTTCTAGTTCAGATATCAAATATATACATTTTAAGTGTCTGCTAGTAATCCTAAAAAATAAAATAAAACTTAACTTTGGCTAAGAGTGATATGTTTAATGCTTGGGTATCCTTGAGCTCCTGGTACTATTAAAACATTTTACCCACTTGCTGAAGATGGATTCTAGGAGTTAGTACTGATCAACTAGCTCGTGGATATAAACTCGCTTTCTTCAGGCTTTTAAGACTTCTATCCATAATATTTATAAGATTAATTTCTTGATTTATACTTCATTTGGATGACCTTTAACTGAATAACAAATTTTTACTGATTGATATATAATTTGCCATTATCTTAATATGAGCATTTAAAAAAAATTTGCAACTTTATTTCTACAATGAACTTTTGTAAGTAGTTTCCTGTTGAGTGTAGTCAGTACAGTACTCTGGATCATGATTGCCTTATGAGTCTCATGTATTCAGTGATATTAATAAAGTTGTACCTATATAGCTGTTGCCATAAATTACGATCAATTTATTTCAGCAAATTAAGGATTAACTACCTTTCAATTTTGAAGTGAGGTACTTACTGCTATAGAAATAGCAGTAAGATGCCATTACCATCTATGCTAATTGACCTTCCTATGATGAGAATCAAATCAATGACTGAAGAGATATCAGAATGGTTCAGTTTTTAGTGGGTTTTTTCTTTGTATTTCATGCGTAAATATCCAAATTAAGTGTAATAGTGTTCCATCTCTATCACGAGGTGCTCTTATTGAACCTAATGTTTTCGACTGGGGAAATCAGAACCTAGGAAAGGAAAAAATACTGACCTTTAACGCAAGTTTATGCTTTATGTAGTAACTTACTGGGATTTAGTTTTCTCAATTAGGAAATGTTAACATCATCTGCCGTAATTTATGACAAATTTGTAACCACTCAAGTCACACATGGGTGCTGTAGTTTAGAGGCCACTATTAACGAAGAGGTGGTTTCGCTCCAATTATGTATCTAACCCCTTCGGTGGTTAAATCATGCACAAATTGTCGAGGATTAACCTCAATGTAAATAAGCGTTCAGAAGGAAGTCAGAATAAAATGGTTTCCGATTATGTAACCTCTTTGGTGGTTAAATGAAAGCATGTATAAATTGTCTCAAATTAACCACAGTGTAAGTGTCCAGAAGGAAGTCAGTACCCGCTGCTGGGAGACGGTAAATTTTTCTCATGCACTTCTCTCCAGTACCTGCGAAATTCCTTCTAAATACCATCTCGGATGTGGAAAAATGCACTTAAGTTTCTCGAAAAGGTCAAACAAAGATGTGAATGGGAAAGGGCACATGATGAAGTCTGCTATCCTTGGGGCCAGCGGACGCTAACGTTCTTTCGGGACAGGTTGTGCGGCCCCACCTGGTGCAGGTGAGGGCGCGCACGCAGCCACCCCGCCGAGCTCCTGGCACGCGTCGGGGGGCGGGGGGGCGTCCTACAGCCTATAGCGCAGGCGCACGGCGACGAACGTGTGCACTCCGCCACGCCTTGTCTTTCCGTACGCACCGGTGCCAACCCTATGCAGTGCGAGTATAGTAATAGAATTCCTTTTTTTGCCTCAAGCAGAGATCGCAGCACCGTTTCCCCAGGTCCGAGATCACAAACTCGTACACTCGTCCCTGCAAAAACAATGTCAACAGTCTATTTTCGTCGCCGCCGCCGCCATTTCCAGAAGTTTCCAGTTCCATTCATTGCCATGGTCGCCACAAAAAACCTACTGCAGCTCCCGCTGGCCCGGCAGCGTTAGCAGCGCCCGCGCTACTTTCTTGCTCAACCTTTGATTCCCCTTCCTTTCTAGGGCTGGTGACGGTGGGGTGGAAGTGGTGACAACCGGGTGGGGTGGGAAGAGAACGAGCACGCGGGGCGGAGTCCGGCCTGTACCACCCCTGCCTCCCACTTGGTACGTTCCGACCCCCCGCCCCGCGGCTCGGGAAGCTTCTCGGTACAGCTGAGAGGCGGGGTAGTGGGGAGGGGCCGACAGAAGGGGCGGGCGAGAGCCGGGGGCGGGACAGTCACGCCGCTCGTCCCGTGCCCGCGGAATCACGTGCCCACGCCGCGACCAATCGCCGGGCGGCGCTGCCCTAGGAGCGAGGAGGCTGTGGTGAGAGACGGACCGAGAGCGGAGATGTTTTCAAGCCCGGCTTCGGCGGCGTTAGTGGCGGTTGCAGCAGTGACGAAGACAACGACAGCAACGGCAACGCCGAGGCACTCGTTCAAGGCCTAAAGCCTCCTGTGTCGACAGTGCCTCGGGTCTGTGAGGGCGAGGGGGGCGTGGCGACAGGCGAGAAGGAAGGAGGGGCGCGGTTTCGAGCCCCGTCCCCGGCGTCTGGGAGGAGACCCCCTCAGTTCTGCGCTGCTCCCGTACTCTCTCTCCGGAGCAAGGTAGGGGAAGCGCCTTGCTCACTCCATCCCGCTCCGCCTGTCCAGGCCTGCCCGCAGCGCCGCGGGGCTCACGGTGACAGGCCGTTAGTAGCCCCGGCGCGGGTCCGCCTCGCCTGCCGCCGCCCTTCCAGGAGTCCGGAGGAGTCACCGCGCGCACCTGGCAACTGCTAGCGGGCTGGGGGCGCCAGGCTCAGCGGGTCACCCCCCGCCGCCGCTGCCCGCTCCCGGGTTGGCCTGCCGCCGCCTCCCGGAACATGGCGGGGCCGGGAGGAGCGTGTGCGTGCGAGTGTGCGCGGCCCGAGAGGGCGCCGCCGGCTTGCGGCCGGACCGGCGGGGCGGGGCGGCAGTGGGGGCGCGCCCAGGCGGCCTCGCGCGCCGGCCCGCCCGCGGGAGACCGCCACGGCCCTTTCCGGGGGCAGCATCGGAGGTCCCGGGGGAAGGTGAATAAAAGGGAGCTAGGAAATTGCCGCTTTAACAGTCTTAGGGGAAAGAAGAGCGGCCACGCTGCAGTCCTGTCTTGAATGCCAGTGTAATCTGTCCTTGCCGCATGAGGAAATCGGTTCTCATCTTCGTTCAGTGAGTGCCCATTTGAATGATGTTAATAGACCCCTGGAGCACGTTAGGTTCTTAGATCTTATTTTGAGTGGTAATCTGGTGTGACGCATGCTTGAGGATCCCAAAGCGTTGAATAAACGGTTGTACAAAGAGGTTACCGAAGCCCAGCTGACAGCTGTTTTAAGAATAGCAGTAAGAAACAGATTAGGTTGGGAAGTTAGCACTGTTGCACCAGTTGAAACCGTAGGAAACATTTTAAGCAGTGTAGTCGAGGTTATTTCCAGAGGACAGCCACGGCTGTATTGCGAACGTGAGTGAAAGGGGTTACAAGTCCAGAGATCTGCATGTAAGGCTTTGGAATTACTCTCTCTAATCCTGAAGTTGAAATCAACCTGTGTTCTCAATCATATGTTCATTTTTTTTATATGTGTATATGTAAATTATAAAGGAAGGTGAACTAGTAAAGGAGCTATTTTTAAATTGACTGTTTATTAAAAACATATGGTCAAGTAGACTTAAAAATCTTGGGTACTGATCTGTTTCAGTTTCTTCAATCATTATACAAAGGCTTTCCTGGAGATTAGCTCAGAACTGGCAGAACATATGCTCTATTAGTGCCAAGTAGCTTAAAAACAAAATGAGATAGTGTCGACTGTTTAAGATCAAGTCATTATATTAACTGATCATGTTGGAAAAAGTCTTTTATTTGGGCTAAACGCAAAAACATTTAAAGGCTCGAAATGTTTTCCCAGGAGATAGGAAGGAAGAGAAAGGTTTTCCTAAAAGATCTTTTGTAGTTGGCACAATCATTAAATTTCCAAAGGTCTGCAGACGCCTTGACTAAGGTCAAGCTTAACTATTCAGGGTATGTGTTCTATTTTAGGGACAGGCAAGGTGTAAAAATGAAGTAAAATATAAATGTTAAGTGGTATTCATGGAAGGAAACGAGTAAAAAAAAAGCAGAATGCTTTTAATGTCTTTAATCTCTATAGTTTCATAGTTCTTAGAATAGTTTTATGAACAAGCAGAGCTGGGAAAGTGGAAATATCTGGGTGTGTATTCCATGAAAAGTATTTGAGGAAGAGTTGAGAGAACAAAAATATTCAGATAAAGGAAAGAACTTAGGTGGACTATGTTGTGCCGTCTCTGCTTTTAGTTCTTTAATAGCAAAAAGTGGAGGGGGAGTGTGAATTTTTTTTTTTTTTTGAGATGAGTGTCCAACAGTGGAATGAATTTAAAAAGACTTCTTTTTTCATCAAAAAGGTTATATGTTACTTTATATATACACACACACACACACACACACACACACACACACACATGTGTGAATGGTTGAAAAATGTGATATTTTTCTGAGGTAGATTGGAGAAATGGTAGTAGAGATATTTGGAAAACATTCGATCAGAGAAGAGGCTTTTATTCTAAAGAATATTAATAATAGTTAAAATATTGTTTCTTGGTATTAGTTGACCAGCAGTTAAATTTTCTTTAAACCATTCTTACCCTTTAATGGTACCGTTTCAGTCTAAAAAGAGATATCAGTGAGATTATTTCCATCATAGTCCATAAGAAGTTTAGACTGCTTTCTGGATATAAATTTGATACTAAAGCAGCATCTATTACATAGGCAGGAAGAATTCGTCCAACAATTTTAATAGGTTACCTAAGTGCTATTGATACTACTTTCTGATTTGGAACTTGTTGCTTAAACTAACATCAGTGTGTAATTGTAAATTGCCTCACTGTATAATGAGTAGTCTTGGACTTTTATCGTTAGAATTGGAAGGGACCTCAAATCTTCTAGTCTGTTTCCCTTATTTTGCAGATGAGAAAAATAAAGGCCTCTTGAGATGACTTAATGAAGTCAGCATAACTAGTTAAAACAGTTTGTTGTTTGGGGTTAGAAATTTCTTTCTGTGAAGATGCTAATATGCCTATTTAAGAATTAGCTTTATGGAATAGTGGAAAGAACATTGAAATATAAGTGAGAAGGCCTAGGTTTAAATTCTTGATTTGTCACTTCCTAACTGGGTTTTGACAAATCTCATTAACTTTCAGAACTTTCCTTTCTTAATCTACAAAATATAATTTCCGTACATAATTTATATGATTATTGGATGAAACAAATGTGATTACATATTGACAGCTCATTGTATGCTGTAAACTTTTATACATATAAAAAGTGATGATATTATTTTAAAATTACTGTTCTTACTGTGTAACCAAAGTGTCAAGATCCCCTGGTTTTTGCTTAGCCTTAGCTTTATTGTTTCCAGCACCTGCTGTTTTACAGATTACGACTCCCTGTAGATATATTTTCTGATCCCCACTTAGTTCTAATCTTAGTAAAGCCTCTTAGGAACATTTTAAAAATTGCAGTTGTTACAGCCTGACTGACTTCCTCTGGAGAATATGTAGTTTCTTCATATAGCATTTGAAAACATTCTCCTATACACTCATGCATGCATAATGTGTTTAAGTGGGGTTTTAAAAGTAATAGCGAAAGTATATTAGTTGTAATGTTAATTTGTCTGTTGCTAGTTTTCAGATGTGGCAATAACAGGAGACAATTTTCCTTTATAAACTCAGCTTTGACTAGTTCATGTTAGGGTTGTCTTATAAGAATAAAATATATAGAAATGTTAAGACAAAGTTTTTGTTTATTGGCTTTTTAAGGACCTTCGAGTGCTTTAATTGATAATACTGGAAACCAATATGTCAATATGGTAGTATTATATATATTATTTGTAACTTTGAAGCTAAAATTTATGGTAAACATTTGACCGAGCACTTGAAATACACAGGTATCTATGTTCAAAGTTTTAAGTGAAACATTTCTCATAATTTTTATAATAACCTTGTAAAACAGATACTACGTTTTAATGACAGATACTTTGTTAAATACAGCTGAGGAAAATGAGACTGAAAAGTTATGTGATGTGTAGGTATTCACAGACTTAAAAAGTGGCTAGACTGTTGTTAAAAAATGGATAGACTGTTGTCCGCATTCTTAAGCACTTCTCTGTGTTGTGCCTTTAATTAAATCACAAGTTTCAGCTGACTTTGAAAAGTTTAAAGCAGTGTTACTTAAATTGTAGACTTTGTGAAATGTTTGAGGCCCAGCTATTCTACTTTCTGCTGTGTTAGTCAAATTAATAAAAAAAAAAAAAAAAAAGTAAATACCTTAATGACAATTGTGGAAGACAGGCCAGCAGGCCTTTCTATGAGATGCTGATATAGAGGGGTTTTTTTGTTAGTTGTCAGAAAGAAATTACACTCAACAGCTACAGAAAGACTATAAGGTACCATTATAAGAGGCTGTTCTAACAACCTCCACCTTGATACTGATGTCATTGTCCTAAAAGAACATACTTTAATCAGAATCACTGGGAAAAGAAACTAACCAAACTCATTTAAGACTTTTATGAAGAAATGTATCCAGCAATAATAAATTTGAATTTGTCCAGGTTAGAAAACAGCTTCTAAGACTAGGTTTTCTGATGAGTGAGAATCTCCAAAATTTTAAGAAATTCAAAGTCAAGCTTAAGTTCTTAGAAAATTAAGTTTAAACACAGAAATACTTCCAAATTGAGATAAGTAGAAGAGTTAAATTATGAAGCCACAAATTATAGGGTAGAAATCTTCCCCCGCCCCCCTTTAGCATGTAAAACTTTTGTCCTCTTTGAACAGTTCCTTTAACATTTATTAGATACCCTAAAATTGTTTCAAAATATGTAGTTACTTTTCTGGTTATTGGTTTGTATTTGGACCATAAGTGGGGAAAATATCACAAATACTAGTGATAAATGTCATATTTTAAACTACCTTATTGCTTGAAAGAGTTATGAGAGAGCCCTATAGCTTCTCAGATTTTGGATTGTTCTTCCTATGTAGGAAATTTTTTTGGCATTCTGATTTCTAGTAGAAAACAAAAACCGTGCATGTGTGGCTCTCTCTTCCTGGAAGTAGCTATATTGACTCAGGATAAGATAATAGTATGTTAAAAATTATAATGCTTTGTAGTTCATGAAACACTTTACATCCTCTCTTTTGAATTTCACAACTACTCTGTGAGTCCAGCAAAATGTTGGCTAATCTGGTGATATTGAACCATGGATAGGATCCAGGTTAAAATCCTCTGAAGTAATGCTAGACTCCTTTGAAATTCACTAATAAAAGAAGCATTAGGAAACCTGAAGGAAGAAGAAAGAAACATATGTGCTTTTATTCTCTTCCACCAAAGTCACATTGTATCTTGCTTTCTTTTTATTCTGTTCTACTGTTTCTGAAACTTAAGCAGAGTAAAAGTAAACACTAAAAGCATTCATTATACCACTTTGCTAATTAGTGGTGATGGTTAATGATGTAAAGACACATGAGAAATTAAACTTTTACACAACATTTTCTACCTTCATTTGCACAAAGATATTACAACCAGGAATAAAGCCTTGGCTTGTAGTTTGAAGTTCTATACTGTAGTCCTACAACCTCTAAATTAAACTAAATCCTTGTTACCAGAATTTAATATTGGCTATTTGAAAGTTACTTAGCAATCAAGGAAAAGAAATTTTATTGAGCTTCTGTACTATTGGTACTGTTATATACTTTCACATGTTATTTTAATATATGATAAGAGTAGATATCTTACATATCTAGTTATGAAAATACTTTAAAAAGTTGTCACTAGTATATCCAACTATAGATACTATTACTCAAGAACAAGAAATTTGTTAAGTGTTATATAAATGTAAGTATTATTTTGAGAGAATTTTTTTCTTAAGATCAACCCAGTTCAACCCAGTTATTCACCCTTCAGAAATGGTGTTCCAGGATTCATAAAAACATACCAAGAATGAAGATGAGTGTTCTCTTTAAGCTGCCGCTGAACAGGACAAAAAAATACTTTACCAAGTTTCTGTTTATCCTCATGTTATACAAAGTAAACAGGAATGTTTGACAGCAAATTGGATTACTCATTCTTCCTTTCCTTTGTCCTTTTTCCCCTTTTGTGGCTCCTCCTCCTCCTTTCAGGCACCAGTGCCCTCTTGCTTTTGCAAACACCCAGTAAAAATAAATCCATACTTATCTGTTGGTTAACAGTATAAATTTGTGTTATTAAATTTACACTTTAAGGCTTTTTATCTTTAATTTTCATATGAATGTTATTTGATTTTAGCTATAGGAATTTGGATCATTAACTAATACAAGGGGAAGTCATTTGCATTCTGCGAATTGACACTTCATATTCTTTGGCTGTTATTTTCTCTTAAATTTCTAGGAGTGGCAATCAAGAATTTAAACAATTTTTAACACATTTTTATTAGGGTTTGTAAATTACAATATTAATATATGCTTATTGTTAAAATTAAAACTACATAATAAAAAGGTTAATAATTTTCCAACCTCCTCTTACGGATATTTTTTTAATGTGGATGAAAAAGTGGTTCTATAGAAAGTAACCTCACAGGGTGACCTTGTGAGTTTATCTTATTCCCATTTTACAGGTGTAATTCAATTTAAATCAATGATTGTATTGTTTACTTATAAAACTATACCTTTAAAGAAGTTAATGACATTAAGAGAAAAGAGCAGAATAAAATGATAGATTAATTTTGAGCCTTTTGGGGCAAAAGAATTGTTTTGTATTATGGATTATGGATTTTTACAAGGAGTGAGCACTTTTGAATGATTTAGTCTAACGCGATGGGTTATTTCTGGATATTGAATTTCAAAGTAACTAGGATTCTTTTTACTTGTGAATTTTCAAGTTTTATCACAGTAAACAAGTATTATGGCTATAATAAAAAAGATCTTAAACATTGGGTGATTAGTTAACTAGTTTTAAATAAATGCTTCTATGAACAGCACTCCATTTAGCATTTTTGATGTGTTTGGGAAAATATAAGCAAAGACAATATTATATAGTCTTTGTCTTTTTAGGGGTTTACACACAAAACGTAGATATGTTATAAACAGGAGGACAATATTCTTTAATCATTCAGATTTTTAGTTGGTGTAGAAGAGAACGTAGTATGCTCTGCAAAGACATGGACCACGTCTTTCTTATTCACTGTTGCGCCCCCAATCCCATCACACTGTTAAAGGTCAGTGTGTATTTATTAAATGACTGAGACTGTCAATGACAGGAGAATAGTTTGGCTAGCATAAGAGGATGAAATGGGACTAAGGGAGACAAGATGGGTAGCAGATGAGGAAGGTTATAATTACTAGGATAAGGGGCTTAATAAAAATGAATTTCCAAAATGGGGAATGCTTTAATAATGATTTTTTTTTTTTTTTTTTTTAGAAAATGATTCTAGAAGTATGAAATTCAAATAGGCAAGGAGATTATTGGAAAGAGTCTTAGGTTTTAAGGTTTTGAGTCCCAATGCTAAGCACATATCTGAAGAAGACATTCTTCTCTGCTGTGTGGAACTTAAAATTTAACACTGGGGTCCCCAACTCCCAGGCAACTGATCCATACTGGCAGCGTCACTGCCTCAGCTCCACCTCAGATCATCAGGCATTAGATTCTCATTGGAGCACTGGTTCCTGGTGCCAAATAGGTTAGAGACTGCTGATTAGCAGGGAGAAATAATTACTTAAGGATCCATTATTAGGGAGAGGTCGTATAAACATTTTGAAGTTCTATTGCAAATTTTTTAGTGAATATGTGGACCTATGTTTTCAGGCTCTGAAACAGATCTGTACAAAAAAGACTGACTTGGACATTTAAGTTCAATTTTTGATGTAGAACTATTTCATTCTTAAATAGTCCTAAACTTAATTTTTGGCATTTTTTATAGTATATTTCCTTTAATAGATATTTAATATCGGTACCATAAGGAGGATTTGCTCCTTTTTTCCAATTCATAACATTTGTGTGGTTATATGTTAGGAAATGTTTTATTTTTTACATTTTAACTATAGATGTATCACAAGATACTAGTTTATTTAATCACAGCACTGGATCTTATTACTACATTTTATTTTAACTTTTTTATTCTTCAGATTCCTCAGGCAAATAACACAGGTATTCTTTCCCTTTGGGGTTGGAGTTTTCACAGTACCAATCCTTATTACTTTCTTACAGCTATTAGAATACAGTGTATTTAGACTGCGATGGTCCCTCATTACCATATTATCTCATCATTCTCCTCAGCATACTTTGGCAAGGAAACAGTTTATAATTCTAAATTGCTGTAGTCAAAAAGCTAACAAGAATACATACTACTTAACTACCCTCATCCAGTTTAGAATATGTTTTCTTTTAAATGCCCTGAAATATGCAGTTATCCTGAATTCTTGTGCATACTATAGTAAGTAGGTTTGTGTTGGAAAGTGAATGGGATGCAGAAAAAGTGAGGTAGCAGAACAGGACTAAAATAAGGCCCAAACAGTTCAGCCCTGCTGTTGGAAGTCATATGGAAGCTACAGTTTTGGTTATAATTGAAGCAGTGTTATAACCTACGCTATTGTTGGGTCAGGGTGGGAATGGTATGGTATGCAGATTAGAAATAATACATCCTTTAGCATTGTACTCTCATTGTGACTGTTTTCAGCCCCTGAAATCGATATAAAGAGTTTGGGCATAAAGTTGATTTTCAGGATCACGGGCTTATATTGCAGAAGCACTGATTATGGAACTATTCTGGTTATTTTATGTTGTGACCTTTATCCCAAATCTCTTATATTTTTCATGTGCCACTGTTAAAACTGCACCCGATTAAGCAATTAAAAGTCTTTTCATTTAAGCCTAAAGTATGTGCCGGTCATTTTTTTAAAGAAAGCACTAAAAATGAGTGAGGGCATTATTTTGGATTAAACTGTGAGTAGTACTTAGAATGGAACTGGAGATGTGATATGTTGCAAAGATCAGTTGCTTGTCTTTTGAGGGGCAAAATTACAATACCAAAACCTTTTTATTTTGAAATATGTAAATAATTTAAAGGTACAGAAAATAGCTAATGAGCACCTGGGCACTGGTCACCAGTTTAAGAATTAAACATTACATATTTAATTGAAGCTCCCTGTGTCCCTTTCCTTGATCAATTTCCTTATTCCCCTAGGGGAATTCCTGTCTCCCTCTTTACATAAACTTTTCCAACAGTGCCTTTTTCCCTTTTCTAGACATGTGCAAATTTGTTTCTTCATCGTTCACCTCAGTGACCTTTTGCATTTTAACTCTTGTATTTTGTCTATCACAGTAAGAGGTCTGACTAGGGAAGTTGAAGATAAGATTGTATACAAGAGGTAGAAATCTACCTTAAAATCTAGGCGAAGGAGATTTAGATGTCAGTGTTGCATATGTGCAGAAGAGGATAAAATAGATTTGATTGTAACCTAATGAAATAATCATTTTAGGAAGATTAGTCTGGTAGCAGCAGTGTGGAGCAATGAGTCTGAAAGGAGGTGGAGAAATGCTAACTCATTTTGACTGACCTTTTTTTTTTTATCCTAATTACACCATGTAAGTGAGATTTTATTTGGCCTTCATTTGAAAGAAAAGAAAGTTGTTGGTAGCAAAATGCTTAATTATAGGGTGTTTCTAGTTTTCAGGATTTGACAGATTATTCCTGACCCCTTCTAGAATCTGTTGACAGTGAAGTGCATATGGAGTGATGCTTAGGTTTCTACTTTTCAGCATTGGTAGTTTTTTCAGCTCACAGTGCCAGAGAAGCAAGTAAAGCTGCCTAACCATTTTCTCCGAGCTGTTGCAGCCCTCTACTGGTCTCTGGAAGTTGCACAGTTTAGAACCCTATAGAGCTAAAAAGAGGTCAGTAAACTCAGCAACTCATTTTATAACCTTAGAACCTTAAAAGTCATTTATGCCAACTCTCGCAATTGCAGATGAATATTTTATCTATCCACCTTAAAAATTCTGGAAATACATATACATATAGATGTATAGTTATACATTTATATGTGAAATACCCAGGGCAAATAAATCATTGTAAACACAAGTGCCTGTGTTACTTTCCTTTAAAAACTCTAAACGTATTATTAGAATGTGGTCCTTTATGGTCCAGAGTTTGACAATGTCAAAAAAAATTTTTTTACCACTAATCTCTTTTGTAAACATTATCTAATGAAGTAATGAGAATTTTTTTAATTCTAGGTATTGTTTAGTTATTACTATAAGAAGATAAATTATTCTTAGAAGATAAATACAACAAACAAATGCTAATGCTTATTCTAAATTATTTTTAAAGCATTTTTACTTCTTGTTGCTAGAGACAGAAACTTGGTTGTCATTCTAGCCTCCTTGTTCCTGTTTACTATTTCTCCCCTTCTCACAATCTGGTCATTATACTTTCAGTGGTCTTCTTGTCTGTCATCTAATTCCTCTTTAGTTTGTCTTTCGAAGTTTCACCCACAGCACTTCTCTACTTTATGTCATTACCTTTTTGAAAGCCTTAAATTGCTTTTTGTCATGAAGATCAAACAACACATGACAAGGTGCTTCATGATGTGACCCCCTCCTGTTTTCTTAGGCTCATTTTCTACCCCACTGTTTTTCAGTTTTTGCTATCCCATCAGTGTGGCCTGCTTTCTTGTGGGGCATGTGTGTTCACACCTGTGCTCAGGCTTATCCTTCTTTCTCTGCAACCCATTCATATCTACCTGCGTCATAGTCGTCCGTAAGACTCTTATTTCAGTGTTAACCTCTTCTTGAAATTCCCTACCCATACCCCTATATACAGTACCCGAGCTGTGATCCCTGTGCTAGTACTGTTACACTTCTGTAGCATTTTTTATTCCATCTGGTAATTTACTTGTGTTTTGCCCCTTAAAAGCTGTAAATTCCCATTAAGCTAGAATTGTGTCCTGTGCATCTTTATTTCTCTTGCTTGGCTTATAGATGTTTAGTAAATGTTAAATAATTCAATAATTGCGTGAGTAAACTGGGCTATGACAGCTAGAGGAAATACTCATAGTTAAATAATTTAACATCATACACTTAATTTGTTTTCTTGAAGTTAAGAGAATTAGTTCTTCTAGGCCAGTGTTTATTTCATGATATATCTATATGGAGAACAGAGAAGTAGAGATAAAGAATTGTAGAATTTTAGAACAGGAATGGATCTCACTTCAAAACAAGGAAACTGAAACCTAAAGAGTTTACTAGAAAGAGTTACAAGAACCCAGGTGTTCTAGTACATTTTTTACTTGACTAAATTCCTCCTAATACATTTTGCCTGAGACTTGGCTTGGATTAGTAGATATTGTTTATATTTTAAGCAATTGGGCTATCTAAATATTACTCTATACCATAGGTTTACCTTTGTGGAATTTTGAAGGTGATATACTCACATAGCTAAACCAAGTTGACCACTTATAATGTACTTCATATAGTCTGAATTATCTGCCATGCTCAGGTTCCTAAAAGATATAATATTTAGCAGCATCAACCCAAAATGCAGCTTGCTTTTATTGGACTGAGCTTCTGTCCTGAATTTTTTTTGCTTACTTTCCTATTTTGGTGGCTAGATAAGATAATGAGACACGTAAAAATACCTTTTACTGCTTTAGCTCTACCTTCGTCTGAAGCTGTCTCTCATCTGCTATCTTAGTATTCCTCTTTCTTTGTGGAGTCTACAAGAATGCTGTAGTCCTCCATAGCAAACTAAGTGGAAGTCAACCTATTTTATTTAAAATTTTTATTTGAAGTTTATACAAGTAATACATATTTATTATAAACGTTAAAATATAACTGTATAAAATAAACCATAAACATCCCTTAAGGACTTTTAAGAACATTGTTTTAAGGACATGGTTGAGAATAGTTTATTTTAAAGGATGCAGATGTTTGTCTTCATCTTTTGTTTTTAATTTATTTTTAAATTACAATTGGCAGACGATGTTACATTAGTTTCAGGTGTACAACAGTGATTAAACATTTATATTACTTAAAAATGATCACCCTGATAAATCTAGTACCCATTTGACATCATAAATAGTGATTATATTCTTAACTATATTCCTTATGCCATCTTAGGCTTATTCACCGACGCCTAACCCCCCTCCCATCTGGCAACCCTCAGAATGTTCTATCTAAGAGTTTGTTTTATTTGTTCATTTTGTTCCTTAGATTCCACATATAAGTGAAATCATATAGCATTTGTCTTTCTCTAATTTACTCCACTCAGCACAATGCCCTCTAGGTCTGTCCATGTTGTTGAGGTAGCAAAATTCCATTTTTTTTTCATGTCTGAGTAGTATTCCATTGTACATATGTACCACCTCTTCTTTATTCATCCATTGATGGACACACACGTAGCTTTCACATCTTGACTATTGTAAATAATGCTACAATGAACATACAGAGTGACAGGTCCCTTCCAAGTAGTTTTGGGTTTCTTCGGATAAATACCTAGAAGTAAGGCAACTGGGTCCTTCTCTGTCTCTTTTTATAGCCTTTGTTTTAAAATCTGCTTTGTCTGGTATAAGTAATGCTACCCCAGCTTTTTAATTTTGTTTGTTTTCATTTTCAGGAAACATCTTTTTCCCTCCCTTTATTTTCAGTCTGTGTCCATCTGCAGTATGGGTCTCTTGTAGGCAGCATATGTAAGGGTTTTGTTTTCTTATCCATACAGCCACACTTTCTTTTTTATTTTATTTTACTTTATTATTTTTTTTATTAAGTTTATTGGGGTAACATTGGTTAATACAATCATATAATTTTCAGGTGTACATTGTAATTTGACATCTGTATATTCTATTGTGTGTTTACCACCCAAAGTCCAGTTTCCTTCAGCTACCATATATTTGATCTCCTTTATCCACTTCACCCTCCCCCTACCCCCCTATATGTGACCCCCGTACCCTGTCTACCTCCTCCCTCTTTTCCCACCCCTTAACCTCTGGTAACCACTAGCCTGTAGTCCATGTCCATGAGTCTCTGTTTTTCCTGTACGTTTGTTGCTTTTAGGTTTATATCCCACATATAAGTGACATCATGTGTTTTTTAAATTTTTCTGTTTGGCTTATTTTGCTTAGCATGATTATCTCGAGGTCCATCCATCATCTCTTCTTATGGCTAAGTAATATTCCATTGTATTTATGTACCACAGCTTTCTTAGCCAGTCATCTGTTGTAGGACACTTTGATTGCTTCCATGTCCTGGCCACCGTGAATAATGCTGCTGTGGACATTGGAGTGCAAATAGCTTTTCAAATATGAGTTTTCAAGTCTTTGGGGTAAATACTCAGTAGAGGGATTGCTGGATCATATAAATCAATCCTTAGTTTTTTGAAGAGCCTCCATACTATTTTCCATAGTGGCTGTACCAGCAGTGTGTGAGGGTTCCTTTTTCTCCACATCCTCTCCAACATTTGTTACTACTTGTCCTGTTGATTATAGCTATTCTAACAGGTGTGAGATGGTATCTCATCGTGGTTTTGATTTGCATTTCCCTAATAGCTAGCGATGTTGAGCATCTTTTCATATATTTGTTGGCTATTTGTATGTCCTCTAGGGAGAAGTGTCTGTTCAGGTCCTCTGCCCATTTTTTGATTGGATCGTTTGTTTTTTTGCTGGTATTGAGTTGTATGAGTTCTTTGTATATTTTGGCTATTAGGCCCTTGTCGGAGGCGTTGCTTGTAAATATATTTTCCCATTCAGATGGTTTTCTCTTTACGTTGTTGATGGATTCATTTGCTATATAGAATCTTTTTAGTTTGATATGGTCCCATTCATTTCTTTTTGCTTTAACTTCCCTTGCCTTTGAGGTCAAATTCATAAAATCCTCTTTTAGTCCAAAGTCCTTGAGTTTAGTTCCTATGTTTTTTTCTATGCAATTTATTGTTTCAGGTCTTATATTCAGGTCTTTAATCCATTTTGAGTTAATTTTGGTGTGTGATAAACAACAGTCTAGTTTCATTTTTTTGCAGGTGGCCTTCCAGTTTTCCCAGCACCATTTATTGAACAGGCTTTCCTTTCTCCACTGTATGTTTTTGGCTTTTTTGTCAGAAATTATCTGCCCATATAAATACAGGTTTACTTCTGGGCTCTCATTCTGTTTCATGGTCCGGCCACACTTTCTTTTGATTGGAGCATTTAATCCATTAACATTTAAAGTAACTGTTGATGGGTATGTAGTTATTCCCATTTTATTATTCGTATTTTCTTTTTCTTTTTTCTTTTTATTCTTAAGGAAGTCTTTCCAACATTTCCTGTAACACTGGCTTGATGGTGATGAACTTCTTTAGCTTTTTCTTGTCTGGGAAGTTCTTTATCTGTCCTTCACTTCTAAATGATAGCTTTGCTAGGTAGAGTAATCTTGGTTGTCAGTCCTTGTTTTTCATCACTTTGAATATTTCATTTCGAAGCCCTTATGCCCTGCAAAGTTTCTGTTGAGAAATCATCTGACAGTCTTATGGGAGCTCTCTTGTAGGTAACTAACTGCTTTTCTCTTGCTGCTTTTAAGATTCTCTCTTTGTCTTTAACCTTCGGCATTTTACTTATGTTTTGGTGTGGGCCTGTTTGGGTTCATCTTGCATGTCTGTTTCCTTCATCAGGATAGGGAAATTTTCTGTCATTATTTCTTGAAATAGGTTTTCAGTCCCTTGCTCTCTTCTCCTTCTGGTATCTTTGTGGTGTGAATATTCGTACACTTGATGTTGTCCCAGAGGTTCCTTAAACTAGTGGTTGCTACCCTTTTTGGCCTGAGGGACCAGTGCCCAGGGGTTAGGGACCCTTGCCTTAAACTGTCCTCATTTTTATTTTTGGGGGGGGGGATTTTTTCTTGTGGTTCTGATTAAGAGTTTTCTGCTACCTTCTAAGTTGCTGATTTGATCCTCTGCTTCATCTAATCTGTTGATTTCCTCCTAAGGTATTCTTCATTTCTGGTTCTTTTTTATGTTTTCTATCAAAGTTTTCACTGAGTTCATCTACTCTTCCCCTGATTTCATTGAGCATCCTTATAATCAGTTTTTTAAACTCTGTATTTGGTAAATTGCTTGTCTCCATCTTGTTTCTTTCTTTTTCTGGAGCTTTGTTCTGTTTTTTTCATTTGGGACATGTTTGTCTCCCCATTTTGGCTGCCTTCTTATGTTTGTTTCTATGTATTGGGTAGGGCTACTATGTCTCCCAGTCTTAGTAGAATGGCCTTATGCAGTAGGTGTCCTGTGGGGCCCAGTGGTGCAAACTCCCTGATTACCTAAGCTGGGTGCTCCAGGTGTGTTCTTTGTGGGAGTTGTACATACCTTTCTGTTGTAGTTGAGCTTTGGTTGCTTTTTGCATGCCAGTGTGAGGCCTTGACTTTCAGGCTGGCTGGTTGTGAGTACTGGCCATGACTACAGTGGAGGAGCTGTTGTGCAGATACTGAATCTGCAGAGCAGGATTCACTTTAACGGGGCTCTGGTGCCTGCCCAGTCTGCCCTTTGGCTGTGTCATCCTCAGCTGTGGCCCTGGGTGGTGCTTTGGCTTAGACTGAGGCTGGCTACCAGCCATACAGGCAGGCGCTACCTGGTATGAGCTATGAAGCAATCTTCATCGCTGCCATCTATACTGGGCTTGAATGTGCCTCAATAGTCCAAGCCCCAAACTGAGGTCAGCTACCACTAGTACTGGGCTTGAGGCTGCTCAGCAAGAGGTACAGAGGATGCCAAGGCCAGATGCTGCCTATTTAGGTTTTGTGAACCTTTGAGCGATTTTAGGAAAGCTTGCAGTATGAGCCAAGACAGACTGTTTGGAAAATCCACTGCAGGTGGCTTGGGGGGGCCTGCAAGTTGAGTGGGATGCATTCTCAGGGAATTGCCAGAGTGGGGTGACTAGTGTTAGCCAGGTTGATGGAGACTTAGATATGGCAGCCACCTACGTCTACACACAGGGAGGAGGGAGGACGCAACAAAGAAATAAGGGCCTCTGCCAGCACTTCTGTCTTGGAGAAAGCTTCCCCTCCAGCCTCTCCCTGAAGGCAGATAGCTCAGTTCCTCCCCCTTTGTTCTCGGCGCCTTTCAAGCTGATGCCCCAGCGCTGGAACTCAGAACAAATGAGTTCTTCAGTGAATAGGTCTCCACATTGGCCCCTTAAGAGGAATGGTTGCGACCTCAGTAGCTATCTGTCTTACTCAGCCACAATGCTCACTGGTTGTCACAGCCAGAGGTTGTGGGGACTTCTCTTCCTGGCACTGGAACCCTAGACTGGGAGCCCGGTGTGCGGCTGGGACCCTTCGCTCCCTCAGGGGGATCTCTGCAGCCAAGATACCCCTCTTGATTCTCAACTACCTCACGCGAGTGTGGGACCAGACTGTTTCACATCTCTGCCCCTCCTACCAGTCTCAAGGTGGCCTCTTCTGTGTGTCCCCAGTTGTAGGACTTCTGTTCAATTTGATTTCTGGTGATTCTCCATGATGGTGATTCTGTAGTTTAGTTGTGATTTTGATGTTATAAGAGGAGGCAAGCACATTGTTTACCTACTCTGCCATCTTGATCGGAAGTCCTGTCTTCATCTTTTGCATACCATTGGTTAAATTTTTGATTTTATGATTTCTTGGTCTGGAATACAACCATCATATTCTTATGGGAAAATGTTATGGAGTAGCTGCTAGAAAACATTGTGGTGAAAATCAACCATTGCTTAATTGGGAAGTTATGATAAAGAAAACACAATCCTTGTCTTTGCTATATCTTCTGCAAAGATGAAGATAATATCAGCAGTCAGACTGTTGATATTCCAGAAAATGTGGATATCACTCTGAAGAGATGCTCAGTTACTGTGAAGGGGCCCCATAGGCACCCAGCAGAGGAACTTTAATCACATCAATGTAGAACTCAGTCTCCTTAGAAAAAGAAGAGGCTCCAGAGTTGACAAAGGGTGGAGAAATAGAAAGGAGCTGTCTACTGTTCGCACTATTCTTAGTGATGTGTAGAACACAATTAATTGAGGGTCTTACACTGGGCTTCAGTTACAAGATGAGGCCTGTGTATACTTACTTCCCCATCAATGTCATTCTTCAGGAGAATGGTTTTCTTGTTGAAATTCAAAATTTTGGGGGTGAAAAATATGTCCACAGAATTTGGATGTGGTCAGGTGTTGCTTGTTCAGTATCTCAAGCCCAGAAAGATGAATTAATTTTTGAAGGAAACACCATTAAACTTGTATTAAATTCAACTGCTTTGATTCAACAAGCTACAACAATTAAAACAAGGATATTAGATAATTTTTGGATGTTATCTGTGTTTCTGAAAAATAAACATTTCAGCAGGTTGATGAATAAGGTCAGTTGTCCAGCTACAGAAACTCCATGTCAGATGATTCCTCAGACTTATTTGTGATATTTTAAAAATGCAGTAAAAGTTGTATAGTGATTTGGAGGGGGGAAAAAGCACAATCCCTGAATTCTCACTTGAATGGTTTAAGTAGTTAAGGTAGGTGTGGGGTGGGGAGTCCAGTTAATATCCCAGAAGTATGGTCATTTATTTTGCGGCCTTTAAAACCACTCTTAAAGTCTGAGGTACTTTAAGTCTTTGGTATTTAAGTGGGAAATACTTGGTTTATTTTTTATTCTCATAGTTTACTCTTTTTTCGCTTGGGGGAAAGCAGTAATAAGGATGTCATAATTGTTTAATAATTTAAGTATTAGTTTTTGAATTCATAGAAAAATAGAATTCAGAGTGAAAATTTTCTAAACTTCTCATTCTGGAATCAGAATTTTGGAAGGATAGGATACCTTCAATTGATTTAGCCTAACTTTACTTTTAAGAAGAAACAAATATTGAGAAGTGGAGGAGGTCAACCAAAAGTGGTAGTTGTCAGAATAGAAATTTGGAGTTGAGGTTCCCAGCAAAATCACAGAGAAAGTAATGGTCCCTTTGCTAACTCAGTGATTCTTAAGATTATTGAATTTTGTTGTGATATGGTCATATACTAGTTGCCCTTTTTCTTGCAACAGATTTGGAGGAAGCATTTTTACTACCAAAGCAGCTGCAGCCCATTGAGACCTGGAACAGCAGAATAGGAAAAAAGTTAGGAATTCTCATTCCATCCTTGTGGTTCTGTCTTTACTTTCTTTAAGTATATAAAACTGGTAAATTTAGAGGGCAGCATTTGAATATTTTATGTGTACCAAGGACTATGCTAAGTTATCACTTTGGCTCTTATAGCCTTAACAGTTGAGCTTTATCATTTCATAACATAGATGAAGAAATTACGTAACTTGGACTTTGTTTTCAGTTGTATTTAATCTAAAGTGCATATTCTGGGGATTCTGGGCAAGATGTTATACTGGGGAAGCTCCCTTGTTCAAATACATGGAAATGCTAGATTTAAAAAAAAAAAAAAATTTAAAAAATACATAGCTGAGCTTGAAAGCAAGAAGGAGGAATTTTCAGGTGCCTGAAATGGAAAAATGACTCAAAATCATAATAGAAAACAGAAGTTGAAGCCCTGTTCTAAAAGTAAAATAGATAGATACTCTTTAGTGTGTAAGCTTTAATACAGTAATGGAATCCACAGGCCCAGGAATGGCAGAGAGCTGAGTTCAGCCCAGGAAGAGTCTTAATTATTCATGAATGGGGCCAAAAAAAAAAAAGTTCATCTATCAACCTGGGTTTATATTTCTTGGTATATCTTTTTTCTACCCTTTATTCTCAACCTTTTTAGTATCCTTTTGTTGTCTCTTTTTCAACTATATTGCTGAATCTTATTTTTATCCAGCCTCAGAGATGCTTATATTTTGATTAATGTGTTTAGTCCATTTTCATTTATTGTGATAACATATATTGGAAATTACATATATTCTATTTACTATATTTCTATTCATTTTCCAGTTTATTAAATGTGTGTGTGTGTGTGTGTGTGTCTGTGTGTGTGTGTCTGTGTGTGTGTCTGTCTGTCTATCTTCCCTCAGAGGAGACAAGTACTTAAACCACTTTCTCACTTTAGTCTCTATCCCACCCCAGATTCCCCAATTTCCCAACAGCCATGTTGATGTTAGTTAGAATTTTAGTTCTTGATTGTTAGGGGTGTTCTTCAAACATCCATCCATGCTTTTTCTTTTTGTGTGAAATATACTTTATTAGGTTATTTATTCCTGTTCCTATATGTCACATAGTATCTTCATAGATTTATTTCAATTCTAGAGTGTCTACTTAAAAGCATTTTTCAAACAGGATGTTTATATGTAAACATTCTAAGGTCTTTATTGTGCCTGAAATAGCATTATTTAATCCTCACCTTAAAGTGATAGCTTAGTTTGATTAAAGGTTTTGGGTTTGAAATTCTTTTTCTTTAACATATTGAAAATATTGCTACTTTTTTTTTTTTTTTTTTTTTGCTTCCAGTGTTGTTTTTTGAAAGTTCCGATGTCAGTTTGGTTTCCTTTCCTGTGCGTGTGACCTGCAGTTCCTCTCTAAAAATTTTGATTTTTTTTTCTTTGCCTTTTTCATTTTATAATGAGTCTGGGCATAGTTTCTTTTTTGTCTTGTTTGGCACTTGGAGTCATATTTATTCAGCGGATACTTATTTATTGGGAGTTTGCTGTGTGCCAGGATGTATTCCATACACTTTAATCTGAGATCTTTTATCTTCCCTCAGTTCTGGGAAATTATTGGATATTTTTTCAAATATTTTGTTTTCTCCACTTTTCCTGGGAATTTTATTATAATGATTCTGTCACTTCTAAGTTTTCTTCTCCATATCTCTTAACTTTTAGTATTTTCCTCTTTATTTTTGTATCCCTTTCTGATGCATTCTGCAAATATCCTCTACTTGATCTTCTAGGTCACTAATTCGTTCTTAGGCTTATCTATTCTATTATTTATGTAATCTGTAGAGTTCTTTATTTCAACCATTATACTTTCATACGCTGTATTTTTTCTTGGCTCTGTTTAGTCCTACTGCATATTATGAATCTCATCTCTTTGAGGATTTTAAATGCTTCAGAAAACTCTTCATGTGTCTGTTCCATTAATTCTTCTTTATATAGTATAGATGGTTTAGTTCCAAGTTTAGACTTTATTCTAATCTAAATTCAATGGGAAACCAATACAGAAATTAAGCAAGGCAGCAGTATCATCTGATTTTTAGTTTTAAAAGCTCATTCTGTGTCAGAAACATGGTAGAGTGAGAGATGTTCCCAGATCTCTCCCCTTGAAATAACAATAAGCCGAGCATCTAAAACTCAACAAAAACATCCAACCTGCACACAAACACATCTGAGCATGGGATCTGCAAATAATAGCTACCATAGGAGTTGGGCAGTAGACTAGGAGAAACAAAGAAGGTGCCTCTGACATCCAGAGCTCCCTGCAGGAGGAGGGGGAGGGGAGATGTTGTAGCTGGTTCTCTTAACAGCCAGGCCTGAGAAAGCTGTGAGCTTCATGTAGAGGCAGGGCCCAAGGGATCAGGGTAAAAAGCAAAGAACTTGAGGCAGCAAAGAAGCAACAGTTGATTGTCACCAGCTGCTGTTACAAAACATTAGGCAGAGCCACAGTCCCCATACCCCAGCCCAGAACTCCCCCTCCCCCAATATTCTCCAAGACCTAACACTGCGGAATTCCAAGGGAATCTGAGCAAATGCTAACAGAACTGTCGCTAACATTGACAGGGACTGAGATTTAGGGTAGCTAGCATGATTGAATATTTATAATAAAAAGAAAAGGCATTGTTAAGACTTTATATAAAGTAGGGATCCAAGAGGCTTAGACGCCATCTGCTGGAGGCCAAAAGAAAAACGCTATCTTAGCAATAGGCTAAAGAGAACCCTTTATATAATAAATAATCTTCATTCTGGAAAAGAAGTAGAATGCACTTCCATTAATGACCAGGCAGAGAAATAGTCCATTAAACACCATGAAAAACCAAGATGACAACCCAGCTCAGAAAGCGAAAAATTTCCAGAAAATAAGCTTAAAGACATAGAACTATGCAACTTAAATGACACAGAATTCAGGATGGCACTTCTGAAAAAACTCAGTGAGATCCAAAACAATTCATATCAACAATTTCAGGAATTAAAAAAAAAACAACTGGAGCAGCAGAATGAGTTTTTTAAGCAAGGCAATTGAAACCATCAAAATAAAAAACAAATTAGAACTAAGTTCTGGGGATGGAGAACACACTGAAAGAGATGAAAAATGAAATAACAAGCTTGGGAAATAGAGTTGACCAAATGGAGGAAAGGATCACTGATATCGAAGACAGAAATCTAAAAATAAAACATAAGGAAGAAGAGAGAAACCAAAGAATGAAAAATGATGAAAGAGAAGAACAAGAACTAGCTGATATCATTAGAAAAGGAAACAAGAATAATGAGCATCCTAGAAGGGGAGGAAAAAGAGCAGGGATTAGAAAGCAATTTCCAAACAGTTGATGAGAATTTTCCAAATCTAAGGAATGAACTGGAACTTAGAATTCAAGAAGTCAATAGAAGACCCAATTATCTCAATCCAAAAAGGCCTCCTCCAAGACACATTGTATTAAAATTATCAAAAATCAATGACAAAGAATTCTCAGGGCAGCCAGGGAGAAGAAGGTGGTAACCTATAAAGGAAAACCCATTAGATTATCATCGGACTTCTCAGCACAAACCTTACAAGCCAGAAAGGAGTGGAATCAAATATTCAAACTATTAAAAGAAAGGAATTACTAGCCAAGAATAATGTATCTAGAAAAGTTTTCCTTTAGATATAAAGAAGAAATAAAAACCTTTCCAGACATAAAAATTTGAGCAAATTCTCCACTACGAGGCCTGTATTACAGGAAACACTGAGAGGAGTCGGCTCACCTAAAACAAAATGACAAAAAAGTACGTAACTACAAATAAGGCGATTAGCAGGCAGATAGAGAAGTGCCACCCTTATTAAGAACAGGGCATTAAAAGCTTAAGCAAAAAGAAGAAATTTGATATTGCAAGATAGTAATGAACGTTCATGCCTAGGGACAAATTGAGACAACAATAACAGAAAAGGAGAGGATTCAAAGATCCAAATTCACAAAGGGGAATGGAGATAAGGCACACGCGGAAGAAAATGAATGACTATATATGTAACTATCCTCTACATATTTGTGGTGGTAACCACATGCCAAAGAGTCAAAACTGAAGTACGTAACATAGAACAAGAAGGACCAGAGAGAAAATCCACAAAACCCAACCAAAAGAAAAAAGAAAAACAAAAACACACACAAGACAAGGAAGCAATGGAAACACCGAGCTACCAGAAAGCAGAAGATAAAATGGCTATAGGGAAACCTGATATTTCAGTAATCACCCTAAATGTAAATGCACTGAACTCACCAATGAAAAAGCACAGGGTTGCAGATTGGGTCCAAAAAAAAAACTCAGCCATATGCTGCCTCCAGGAGACACATCTCAGCTCTGAAGACAAATACAGACTCAAAGTGAAAGGGTGGAATATGATATTTCAAGTGAATGGCATTCAGAAAAAAGCAGGAGTAGTGGTACTAATATCGGATGAAATAGACTTCAAAATTAAAAAGGTAAAGATACTGAGGGACACTTCATAATGATAAAGGGAATCATACACCAACAGGACATAATACCATTAATATCTATGCTCCCAATCAGGGAGCTCCGAGATATATAAAGCAATTACTAACAGAACTAAAGGGAGAAACAGACCAAAAAACTATCATAGTAGGGGACCTAAATACCCCGCTATTGAATATGGACAGATCATCCAAACAGAAAAGCAATAAGGAAATAAAGTCCTTAAATGACACATTAGACAAGTAAACATAATTGACATTTACAGAGCCTTTCATCTCAAAACAGCTGCTTAAACATTCATCTCTAGTGTACATGGAGCATTCTCAAGAATTGACCACATATTGGAACACAGAGATAACCTCAACAAATATAAGGGGGTTGAAATCATACCAGCCATATTCTCTGATTATAGTACTTTGAAACTAGAAATCAACTGGAATGTGGGATGGGATATAGACAGGAACTTTGGAGAAAACCATGGTGGGGACAAGATTTGAATTAGAAATAAAGGCTGTAGGTGACAAAACTCAATGTAAAATAGTGACTGGGAGGTGTGTAGGCGCTAGCTGTGAAAAGGGTTGAGAGAAATGTTGCTTAATGGTTCCCAACCTATTAAAATTAACTGGAGAGGTTTTTTTTATACCCATTTCCTATTTAGGAAAAAAAAATGGAGATTAAACAACATGCTACTGAAGAATAACTGGCTCAGAGAAGAAATAAAAAGAAAGATGAAGAGATACATAGAAACAAATGATAATGATAGTACAGCATATCAATGCTCTGCCAGCATTAATTTGATTTTACATAAACAGTCTTTGAGACCGAAGCAAAGCTAACTGGTTTTCAATATGAAAATAAAATATAAATATAAAAACTCTTCTTGGAGTTATTTCTAAACAGAACTATCTCTAATCCTAATGTAACAAATGTATATGATGATCAGTATTTAACAATTTTTTTCATGTGGTAAATTTCAAAGCACGGAACAACGCAAAGCAGAACATCTAGGATTTGGTATTTTCAGCAATCGAAAATTACTGTATTTTGTAAATGGAAATACCACCACTAAAAACAGAATGCTGTAAATAGAATGATGTCATTTGTTTCCAAAGACTATTGATGTACTAGAGTGATGAAAAAATCATAATAAAAGCAAGATATTTCATGGTGAACTTTAGGAGTAAGGTTAGGACTTTATCTGTGAGTTATCTTAAATGCAACCGCAAGTGCCATCAGCAAGTATTCTTGGGGCAAACAGGAAATGGGTTAAATAACCTTTTACTTTAGAATAGTTTTAGATTTACAGAAAAATTGCAAAGGTAGTACAGAGAGTTCCCATAGAGAGTTTTCTTTTTTATTGTCTTACATTAGCACCACACGTTTATCATAATTGATACACCAGTGTTAATACATTATTAAATTACATACCTTATTCAGATTTCTACAGTTTTTACCTTATGTCATTTTTCTGTTTCAAGATCCTATCCAGGATGCCATATAACCTTTAGTCATCATGTCTCCTCAAACTCCTCCTGTGATTAGACAGTGTTTATGTGTTTTGGGAAAGAAGATCACAGAGTTCAATGCTATTTTCATTACATCTTTTCAAGGGCACACACTGTCAGCATGACCTACCACTGTTGATGCTAATTTTGATCACCTCACTGAGATAGTATTTGTCAGGTTTTTCAAGTTGTTCTTTTTCCCCTCTCCATACTCTGTTCTTTGCAAGGAAATCACTCTATGCTAACCCACCATTAATCAAGTGGGGAGTTAGGCTCTACCTCCTTGAGAGCAGAATTATCTATATAAACTACCTAGAATTCTTCTTCCTGGAAAATTTGTTCTCTCCCATTTTTTAAATTTGTTCAGTCATTGATATCGGTATGGGCACACAGATATTTATACCTTGGGTCATAACCCAATTCTACTTAATTCTGTTTGCTCAAGTGTTCTGACTGGGACTTCTTTCAGTTGACACCTGTATCCCTTTGAGTTTATATATTTATGTATATTTTTGAACATTTCCTTTCTGGCAATAGGAGAATCTCCAGACTCATCTTGTATATTTCCTCCTTTTGTCTGTAGGACCAGACCTTTCTCTAAAGGAGCCTTTGTTACTTTTTATTGAAGAAAGATACTAGCAACCAGGATCTTGTGGTTAGGTGTGCTCCTTGCTACTGGGGTGTTGTTGCTTCTGGGCTCACTTAGTTGACATATGAAGAAAATGTATGTGTATATACTAATTTTTTATATACGTATCTATAAATATTTTTGTGTATCATCATCTGTTTCTACATTAAGCTAAACATGAGTACATGTTGATAACCTCAGGAATACATTATCACATTCCAACCTTCTGACTTGCTGGTCAGCAATCTTCCACTCCAACAGTGAGAAACCTGGCTCCCACCATTCACTATCCATTTACTCAGGTGTTCATGTATAGAATACATGTATAGTGGTTTCAGAATTGTTAACCTGTACCACCGAGGAGCTTTTTTTAATTGATATAAAATTCACATAACATATAATTCACCATTTTAACCTCTAAAGGCTGAAAACTATAATCTCAAAATACAGAATTTTCTTTAGTTTTTAGGGAATACTGTAAATTTTCACTGTTAACAAGTGCAATCTACATGCCTGTGGCATACAACTTCACAAATGTTATTATCTATTTCTGTTCTCCAAAGTTCTGTAGCCAAACTGCGAACTGTTTTTTTCTCTCATGCCTATCTTGCATGTAAGTCTACTGGGAGTCTTCTCTCTTTCTTGGATTTTTTTCCCTTAACCCTTCCTCTTGTCATGTGGAGTAGTTTTTCCCCACAAAGTCCTGTCAATTCCTTCCTGAGGAGCTTTTCAAAGCATCTTTTCAGCAAAGTTTGGCCTCTTCCTATGGGTGATTTTGTACTCTAAGCTAAGATAAAACTTCCTCCAAATTGTTAGCCTTAGGATGCAGGGTAATTTATAAACAAAAAAGGACAACTTACTAATGTTTCCTGGAGAGTCAATTTAGTTGTTATACTAAGAAGTCTGACTGTCAAGCAACAGCTGGCATCATTGCAGGTTACCTCAGCTTTCTATTTACCCAATCCTTTCCAGTAGGAAAAAATCAGTTCTACAGACTAATTTTCTTGGGTTATATATCTGTTTGCTTTTGCAAAAGGAGTATGACCAACTCATTTTTGGAACACTACACACAATTCATTTTTTGGGACACAATGCATTCATGCCAGTTACTGGAAATCTGTCATAAATTACTATTGATAAAAATGCATATCACTACCCACAATGCAAAGTTTAAACAAACAATTATAACAGGTTTAGTAAGTAGCAGTGTCACTAAATACTGTTATAATTTAATAACAAGAACCACAGAATCAAACAACAAACTAACTCAAGACAAAAATAAGCATCCTTCTTGAAAGCTGACCAAAAAAAAGTCCCGTGTCCACTATTGGTAGGAATATAAATTGGTATAGCCCACTTTTAGATGTCTTTTAAAATATAGTTACAAATGAAATATTAACCATTAGAAAAAAGGAAGACCTGCCATTTGTGACAACATTGATGAATCTGGAGGACTTTATGCTCAGCAAAATAAGTCAGAAACAGAAAGACAAATACTTTATGATCTCTCTTATAAGTGGAATTGAAAAATGAGTTCGCAGAAGCAGAGTAGAATGGTGATTGTCAGGGGCTGGGAAATAGGGCAAAAGGGGAGATAGTGGTCAAAAGGTACAAATTTTCAGTTTAGAAAATGAGTAACTGGGGATCTAATGTATAGTGTGGTATATATACAGTTTAGTTAATAATACTGTATTGTGTGCTTTAAATTTGCTTAAGAGAGTAGATCTTAAGTGTTTTCACCACACAGAAAATGTGAGATGATGAGTGTATTAATTAGCTTGATTGTGGTGGTAGTCATTTCACAATGTATCTGCATATCAAATCATCACATTGTCACCTTAAATATATACAATTTTTGTTTGTCACTTAGACCTCAATAAAGCAGGAGGGGTGGGGATGATGAGAGCAGACAACCTTGCCTCATTGTTTTTAAGAGAGAAAGTATTCTAGTTCTGTTCTGTTATTAGTTTCCTGAGAGTTGTTTGTCATTAATGGATGTTAAATTTCATCAAGTGCTTTTTCTGTATCTTTTGAGATGATCATTTGTTGTCTTGTTTTTAGTCTGTTATAGTAAATTACTTAGATTGCTTTTCAAACATTACGCCGACCTTGAGTTCCTGAAATAAATCACAGTTGGTCGTTTTTTATCTACTGCTGGATCTGATTTTTTAATATTTTGTTGAGGATTTTTTTTTTTTTTTGTATATAATCATAAGGTATATCAGTCTGTAGTTTTCCTATAAAAGACATGTTCAGGTTTTGGTATCGGTATGGATGGCCTCATAAAATATTTGTCTCTTTTTCAGGAAAGTGTGTAGAATTGGCATTATTTCTTCCTTACGTGTTTTGTAGAATTCACCATTGAAGTCATTTGGGCCTGGAGTTTTTTGTTTTTAAATATGAAATCAATATCTTTAATAAATATTGAGCTATTGAAATTGTTTTCTTCAATAAGCTTGGTAGTTTGTGCCTTTCAAGGACTTGATTTGTTGAATTTATTTGTATAAAGTTGTTTGTAATATTTCTTTATCATCCTTTGTATTTATTGGAGCTGTAGTGATATTTCCTCTTTCACTGTTGATTTTGTTTTGTAGGTCGTTTTTATTTCTAGTAGGTCTGGCTAGAGATGTAAATTTAATTGATCTTTTTAAAGAACTGTTTTTCAGTTTTATTGATTTGTCTTTGTTTTTTAATTTGGATATATTGTTACCTTTCTATAATTGGTTCTGGTTTAATTTTTTTTATTGTGTGAGAACAAACTATATGATTGTAATTTTAAAAAATTTATTACATTTGTTTATGCCCCATTATGTGGCCTATCTGGTATATTCTGTGTGCCCTTGAAAAGAATGACTAACTTGGGCACATTTTTCTATAAATGTCAATTAGATCTCATCAGTGGCATTTTTCCGTTCTTCCTTATTGATTTCCTATCTTAATTGGGAGAGCAGTTGAAGCCTCCAACTATAATTGTAAATTTGTCTGTTTCTGTCAGTTTTATCAGTTTTTGCTGCTTGCATTGTGAAGCTCTGTTGCTAGTTCTATATGCAATTAGGGAACTGACCCTTTTATCAGTATGTAATATATAATATCCTCTTTGCTCCGAAATCTGTTATGTCTTAATATAGTTACTCTAGCTTGCCTTTTTTTAGTTTCTTCATGGCATATCTTTTTTCATTTTTTAACTACCTATATCCTTATATTTGAAGTGAATTTCTTGTTAGTAGCATATAGTTTGGTCACTTTTTTCTCTCCTCCTGACAATCTCTGTTTTTTAATTGGTATGTTTAAACCATTTGCTTTTCATATAAATATTGGTATGCTTGTATTAGGCCTGTTGTTTTCTTATTTGTTCCTTCTGGTTTTCATTACTCAGTTTTTCTTTTCCTGCTTTTTATTGGGTTATTTGTGTATTTTAAAGTATTTCATTTTAATTTACCTAACATGAATTTTATTATTTCTTTGTATAAATTTGTGTAGTGGTTGCTATAGTGATTACAATAAATATTGTGAGCCCAGAACCTACCTATGTATTAAATATTTAATATTTGTTGATTGAAGTAATATTTTTGGAATCTTGTGAGTTGTTGTTAGAGCCGAAATTTTCCAAGTAAAGTTTTTGAAAAACAGCACAAGCTTTTTTTAACATGCCTATTAATATAATAGTATTGCCGTGTATAATTTTCTCAAAAAATATTGATTACACTTCTTTGTTCACCAATAACTGCTTGATTTACAAAGGAGATACTGCTTTAACTTTGATGGCTTCTAGTTACCCAGAAAACTAGAGGTTCAATATTAGCCTAGCGAAGGTGGCAAGAAATGTAAAAGTAGTCCTCTTTTTCTTTTCAGTGACAAGCTGAATGGACTCGAACAAGAGAACTTTAATTAGAAACTCAAATTATTCAATAAAAACTTGTTTTAGGTTAAGATAGCTTCTCTGAAAAAATAAATTATCTTATGGAGACAGAGAAAACCAAATTGTACTATTGCAAATTGTACTACATTGCATAAACAGCAGGTTTTATTGTATACATATACAAATAACTCTTATATATCCATTCTTTACAGATCCAGGATGAGAAGACTGATAAAAGAAGAAGCTAGCTGAAGAGCTATATAAGATGCCCAAATCTGGGTTCACAAAACCAGTTCAGAGTGAAAATTCTGACAGTGACAGCAATATGGTCGAAAAACCATATGGAAGAAAGGTATATGATTATACTAAAAATTTGTTGACTTTCTTGAAACTGGGAAAAGATTCCCAATTTAGTATTTTTAATCATTACTCATAAAATAAAACATATGGATGCCAGATAAATCCAAACCATTTATCTAAGCTCTTTGGGAATAAATTGGGTTCTGTGGACAAAGATTGTTCTTTATTCCCTAAGATAACACAGTTACTAAGATCGTACAATTACTTAAGAAATACTTGTTGGGATGAAGGGGTGGAATCCAAGACCTCACAGTCATTCAGCATTTCTTTCCCCACTCTCTGACCACTGGTAGCAAAATACACATACACAGTAACTGTTCCATTTTCCATGTCTATAACCTTAGGTGGATTTACACAACTTTCCCACCTTCAGCATGTGGGTGTGTGCATGTGTCCCTCTCTCTCCATCTCCCTCCCCACTCCCTATAATAGAAGATAATGCTTTATAGAATTGTTGTGACAGTGAAATGACATAAGTATTGTGTTTAATACAATGCTTGGTGCATAGTAAGTGCTCAATTAATGTTAACAGTTTTTGTTAGTTAGACATCGCCAGTGACCTGTGTTTCTATCTTTTTACATCTATCTTTCTTCATTCCTATTCAGTTTCAACCCTCAGAACCTTCATTTAGACTCTGCAATTGCCTTCTCATTGATCTCACTATCCCTAGTCTCTCCTTTATCTAGTTAGTCTTACACATTATCTTTGAATTTTTCTTTTTTGTTTTCTTTTTTTAAGTCTTTTTTTTCCCCCTAAGCCATTTTCTTCTTGAAAGACATCTGGAATTTTTCCAATTTTTGGCTTATATGAGTAAAGCTGCTATGAACATTTGTATACAAATCTTTTATTAACAGCTTTATTGAGGTATAATTAATGTACCATAAAATTTACCCATTTACAGTTCAGTGATTTTTAGTAAACTGAGTTGTGCAGCCATCATTACAATCCAGTTTAGACCATTTCCATCATGCTAAAAGATTCTCATGCCTATTTACAGTCAATCAGTCCCCATCCCAATTCTCAGACAACCCTAAATCTGCTTTTAAAATCAGGAAGTGTAAGTTTCCAACTTTCTTTTCAAAAATCGTTTTGTCTCTTTAGGATCCTTTGCATTTTCATATGAATTTTAGGCTTAGCTTGTCAAAAAACAAAAACAAAGCAAAACAAAAAAAAAAGCCTGCTGAAATTTTAATAGGGATTTTACTGAATCTGTAGATCACTTTGAATAGTATTGCCGTCTTAACAATATGTCTTCCAATCCATCCCCACAGAATATATCTCCATTTATTTAGATCTTCACTTTCTCTAAGTAGTGCTTTGTAGTTTTCAGTGTACAAATCTTGCACTTCGATTGTTAAATTGTTTATATATTTTTTTTATTTTGGATGCTACTGAAGATAATGTCTTTTTGGATTTTCATGGCTAGTACATAGAAATACAGTTGATTTTTACATGGTGATCTTATATTCTGTGACCTTACTAAACTCATTTATTGGTTCTAAAATTGGATTCCTTAGGATTTTTTACGTGTGAGATGAGGTCATCTGTATATAAAGATAATTTTACTTGTTTTCCAATATGGATATTTTTATTTATTTTCCTTGTTGACTGTACTGGCTGGCAATCTCTGCCTTTTGATTGCAGTGTTTAATCTACTCACATTTAATATAATTATTGGTAAGATTGGATTTATATCTGCTGTTTTGCTCTAAGTTCTTATGTTTCATGTCTTTTTTTGTTTCCCATCTATGCTGCCTTTTTAGAAAATATTTTTCAAGAATATATTTTTCAGTACTATTTAAATTTCTGTGATTTTTTTTTGAAAAAGTATATTTCTTGAATTAATCTTAAAATGTTGATCTAGGATTATGTAATTAAGATTACATCTACATTTGTTATTAACCTAACAACAGAATTATAATTACTGTATTATACAATCTTCTAAAGAAGTAACGAGAAAATTATTTTTACCTGCAGTTTTACTAACTTGGACATTCTTAATTTCTTCCTATGGATTTAAGTTACTGTCTGGTGTCATTTCCTTCCAGTCTAAGAATTTTTCTTAGAATTTACTGTAAGGCAGATTTTCATCTATGATTTCTCTCAGTCTTCATTAATCTATGAATATCTCGATTTTTACCATTTTTAAAAAAACAGCTTTATTAAACTATAGTTCACATGCCATACAATTTGCTCAAAGTATAAAATTTAAAAGTTTTTAGTGTAGTAATAGAGTTGTGCAGTCATCACTGCTATCAATTTTAGAACATTTTCACCCAAAAAAGAAACCCTGTTTACCCATTACCAGTCACTCCCCCATTCTGTGCCCAATTATTACAGCCCTAGGCAACCACAAACCTACTTTCTGTCCATATAGATATGCTTATTCTGGATATTTCATATAAGTGAAGTTATTCAATAAGTGATCTTTTGTGACTATTTGCCCTTATTTTCAAAGGATAGTTTTTGCTGGATACTAGAATTCTTAGTTGATTTTTTTTATTAGATTAAATGTCATCCCATTTTTTTTCTTGCTTTAAATGTTTCTGATGAGAAGTCAGCTGTTAACTGTATTGTGCCCCTGTCCTGCTGAATTTTTTTTATTTCTGTCCTCTCTTCTGTCTTTAAACAATTTGTAATGTGTTTAGGATCTTTTTGTGTTTATGTTATCTAGGATTTTTTGAGCTTCCTGGATCTGTAGATTTTTTTGTGAAATTTGGGATATTTAATTTTTTTGGCCATTTCATCTGCTGTTGAGCCCAAAATCTTTTACAATAGGCAATAAGTCTACCTGACTTTTGCCCTAAAGGGAGAAATTATTTATTATACTGCATAGTAAACATATCTGCCTTTTGCTCTAGAGGGAGACACTGTATCTTCCAAGGCTTTCTATGCAGATATCATGAAAATATAGTCCAGAACAAAGGGAATTAGTGCCTCTGCTTGCAAGATGGGCAGAAATACAAGGGAGCCATGCCATTACTCACAGATAGCCATTAACATTTGGTTTATATCCTTCTAGAGTTTTCTCTTTACATATATACATATATATAGTTTCTCTTTTTTTCTAGGTAATTTTTTACTACTTTTTTCTATCTTACTGAATTGGTAAAGGCTACCAGTACATTGTTTAATAGCAGCAGTAATAGAAGGTCCTTCTTGTCTTGCCATTCATTACTGTGTTTGAGTGCTATTGTAGGTTATTGAAAGAATAACATTAATTTAAAAGACAAAATATTTAAAATAATAAAATTGTCATATACTTTATGTCATGAATATGGAAGAATGTGCCAGTGACTCTATTCTGAATCTCCAGAATATTTATATCATTTGGTAATACAGAAATTTCAAGACAAACAGAAGTAACTAATTTTGTTTGAAAGTTACTTTCCCCACATCTGAAAATAACTTTTAAAGTATTAAGAATATCATAAAACCCTTTGTTTAAGTAACACTTCCAAAAACAGTTTTATTTTACAGAGAACAGAACAGGTTGGTGGCAGTTATAAATATTCACACTGATCACCATATTGCACCAGAGAGCATGATCAATATATTTTCGAGAAAATTTTCTGTTTAACATGTTATCAGATTGGTTTAACTTGTTTTATGGCACAGAACAGTATCTTTACTTACACAGGTACAAGGGAAGGATAAAGGATATCTTCATGTTTTTCTTAGATTCTTTTATTAATAACAAAGATTCATATTTGTAAAGCAAGTCTTTAGAATTTTGTTGGTATTAATCATGCATTTTTATGTCTGATGTTTTGACATCTTGAGCCTTGCTGACACTGGGGAGACTGCCCCTCCCAGGGCTAGTCAGTTCCTAGAGATAGTAAACAACTCACTTGTGACCATGCCTTTCATATGCAAACCACCAAATCGAGAGTCCATCCCCAACCGCTAACTTTATTCAGCTCTTATTCTCTGGGCCACTATCCCCCTGCCCTAATAATCATCCCAGAGCCAGTTACCAGATAATAAGAGAAGCAGCACATTATACCCCCAGAGCCTGCTGAAACCACAGTAAAAGCTTTTGCCCACATTTTTCTCCTTTCCTTTGGCCTCCTGATCCACCTTGGTGTTTCCCCATATTGCCCTGCATGTTTTGTCATGCCCCCTCTTCTTGGGAACTGTGAGTAACAAACTGTTTTTAACTAGTAGTGGTCTCCTGATCTATTGGCCTCATCATACCTGAATAATAATAAAATCTACATTTTAATGCAACTTTATAAGCAAAATGCATGCCTGTGAAGCTCCATTTCATTGGCAGAGTGGAAAAACAGGTTAAGAGCATTTTACTTTATAACTGGGGAGTAAATAATATGAGGCTTTTGTTCTTCAGTAATCTTTACCAGTTAAGATATAGGAGAGTCACATTCTCTTCTTGATTTGCTAATTTATCAAGAATGAATGTATAGTCTATTCAGATAATGATGTCACCTATTAAGGCATCATGTTTTTCTTTATTGTTTTGATACAATGAATTATAAGATTTTCTAATAATGAACTGTTCTTTGGATGAACCCTGCTTGCCTTTGATACATTATCTAAGATACTAAATTTGATGTTACAGTTTATTTAGGACAGTTTGCATTTATTTCATAAGCAATTTCGTGTATCATTTGTTTCATACTCTTTGGTATCAGTTCTAGACATGAAATGGATTGGGTAGCTTCTCATTTTTAATGCTGTAGCATTGTTTATATGAAATGGAAAATATCTGTTCTTTGGATTTTTTTGTATTAAGTCTCTTGTAAAATCTGGGTGAGGTATGTTTTTTAAACATAAAGCTTTGGCTATGGACTTATTATCTTCTCTCATCATTGGTCTATTCAGATTTTCTATTTCATAAACTAATTTTTAGAAATGCATGTGTTCTGAGAACATAGCATTTTCCAGGCCTTAAATTTTTAGTGGTCTAAAAATGAATACAGTGTTCTTTTGTAACTTTTTAACATCTCTGGGATTGTTAGGTCTCAATTCCAATCTTTATTCTCTTCTCTCTCATTTTCATGATTAGACTCAACCGAAAGTTTTATTCTATTGCTCTTTTAGAATCACCTTTTGGTTTTATTGATAAATTCTACTTTTTTAAAAAAACTCAATATTTTTTATGTCCTTCCCTCCCTTCTTTTAGTTTCTTTTCTGTCTTGGGTTGAAAGCTAGTGTCTTCTGCAGTCTAAGTCTGTTTCCGATTTGCTTCTGAGAATCTCTACAATTATGTCTGTTTATGATAGTTTGGGGACTGTTGTTTTTAAGCTCTCCTGCAAAAGAGTTGTCATTATAGCCCAGTTTAGATGTGCTGTACCAATTCAGATTTCGGATTATAAGATATTGATAATAGCTGTAGACCACAAGACTAGCATACTTCACCTGAATGAGTGGAAACATGGTATTAATAAAACATAATCTGTTTAATTCAACCCAGGATTGCTTTTTCAAATATTTATTTGTTCCTTGGTGATATCTCTATCATACTTAGACATAAAGTTCTGTTATATTCAAGATATTGTTTTACTGTTTTAAAATTTTGTTAAGTAAAAGGGAAATATGAAACAAGTTAGAAAAATGTTATTATTGAAACTGGTCTTGAGTACATTGAGGACAATGATGGTTTCTAATACCCCCTTTGCATTTTTGCATGTTTGAAAATTTCCTTTATAAAGTGTTTTTTAATAACTGTATTGCTTAGCTAATATTGTTAAAACTTTATTCATATTTGATTTTTTAATAGAGTAAAGACAAGATTGCATCCTATAACAAAACTCCAAAAATTGATCGAAGTGATGTGGGCAAGGAGATGAAAGAGAAATCGTCCATGAAACGTAAACTTCCTTTTACCATTAGCCCATCAAGAAATGAAGAACGAGATTCAGACACAGGTAGAATAATTTGTTGTTTTCTGGTAAAATCTTAATCATCTTTTACTATGGTTTTCCTCACATCATTCTCTTGCACCTGCTTTTACAGAGAAATTTTTGTATTTCAGTATTTAAGATTTATCATTTTGGGGCAGAAATTCATAAAGTTCTCCCCAAACATGATTTCTAATCAGAGATAAAAACAATTTGCTTTCTTCTTTATTTTTCTTCATGTTTATTACAAATCAGTTTCAGGACTTAATTTTTGAAGAGCATTTCAGTGATGAAATTTACTCAATGATAGGAAGCATAGGTATGGTAGATTTGAGAAAAAAAAATTGTTTTTGTGGACACATTATTGACCCACCAAAGGAAAAAAAAAAAGGTATTTTAGATTCAGAAATACTTATCCCACCCCCAGAAAAAAAATTGAGGCTAACTGCCTAAGTTCAATTCATAGTACTTTTTTGTCAAAATTCTTATATATCAGAATTAGCTAGTGGTAATAAGGTTCTAATCAGTTATTTATAATAGATTAGAACCTTATTACCACTATCTAATAAATTACTAGATTGTATTTTAGCCCTGAACTAATCATTTCTTGAAACTAATATAAACTAATATAAATGTTTGTTATGTATTTATCATAATTGTTTTATCCCTTGCATGAAATATTAATAATGAACTGTTCTTGAGAATGTTTTTCAGCTTCATTCACAAAAAGTTAGTGTTCCATTCTGAGTTTATGTACGGAGATTATATTCTACTTAGAGCATTCTAGCCATCTTAATCATCAATATGGAAATGATCTTGACTCTGAAATCTTTGAAAATACCCTAAAAACTTTTTAAATGTCCTCTGCTAACATAGCTTTAGAAAATACTTGATTTTTAATATGCAATTTTAGTAGTAGGCAGATAGTAGGTCTCTTAGCTGAACTAGAAATTGTTCTTAAACACATGACATTTTTAAATCTTGAAAATTACTCTCTTTTTGCAGTAATTAAGAAATTGTGCGCTTTGTCCATTTTAAGATATATTGGCTTCTTCTAGAGATTTAGAATCTTTTCTGAAGCATGACTTCTTATTTTTAAGCAGTGTTCTCAAGCTACTAATAGGTCAGTTAGCTAAGAAGAAGGTGGTTATATGCCTTTAGATTTATAAGATTTAACTTATATTTTTCCCCTGGAAGTCCTTTTGCTAATCATTTTTAAAGTACTTATATTAAACAAGTTTTGTTTTCTAGCAACAGTAATACTTCTACTAGTAGTTTGAAGAAATAATTTAGATAAGATCAAACAGTGTTAACATATTTTTGGAAATAAATAAGGTTTCAAAATAATAAAGTTCCCAAGAGAGTTTTTGTTATTAGTTCAGGTGGATTATTTGTCTCTTATTTAGAATAAAATTAAGGAGAAAGTGTTAATTAGGGAGACATGAACTTTAGGCACTGAATAAACATTAATTGACATTTTAATTGGATTATATACTTTTCTCCCCTACAATTTTTCCACTTACTGAATTTAGTGGGATATTTAAGCTCTGTCTTTAACACTGTTTCATAACAAACTGATTTTTCTTTCTGGAAAGGTTACATGCTAGTGCTAAACAAAATTTTGATGGATTTAAAAATAAATATTTTTTTGATAGGATGAATTTATAAATTTTAGTAAATAATAGATGAAAGCTTTAATTTTGTGTGTGCATGCGTGCACGCATGCACATATGCAGCATTAAGAAGGATTTCCCTAGGCCCAAAGCAAAATGTTTTATTTACAGTTCAGCTGTCTTATTTTCATAATTGAAAAAAATAAAATGCAGATTACTATTAAGTGATATTTTTATATAAAAGATAATTATTTACCAAACCCCATATCTGACATTGATCTTTTTATAGAGTGTAGTATATTTTAAAATATTAGCTGAAATTATAAAGGAAGATACAGAAGGGAGAAATATTCACAGCATATATGACAACCCTTACCTTAATATAGTTAGTATTTAAAGATGTAAATGTGAAGAGAAAAATACAATAGTGTAAAAATGGACAAAAGATACAAGCAAGTAGTTCAGAACAACACAGTTACAGTCAGCAAAGAAATATATAGAAGAAAATCAGTAGTAATCAAAGAAATAAAGTTTATAATGTTTGACAAAATTGTTGTTGGCCTAGATCATACCAAGTGGTCCCTGGTTGGAAATAGAGCTTGCTTTATTTAGTAGGTCTTAATTATAGGAGTACCTTGTGGGAAGAAAATATGACAACATATATCAAAAACTAAAAGTTAACATTTGACTTATTCTTTGGCATTTATTCTGTATAAATTACTGACAAAGGTAAAAATTATCTTCAGGTGTGTTTATCTAGCTTTATTTATAATAGCAAAAAAAGAACCAAATAGTGTCAAATTTATATAGGATTTGTTAAATTATGAAAAATCCAATGAAGAAATATGATTTTACTTTTAAAAATAACATTGTATAAGAGTATGCAATATGGAAAGATGTTCATAGTATATAAAGTGAAAAAACAGGTTACAGGATAATATGTACTGTTTGGTTGCGTTGAAAGTCATAATCTGTATATTTACACATATCTGTATGTGCACATAGGACAGATATTAACACACATATGGAAAGATGAGATCGTTTAAAAGCCTAAACCTGTGGGTGTATTATGGGTCCAAAACAAAAATGTAAATATTATAAAACCCAACTTAGTGAAAATAATAGAATGAGGGGTAGAGCCATTTGCAACGACATGAATGGACCTAGAGGATGTTGTGCTAAATGAAATAAGTCAGACATATACCATATGAATTCACTTATATGAGGAATCTAAAGAACAAAATGAACAAACAAACAAAATTAAAACACTCATAGATAGAACAAACTGATGATTGCCAGATGGGAAAGGGGGTGGTGGGCTGGGTGAAAAAGGTGAAGGGATTAAGAAGTACAAATAGGTAGTTAAAAAATAGTTACAGGGATGTAAAGATATTCCCCATCATGGAGAATATAATATAGTCAATAATATTGTAATAACTATGTATAGTACCAGGTGGGTCATAGACTAATTGGAGGGATTGCTTTGTAAATTATATGTCTAACCACTATGTTGTACACCAGAAACTAATATAAAATAATACTGAATGTCAATTCTAATTGAAAAATAATAAAGAATGGGAAAGGGAATAAAGAGAAAATGTTAATAGTGCTACTCAGTTCATAATCTCTCATACCAAGGAATTAACTGATACTGTCTAAAACTAAAATATATAGTTTTTTAAATGATTGCTTAAAATTTTTAATTTTATTTAAAATTATATTTTTATATATGTGTGTGTTTATATTTTAGTATATGATATTTTTGACAGAAGGAGCAATTCCTTTAGCTTTTTTAAATGTTAGATTAAAATAAAATTTATAGCTTTTTATTTAAAAATAGCACATGTGTATAATATTTTTCAATTCTTACATAAATCTATTTCTCTCTCAACTACTCTTTTATCTTTAGAGGGATACTTGGAAGGATGTGCACCAGATATTAACATTTTATTTCCAGGATTTGGGATGATATATTACTTTCTTTGTATACCTTTGTATAGCTTGAATTTTTTTAAATAATGAACATACTTTTATAAAATGCAGTCATTACTTTTTTTAAAAAAGATACTCATACTATCCAGGGAAGGCTCAGTGATCCCCAAAATCAGCAATAATGTCAGCAATGGGATGAGTCATTCTTAGTCTTTATTTTGAGATACCCTAGTGTGTCTTAAACTTTCTACATTCTTTTTTAATACTAATTTTTCAAAAGATAATACTTTCTCAGAAATTAATTGCTTGATTAGGCAGGCAGAAGTCACAATTTTTTCATCTGTAAAAGTACATATAATAATATCAACTTAGAGAATTGTTACTTTTAAGTGTAAAATCAGTTTGTGATGCCTTAATTAAAACAGAAAGATGACTAACACTGGCTTAAATAGATAAGGATTTTCATTTTAATTCAGTATGCCTAGGCATAGATCGTCCACAATTGGTATAGCAGTTTGATAATGCCATCAGTATCTGGGCTCTTTGCATCTTTCTGCTCTGCTACCCTTAGCTCATGCATGGGCTGTCCTTAAGCATTTTGCTTTATACTCACAAGAAATCTTCCTGTGCAGAAAATGGAGAGGAAAGACCAAGGACAGAGTATCTTTCTCCCAGTGAGATTTTGCCTTTTTACTGATGAAACAACCTCCCTAGTAACTTCTGCCTGCATCTCATTGGTTAGGCTACCCTAGTTGATGGGGAGTCTGAAAAGCCAAATACTTTTAGGTGGGCATATTGCACCCTAATCAAAATCAGAATATTCCTGGTAAGAAGAGGCAAATGAATATTGGATAGGCACCTTACAATCCTGCCATTATATAGTATAAAGTTTTTAGCACAGTTATTAAGAACTGATGACTACTGTTATCTTTAATAGTTATTAATGTTTCTACCTAAGTGAACTTTATTTCTGCACAGTCATAAAATCATACTTTCTTTCCTAGTCTAATGGCAACAAAGGGAAAGCTACAGTCCTTTGACTCAAAGTCTCTTCTTGGCCTCCAAACTAAATTTGCAGTTACTGTGTTACAAGTAATGCCATCAAGAACATCTTTGAAGATGTATTATTATTATACCCTAAATTATATTTTTCTTTTCATTTCCAGGAGTAGGATTACAGAGTTAAAGAGTTAAACATTTCTATGATGTTTCTCCAAAATGATTAGATACAAAGCCTCTGGCAGTAGTATATGAATATTCTTTAACCTCAGACAGCATTGGGCACATGTTTTTCTTTAGGTTTGATAGGTCTGATGTTCTATAGAGGTAAACGAGTAGTATTACTACGTCATTTTAGTTTGTATGTTTAAATAGATAAAATATCCTTCACTTTTTAAAAATGTTTGTTTCCTCTTAGTAAGCATTATTTATTTGCTTAGTAATTTTCTTTTGGCATATGTAAATAATGTGGTATGAGAAAATTCAAAGAGTTATAGTATTATCTGTTCCCACAGTCCATAGTGACAGTTGTAGAGCATGTTCAGATGTTATAAACTAAATCTTGTCTGCCATTCATCCTGTAAGTTCTATTTTCCTGAGGTTTTAGATGCCATTAGAAGATTTACCCTATTTAATAAGACTCAAATGAATTTGGAGAGAAGAACTCTTTGAAATAAGAAAACAAATATACTTTTTCTGGTAACTGTTAAAGTAGCAGATAAAATCAGTGCTTTATTTAATCACCTTTTGGTGATTTTTATGAAGATTATTTATTACTGATTTTCTTCCATCCTTTCCCCTTGATATTTATTATAAAATATTTCAGCCATATAGTGCAAACCTTTTTAATCATTCTTGGTATTTTTTTCTTATTCTCCTGTAACCCAGAACAGCATATTGTCTTAAAGACAGCTTTTAAAATACAGCTAAAGAACATTTCAGGGAGAGAGAATTTGTTTTGTTTAGCACTCAGTTTTTTACAAAAACATCAATAAGTAGCAATAGTCGCATTATAGTCTAATCTCAGTGTAGCACAGAAAGAAGTAGTTGAATAAAGGAACAGGATATGGAAGCTTTTAATTTTCCAACTTCTCATTTAATCCTTATAGAATACACATTCAAATGTCCCAAATATAAACATACTTACTTGAGTAAACTCCAAAATGGTATGTGGGGTGAGGGTGGGTTGATTACTTCTAAAGGAAGTTTTGGATAAACTGTTTTACAGTTTCCTTATGTTAATGAATAATTAAAAGTTCAGTTTATCCACTATTTTAATCTGTCACAATAATATCAGTTTTCAGTAATCCATTCAATTTGTTTTGTTGGCACAACTTCCTGGTCGCCACTTTTTCTTTGCTATGTAATCTGTGGGGGCCATTTTTAAATTTTCGCTGGTCTTTAAATGAAATTTCAAATACTCTTCATGGAATTCTTCTAGTTGCTGATTTAATGTGTTCATTTTGAAATATAAGTGTTCATTCAAAGGAATTCAGTCCATTCACTCACTTTCTTTAGAATTGGTCTAAATCTTATTAATTTCCCTTTCAATTGAGGGAGCCTTCTTATCACTAAATTTTTAGGCTTATCTTTGAAATTTCAAATAATTTCAAATAAAGGGGTTACTTGTCCTCTAAATTTTTTAATGCTTTTGTTTCCTTATACCTAATTGAACTCAATAATGTCTATAATGATCTTGGAAAGAAAAGTATATGTCAATAAATTGAGAATATGAATATCAGAATAATATTGTGAGTTAAAATGGCATATTGTTGATGAGTAAAAATATCTGCTCTGGCCATATTACCAAAGTCAGTTCTTCATATTCTTATTTGTTTGTCTTGAATTGTTAGACAAAATTTCATATTCTTAGCTGATAAACTTATTTTGATTTTGGTTGCTTTTTCTATGAAGTCTTCAGTAGTGGTCGGTGTAGTAATTCATACCATTTGAAATGTGTATAATTTATAGAAAAATCTGTGGTCTAGAATGATACTGCAATCCAAAGTATTCTATTATCTTTTGTGTAATTTTAGCCCTCTCAGAACAAAAAGTCCACTATTCAAGTTTTCTAAAGACAAATTCTAAACAGAAAAAAAGGTGAGAGAGTACTACATCCTTTATCATTATCCAGAGAGTGAAAAAACATATAGCCCCAAAGATCATGATATATTTTAATAAGTAGCATCAGTAGTATCTATTGCAGACTGTATGGTTGACTTTCTTTAATATTCTAGTTGAAGAAATTGAAATCTTAGGTATTGGCCAAACCTGTGTTTTAAATGTACTTCTGGCTTTACCCTAAAAATAACCTTTTGAGAAAACAATGAATTATCATTGACTAACTAGTAGTCTTCTGAAAATTGTTGGTTTGTTGAATTCTGCATTTCCCTTCGTGTGCTTTTTTCTTCTGTCTCTTCTCATTCTGTAGATTCAGATCCAGGACATACAAGTGAAAATTGGGGGGAGAGACTTATATCTTCTTACAGGACATACTCAGGTAATTAGATTATCAGAGGCACATGTTTAGCCAGTGGTTTGTCACATTTACCATTATTGTACTATAAATACCTCTTTTCAAACCAGTATACTCTTTGGTTGAATAAGTGAACTACATGATGATACCCAGTTTTCCAGCTTTTGTTTGAGATATCCAGTGGATCACATCCAACACATTATAAACACACAACTACTGTATATTGCCACTCCAGTGTTGTATAGCACAACATGGGGCACGATTTGCATCGGAAATATTGTGAAAGTCAACCCCTTGGAATTTTTCAGTGCAGGGACTCTTATGGGAAGATACCTAAGGTGCTTAGTCTATTTTGCTGTATACTAAGTGTTGATTTTGATAAAGTGTTGTCTTACTCTTCAATTATGCAGTGTTTATTAAAAAAAAAATTTAGAAAATTTTCAAGTTGAACTCTCTAGCCAATTGACTTTGCTGCCCATGTTGAATTAAAAAGTGAGTTAAAAAAACATTTCCTGGAGAAATGCCATTACCATTAACTGTTGGAACCTCTATTCAGGCATGGCCAGGTGTAATGCTTCTTAATTGCTCCAGACAGAAGAATACAAGAAAATGTAAAAACACTGTTATTTTAAAATAAAGAATAAATATATTTTCTGGTATGCGAAAACTGAGTAGTTAAGTGTGTGGGGTTTTTTGAGGGTTTTTGTTTTTTTTTTTTTTTTTTTATGGACATATCCTTACTGCTGAATGTTTTTTAATATAAAATACTGTTTAGTCCCTGGGTATTTAAGTGTCCACTTTTCAGCATGTGACATTTAGCTTTATAATCTAAAATAAACCTTCTGTTTCTGGTATATTTGTATTTAATTTGTAAATTTGTGGGGGTTGTATAGAACCAAATAATTACTCTTAAAATTATCCTAAAAGCTATTAATTGAGCTGCTAAGCCATTAGTACTTGCTTATCAAAATTAGGGTGTGGGGTTATATTTATAATCAGCATTAAATTTAAAAGACTACACTTACTGTGGATTTAGGTGAACCTAAAATGGGAATCCTAAGTGCCAAGGTGCACCTGAAAGAGCTATATGTGATGAAGTCATCCATCATCTGAGTATCCTTGCTGAAAGTGAAAAGATACAAGTACTCAGTCATTAGAGATTTATGTAGATATTTTAAAACCAGAGTAATGGCATTTTTTTCTCAGAATTGAAGTATACACACTGCAAATGTGATTGATTGAATTTTGTTCATCTGCATTTGAATTGTATCTTCACTGTTTCCTTACACAGCGACTGCTTTGTGGGACAATGTCATATTCTTTAGTTTTTGAGACACTAATAAATTTATGAACCAGTTTCCCAAGAAAAACAATTTGGTTTCCTCTCCTTAATATACTGTACACTTAATTGGAGTGTGACAGTGTTGAGCTTTCTGTTTATTCTGACAAGACCTGGAAAGAAAGCATTTTTGAGATTATAAGATTTAGATATCTCTATTTCTAAAGATCCTCTGAACCTTGAAATAAAGAATGCTGGATGATTGAAGGGTCCATTTCTGTTTTTATTTAGTCATAAGTGAGTAACTTGGATTTCTCTTTTAAAGTCTCTAGGGTAGCAGAGTGGAATTTCAAGTCTATAGTAGACTGTGTTAAATGAGTATATGTATCATATTCCTGTGTTTAAATTTTAAAATTCTGACCCATTATTCAGACATATAAATACATATTTGAGGTACTGAAACTCGAGAAGTACTTAACTTTTTCAAATATATACTATATGATCACCTTTTACTCGTGACAAGTCAAAGGAAACAAGTTCTTAAATAACCAGTTTTGTTGAATGCTTTAAACTTAAAAAAGCATGCTTAATATAACACTTATAATTTTTAAAAATGGTAGTTATCTCTAACCTGTCTTATACCAGCTACTATTCAGTTACCTTCTTTTCTTATCACTTGTAAAACATGAACTCAGACAAATAATTAACATCACTCAAAGAAAACAATAGAATTTGAATTGGATGCTGGTATCTAATTGGAATTTTTGCTTGAATAGTTGGAGTATTTTCAAAATGTAATATACCTTTGATTGTTTGGCAGCTTGGAATTCTAATAAGTCACTTTTTCTGTAATTGACTATCATTTACAGCACATTCTTCTTAAAACATTTTATTAAAATGCAATTAAAACCAAAAAAAATCACTTGTTTTGCAAATGAGAAAATAAAAGATAATTTTTTCTCAAATTTAAAAAATTAATTTTAGGGATTGATACTATGTGTTTTTTTTTTCTTTATTTTGTTTTCTCCAATTACTAAATTTTACAGATTTTCCTTAATGCATCTTTTCTACTTTCTATAAAATTTTCACACTTAAATACTTCAAATTTAGTTGAAAAGTACATTCATTATATTTAAAGATTTGTTATTCAAATGGAACACCCTTAATGGTTCCTCATTAAATACAAGAGAACCAAAGTTAACAGAACATTATTAGGAGAAAGTGTATGTTTCAGAAAAAAATAGGCTTCTCCAAAAGACCTGTTTAGGGCTTATAATAAATTTAGTAAGTTAGGTGAAACACTGCTGAAACTAAATTGGATCATTAATAATAATGAAACTGAAAATAAAATTATACATGAGAACTGTTAATAAAGACTGACTTAAATAAATTTTGAAATTTTTTGTTTCATGTAAAATCAAATAATAAATTGGACAATTTAGGAGCTTTTGAATTTTGAGTGATTTGTGGGCAACAGAGTTTAAATATTAGGGCCTCTAATTTGTCTAGTTCATTAGGATGCCAGTATATTCTAGTTAAGTAGTATACTATAAGAATTATTAAAGTTTTTTATGCTTTAAGTAATAGCATTTAATGATAAGTAATATCAAACTTTTATTAGTTTCTTGAAGTTTACTAATAAATGCTTATCTCCTAGAGTAGTCTAGCTGCAGGTCACATCTTCCTAAAAACACTACAGTATTGATGACTAAGTGTCACTCATTTTTGCTATGTGTTACATTTATTTTAAAATTTTATTTATATTTTTAGTTTGGTAGCCCCTTTCTTCAGGGACCCTTAAACCTGGATCAGTAAGTCCCAGATATTTGTATAGGGTTTTCTAAGAAATAGATGCCTAGGCAGTTAATAGGCATACCGTTTGCATTAGCTTTCCTAGGGCCACCTGAATTAATTCCCAGAGAAGTCCTAAAGAAAGAACAGACATCTGCATCTCTTCAGCCTGTGTAATCCAGTTCCATCTGAATTTCCTCCATCTTAATGGGGAATGCTAGTTGCATTGCCGAGGGATTTCCCAATTAGCTGAGTCTGGGAGCTGACTTTATGATGGATCAGATCTCTCTGAAAAATCCTTAGGCATTTTTGGATATTTGCAGGACCTCTGTTAACCCCTACCCACACCCAACCCCCACCACATACACAACGTAGAATCTTTAATTTGCTTGTTTTTAGCTTTGGTTAATATCATTCCTTGTTCAACTTTCCTGTGACTGGAATAAAAATGATTTGGTGCTTTTTTTTTTCCCCCAGTATTTACTCTGTGTATTTAAGACTTGTCTTGAATATTTATCTTAGAAGATTTCATAAATTATTAGTGGAGTTAGGGAATAATTTGATGGAACATTGCTATATATGTTTAACAGTAATTAAGAATAAAATTGTGAAGAGAAGTTTCAAAGATGTAATACTAAGGAATGTTTGAAATGTTATTGAAGATGTTAAATTCTAATAAAACAAATCATTAAGATACAAAGTTTACGAGGAATAAATTTCCAAATATTTTCTGACAACAATAGAGTTAATATATTTTTTTTTCAAAGCATTCAGGAAGAAAATTGCTTATATTAATATAAAAGTTCTAGTGCTCTTTTGTCTGCCTATTGCTAGTTCATAAACACATTTCTCATATACATGTATAACATCTATTTTTAAAAAGTCATCTTATGTTTTGCTTTTGAGTGCTCAACATTTGTTTCAGATTCTTTCACATTTATTAATAATTCCAGAGAAAGAAGGTCCAGAAAAGAAGAAAACAAAAAAGGAAGCTGGAAATAAGAAGTCCACACCAGTTAGCATTCTTTTTGGTTATCCACTTTCAGAGCGAAAGCAGATGGCACTTCTCATGCAGATGACAGCAAGAGACAACAGTCCAGGTGACATTTACCATTGCCGAATTCATTTTTGTTCTTAGTTTTCCTCAAATTCTAGCCTTGTCTTAACAGTTATCTTTAACTACTTCAAGTTTTTATTCTTGGATTTAGTCAGAATTTCTTATAACTTAAATTTGTAATTTTACATTTATTTGTGTGACAGTTGTTTATTGTCTGTATCCTCCATTAGATGAGAAACTATACAAGAGTAGAGATCTTTGTATTTAGTGGACATTAAGTATTTGTAAACTTAAGTGGTTAATTTAGAAATGGGTCAGTGAAATCTGTTGCCAAACTACATGCTTTTACCTCACTGAAGAATTTTTTTACCCCAGTTTCTATAAGCTGCTTCTAGGTATATAGTTTACTTTTCTATTCACTAACACCCTGCTGATAAACCGATAATTTTATCACATTATTACTTTTAGAAGCAAGAGTTTAATCCACATTTTATTGTTATTTTATTATTTTAAGATTTATTTTAAGATTTGCTAGGTTATTATGAAAGGAAAACATCTATAGTATATTATATAAATTTAGCTCATATTTTATATCACATTTCCAATTAAGATGTTGTGCTACATGTATGTATGCACGTGTGTGTTTATTCATGTACTGTGCCCTCCAAAAATAATTGAAGATGGCGTCACAGTGGACCAAAATAAAGAGGGAACAAATAAAACAACCTGTAATTTATTAAAAGGGGCTAAAAGGGTAGATAAAACCCTTTTATCTGGCTGAGATAGTTATTACTATTGAGTGTTGAATTTAGCTATGCATTCTAGCAGCTAATAATACAAAAAGGAAAACTTTTAAGTTGTATAATTCTCATTGATAACAAGAAAGTAAATCACTTTTGTCTAAAGAAAAAAATTTCTTTTGGCTCTGAGTTCAAGTTATCTTTATATAAGACTTTTAGGTAACAGTAGATGTTGTTAAAGCGCATCAAAAATGACACAATTTTTTCAGTGAACTTTTCCTGTATTGGCTTATTTTTTTTAAAACTGGGACAGCACAATAAAATTCTTAGTTTCTGTGTATCATAGTTCCCATCAAAACATGTGTCCTAATATCTGTCATTAATAAAAACATATTAGGGCAATAGCGTGTTGTTTTGGTTATACTCTCACCTTTCCACCCCCAACTTGGGAAAGAATATGGCCAAATTTAAGATGTTTTACAATGTTAAAACTTTGTTTCTATAAAATGTTGACTTCGAGTCACATTTATTAGATGGGAAGACTTTTAATTTTTAAAACTGATTTTTTTGTACCACAAGCTTCTAGCTTTCAAATAAATTCAAGAATTAATACAGTAAGGCAAAAATTATATCCAGTGACCTCCTCACCACTTGAGGGGCAATGACTATTAACAGTTTCTTCTAGAAATTTTCTAGGTATAAACATGCAAATATATATCTTTTGTTATTGTTTGCTCTTAAATATAAACAATATTATACTATAATACTGTTCTGCATTTGATTATTTAGGGTACATCTTAGTCAACTTTATTACTATATGTAGAACCAGAGTGGAAAGCTTTTGAAATATCAAGCTGTACACCAGCATATATGTATACTTTGAGTTTAAGATTCATTGTTATATCTGTTACATAATTAGTTTTCCATATTTCTGTTCTGTTTAACCTGGCTGCCATTATGGATAATAGTACTTTTGTGTGTGTGAATATTGTTTCGCTATGGCTAACAAAATTTTGTATGAATTGCTTGCAAGTTGTTTGAATTAAAAGATAGATTCTTTTTTAAAAGAAGTTAACAGATAATTTTCTTAAGTAATTTGACTATAAAGACGATAATTAAATTCATTTATTCATTCAACAGATATTGTGTATCACCATCTACCTACCAAGAAGTCTTCTAAACAGTCGAGATATAATGATGAATAAGATAGACAAGGTCCTTTCTCTTAGAATGTACATTATAGAAATACGTAGATTAGGAAGCTGTTAGTGACAAAATATACTTTAAAATGTAAAAGGTAAACCTTAAACCTTTTTTTATTGAGGAAAGGATAATAATACTTCAGTGCTCTAATTATGGCCATTGCAAGGAAATTACTATACTATATGCTAGAAAATTATTTTCCATAAACTTTTTTCTCTTAGAGCAGTTGTTTCTTTTAAATAGTGGTAAATTTCAGAATTAATTATTAATACTGCCTGATTAAGAAACCAATTTTGTTTTGTATTTCCCTCAGTCGTTATGAAATGGCGGAGGAAGACTTTGGACATCATCTAGTTTAACTTTCCTATTTTTGATAGAGACACTGAAACAAAAATCAAAGATGAGAATCAGAACAAAGCACTTTTTTTTCTCTTGCCACCCACTTTTAAAGGCCTTTTTTGACTCTCCTTATTTCATGTAGATCTTAAGTTTTATTTTTATACTAAAATCATCCATGACCTTAACTTGCACTTAATAACAGAATAGAACTCCAGTACTTTGTCTGAGTCAGAGATGTGAACTTAGTCTGCAGTGTTCATCTAGGCCTTAGAATAATAGCATAACGTGCCATGAAAACTACATTTTTTTGCAGCTTATCAAATTATCATTAAGCAAAGACTTTTAGGGTGCATACTTGTTACTATACTATCTTTTTAAGCCAATGTTATGAATTGACAGACTAAAACATTTTTTTTTCTATATTGGCTCATGGAATATTTAATAATCCTAACGAAAGATCTACTTCTTGTATTTGGGTCAAATTAATGTACCATCCAAGTCAAGTTTTGGATTGTTAGAGTGAGAAAGTATTCCCCCTGTTCCAAGAAATTAGCACATGACTTACAAAAAGCCTTTCAATGAATATACAAAGTATTTAGCCTAGCACTTTTGTTAGCTTTCTTCTTTCTTACAGATTCCACGCCAAATCATCCATCACAAACAACACCAGCCCAAAAGAAAACACCCAGTTCCTCATCTCGACAAAAAGATAAAGTTAATAAACGAAATGAACGTGGTGAAACTCCTTTACACATGGCAGCTATTCGGGGAGATGTGAAACAAGTCAAAGAATTAATAAGTTTAGGGGCAAATGTGAATGTGAAAGATTTTGCAGGTAAGACTAGTTATTAAAGCCCAATACACAGGAACAAAAATTTAAAGTTTATCATCTAAACAGCTCTGGTTACAATTTAATCTACATTTTTAATTCTTCTTACTGAAACAAGTTTTAAAACTGTACATTATTACCAAACTATTTTGGAATGTACACATAAAAGCCTGATCTCTGCTCAAATTCCATGTCAGTAATTACTTAAATTTTTAAATATTAAACTTAATTTTAGTTGACAGGTTATAATATAATTCTTTATCCAATATGGGTTCTATTCTAGATGAATTAGAGTTATATAGTGTCTTCAAAGTAGTTAATTTAATCAAATCTTTCACGAACATTTATTAACTTGAACATGAAAACTATAAAGGGATGGTGGTGGTGTTTTATTTTAATTAACTCAAATACTATACCAGTATGTTCTTACTGTGAAGAATTCAAGCAAGAAAATTAGCAAGAAACAATATAGAAATTCTCTTCAGTTTCACATACTACATTACCCTCACTCCCTCCCCTTAGTTTCTTTTCTACACAATTATTGTTAACAATTTAGAGGTTATATTTATGCATTTTCATTATCATATATATATAAAATGAACATTTTATATATATATACACATATATATAGGACTTTTTAAAAAATCGAATTATTTCATCTATACCTATCAGTCTGTAGTTCTACAACCTGCTTTTTTTTACTTAATGTCTTACAGCTATTTTTGTCAGTACATGCAAGTAGTTCTACTTCATTAATTTCGATGGCTGTATAATACTGTATAGTATGGATTCCATGGACAATGCTTTAGTGAACACTCTTGTAGAAATATCTTTATGTATAGTCACTGAAGGATTTTAGTATTTCAGTTAGAAGGGAAACAGCTAAATCAAAGGGGATGCATAGTCTTAAAATTTTGAAATCAGGCAAATGTGTCTCCAGAACTACTTTTATCAGTTTACCCTACCATCAAGAAAGAGTACTGTATGAAAGAGTATAGTATAGTACTCTTTCCTCACATCTTCACTAAAACCGGATATTATCATTTTAATTATTAATCTGACAATTGAAGAAAAGATCTCTAATTTGTATTTTCTTTATCAGTAGTAACAGTGAATATTCCTTCTCATGCATATTATAAATTAATATGTATTCCCTGAATCACCAGATCCAGTTCTTTGCCTATTTTTCTTAAGGTTTGGTAGTGTTAATATGTAAGAAAGAGCCCTTCATTTTAGTGTAGATTTTAATTCTCTATTAAACATGTGAAGATTTTCACTGTCTGTGGCTGTGTTTGAATTTTCATTATAGTCGTACTAAAATTTTTTTTATGTAATCATATCAGTTATTGTTTTCATTTATGTGTTCTTTGGTACTTTTTTAAGAAGGCCTTTCCTACCCCTATATCATAAAGCTACACCCCTATATTTTCTCATTTCAAATTTTGGTTTTGTTCTGCTTTTACTTATAGCCCTACTAGAATACACCCGGAATTTATTTCTCTATTTGAATGAGGGAAGGGGTGATATTCAGCAGTGATCCCCAACCTTTTTGGCACCAGGGACCAGTTGGTGCTCCTATGAGAATCTAATGTCTGATGATCTAAGGTGGAGCTAAGGTGGTGATGCTAGTGCTGAGGAGCAGCTGAGAATACAGATGAAGTTTCACTTGCTTGCCAGCTGCTTACCTCCTGCTGTGTGACCTGGTACTGGTCTGGGGGTTGGGGACCCCTGATATACAGGATCGACTTTAAAGAATAAGACTTAAAATGTACAGCATCCATTCTAGAGGAAAACGTGATATTACGTATCAGAAACCAAAAAAATTCTCTTTCTCTTTGATCTGTCTGACAATCCACTTCTAAGCATTTATCTGAAATGTTTAATGATGGACGTGCATGAAGATTTAGTTGTAAGGGTATTTGTTGCAGCATTGTCTCTAATATTTAAAAATTAGAAATAATTTAAATGCCCAGTAATAGAAGCTTGTTTAAATAAATGATGGCATTTTTGTTCGGTGCAATACTGTGTTGTAGGAAAGTATAATGACATGCGGGATTATGTTCACATTAGAAGCAGGTTAAACAACTTTCCCAGTTTTGTTCTAAAATTATAAATATGTGAGGGAATCTAGTTGGATTTATGCTGAATTATTTAAATTATTATATCTAGGTGGTAAAATTATAGGTAATGCTTATTTTCTGCTTTGTATTTATTTATGTTTTCTAATTTTTCTGATGAACATATAACTTTTTTATTGTAAAAGTAACTGAACTGATAAATTTATTTCAGTTAAAACAAGTATTAAGTCCAGAAAAGAGTGTATTGACCTAACAAATGAAAGCCCTTAAAACATAGGGATTTTTATTTACTGAAAGATCCTTACAAGCTTATTAATATTTTGTCTTTTTTTCCTATTTTTCCATAGCTCAGATCATTATAAATTATAACAAATTTATGTTTATTGGATAAACTTAAGTGTTTAATACTTTCATCAAATAATTTAGCCTTAATGGAAATAATATATTAATCATGAATGAAGTTTCTGTATAGTGGTGTTCTTAGGTATTTATTTCTTGTTCATCACTCCTTTTCCCCTCTGTACTATGTGCCTTTAGAATCATTATGTCACTCATGGTTATGTATAATTCAATATATATTGAATTAGTACAAATGAACTATATGGTTAAAGTAGTATTCTGACTTTAGGTTGGACACCACTGCATGAAGCTTGCAATGTTGGATATTATGATGTTGCTAAGATACTTATAGCAGCTGGAGCAGATGTTAACACACAAGGATTAGATGATGACACTCCACTCCACGATTCTGCTAGTAGTGGGCACAGAGATGTAAGTATGATAGAAAAATCAGTAACATACATTTTCAAAATATAAATTCAACCCAGAGTTATTTAGTTCACTTCTGAGTCATACAGTCTCATGTCATATTTCACTTATTACATGATCATCTCATCTGTATTTTATTTTTCCTTTTTTGATGGCTTCAGATTGCTGATTCCTATCATAGTCAGATTTAGCATTTTTTTTTCATAAAATTTAAATAGGTTGGCAAAATTATTTCAAGGACATTTTGTCAGATAACTTGATGTAGTTGTTAAAGTGGATGTAGAATTAAAATTTTAGTGTCATACTGCCTATTTTTTTTAGATTTGTTAATATTTAATGATCCCTCTATTCATAACATCTATTCTAGCATTTTAGCTGACATTATTTAATATATTCGGATGGCTTATATGCATATAATAAAAACATGATATAACCGAACATTACATATGCTTACAAATTAATGGTATCTTTAAACATCATGTTTATTTGTTTTACTATAATATTATGTACTATGCTGGGTTTTTTAATCCATTCACATTTTAGTCTCTGGCATGTTGACATCAAAGCTAAGCCATTCTTAGTTTTAATGAAGCTTGTGTTGTAAGTATGTTTAATGCCTAATTCCATTGCTGTAACCTGCTTATAGCCAGAGCAAGTCAACCTGAACATTATTAGCAATTATTCTAAAGCAGGATTTCATTTTTCAAATAAATAGATTTTCTCTTTTACTTAATTTTTACTTTATCAAAGAATATATACACATAGTTTAGAAAATTAAAAAGTACTACTCAGCTTATAAAGATAACTGCAGACTCCCTCCCATGCCTCCCTATTTCCTAGTACCTTTAGTCAAAGGCAACTAATGTAGGTATTTCTTCTAGTAGTTACCTCTTTGTTTCTAACAGATGCAAGCTATTTTGCTTTTTAACTTTTAGTCATTTTTTATTGACCTGCAAATGATATTATTAAATATTGCTGCTACAGAGACTCAGAGAGTGTACTTCTGCTTTAGATCTTTGTTTATTACTTGGATTAATATATTGCCGTGTTCTATTTTTTTGTTTAGTTTTCTATGCATCTATTTTTGTTCTTAATCTCTCTGATATAATTCCAAAATGCCTCTAAATAAGATCAAACACATTGATCAGTTTACTGTTTTTGAGATACACCTCTAGCATTTCTCATATCTTTATATACAAAAATATCTTGTATCCTGCTCTAATTGGGACTAATAGTTCTCTAGATCTGTAGGATGATGCTGTCCTGGAATATTTTTTTACTAATAATCACATGTGGGATTCTCACAGTCTCCCCATGAGAGTTCCAGTTTTTTAGTGCCCATCTTAACTCTCTGAGGATATTAATTAAATTATTTGTTTTACTTCTTCATGGCATGGATTTTCGTAAGATCCTTCATGTTCCTACTCGGTTTTGGTATATTATTCAAATTAGAGATCTTCTGTTGACTTCTGTTTATTCATATTTGAATGAAGCTCTAAAAAGCTTGATTGATACTATCTATGCTTTGCAGTTTTTTTGACAGGTGGGTTACTCTGTAGTATGCCTGGATAAGATGACTGAGAAATCTCCCTTTTCTCTTTTCTTTAGCAGCAAACATTCTCTACCTTATCGGGGGGGGGGGGGGGAATTGAATTTGGAATGAAGATAGATAGGAATTTAGTCCTGGCCTAGACATTTTACCACCTGTTTGATCTTGAACAAAATACTTTTCTCCTCTGAACCTTTCATTTCCTAGTCTTTAGTTTATGCAATAAATAATGTCTCTCTACAGGGGATATTTTGGAGGAAAAACAAGATACTGTGCTTGTAAACACACTATGAAATCTGAAATTTTAATAGAAATGTCAGAGGTAAAAGATTAAAAGGCTACCTTTATATTGATGTTTTTCAAATAAACATTTTAGAAACAAATTTGGAAACTAAAAATGCTGTTTTTCTGATTTACATTTTTCTATAAGGTATTTTTCATGATTCTCAAAAGTTCTCATTTTGAAAAAAAAGGTAGCTTATAAATGTTTTTTTTTTTCTAAACTGGTTCTTGCTTACCATTAGACCAGTCTTTTCTGCTCCTTTGGCATTTCATACATACCTTACCTATATGCTGGCCCATACTACATTATTTTTTTTTTACCAATATACTTGTCTGTTTCCTGTGCATACAGGCTTTTTGTATTGTTTTGTGTTAATAACCCCTTGAACCACTTGTCACATAGGAAACACTTAAATTCTGCCTGGATTCATGTGTGGGTGGGTGGTTGGATGGATGCATGCATGCATGCATGCATGCATGCATGGATGGATAATTGACTGAAGATAGAATACTACAGACTTAATCCATAAAGCCTGACAATACGTAGGGTACATTTCTCTTTCCACAGAATTTATCAGAAACTGACTTATTTTCTGGCTGTGATATTTTAAATACGGTGCTTTTTGTCCTTTTTTAAAAATGCCATTATTGATAGTTCATCAAAGATGAATAGTTTTCTTTTAAATGTGATAAAGATTTCCTGATTTCTAAATGTAATGTTAAAGAATTATGCCTTGTGAATGACATGTTTCTATGAATACAAGTTTCTAAATATGCACATAGCTGCAAAATAATCTCCAGAAGCTGATCTTTGCACTCATATAGTTACAAGGACTCAAACAGTATTTCTAGTCTCTTTCCAGAGGGAGACTAGCATGCTATTTTTAAGAGACCTTTGCTTTTCCTCCTACCAACATGCCTAAGATAGTAGGAGTTACAATTCAGAGCTCTTGAGAACTGTTTTCTCCTTTTTTTACTCGTGCTTGTGGTGGAGGAGAGAAATGAGAGCCACCAGAAACTCTCATTTGTATATGTATGTCTATACCATGTATTGTGAGTCTCTATCAAAGAACTGGATTTCTTTCACTCACAATACTCACAACTTCAACCATCCATAAAACATTTTTAAGATGGAGAGGCATAAAGACAGCAGTTCTGTAACCTGTTCTGAGTTACTTAGAGTAAGACCTCTGTACGTAATTTAACCTAGCTTACTAAGAACCTCATCTTTGACCTACCTTTTGCAAATACAGAGTACTCTGTGATATTCATTTTCATAGTAGCTTTCTTCCTAGTTCTGTTTTAGATAGCCATCTTTATTATCTTCTTGTCTCATCATTTTGATCTGCTTCTAAATTTATGGCCTATGTTTTAAGCAACTCTAAGTTACTTGAAATCGTATTTAGAATAAATAATTATTTGCATAGTATGATATATAAAGTGTTGGTTATTTAGGTTAGGGGTTTTGTAACATGTTTGAATGAACCATCTGTCCTTGACTGATCATCAGATGCTTAAAATGACGGGAAATTTTAAAGGACATAGACTCACAAGGACAAAGAGCAGAAGAAACAAGAAAACCAATATTTTAGAGATAAGAATTAGAGGAATGAGTGGTTACTGACCTAGAACAGGATTTGGCAAACTTTTTCTGTAAAAGGGCAAATAATAAATATTTTAGCAGCCCACATGCCATCTCTGCCTACTCTTCCCGCATCTCTCTTTTCTCTTCCTCCTCTGTACTTCTTCTCTATCAATCCTTTTAAGAGTATTTTAAAAGAATATGAAAATTATTTTTAGTTGGCAGGCCAGATTTTGCCTGTAAACCAAGTTTACCGACTCCTGATTTATAGAATTCAAGAAAATTGAAACCAAAACCACTCCAACACAGAATCACAGAAAAACTGAACCTGGATATGATGGCACTGGTTACTTCTGGAAGTGCCTGTTGCAATAGGACTGGAAATGAGAGCATAAAATCTTTTCGATTTTCGTATCCCTTTCCTAACCTTACATAGCCAGATGATTGCACCTCTCCCAACCCTGGCAGATGATTGGAGGTTTATTTCCTGGCAAGTATAAACCATATATTCTGTACTGATGTACCACAGTAGTTGAGGGTAAGGATTAAGTGTAAATTAGGTAAAACCTGCTGGACATTAAGACCCAGCTTCCTTTCAGCAACCAGAATACTAACAGGCTTTACTGTTTTAAGCATGAGTTGAAAGATTTCTCCACAGGACACTGAGCTAGCCAAGGACAGGAGAGTCTGATGAAATGACCCAGTCTGGTTACACTAGCATGAAGTCCATCTCTCAACAAGTTCAGTCCATGTCTGCATAACTTTAAGTCTTTGAGTGCCTTACTTTTAAATATGAACAGGCAAAGATCACCTGACATTTGAGAAAAGTCTGTAATATGGATGGAAAATACCAAACAAGTAGATAGAATAATAGGAACATGGAGGACACAGTAAAGTCAGGAGGAACTTCTAAAAGAACTGTTAACGTCCCCTGAAGAGGTAAGAAAGTTTATTGTAGCCATGAAACAAGAACTTGAATGCATTAAACAAGAACAGTCAGTGAAGTTAAAAAAAATTTTTTCTTAGAAATTAGTAATAGCAGAAATAAAAAAATGGAGTATTGAAAGTTTAAGATAAATTTGAAGAAATCTCGTAGAAACTAGAAAACAACAACAAAGGTGGGAGAGGGGAGATGAGAAAAAGATTAATTCAGGAGATCTCTTTTTCTTAAAGCTTTCTTAGAAGACAGAACAGTGGAAACAGAAAGGACATTATCAAATAAATAAAACCAGAAACTTTCCCAAAACTGAAGGAACATGGGTCTTCAGATTGAAAATGCAATTGAATGCTCAGTACAATGGATATAAAAAGCTCAAAACCAAGGTACATTGTGCTGGAATTTCAGGACAATGTGGGCAAAGAAGGTAGAAGATAATGGAGTGATGCTTTTAAAATTGGATGGAAAATTATTCTATATCTAGACTAAGTATTCATCAAGTGAGGATAGGTTAAAGGTATTTTCTGACATGTAAAAATCTCAAAATATTTACTCAAGAATTTCCTGTAGTTGGTGATTTAACAAAATGAGGGAATAAACCAAGAAAGAAGGATCTAAAGAATCCAACACAATTGAGGGAAGGGTAGGATAAAGGAAGATGCCAGAGTGACAACTGGGAAACATCTAGAGAGCAACCAGTTGATTTTAGAGCAAATTAGAAAGAAGACTTGGAGTAAAGTGTCATAGGTGTATTATTCACTGAATCTTTGTTATTCTTAAATACTGTCATTTGTTAGAAATTCTTAATTTTCAGCATCTTGTTTAATATTTATTTTAAAAGACACAATATACAGGCATATCTGGGGGATATTGTAGGTTCAGTTTCAGACCACTGCACCTGCAAGTCACACAAATTTTTTGGTATTCCAGTGCATATAAAATTTATGTTTATACTATACTGTAGTCTGTTAAATATGCAGTAGTGTTATGTTTAAAAAAACAATATACATACCTTAATTAAAAATATACTCCATTGCTAAGAAATACTAACCATCATCTGACCCTTCAGGGTCATAATCTTTTTGCTGGTGGAAGGTTTTGCCTCATTATTGATGGCTGCTGACTATTAATGGCAGTTACTGAAGGTTGGGGTGACTTTGGCAGTTTTTTAAAGACAACAGTGAAGTTTGACTTCCTTTTCATAAATGATTTCTCTGTAGCATGCAATGTTGTTTGATAGCATTTTCCTCACAGTAGAACTTTGAAAATCAGAGTTAATTTTCTCAAACCCTGCTGCTGCTTTATCAAATAAGTTTACGTAATACTCTAAATCCTTTTTTGCCATTCCAGCAGTCTTCACAGCGTCTTCACCACTTGATTTTATCTCAAGAAACAAATTTCTTTGCTCATAAGGTGCAACTCCTCATACATTAAAGTTTTATCATGAGATTGCAGCAATTCAGTCACAAGTTTCCACTTCTAATTCTGGTTCTCTTGCTCTTTCCACATCCGTAGTCACTTTCTCTACTGAAGTCTAGAACCCCTCAAAGTCATCCATAAGGATAGGAATTAATCTCTTCCAAACTCCTGTTAATATTTTTTTGACCTGTTCTCATGAATCATGAATATTTTAATGGCATCTAAAATGGTGAATGCTTTCTAGAGGTTTTCAACTTACTGCACTCAGATCCATCAGAGGAATCACTGTGGCAGCTATAGCCTTATGAAATGTATTTCTTGAATAAGACTTGAAAGTCAAAATTAATCCTTAATTCATGGGCTGCAGAATGGATGTTGTGTTAGCAGGTGTAAAAATAACATTAAACTCGGGTGACCAGGTACATTACCAATGAGCATAATATTTTTAAAAGAATCTTTGTTTCTGAAGAGTAGGTTTCAGCAGTGGGCTTAAGTACTCATTAAACCATGTTATAAACAGATTTGCTATCACCCAGTCTTTGTTGTTGCATATAGGGAGCACAGGCAAAATAGATCTAGCATAATTCTTAAGGGCCCTGGGATTTTTAGAGTAGTAAATGAGCATTGGCTTTAACTTAAAAAGTCACCAGCTGCATTAGCCCTTAACAATAGAGTCAGCCTAGCCTTGAAGCCAGGCTTTGACTTCTCTGCAAGTCTCTTATATGAAAATCCTGGATGGCATTGTCCTCCAATATAAGGCTATTATGTTTACATTGAAAATCTGTTGTTTAGTGGACCTACCTTCATTAATTATCTTAGTTAGATCTTCTGGATAATTTGCTGCAGCTTCTGTATCAGCACTTGCTGCTTCACCTTGCACTTTTATGTTAATGGAGACAGTTTTGTTCCATAAACTGACCTCTACTTTCTTCAGACGTTTATTCTGCAGCTTCCTACCTCTCTTAGCCTTCACAGAATCGAAGAGAGTTAGAGCCCTGCTCTGAATTAGGCTTTGACTTAAAGGAATGTTGTGGCTGGTTTGATCTTATATCTACACCACCAAAACTTTTTCCATATCAGTAATTAGGCTTTTTTGCTTTTTATCATTTGTATATTTGCTGGAGTAGCACTTTTAATTTCCTTCAATCACTTTTCCTTTGCATTTCAACTTGGCTAACTATCTGGCCCAAGAGGCCTAGCTTTTAGTCTTTCTGGGCTTTTGACGTGCCTTCCTCAGTAAACTTAATCATTTCTAGCTTTCAGTTTAAAGTGAGAGATGTACAATTCTTCCTTTCACTTGAACATTTACAGGCCATTTTAAGGTTAATTGACCAAATTTCAGTGTTGTGTCTCAGGAAATAGGGAGGCCTGAGGAGAGGATGAGAGACAGGGAAATAACGTCACTGGAGCAGTCAGAACACACATTTATCATTTAAGTTCACTGTCTTATGTGGGCATGGTTCATGGTGCCCCAAAACAATTGTAATATCAAAAATTACTGGTCACAGATCATCATAACAAATATAATAATAATGAAAAAGTTTGATATATTGTTAGAATTACCAGAATGTAACACAGAGACACAAAGTGAGCAAATGCTGTTGGAAAAATAACACTGATAGACTTGAAACAAGGTTGCCACAATCCTTCAAATTGTTAAAAGAAAAAAAAAGTATCTGCAAAGAACAATAAAGCAAAGTGCAGTAAAACAAGGTATGCCTATATTTTCTAAGTACCATAAATAACCAGTTAAGTGTTGGGAATACAAAGAATAAAGACTTTCTTCTACATAATGTTAATCGACCAGAATAAGGTGAGAAATGTGTTAATTATAATATAGATTTACATATGACAGAGCACACTAATGCAATGGAAATAGAAGCTCAAAACCAGAAGAAATGGTAAGCAAGCAGAAATAATAATAATGGGCTACCTATTTGATGTAGAATATGAATGAAAAACAAAAGGCAGTGATGACTACCAGCTATCTGGCTTCAGTTACTGGATATATTTTGGTAACAGTCACCAAGAATGGAAATAGATAGATGAAAGATACAGGTTTAATGAACTCTGGGACCTATTTGTTTCAGCTATTGTATTGAAATACAAATATATTCAGTTGAATATATCCAGTAAATATTTAGATATTTGGGTTTGGAGCTTGAGAAAGATGGCTGAGACATGTAGGGTACTAAACTAATCAGATCACTTCATAAATTATATAAATGTCTAACCTATGTTATACACCTATAACTAATATTGAATAATAATATTTTAACTAATTAAGAAAAAGTTTTTAAAAGGGCTGAGAGAGCAAGCAAGTGAATGAAAATGAGTGACTGGATTGCATAATTACCATCACATTCAAACAGAGGGCATGAGATCTCCGAAAAGATGATATAGACTAGAACCATGAGACAGTGAATCAAGGACAGCCCTAGGAAAACAGTTATTGGCTAAGCTCTTTACATATCTCAGAAGACCCATTTCATAGGACAGATGGTAGCATAATTTTTGGTAGAAGAGTGAAAGGCCGATAAAAAAAGGCCGCAAGGGTAAACATTTTTTTCAGGAGCTTGACTAAAGGAAAGAGATTTAGGTAGAGGGAATACAGGTTTGAAGAGTTTCTCGTTTTATCTGTGGTTCATTTTTTTTATCGCCATTTTTTTTAAGGTGAAAGAATCATGAACTGGAAAGATTGGCTCCTAGAAGGGAGCCAATCAAAAACAGGTTAAAAATATAGAAAGGAAGAGGATAAGAAGCAACAAACAAAAGAAAAAAAATTATGACTAACCAAGTGGATTCTGCTTTTATGGAGTCCAAAGTTTACATAATTTGATGGGAGGGGAGATGGTTCCTTTTAAGAAAAAATTACAAGTAATGAATATGAAGTTAGATATAGGGCCTTGTAAGGGGACCATGAAAGTAAGGGGATGTGAAGTTTAACTTTCAATAGTTCTGTTTTGTAAATTATCATAAATTTATATCAGTTTATGATAGTTTAAATTCTTGGGAGATGAAGAAAAGAATAAAATTTAAGAGCATTGATAGTGATATTAGCCTTAAACAGAAGAGATATACTTTGAGACTTCCTTTAAAATACAGTTGACCCTTGAACAACATGGATTTCAATTACATGGTGATTCTTTTCAATAATACAGTAAACGTATTTTTTTTATGATTTTCGTAATGACATTTTCTCTGCTTTATTGTAAGAATACAGTATATAATACATGTAATACGAAATGTGTTAATTGTGTGTTATCTGTAAGGCTTCTCGTAAACAGTAGGTTATTAGTTAAATTTTGGAGGAGTCAAAAGTTAGACAATCGGTGCCCCAGATCCCAGCATTGTTCAAGGGCGAACTGTATACATTACAAGAGGCCAGAAAACTTGTTATTCATGTTTATTGATTTATCAGCAGAACTTGGAGCAGTGATTGTTAATAAGTACTCAATAGATAATATGTTAAATGTATGAAGAAAAAGGAAGAGAAATGATGAGATTTAGTGCTAAAATAGCTGGGCTTAAATTTTAAGGAGGAAATTTCTTTGTAGTAAGATCATTGGACGGGGATGGCAATTAAAATGGAATTTTTAATTGGAGAAAAATCATGATTTAGTAGAGATACTGAGGAATGGAGAGGCAAAGTAGCTCTGGCAGAAGGATATTATGTTACTAAGAGAATGGTTGAAATGATACCCTCTGTAAAGGGACCAAATCTTCCTACTTTTTAATGTTGCAGATAGTGAAACTATTACTTCGTCATGGTGGAAATCCATTTCAAGCTAATAAACATGGTGAGCGTCCAGTGGATGTAGCAGAAACAGAGGAGTTGGAATTGCTGCTGAAAAGAGAGGTGCCTTTATCTGATGATGATGAAAGTTACACAGGTTTGTTGCAGATAATCTGTATTCACCTATTTGTTTGACATGATGTTTGTTTAGAACATTCTACTTTATAATACATAAAATCTTTGAGAACCTTAGAACAATGCTAACTAGTAAGAATGGTGAATTTAGTAATCTAGTGATTTTCTACACGTTCTCTTTGTAAATGGAGTCATAATGCCATTGCCCTAACTGCATGATTTTTTACCCCACAAATTGCTGATACTACATTCAAGCCCACTGTAGAACCTCTCCCCATTAATAGCTACCACCACTGCTGTACAGACTTCTTTTCATTCTTTTATAAATTAGAGAGCTACTAACCAAACCCTTCCTGTCTTTTCCTAGCATTAATGAGTCATCTTTGCATTTTCACTTCTGTCATTCAGTAGTTGAACTTAGGTCATTGTGGCACAGTTTGTAGCATCATAGGGGGCACAGTTTTTAAAAGGAACAGGCCAAAAGCATATTTCAGGAAACTTTTGGCACTTTTTTTTATAAACCACAAACAATTTAAAATATAACAGAAAAAACTTCCTTGTATTGAAGAGGGTTTTTTTTTTTTTAATAACAGATTAAAAGCATTCACCATATTTCAGGCAAAAATCAATGAAAAATAATTTAATAAGTCTTAACTGGTCATATCTCCACAAAATCTTAAAGAATTCCTACAAACAATTAGGTAACATTACTATTATTCTATATAAGGGAATAAAAATCAAGCCATACTCACTTAGTCTCAGTCATTGCCAGAACGCAATAGAACAGCATCTCTAGTTTTGAGGAAAAATCGACCTTTTACTTTTTTTAAAATTGTGGTACAGTTGACATATAACATTATGTTAGTTTCCAGTATACAACATAATGATTCGATATTTGTGTACATTGTAAAATGATCACCATGATAAATCTAGCTAACATCCATTATTATACATAGTTAACAATTTTTTTCTTTTTAATTGTGATGAGGACTTTTAAGATCTGTTCTCTTAGCAACCTACAAATATGCAATACAGTATTATTAACTTTAGTCACTATACTATACATTACTACCCCATAACTTATTTTATATGGAAATTTATACCTTTTGACCCCCTTCACTCATTTCACCCACTCCCCCTACCCTCACCTCTAGCAACCACCAATCTGTTCTGTGTATCTGTAAGCTTGGTTTTTATTTTTAGGTTCCACATATAAGTTAAGTTATACAGTATTTGTCTTTCTCTGACTTATTTCACTTAATACCCTCCAGTCCATCCAGCCTGTTGCAAATAGCAAATTTTCATTTTTTTTTTTTTTTTTACGGCTTAATAATATTTCATTGTGTATATGGACTACATCTTTATCCATTCATATATGGATACTTACCTTGTTTCCATATCTTAGCTACTATAAATATTGCTGTACTAAACATGGGGGTGCATATATCTTTTCAAATCAGTGTTTTCTTTGGATAATACACAAAAGTGAAATTACAGGATCATATGGTAGTTCTGTTTTTTATTTTTTGAGGAGGAATCTGCATACTGTTCTCCATAGTGGCTGCACCAATTTGCATTTCGACCAAGAGTGTACAAGGTTTTCTTCTTTTTTTTTCCCATATTCTTGCCAACACTTGTTATTTCTTGTCTTTTTGATAATAGCCATTCTAACATGTATGAAATATCCAATTGTGGTTTTGATTTGCATTTCCTTAATGATTAATGATTAATGATTAATGATGTTGAGCATCTTTTCCTGTACTTGTTGGCCATATGTATGTCTTTGGAAAAATTTCTATTGAGATCCTCTATACACTTTTCAGTCAGATTGTTTGCTGTTGAGTTGTGTGAGTTTTTTGTATATTTTAGATATTAACCCCTTATCATCCATATGATTTGCATATATTTTATTCATTAGGTTGCCTTTTTGTTCTGTTAATGATTTCTTTTGCTATGCAAGTTAAAATCCCAGTATTTTATTATGAAAATGTTCAAACATACAGTTCAAAGAATTATACAGTTAACACCCTATAGCCACCAATTACATTTTACAGTTAACTTTTTGCTAGATTTCCTTTATTACATTATCACATATCTATCTACCCATCAGTCTATCTTGTTTTTGGATGCATTTCAAAATAAGGTGCAGATCTCTCTAAATGCTTTAGCGTGCATTTCATTAACTAGAGAGTTCAATTTTTATGTATGACTTTTTTTAGGTAATATTTACATTTGTGAAATTAATAATTATTTATTACAACATTCTGTGAGTTTTGAGAAAGGTATAGACCTGTATAATTTAATCTTATTAAGATACAGAGTACCTCTGTCACTTCAGAAGTTTGTTATGCCCCTTCTTAATCAATCCCTGCTCTTACCTGATCATTTATACCCTTCATGGTAAGTAAATATTGTTAGGCAGAAATCACTAATAGCTGATAAATCTAGGAAGAATTTTTTGATGAAGAGCAGGGTATTTACATTGCCTTTTAATGTTACAAGAGAGAAGGAAAATAAAACAATGCTTATATAGAGGTGAAATCCAGCAGCACCTGAACTGTGTGATCAAAGTTAACATCGTCAGAGGAGGGGCAGATGCATATCATGTGCCTTGAGATGTGATACCATGAAAAGGATATAATAAAACTTTTGTAGCATTTTGACAGAGAATGCATAATCATAAGGAATGGCTTATTTAAAAAAAAAAAAAAAACAGTGAAAGATTAAGAAATGTCAGTGTCATGAAAATCCAGTAAAGGCAATAGAAATGTTCCAGACTATCTAAAGAGATAATAAAAAAGGCAATACCTGCTTATAGACTGGATCCTGTACTGGAGAAGAATAAATAAAAATGACATTATAGGTCATTTAACAAGCAATATGGACAATAGATTAGTGTTAGCACTGTAAATTTATGAGGTTGACAATTGTACTATGATGACAAGAATAGCCTTATGTCTTAAGAAATACTTAGGAAATATTCACTGTGAAGTATATAGAGGTAGAGAGCCATGATGTATGTAATTTACCCTCATATAGTTCAGGAAAAATAAATATACACACATACATATATGTATGTGTGTGTATGTATACATACACACACACACACACACACACACACACACACAGAAAGCAAATTATAAAGCAAGAGAGTAAAAAACATTAACAATAGGCAACTCTAGATAAAGAATATATAGTTGTCTAATTATCGTCAGAAATTATTTTCAAACAATTTAAAATACATACACATGTATACAATTTTCTTGCTTTGACCATTGAAAAGAACTAAAAACAGTGACTAAGACCATAGTGGTAATCATTCCTAGTACCAAGATTATAATCTTGAAATATTTTCTACTAAAGGAAACCCAGTGTTTCTTAAAAATAGATGATTCTAAGACTGGGGCAGGAAATGTATGATAAGATGAGCTTGGACCATCTTGTCATTGCAGATTTCAAGAAAGCTATCAAAGACTAATGTAAGGTCTTAGGAGACAAATTAGACCTATTTCCCACTGGCCAAAGATGGAATCATTTGAGCTTCAATAAGGGTATCATTGCAAAAATTTGAAACCCATTAAATATGTTTAAATCCATCAGTCCATAGTGATAAATTTTTAAATTAATTTATTGGAGAACCAGTTCATTATCTTAAAAATTAGACAAAAAGAGAAAAAATAAGTTAATTATATGAATTCTATCATTGGGTAACCTCATTATAAGTGAGACGTGAGTTTGTTTTTGTTCTGTTTTGTTTTAATAATATCCAGGTAAAATGACAGGGAAAAAATTAACTTTCACAACCCCTAATTAGTTAATATATCTTAGAATTAAGCATCAACAGTTGCTAACATTAAATAAAAAGAGAAAAAAATTGCATGCTCCTTGATGAAAGAATGCATTACACTACCACTCTTCAGTCCTCAGTATCCAGCTGCCATTTGCAGGAAATGCCAAAGTAAGAAGAACATACTTAACTGCACCAAGCAAAATCCAGACTGGGAAAGTCAAATAGCTTGAGTTCTTCAAGAGATAAATTGTATGGAAATGAGAAAGAAGCGCTTATAGAAAAAAAAAAAAATTAAATGCCTTAAAAGGCATATCAAACTTTAAAAAATAGACAAGACTAAAAAAATTAAATGTCTTTAATAGATGATGTATACTTCTCTGGGGGAATTTTATACAAAACTTAGTTAAAGGCACCTAGAAGATCCGGGGCGGGTGTGTGTGTGTGTGTGTGTATTTAATACTAAGAAATTTTTTGTGATATGTTTAGGAAAAAACTGATTCTTTTTAAAATAGTTTTGAGAAGGGACCAGTAATGGTGATAATTTCTTTATTTCACCTAGGAAATGATCAGGGTTTCCACTTAACTATCACTTATCCAAAAGTGGGACTAATTATAGAAAGAGGAGATCAGGGGTAGAAGGGTGACTAAAGAGGGAAAAATGTAACATTGGTCAAGGGTTGACAATATTTGGTAGTGGTAATGTTAATGAATGGAGCTAAAACTATAGGCAAAATTATAAAAATGACAACTTTTTAGTATCTATTTTCATTCTTCAGTAAATGTAAACTCTTTTTGTGCTTTGTACATAGATGTTGCTCAATAAATATTTATTGAATTGATGGCCCTTAGGCATTATGCCAGGACTCTCTAACCCCCACAAATTCAAGGAGTAGCTGAACATGTAGGACAAGTTCATTGCTGAGACTGAGAAAGTTTGAGAAGACCTAGAATCAAACAACAGGGAGGCTTCCTCCTGGTGCTTCAGCTGCTAACTGACAGACATAGGTGTGAAGCCCACTTTACCTCCACCACCTGCAAGAGATCTGCCCCCTGAACTACTCCAGTGTGGGGTTGCAATGAGTTAATGAAGGACAGTCCTCCAAGGTTACATCGAAACCAAGAGAACAGTCATTTTGAACACACAGAATGTTAACCCAGCTAAATAAAACTACTAGAGAAAACAGATTACTTCAACAACAAAAATAAGCACTTAAGAAAATTCAAATACAGCACAAAAAGACTCAGAGCTAACAACAGCAAAAAAACCATGATTATACAACTAGACAACTTAGTAGATGAATTGAATGAGGAATGATCACTGTTGTGACTTAAATTATTAGATTTAAATCCTCAGTTAAATCCTCACAACACCGTAAAAATACAGAAAAAGAATCCTGAAGAAAAGATAAAAGACTTGAGTAGATCTAGGAGACCTAACAGATTTAACATGTGAATAATTGTTACTATTGGGTCTTTAAAAGGAAAAGAAACAGGTAGAGAATAGTCCACAGTTATACAAATAGAAGTCTATTCATTATAAAGCTCAGTGAACTCCAGGTAGATTGATGAAAACACAGACACACACACCCCTAGGCATATATTGGTCAGATTCCTTAGTTCTCAATGTAACAAGTTAACCTACAAGGAAATATTTTCACTTTGGCATTGGACTTCTAACTTGCAACAGTGGAAGATAGACTAGAAAAAAACTGCAACATAATCCTATATCTTACCAAGCTATTATTTACCTGTCAGGGTAAAAGAAAGATCATTGCAGACATCTAAGGATTTAAAGGTATGTGAGTTATGTATGTTTTTGTATATATTTTTAAATAAATAATGGAAGAATAGACCAACAACTTATAAAAGAGGTTAACTAATAGGAGGAGGGGAGAAAGGGGAGGCATGTGAATTGTTATAGTCTTTTTGAAAAAAGTCTAACAACAGCTAACAAAATATAAAAGTTCTTTTAGAGATACATACTGAAATATTTCTGTATAAAATATGATGAATGGGATGTGCTTCAAAATGATATAGGGGTAGGATGAATAGAGAGTATGGATTGACCCATGATTGATGGCTATTGGAGCTGAGTGATGAGTACATGGGGGTTCAGTCACACTTCTGGAAATAGCCCATGTTTATTATAGCACTGTTATGAATGGCAGAAGAAAAAATAGTCATTTATGGTTGCATAAATCAAAGTATATAGCCACACCTTCGACTGTTGTACAACCATGAAAAAGTATGTCTAAATACTATACCAGTTACTTGGAGGGATTTTCATAAGATATTGGTGAGTTAGAAAAATCAAGATGAATAATCATATCTCACTGGTATAAAAATAACTTTTAAAAATCAATATATATATTTCATATGTACATATATTTGTGTAAAATTTTGTAAGCACTGGAGAAAATTCAGAAACATGTATACCAGGCTGCTAATGAGGCACATGTAATATGTGGCCGGTAGAGAGGGATTGAGTAGGGAGCAAGTGGCAGAGACAGCAATTTGGGTGGAGGGAATGGAGTTAGAGCTAGACACAATCATGTGATAATATTTTTGTACACATAATAAACAAGACTCAGCAAAGTTTTCTCTTGCTCTCCATCACCATTTTAATCCCATGTCCTTCCCTTCACAGCTAAGCTTCTTTACGTGTATTGTAGTGCACTTAAAGTGCACACTATTGAATCTTTGTTTACTAACATCACACACATGGTCTTTTGACTGACATGACAGATCCCTTAGCTGTCTTTTCAGTCTGTAGAATTTGACCGTGTTGACCACATTCTTTCTAAAATTCTCCTGTCTCAGTTTCTGGGACATAATTCTCTCCTGGCTTTCATCCAGCTTCCCAGACTGTTCCTTCTCAGTTTCCTTCTAGAATCTCATCTTCATTTCTTCCTCATTCCCTTCCCATACAAAGATTTTACTTTCTGGACCATCTTATACCATATATTCTCCCAGACTTACAGTTTTAACTACCATTTATATGGTGAGGCCTTACAAATATCTATTCTATACCTTTCTCTTAACCTTTAAACCTATATATTTAGCTGCCCTCTGGATATTACCACTTAAGAATTCCCACAGAAGTCTGTGTACCTGAATGGAACCTCTTTTTCTCCATTTACACTCTTGTTTTTTCTGACTCTATGGTAGTAGCATTCACCTATACATTGGTCATATACTTGGTAGTCATCCTAAACTCCTCTTCTTCCTTCAGCTCAATTATTCTTCAGTACCCATTATGTATTAGACATTTAAGTACTGGGGATACAACTGATTATGAAAATGGGGATACTAACATAATCTATTAACCTGTCAATCCTCTGCTTCAAAGTACTTATAAATGCATCTACCAGTTACAAGCTGAAAGTCATTTGGACATCTTTGTGTTATGTGAAATCACGATTATAGTAGCTGAAATTGCATTGACTTTCATAAGAGAGCAGGAAAATAAGATTTGAAAAACAAACATTTTATATGGTATGTTATTTTCCCATTTATTATGGATATGAACTCTGGTCTGTTCAGAAAACAGTAACCATGAAAAGCAGCTTTTGTTATAAAACTTTTTGTTAGAAGTGCTGCAACAAATTTTTCCCATGAAGAAGAAAGGTATCTTATTTGAACTTAACATGTTTAATTAGAGAGGAACACATCTTCTAGAACCCTTTCTGATTTTCACTGATTTCGATTGTTTCATATGTTCATGAGCTATGTATTGATTTTTCAGAATATTTATTTTCCACATGGTGAAAGTGCCTGAATTATTGCTTGATCAAAGTCCCTCAAGGAATGATGCAAAAATCGTCAGTAAGTATCATACAAAGATTTTGGAGTTGCTGAAAAAGACTGATAAAAATACCCAAATTTATTGCTTAATTTACATGATGAGGTCCTTCGTAGAGTTAACTTTATCAAACATCATCCAATCTAAATTCAGAACATATTAATATTTAATAGAGAATTAATTTCACTGCCCATAGATGTTTGTATGTTGTAAAACTTGATAGCACTGTTACCCATCTAGTATATCATGTCATCCATGTGACAGATACACTTTAATGTTGCAAAATTAGACAACATAACCAAAACTATGAATTTTAAAACTTAATAAATTTGAAGTAAATAAAAGGAAGTTATATATGTAGCATTTTAAATGCGGTTTATTCCGTTTGGCATTGTGCTTTATAACAGTGCTACGCAGAGTGACTGTTCCACAAACTATTACTGGTTTTCAAGATAAGGAGCTTGTTCTAGAATGTAAATGAATGTACTGCTTCCTTCATCAAGGAGAAAATGCTCTGAAAAAGATGTCAGCTGAACTCAGTGTGCTAGTGACGTAATTGATTTCCATTTTTGGTACAAGCTCCTTATTTTGTCACAGATTAGTGGTAAACAGTATGCACACTGGCCTCAGTTCATGGATCGCACTGCATAGCAGTTTTATATCATGCATATCAGACATTTATGATATTGTTCCAGTACTACATGTCCTAGTTAGTGCAGCTTATTTGCATATGTGAGACACTTAAATTTGCATAATTCTTTAGTCTTTTTTTTCCGCCCCCTAACTTCTGCCCTTTTCCCATGGTTTCATTCCACATTATCTTTCTGTACAGAAATTCTATCTAATAATAGTATTTGCTACAAATAATTGCTTCTTGCTATCCTGCTGAAAACTCAGTCATACTCAGAGAGCCAGATCATGCTCATAAAACATAATTACAGTAATGGAGACCTAGGTAAACTCTGTGTCACCTAATCCCCCCCACCAGCCTTTCAGATACTCATTAATTGCCAGAGTAGAGATTCTGTTACAGACACTGATTTTATTATTTAAACAGAGTGCCCAGTGGACAAAGTTGAAAATGCCAGTCATTGTCAAAAGATTTATTCACCTTTTTCTTATCTTACTTTGACTGCTAGTAATCTGGCCTTGTTTATTAAGCAACTGCTATAAACTTTCCTCACTTGCATACTTCAGCTTAACCAAGAAAATACTCGAAATGCTCCATCATAGTAAATATATGAACTACTTTTATATCTACTGTAAAATAGATTAGGAAACTTAAAAAAGACAGTGATATATTGTTACCCAGTGCTGTTTATTTGAGTGCATTTCTATGTCATGAAATACACAAAATGACCAGTATTTTGAAGCCTTTTCTAAAAATTAAAACAGTAAATTTTAACTATTTTAAACATTGTCATAATTTGTGAAACTCATTTCCTCAGTTTTATATTTCAGGAGTTATGAAGTACGACTGTTGATACATGCATATATGGAATTATAACAGTTAATAAAAGATCTAAAAAACAATTATTTAAACCAAAATATACTAGAAATTTTTATTAAACGGATTAAATGATGTTAACAATTTAACCATAAGAAGTTTGAAGAAGCATTGTCACCTTAGGAGGTTTTAAAGCAAACCCTTCAACTTCAAAAGTATAAAAAATACAGGAAGAAGTTACATAGGGTGTGTGTTTTTGGAGTGTCAAAATATGTATCATATTTGAGCATTAAGAATTTAGATTTGATAGAGCATTTTGTAAGGAAAGGAGTTTGCATATTAATATATACCTAACATTAAAGATTCCTCTAGTTAACATGTAAAGACTATCTTCTTGATTTCCAACTGGCACTTTTAAATCACTTTTAGTATATATGTTAGGTAATCGGTTATACCTAGTATGGAAAATTTTAATCCATTTATAACCCAAGAACCTTATTTTATTTAACCAGGGCTATTAGCAACCTGTTTCATTAAACCTGTTTCTGTGAACTTGAGTAGCAACAAGCACTGTGTTTGGTGTTTAGCACAATTTCTTTTTCTCATATCCCTGAGGTATCAGTGTTGAGAAGAAATGAAAAGGTACTTACTTAGGTATCTCTTATGTGCAGAGAGCTGAGCATACAGCATGATAGACGGTGAGATATTCTTTTATTTAATGACCAGTTAGAAGAAATTTCATTATAGTGTTTTGCATTCTCTGCTTTTTCTCCTCTGCTTTGTGTCATATATGGTGCACTTTACACACAGTTCTGAATTTTAATTTTTCAAACTTTTTTCTAAATATCATCAGCTACTTTATCTGAATCTTAAACAAAACCTCTACAATCACGTATTTGAAAATCAGTACTTTTAAATCAGATTTTATTATGCATTTTATGTGGGTTTATTATATCAATCTCGTTCCAAAGCTTAAGAATTTTTAATTCTAGATAGTTTTTAAAGAAAAATATATGTGTCAAATTTTGCTAAATGGAGAAAAAGGGGAAAAAGAGTATCAGTACCTAAATTATGTATTGCAAACATTCACTCTGTAGCAGTGTCTATAAAAATTACATAGTTCTACATTTTTGAGTTACTCATATATCAAAAATTAATGAGAAATCATGGTTGTAGGTGAGATGCCCTTTGGATGTCTTTAAATTTTATGTTGCATAAAATAGTAGTCTGCTAAATATCTCTTTGAAATTCATGTAAATATAGTAAAGAAATTTCAAGTGAATTTGCCCAAAATGTGTAAAATTATTTATTGCAGATACTAAAATTTTAATAGCTTTCTTGTTTAAATTATGTTAATAGGTTTCTTTTTAAATTGTTAGCTTGTTTAAATTATGTTAGCTTTCCTTAAAAACTGAATTTCTACCAATACCTAGCAACTTAAAGTGAGTCTGTCACATAATTATAAGAGTTGAGATATCGCTGAATATTTAAGATTAAAACTCTGTGAAGTGTATATTTGGGCAGAATCCTTAAAAAAAAGACCTTTGACATAAAACTATTAATTATATATGCAAATGAGTTCAGCCTTAGCTGTATCATGCTGTCTGCAGAAAAATGTTTTATCTAGTCATAGTTAAAAGGACCTCCATGTAATATGTATATTTATGATGGAATAGCTGAGACTGGGTGATTTTGTCAGTTTCCTTTAGTGACATCAAAATTTTTGTAGTGATGCCAGTATTTTTGGAGGGGGGATGTCTTGATTAATTTATACTTTATAGAATCAGTTTTTGTGTTACTGTCATCATAGTAGAAAGGCAGTGTATAACTAATTGAGGGAGTGTACAAAGTGCTGTGATACTTGATTTCACTTCTTATGTAGATTTTGCTTTTAGACTTAGTATTTTCAACTGTTGATTATATTTTCTTTCTTCCCTAGCTCACCCCTAAACCCTTAACTGTAATTCTCTTACCTATACCTAACACTATAGAAATGCAGTGAAAATATGTTCTCTCATGGCATACTTATTTCCAAATGGATGCATAACTACTTTTCTCTGATAAAGTACAATTGAAATACCTAACCTTTACTTAGGAAAATTGAGGTTTGGAAATGGAGATTTAGATGAGACTATATAAAATTATCTAATATTTTATTTCCCTGTCTCTAAGGTATATTTCTCGATAAGTTTAGGGATGTGAAAGCTGTAACAATTTGTTTCCTAAAACACAGACATATTTTTCTAATGTTACTACTTTGACTAGGTAACATAAATAAATTACATTTGTATAATTCTTAAGTTTATTAGCTGTGATTAGTGAATTATTACAGAGCAAAGGAATAATACAAAATAGACATAAGAGAGGCCTACAACAGTTGTGGAATACTCATCCCAATGAAACTGTTGAGACTTTCTGAAACTCAGAGTCACCTTGTTCAGGGAACAGTCGCAGCAAAAGAATGAGATTAGAGAGGATCACAAAGAGTCCTACAAACAGGCCCCTCACTCAGGAGTGAGACCTGTTATAAAGATTCTCCAGAAAATGCTGAATAAACGAGATTTTCCCTTTATCAATATGAAAAGAAATCCAGAGATTTGAGGAAAACCAACTAAGTGAAAAACAAGAAGGGCCAAGATGAACAAACAGAACAGTTGATCCCGGAGAATGTAAATAATATAGAAAGCAGAAGGGTAAGTTATTTTCAGTATTCTTGGAGATTCTTAGTGGACAATCAGTCCACTAAACCGTAACAACAAAAGGTTACTGTGAATAAGTAGACCCAAGAATGTCCTTGAAATTCAAAATAATTTTTAAAAGACATTGAAAATATGAAAAAGGTAAAAACAAACAAACAAACTATACCCAGGGTATACAGTATTCATTACAGAAAAGAAGAAATGTTGGAAAGAAAATACTTTTTTTAATTGAAGAAAGTGTCCTTTAACTGAAGAGCAGAGGAGAATATTAGGGGGGAAAAAAGAGTTTAAAAACCTCACATCTAGATACATCACAACTTCTAGGATAAAGATTTTTTAAAATTTTTCAAGCTCCCAGAATCAGAAGGAAACATGTTACCTGCAAAGGGAAAGAGTTTGTCATCAGATTTCTCATTCTTTAATATGTTGTTAGAGAGGTGGAGCTGTAGTTATAACATCCTATGAAAAATTATTTTGAACCTAGAATTCCATTTCCAACTACCATTCACTCAAGTCTAAAGGTTAAAGAAAAACAGTTTTGGACATGCTTTCTATTCTGTTTCTGAAAAAAACTATTCATATATATTTTCAGTGACATAAATACAAATCTAAAAGGAAGATACGAAGGACATGGTTCCATAGTGTAGCAGTTATCACTTCTGCTTTACACGCAGAAGGTCCTGGGTTTGCACCCCAGTGGAGCCAAAGTCCATGGTCTGCAGTCATGCCACCCTGAACAAGCCTCATGTCTAGTCTCAGAAGCTAAGCAGGGTCGGGCCTGGTTAGTACTTGGATGGGAGACCACCTAGGAAGACCACGTGTTATAGGCATAGATGGATGGATGGACGGACGGACGGACGTACGTACATATGCGTGTAAGATATGAAGACTAACTCAGGATTTTGATGAAAAATTCCAGTGACAGCAATGAGCAATTGGCATATTTTAAAAAAATATCAGAGAACTTTGTGAAAAATGTTATCAAGAAAAGAATAGATAACAATACACATATTGTATAAATTAGATTCTGACAGTTCACTGTGTCATTGTATTGATGATATGAAATATTGTCTAATCTAATGAATAAGAAGAAAGGCAGAAACTCCAGGGAAAGTAAGCTATATGAACAAGTCATAGGCTAAATACAAAACAAGCTAAAATGTGACATGATTTTAGGCTGTTCATGGAGTATAAGCATACTTTCTGAAAGGAATGATAGTTCTCCCGGCATCAGGTAATTTAGAAGAGCCAAGAGGACAGACCTGAAGCTCAGAAATTTTGTTCACTTTATTATTTCTAAGTTAAGTTCAAATAAAATAAAATGTAATACTTTTAGTTATGAAGAATGATTCTCTTGGGTGGTGGGATTATTTTATGGGTGGCTTTTCTTTACCCATCTCTGTATTTTCCTGGTTTTTTTTTTTTTAATTATTTTTTATGGTGACATTGGTTAATGAAATTCGATAAGTTTCAGCTGTACATTTTAACAGGCATATATATTTACATTATATTTTCCTGGTTTTCTAACATAAACTTTTACAATAAAAGAACAATAAATGCTGTTTGAAAGTAAATGAAATGAAAACTATTAATAAACAAAGGTCACTAAAGAAGTATAGCTTAAGACTTTTTTATATACTAGCCTGTCTCTGAATAAACATGACCTGTAAACACCATTCCAAATGCAAAATTTTTTAAAATAGTGTTACAAGAATACTTAAATGTGGTTTAATACGTTACACAATGTGCTTGTGCCCACACACATAAAGCTTTTGATATTGTAGATACTTTGAGAAGGAAATCAGGTCATAAACCATCATTTTTTTCACTCATCTCTTTGGAATGGCTGTCTTAATTATAAGAGCTCAGATTTTGGTACTCCCATACTATCAAGGTTTGATCTTTGGATCTCTAATCATAGACTAGTTAGTTAATCTATCAGTGCTCAGATTCCACATCTGTAAAATAGGGATTACAGTCATAACTCAGTAAGTTGTGTTAAAAAGACTAAATGAGTTAATATATGAATGCACATAGAATATTGACTGGCACAGAATAAGCACTTGGTAAATATTAGCTTTAAAAATAGTGAAATCTCAAATAAGGCTTTCACAGTAGCCATGTCCAATTATTTAAATGAAATATTCAGAACTGTACTTTATATGACATTGCAGCCTCATACTCTTTAAAAAAATATATTTACCATCATAAAGTGGGAAAATCTAATCAAGTTCACTCCTTTATAATCATTTACAGTAGTCAAAGAATGGCTTTTTTCTAGCCTTATTGAGATATAATTGACATACATTAAAGTGTACAATGTAATGATTTAATATATGTATATGTTGCAAAATGATTATAGCAATAAGGTTAGTTGACACATCCATCACCTCACCTAGTTACAGTTCTCTGTGTGGTGAGAACTTCCAAAATCTGTTTGCAACTTTCAGATATACAGTACAGTATTGTTAACTATAGTCACCTTACTGTACAGTAATAGATCCTCAGAACTTTTTCATCTTATCACGGGAAGTTTGTACCCTTTGACTACCTTCACCCATTTTCTCCATTCTCCAACTTTTTTGTTTTTTTATAATTGTATTAATAGTCATGAATGAGGTATTTATAATTTCTTATTTCATACACATGGAATATATAAATCAAGATATTCTGTATCTAAGATGTGAATATCTCAAGATCAAGCAAAGAATAGACTAATACAAGTTCATATTTGAAGTTCAACTTTAACCTCGGATGGGTATGTTTAAAGCAGTATGTTATTTTTCTTTTTTATTCAAAACATTTTACATATAAATTAACAGTAAACCTCATTTAATATCAACTTTATTTTAGATCCTAGATTTTATGGCAGAGTTGTTTTTTCAGTATACTCAATCATGAAATAAACAGTAGAAGGTTTTTATTGAATGCTTATGGAATGATCACATTATGGCATCATTGTTATAGGGTGTATAGTTTATCTTGACTATATTCAGTGCCTTTTCTGTACTCAGAAGTAATATAGCATTGTTATTACTATATTACTGTGAGTACCTATTTTGGAATCACAGAAACTTGGGTTTGAAGACCTCGCTCTACCACTTATTAACTGGTCATGCACAAATTTTTATTGTTAAAATTGTTACATAGTAATATTCTGGACGTGGAAAGTGGATATAAAGATGAATAAGACAACCTGTAGACTTGTGTAAATACGGTATTCATTTTAAGTTTTGCCAAGGATAATTTTCAACAGAAAGTTCTCTCTTACACTTGTTAAGTTGTACAAACTCTTTTTAATCACTGTATAATGGCATTAAATTGCAATTAGCAAATGAAACAGTTTATGTAATTGTGCATCTGTCCCCTCTATTCTCACTCCTATTTTCCCTCTGTCTTTTTTTGAGGAATACTAAAATATTTTATACATGTTGTCAGTTATAACTAGTGCTTTCATCTGTAAAAATATAAATTTCACCAAGCACTAATGTAAGAAAAACTTGGGGGGGGGAGGAAGGTATTCTATTTCTTCTCTACTCTCACTAATTTCCCCCTTCACCACCACAAAAAGTCTACATCTACGTATGTTCTTTGTTTATTTGAAAGACTGGTGGTTTCCACTGCCCTCTTTTAAAGGACCACATACTTCCATTGTAACCCTGTAATAAGTGAAATAAGTGCCTGAAGTCAGCTTGAACTTTTTTGTTTTCAGTCTTCTGATAGAAAGTTAAGCAAATATGAAGAGTTGTGGGATTCAACTTTGTCCTTTTTAACATACATGCTTTATTGAATTTGGCAGTATTTAATGTTAAACATACATTTTATTTTAAATGCTTTTAATTACATTTTTCTCTTTTTAGGCAGTGAGTTAATATTCATCACATGCATGGTATATGCCAGGATATGCTAGGTACAGTACATAAATTAATTTAATCCTCACAATAGCCCTAATAACAGATTGCTGACCTGTTAAGTGGCAGAACAAAGATTTGAACATAGGGCAAAAGGCAGAACCTGTATATGTTTCCATTATACCATACTGATTGTTACTGAGCATGAGAAGTTCAAAGTCAGATGATGCTGATGTCAGCATATAACCACAATATGAATTTGAGGAATGTTTATTTGACTTAATGATATCTGTTATGAAGTGTGCCATGACTAAACTTGTTATATTTGAGTGTTTCACCTTCTATTATGTAAAAACACTTCTAAAAATAAAGCAGGTGGTGTTTGGGGGAAGTTTTTTTGCCAGAGAGCCTACTAATTTAAAAATTTTAATGAAAGTATACATTTTCATGTGTAATGTATTCCTGAAAGTATGTTTACGTGTTACCTGGTTTTGTTCAGAAAATTAAGAAAATTGTTTTAAAAACTAAATATAGTATACATGTCTAGGGGTTTTGGTTTGTTTTATTCTGTACATTGCAGAATGTATTCATTATTTAAAACATTTTTAAAATAGATTAAAATTTATAAACATTAATATTTTTACTTTTATTGCAGAAATTTTCAGATTTATGCAAAAGTAGGAAAAATAGTATTTTGAACCCATATGTACTTATTACCCAATTTTAACAATTACCTTATGGGCCAGTGTTGTGCCCCTCTGCATTCTTCCCTGCCCCATCATTTTGAAGTCATTTTCTTGGAAACGACTTCATAGGTATCTCTAAAAAAAGGATTTAAAAAAATTTAAACATAATCACAATACCATTCATTATTATACTTACACTAAAATTGTTTACTATTAAATATCCAGTTGTTCCAAGTTATGATTGCCTGATAAAATCATAATCTTTTTAACTTCAAAATCAGTTCATATATTGCAAATAAAGTTCATATATTGCAGTTGGGTGATATGTCTGAATATCTTGCTTAAATCAATAGCTATCCCCTTTTCATTTTTACGTTCTTGCAATTTTTTGTTGAAATAACCTGATCATTTGCCTGGTAAATTTTCCCAAAATCTGGATTTTGTTCATTGCATCTTCATGTTTCATTTAAGGAAAATTATTTTTCCAAGTATATTTTTAGCTCAATTTCAAATTTTCTTAATTTATCTACAGTGAGTTTAATGGAAAACTGACTTAAATGTTGGGAGGGTTCTTGTGATTATAAGGGGATTTTGCTGGAGGTTGAACAGGAGATTATTTTAGTAGTTGTGGTCAATTTTCTTAATTTTTGTCAAGGCCAAGGTGAACATTAGGCTTCTTTTTAAACTAATTTCTAGCACTTGGAATTGGCATAAACTCTCTGTATAAGTTACTAAAATATTTTACATACTGATTTTACCTATAATTTTAAAACCTTATTTTTCATCATGACTTTTCAAAATGTTTATACACTCTGTATATCTATATCTATATATATCTACATGTAGATATATAGCTATATCTAGTATTATCCTTCACAGTTGAACAGTCTTCATTTCAGTGAGCTTCTGAAGGAGGCTAAGGATTTTTTACCTTTATTACCTCTAGCAGTTTCTATCTTAATTGTATTTCTAGTGTCAGCAATTTTTCCATTTTCACAAATGACAAAATGCATAGGTATTCAGATAATTCTACAAACTCTATAAAGATAATACCATTGTTTAAAAATAAATTTCTGGCTAATTTAAAAAGGTTCAATAGCTGATGTATAAAAGTGCGAACTCAGTATAGGAAGATAGGTGTATTAGGGCATAATGTGTGAAAGTACAGGCTTGTGAAAGCTAAGGGTGGCTTAGAGCAAATCAGTTAACAGATTTGTGCTCTACCTGGCAGATGATTCAGGAACTAATGGCAAGTGGATGAAATGTTTGACACCCTCTTCAATTGCTGAGTTTAAAGGAGACAACAGCAGTGAATTAGCAAGACAGTAATCAGTGAGTGGCAACATCATTCGCCACCTGAATGCTATACAAAATTATAAAGTAGATAAATTTGTATTTCATGTTTATATCCCTTTGTACAGTCCTATCCCACCATAAGCCACACCTCCACTTGATGTCTTAATACAGTCCTAAAACTCCCTATTTGTACATTTATTCTACATTATTAAGTACCTACTATATGCTAGATATTTAAAAAGTCTCTTAGTATAAATCACAGACTTATATTTGAAATATCTGTTGAGTAATGTGGAAGACAGACGCAGAGAATTACAACTACTTCACTGGAAGTTACCTTCCCAGAAAAGACTCCAAAAATTCCATAAATAAACCTTTTTTTCCATCATTAAGCACACTACCACTCCTATCGTCCTCCATCCTACAAATACAAAATACAACTTTTTCATTCTCTGTAGATGCTATTAATCAAGTAGTAGTATACCTTTGTAAGTTTACAGAAAGATGAGTCGTGTGTGGGTGTATGCGTATATTTAAGCACTTATTCATCTAGAATAGGTGGAATGCTTTGAGGAATATTGTGGAGCAGGTAGCCCCTTTACCCCTTTCCTTTTCTGAGAAACACAGTCTTTGACCTCCCATATCCTTGTGATCAGAATAACAGGAATTAAAAAAGAAAAAAACAGAGATCTTTCAGAATGGTTTCAAGACAATGATGTTCCCAAGGGGTAAATGAGAAGTTAACTTTACCTACTTCCAAACCACTCCAAATAAGCATATTACCCATGTAAATACCAATGCAAACCTAGCCTCAACACAAATCCCCTACACTACATCCTCCCCACAACAGATTACTGTCTTTAGGCCCTTCCTATATGTAGGTTTTGGAACTGCTCTCTCTGACCACTAATCTAAAATATCTCTTAGTTAAGTAGATGGGAACTAATAAAGAGCAACTAATCAGAATCCATATAAGTACGCATGGAAGTTTGGGGAGGAGGAAGTGTAGTATACTGGTATGACTAATGTGTATAGCAAGAAGGAATGAAAAATGGGAGACAATGTAGAATACACCATAAAGTCAAGCAAATACGTTGGGCTGGCTGTGACTTTGTTTACATGTCTCTTAAATGGGCATAATAATTGCTGCTGTGAAGATCAAATACTATTTGCATAGCAAATAATAGGACTCAATAAATGGTAGTGGAATGGTACTTCAAATTTTGAAAAGTCATATACTTTCATTGGAATTTTTGTTTTAATTTAGAGTAGAGAGCCTTCAGATGAAGAGGGACAATATGACATATAGTGCTGGCCACGTTGTGGTTTAAGGTGATAATTGATGTAGGCAAGAGTAATGAGAACTGGAGCTGGGACAGTGGTAGTGGAAATAGAGAGAAGATGGATTTAAGAGATGGTCCAGAGATTGAAACTCTGAACAGTTGAATTTGGAAGTTGAGGAACTGAGGGAATTGAAAACAGTCCAAATTTTTTAAGTTTGAGTAAGTAGATTGGTTGTTATGCCAGAGAGGTGGAAAATACTGGCTTTAAGCAGCAAGAGGAAGCAGTTGTGGAAGAGAAAGTAAATGTCTTGAATGTTTTCAGTCTTGAGTTAAGGAGATTGAAAGAAGTCCAAGAAGTTACAGGTTAGCTCGCCTGAATCTCAAAGGACATATTGGGACTTGACTCTAAGTTCTTTAAAGTTAGGGTCACAGCATATTTAGTTTTGTATAATTATAACCCACTCTGGAAATATTTGTGGCATTAGTAGAATAATTGTTTTCAAAAAATAATAATCATTAAGATCATTCAAACTGAAAAGCCCAGCATCTGCTGACTTTTTTTTATTAGGCATGTGAAATGGAATTGCTTTGTCAAATGCATACTGGTTATTTGGAGAGATTTTGAAGGAGAGCTTTCCTTTATGTATTGTCATCTACCTACATTAGTCACATCTGCTTCATTTGCTTGCTGCTTTTTTCGAATACCACACAAGAAAAAAAGTGGAAATTTCTAGTAGCTTCAGTAGGGAAAAAGTCAAGCCTAAGGATAATAGTGATTTCAAATAACATTTAACTATTCTCTAAATGTCACTAGTGTTATTTGGCAGTTTCTGAAAGTGTCTTAAGATATACCAGAGCAACTTTCAAATGTACTTAAGTGTTTTTAATCAATTAAGCTCCATTTTATTTAGCAGTTTTTTTATGAGGAAAAATGCTTTAACAAAAAATTTAATGTGTTAATGATTGCTTAACCTTTTTTTTTCTTTCTTAGTTTCCCATATAAAATTGTTGAGATGATAAACATTAAAGATTTAAATGAGCTTTTTTCAGAAATAATTTGATAAAATGTTTTAAATACAAGTTTAAATTTATTGATTAGGTATTGAAAACTAAAAATATTCAAACAGAATGGAAAATAAATTAGTATAGTGAAAACCGTAGCCATTTTAACTAAGAATTTGAGGATATAGAGAATCTAGATAATTTTCTCACTATAAACAATCATCTCCTAAGACAGACAGAACAAACACTTTTTTAAAAAGTTAGGACCACACTAGAGTTCAGGACCAGCTTGATCTATGTTCCTGGGTAGTTACGAGTAAATCAAAAGATCTAAGACTGCTTAGAGAATAAAAGAGATTTCAGCCTGGTCTGCAAGTGACATCCCTGAGGTAGGATCTCTGCTGAGATCACAGACTAGCCAGCTTCTTCTGGTCATTGCTACTGGCTTTGAGAACCACTGTGCAGAGGAGACGGCTTGATGGGTACCTGCAACTCAGTGACTAGAGCCAGGTTACATTCCTTCACTGGAGTAATTCCACTCATGAACATTAATGTGTGTCAGGCTGACATTCACTTTAGAACTGACCTTCCCTTTTTAAAAAATATGAGTCTTTTAAAAAGAACTGTAGGAAAAGGTATATCTGCATCAGAAAGCATTGCTTAATTATCTTCAGCTGATGAATCAGAAACACAAATGAGAAACCACCTTGCATCTCTTTGGGTACACATATATGTGTAAGCCTTAGAGAATTTGAATTCAGCCTTTAATGTATATATTCAAAATGATAAGCACTATGATATAAGTAAAACATACATATAATTTAAGTAATGTATAAATATGCATAGGCAAAAAAAAAAAAGGGACCAAAAAAACATAGGCTAAAGAAATTATAGTGATGTCACGGGAAGAAATAATGTGGAAAAATGAGCTACACCAATAATCAAAAACTGATACTATTTTACATGTATTAGTTAATTTTTTTGAGTACATTTTTTATTTCTGAATTACACTAGACATTCTGGATAATCTTTCTTTTACGTTTACAACACAGTGACTAGACATTTATAGAACTTAAATGGTCACCCCAAAAATTAGTTTTGTTCTTTATACTTTAGAGTCGAAGAAGTAAAGATGGGTCCATGAAATCCATTGGTGGTAGATTAAGGAGTTTAGGGAGATCTCTAGGACTGCACAAAAGGCAAAATGGAGAAACAGATAAAAATGAAGGGTTCTAGGGTGTTCTCCCTGTGCTCTGGCATTGGTAGGGTCTCTTTCCTGTGCTCTGGTGTCAGTGGTTGTGCCTTCAAGGCCCTGAGATGCTACAGACAAAACTCAATGCCTTTCTCTGGCATCTCACAGCACTTAGAGAAGCAACTTGAGATCATTGGTTTGCATGTTTTCCTTCCATTAGATTGTGATTTCCTGTCTTTGCAGACACTCCATCAAGGAGGAATTACTTTCAAATCTGGTTGTCAGGAGCCTCCATCCTCACGGATGGGTGTCTGGCCTATGATTCTTGCTTATTTTGTCTTTCCCACAAACAGTAGGATAAGGCAAGACCATCTCTGTTCACTCTCAGTATTCAGTGATGTTTTAGAGTTCCAGAATCAGGTTTCCAGTGCCCACAGTGCCTCAGGTGGGCAAGAGTACCCTCTACATTTATACCTGGTCAGGAAGACTGGAGAAGTGACTATGGAGGTACTGGTGAAAAGCTGGAGATCCTGAAAATGGTTCTTCCTTCCAACAGCCCCAGGATGATGCCATGTTGGCATCCTTGAGATGAACTTTAAAAAAAAAAATTTTTGTGGTGATAAAAGCAATACATGTGTTATGTGAGGAATTTGGAAAATACAGAAAAGCTTGAAGAATAGAATAAAAATTGCCTATAATTCCTCCAGCCAGAGTTTCTCACATATCTTGTTTAGACGTATTTCTCTTGTTTCTTTTTTCCTACACACACATACACATGTACACAAACTGATATATTGCTGTTTTCAAGTAACGATATATACTAAATTTTTTCTGCATCATTAAATATTTACAATATCAAATAATTGGAAGCAACCTGAATGTCCCCTCAATAAAAGAATCTGTTTAAATGATTATGTATTAACTCATTGTAATATGCAACCCTTAAAAATGGTAGTGAAGAAAATGTAGCTTCAAAATAAAATGTCTATGATCTGTTAAATAAAAAAAGGCATATATGAAACTATATATATCCTGTGATTTAAGCCGCCTGTTTATAATTAATTTTCATGCCCTTAAATCCTTCCTGAAATTCCTATATATTCTTCATGTTTCAGCTTCTGTGCTACTTCTTTGAGAAGCCTGATTTTTTTTCGCTAGTTCTCCTAAGCAGACTCTTCCAGGTGCAACATTTGGGCCTACTATCTACTGCCATTGTAACAGTTCTCAGGTTGTATAACTGTTAAGAGGCATGGCTTTTTTTTTTTTTTTTTTTTATTTCCTCATCTTGTCATCCCTAGCTCTTAGCACTGTGTGCCTGTCGGAGCATAATAAGTGTTTATTGATGACTGATTCTAAGTGCAGAACTGAGGTTTTGTGGGATATGCAAAGGAAAAAAATCATACTCAATTTCCAGGAAAACTAATGAAAAACAGAATGTAGTTATATATAAACCATGAAGAATTAAATCCTTGAAAACTACAAGTAAGAAGCCTTAAGAAAAAATTATAAATAAGAGATTAACAGAGAATACCTGTTACATAAGAACATATTTTTGTATTCATATAATCAGAGACCAAAATAAATACTCCTAAAGTAGGTTTTACTTTTTTGTAACAAAGTTTTGTAGTTTGATACTTTATATTGCAGTATTGATAATTGGAAATGGAGAGTTATGTTTTTTTGCATATGTACAAGCAGTTATAATTTCAAAAATGTTCTTTTTTCCAATACCATGTGTCAGTATAACTATATAACTCATTGGCATTTAGTAATATTATCTTGGAATATCTTCTCCAAAAACAAGATTGTGGTCTCTCTAGAGTTCTGCAGTGCCCAATACCTTATAGACACTCCAGAATACTCCTGGAATTTGAATTTTTGTGTAAAGAGAATATTTGAGAGCTAAATCACTTTAGAGGAAGGTTATTAAATTTATAATTTTAATATTAAATACTTAGCAAATGAAGTATTTCTGTAATGAGTTTGGTTCCCCCCCCCCTTACCCCCTTAGACAGAGACCTCAGTTCTCTAGAGGCCTGGGTTTTCTTTTCAGTTAGAGGCCCCATGTGTACAACATACATTTCAGCTAAGGTGCCCACCTAGAAGGAATAAAATATTTTTCTTAGAAATGATATCAAGAAATAGAATCTAGCAATGCTTTGGGTACATTTATTCAACAGTTTGGATGCAGTTAAATTTTTATGCACTTAAATTTTTTTGTGTACTTAAAAATATGTAGGAATTCTGGGCCTATTATTTCCTCTATTATACTGAAATATATATCAGTATACATTACTATAGGTAAGAAAGCTAAAGAACCGAGTAGCTTTTTTCAAATTGCATATTCAATTTATCTGTTATAATCTTGATTATGTCATTAGGGGGTAATCTTTGGATTTTTTTTTTTTAAACCTAGTAGTCATTTCTTGTATAGTCAGAACCATTCACCTTTAAGTTACTGTCCATTATGGGAATCACTTCATCCCTTAAGATTTTGATAATAAAAATTCTTGAAACATAGAAATCAATCTGATGTTTACTTAAACTCTTTAAGTTAGTGGTTCTTAACCTTTTTTGCATCAAAGAATCAAGTTAGTCTGTACAGAAAAAAATGTACATATATGTAAAATTTTACATAATGTTAGTAGCCAGTGTTTCCCCTGAGATCCGTGGGTTGTGAATTTTTTCATATTGTGTATTTGATATATGTAATATAAATTTAGTATATTGTGTGCTTTTAGAGGTGTCAAGGGATCTCATCCTGAAACAGATTTTCTATAAAGCTTTTCCACAACACTTGTAGCAGAGTTCTTACATATTTTTATTGCATTATTCACACAGAAATCTGAGATTTTTTTCTGAATTGTTTGAAATATTTACTATATATGCTATATTTTTCTCTGTCTTATTTTTCTGATAATTGTCTTTTGGCTAACAACAGATTTCTTATTCTAGATTCTGAAGAGGTTCGGTCTGTAAATCCTTCCAGCGTTGATGAAAATATTGACTCTGAGACAGAGAAAGACTCTCTCATCAGTGAAAGTAAACAAATAATTCCCAGTAAAGCTCCTCTTCCATCTGCCCTCGATGAGTACGAGTTCAAAGATGATGATGATGAAGAATTAAATAAAATGATTGATGATAGGCATATTCTTAGGAAAGAGCTACGAAAAGAGAATGAATCTGAAGTAGAAAAGAATAGTTTATTTGCAAAACAAGAAAAAGCCTTCTATCCTAAATCATTTAGAAGTAAAAAACAAAAGCCATCTAGGGTATTGTATTCAAGTTCTGAAAGTTCAGATGAAGAAATTCTTCAGAACAAAAAGGTTTCTATTCCATGCTCTGTCCCTGAAACATCAAATTCTGATACTCAAACTAAAAAGGAGTATGGAGTTTCAAATGAACACAAACAGAAAGGCAAAGTTAAAAGAAAATTAAAGAACCAGAACAAAAATAAAGAGAACCAAGAACTGAAGCAAGAAAAAGAGGGGAAAGAAAATACCAGAGTAACAAACTTGACAGTTAATACTGCTATAGACTGTTCAGAAAAGACCAGAGAGGAGGGGAATTTTAGGAAATCTTTTAGCCCAAAAGATGATACGTCATTACATTTATTTCATATTTCCGCTGGTAAATCTCCCAAACATTCTTGTGGACTAAGTGAAAAGCAGTCAGCACCACTAAAGCAAGAACATAGCAAAACATGTTTATCACCGGGAAGTTCTGAAATGTCATTACAGCCTGATCTTGTTCGGTATGATAACACAGAATCTGAATTCTTGCCAGAGAGTTCAAGTGTAAAATCTTGTAAGCATAAGGAAAAAAATAAACATCAGAAAGATTTCCACCTAGAATTTGGTGAAAAGTCAGTTGCTAAAGTAAAGGATGAAGATCATAGTCCAGCATTTGAAAATTCAGATTGCACACTGAAAAAAATGGATAAAGAGGGTAAAACATTAAAAAAGCATAAATTGAAACATAAAGAGAGGGAAAAAGAAAAGCATAAAAAAGAAATTGAAGGTGAAAAGGAAAAATACAAAAATAGGGATGGTGGTAAAGAACTGCAGCGGAGTGTGGAATTTGATAGAGAATTTTGGAAAGAGAACTTTTTTAAAAGTGACGAGACTGAAGATCTGCTTTTGAATATGGAACATGAGTCCCTAGTGTTAGAAAAAAAGTCAAAGTTGGAAAAAACCATAAAAGATGACAAATCACCCAAGGAAAAGCATGTCTCAAAAGAGAGGAACTTTAAAGAAGAACGAGAAAAGGTCAAAAAGGAAAGTGAGAAGTCCTTTAGGGAGGAAAAAAAAGATTTAAAAGAAGAAAGAGAGAATGTACCTATAGATAAAGAAATAGAATTCAGTTCTTTAGGTATAAGTGCCAGTGAGGATTCTATAGGGTTACATTCAATGGAAAAGGAAATAGAAATTGAAAAACAAGAAAAACATATAAAAGAAAATAAGGAAAAATCTGAGAAACGATTTCAAAGTAAAGAAAAGGATGTTGAGAAAGCTGAAAGAAAAAATTCTGAAAAAGAGAAGAAGGTAAAACATGAGCATAAGTCAGAGAAAGATAAATTAGATCTTAGTGAATGTGTTGACAAAATAAAAGAAAAAGACAAGTTATATTCACATCACACAGAGAAATGTTATAAAGAGGGTGAGAAGATAAAAAATACTACTATTAAAAAAACTGATGACAGAGAGAAAAGTAGAGAAAAGATGGATAGAAAACATGAAAAAGAAAAACCTGAAAAAGAGAGGCATGTAGTGGAAAGCAAAGAAAAACACTTGATGGAAAAAAAAAACAAACAGTCAGATAATAGTGACTACACTAAATCAGAAAAAAGCAAAAATAAAGACAGGGAGATAGATAAAAAGGAAAAATCTAGAGATAAAGAAAGTGTAAGTAATTGCAAACACTTCCAGGAAGAGAAGAAGTCAAGTATAGCAGACAGTAGTAAAGTACAACATGACAAAACTTTATCCATTAAAGAAAAAACAAAAGATGAACCTTTGAAAACTCCTGATGGAAAAGAAAAAGATAAAAAAGATAAAGATATAGACAGATACAAAGAACGAGACAAACATAAGGATAAAATTCAACTAAATAGTTTACTCAGACTAAAATCTGAAGTAGATAAGCCCAAACCTAAGTCATCACCAGTATCAAAAGATATTCGACCTAAAGAAAAGAGGTTACTGAATGATGATTTAATGCAGACAAGTTTTGAACGAATGCTGAGCCTTAAAGACCTAGAAATAGAACAGTGGCACAAAAAACATAAGGAAAAAATTAAGCAAAAAGAAAAGGAACGATTGAGAAATCGTAATTGTTTAGAACTTAAAGTAAAAGACAAAGAGAAAATAACAAAGCATGCACTAGCTGAGTCCAAAAATAAAGAGCTTACAAGGTCAAAGAGTTCAGAGTTGACTGATGCTTATACCAAGGAGAAACAATCTAAAGATGCTATAAGTAACAGATCACAATCTGTTGACACCAAAACTACAATGAATTTAGGGAAATCATCCTTTGTTTCAGATAATAGCTTAAACAGATCTCCTAGATCAGAAAGTGAAAAGCCAGGTCTCAGCTCCAGATCTGTATCCATGATTTCGGTTGCTAGCTCAGAAGATTCCTGTCATACTACAGTGACAACCCCAAGGCTTCCAGTTGAGTATGACTCTGACTTTATGTTAGAGGGTTCAGATTCCCAAATGTCTTTTTCCCAGTCACCTTTTCTGCCAATTGCCAAATCTCCGGCCCTTCATGAAAGAGAGTTGGATAGCCTACCAGAACTGCCAGAACGGATTAAACCACCATATACAAGCAGACTTTCAACATCTCATCTCCGATCATCTTCTGTAGACGATATTAAACTACTTATAAACGAGGGGAGACCAACTGTAGAAATTAGAAAGTGTAGCATGCCATCTGTCATTTGTGAACATACAAAACAGTTCCAAACAATAGAAGAAAGCAATCAAGGTGGCTTAGCTGTGACAAGAGATATTTGTCCTTCTCCCAAACCTGAGGTATCTTTAAATGTGCCTGAAAGAGAACTTTCAAATGTGTCTAACATACATTCCAGTTTTGCAGCCTCTCCATCTAGATCTGTAAACAGCAAATATATTTCAACTGATATAAATGTTATCAAGAATACTGTTCCAATGGGTACTTTAATAGACAGTCCTGTACATTTAGAGCCATCTAATCAGGTTGGTGTTATCCAAAATAAAACAGAGATACCTACTGATAGACTGGAATCATTAAGCACCAGTGACTTTATCTGCCCAAATTCTAGTACACCTGATCAAGATTCTTCTGGCCAGGGTTTTTGTAATTCCGAAAACAAAACATTGAAAGAACAGAATACTGACTTTTTATCTCTGCACCAGGCTGAACTGCCGGTAAACACTTCTGCTCAGGATGCAGCATCCTTTCTGCCTTCACAGCAACCTTGCTCTTTCCACAGCCAGTCACTTGCAAATGCTGAATCTATTTCTAAACATATGTCTTTGTCATATGTTGCCAATCAAGAATCAGGTATTTTACAACAGAAAAATGCAGTTCAAATTATCAGTTCTGTTTTAGATACTGATGCTGAATCTACAAAAGATATGGAAAATAATTTTCCTGTAACAGATGTTCAAAAGACAGATGCCTTTGTTTCAGTGTACTCTGAAACCACTATTAAAGAAGCATCACCAAATTTTGAGAAAGCTAATAGTTTGCCAGTTTTACCATCAGAAAAGGACTTTAATGGAAGTGATTCCTCTTCCCAGCTAAATATACATTATACGTTTAGCAAACTAATGTATAAGTCTTCCAGTGGCCGTGAGGTTGAAAATAGCATTTCTGATATTCAAGTTATTTCACATGAAAAAGAAAACAAACTGGAGAGTTTGGTTTTTACTAATTCAAATGATAGGTGCGATTCTGATTTATGTGAAATGAATGCAGGGATGCCAAAAGGAAACCTAAATGAACAAGATAATCCAAAACTTGATCCTGAAAGTGAAAAGTGTTTGGTTTCTATTGAAGATGATGAATCACAACAAAGCACTTTATCAAATCTGGAAAACCATTCACAGCAACCAGCTCAGCCAGAAATGCATAAAGATGGTCAATTAATTAAAGTAGAATTAGAAGAAAATGCTGAAGATGATAAAACTGAAAGCCAAATCCCTCAAAGGATGACTAGGAACAAAGCAAATACAATGGCAAATCAAAGCAAACAAATTCTTGCTAGCTGTACATTATTACCAGAAAAAGACAGTGAATCTTCATCTCCTAGAGGAAGAATAAGATTAACTGAAGAAGATGATCCTCAAATTCATCACCCACGGAAGAGAAAAGTGTCACGTGTACCTCAACCTGTGCAAGTGAGTCCCTCTTTACTACAAGCAAAGGAGAAAACTCAGCAGTCTCTGGCAGCTATTGTAGATTCTCTGAAACTAGATGAGATTCAACCATACAGTTCAGAAAGAGCGAATCCATATTTTGAATACTTGCACATAAGGAAAAAAATTGAAGAAAAGCGCAAATTGTTGTGTAGTGTTATTCCTCAAGCACCTCAGTATTATGATGAATACGTGACATTTAATGGATCGTACCTCTTGGATGGAAACCCCTTAAGCAAGATTTGCATTCCCACAGTAAGTAACATCACTTGATACACATCTACAGTGCTGTCTAGTAGAAATACAGTGCAAATCACATATGTAGTTTCAAATTTTCTAGTAGCCACATTTTAAAAAATAAAAAGAAACAAATTGAATTAACCTAATATAGAAAAATTATACTGACTTTTTTTTGTACTAATTATTTGAAATCTGGTGTCCTTACAGTACATCTCAATTTAAATTAGCCACATTTCAGTAAATGCTCAGTAGCCATGTGTGGTTAGTGGCTGCCTTATTGACCAATACTGGTCTACAGTATTGTGTTTTTCCTTACCTACTTTTCCTTTTGTACCTTTCTGTAAAGGATAATTCCTCTACATGTACTTTTGATCCTATTCCCTCCAGTCTTCTCTGGAACCTTCCTCTATTAAAATACTTCTCACTAGTATATTTTTCAATTTCCCTACTCTGTTGGCTTTTATCCACCCATTCCAAACATTGGGTCTCCATTCTAGGAAGAAAAAGTTATCCCTTGACTATGTCAGTTTGTCAAGCTCACCCTTTCTCTTTTTTTCACTATCATACTCTGGGAGAGAAGTCTGTGCCTCATGTTTTTTCTATATCCCCTCCTTTTCATCTCTTGACTGTTATGTGTTGGCAGTGGTCACCAGTGAGCTTATAGTTGCCAGATTCATTGACCTCTTTTTCTTTCTACTTGATCTGTCATATTTGACATGGTGGCCATCTTGATCTTCATAAAATCCCCCCACCCTGCCTCAGTCTATCCTGATGGGTCTCCTCTCTTTTTGCTTTTCTTGCCTCACTAACTAATCTTCCTATCTTTTTTAATTACTCCTCTATCCACACTTCAGACATCTAAGTTGTCTGGGAATCAGTTCTTCAGTCAACTTTTTGTCAGTGTGGTCTTATCTATTGCCATGGTTTCAGCAGTCTTTCTATGTGCCAGTTAGTCCCCCAAAAATCTTATATCTCCATATCATCTCTGCTGACCTCCAGAATCAAGTGTAGTTGCTTCCTGGGCATCCTCACCTAAATGACCTTTGAACATAGGTTTGATGCCCCAGGAAGCTGGCTCTGAGATTGTGTGCAAGAGATTTATTGGTGAGTGCTCTGAGGAACAATACATGTAAGTGTGTGTGAGGGAAACAGAATTGAGTAGAGAGAAATTGAACTGAAATGCAGTTGCAACAATGACCTCAGCTGAACCCACGGGATCTCTGGAATGGGATTGTGTTTCTGATAAATAACCTTCACTCAGGGAGGAAACGTGACCTTGGCCACACGAGCTTGCTTCTCTGAATCATCATTTCTTAGAATTCCAGTGAGAACTGTCAGCCACCAACACTCTTAGGAGTTGGAGGCTAAGTGCCTCATTCCTGAAAGGTGAGTAGGGACAGATCTAACCATATACCATGGCATTCACTCTGACCTCAGACTTCACATAGACCACGAAGAATGATTTGTCCTCACTCCCTTAAAAAGAAAATCCTCAGGTCTGATTATGTGACTACCCAGCTAAACATCTTTAGAGACTCAATGTTCTATAGACCAAAATCCCCATCAGCATATACAAGGACCTCCCATACTTCTCTAGGCTTGGCCATAGTTACTACCCTACTGTGCATGATGATCCTCAGGCTGTCTGTGCTGTTTCATTATAACGGCTTTGCCATATGTTCCTTCGTCCAAAGCCCAGTTCAGAGAAGATCAAAAAGTTTGAAGAAGGATGGTTTTTTTAGTCTCACATCTATAGAATATACCTGATGCTAGTGTCTTTTAAATATTAAAAGGCAGGTTTTTATATAACCCTACCAGTAATAAGCAGTAGTAGTATATTTAAAAGAATAGAGTTATAAGTAAATTTGTCATACTTTAAGCAAAATAATGTGTTTAATGATTCAAAGAATACACACTAAGAATTTTCCTGTTTTATTTCCTTTTAAAGGGTAAGAAATTTTAACTGAAATACAGTTGTATTATAGGCTTGAAATATAGGTAACACTTTAAAGAACTTGTTTAAATGAGAACTTGGAGTATCTATATTGTCCCCATTTCTTGTCCTAGCTTATAATTATTGTCAGCCTATTAGGGTAAAGGAATATATCTCAGTATGTCTAGCACAGTATAACTTAGTTGACTCTTCTGACTTTTCTGGAGATGGGACAAACATTGTGCTTCATGATATGGCACAACAAGAATAATATTCAAGGATCACAGACATTTGTTGCCATACTTGGATGTGTCTTTATATTAATGGTAGAGTACATGCATAGATTGGGTCAGCTTTCTTAATCTCCAGCATCTACCAAAAAGCACAGTCCACCAGAATAATCAAATTAGAGATTAACCAATTATAAGCTTTTTGGAGTATGAATAAATAAAGTGGATTAAAACATGTTATAAAGAAGTTTGAAAAGCACAAGTCTGTTAGAAGACAATTTCACCTATTTTATAAAAAACTTAGTTCATTAAATGTTAAACTCAGCACTTTAATGCTTGATTTTTACCATTTCTACAAAGAGACTTTACTTCCTCTACTGATACACTCAGACTGCTATAATCTTCAGGATTGTTTGCTAGATGCTTTTTTGTTTTTGAGACTCTTCTCTCCCTATCTGTGAGCTATCACTTACTGATACTTTAAAGTATGTCTCTCTAATAAATAACTTCTTTAGTCCTTCTGATTTGCTCTTTGAAATTTGCTGTGGTCTCAGTTAAAACATATAAGTTTACTGGAATGCCCCACTGTGTTTTAAATAGTTGAAATTGAGCAGTAACAACCAATTGTATAATTGTTACCATAATCATTTCAGAGAATATCAGAATTTATATTTTCATGAAGTTATCTACTAAAAGGGCTTAATTTTATAAGAATAGCCTATTAGAAATGAAACCTAATACTTTTAACTAATTTTTTTTTAAATTTAGATTACACCACCCCCTTCACTGTCAGATCCACTTAAAGAGCTTTTTCGGCAACAGGAAGTTGTAAGGATGAAACTACGTTTGCAACACAGTATTGAAAGGGTAAGAAATATTCACATTTATGCTAAAAGTAACTTTTCGCAATAGATTATGATGGCCTATAGTTTTATGTTAGTGAATTTTTCTTATTTAGAACCCTTTTGGGAAGTTGTTTGTTACCTTGTGCTTATGCAATCAGATGGAGAATTTTTAAACCTGTTTTAGGATAGCTTCTTCCATGTTACAATTCATGTCGAGTATATTTTTTGATGTATAAAAGTGTCTAATAATTTCTTGTCATTTGTTGGATTTATAGAACTGTAACAGTGAATTCCTAGTTGGACATTTGGATTTCCACATTTTGGAATTGTTGCTTGGTACCAGCGCTACTTCGGTGTAAAATACTTAAAAATAACAAAGGCTGTGCTTACTGGCCCTTTTAGGTCTGCCTTAGTATTCTAGTTTCTAGTGGTTAGTATTAGCATGAAATGACAGGGGGAAAAAAACCTACCTATTTATAAAAATCATAAAAGTTATTTCACTTTGCTTGACAAAAATAACACCTTAATCTTTTGGGAGGGTCAGGAATTTCTGAAAATGTGGTAGAAGCTATGATTCTTCTTCACAGCAATGTACCCATACTCATATATAAACAAAACCTTATATATAATTTCTTTGATTCATGCATGAATAGTTCTCTAGGGCGGAGGTTCTTAATCTTTTTTGTGCCATCAACCCCTGTAACAATCTCTAAATATAAAATCTTTTCTCAGAATCGTGTTTTAAAATAAATCTATAGCATTACCACAAGAACAACAAATAAAGAAGCACTGATAACAGAACTTAAAATGCTGTGCACGACCCATGTCCCAGAGCAATTTGTTAGCACTAAGAATTTGGGTGAAATAACACATATCAATAGCTGTTTTACCTATCTCAATAGCTGTTTTACCTATCAAGCGTATACAAAAGCCATGCCACCTTATAGCATGTAAGAGTTGTCATTTGAACTGTACAATTTGCAGAACTTTAACAAGTAGTGAAAATGACTCACACCCTTCCACATATTGAGCAACAAAATAATTTAGAATTGCGGAATACTAGAAAGCAACTTAAATGTCTAACCAGTGTGAGAATAAACAACTTTACCATTTGGTTACAGAATAAACTGCTAGCTACAGAATTGCTTTATAGTAGGACAGTTATGTTGCGCAGTTATCTTTATAAAGAAAAAACTGCTATTGTGTGTCATAACTATTGGAATTTCAAAGAAGAAATTATAAAAATTATGGGACAACAGCTACAACAACTATAACATAAATTGAAAATATTTGTGATTTATGTGGATGACAAAGATACTTATCATACTTCTTATATTACTGTCGTTTGTGGCCTATGTTCATAATTAAAAGAAACACCAGTTGGAGACTAGTGAAAATAAAGACGTTCTTTTCTCATCCAAGTTTACAGATGACCCTTTCTTCATTCTATCCATAAGATTCTTGGGTTGTGAAGAACCCAGGTTAAGAACTGCTGTTCTGAGATTTTTTTTCCCATAGAAAACGATAGTATTTAAGTACTATACTAAATGAATGAACACAACTTGCAGCCAGAGCCCCTGTCCCCATGCCCCATTATGCCTTCCCAAGAACTAAGTGGAAGCAATGCTTTGGGAAACACAAAACCCATTCTCAGAAGACATTATTTGAGAGATTCTGCTCTAGAAGTTTAAAGATACAACATTAAGAATGATGATCTCAAGTGGAATATTTAGGCATATAACTACCTCTGTCCTTGAAGTGCTAACCAGACTTCTCCTAATTGATGTTTAAGCCAAAGAAGATAGTTACCACCAGACGCACAAGTATATAACCAGGATTGGGATGGTATCTGCAGCTGGACCCTAGGAATTCCCATTCAGCTAAATGCAGAAAATTGCCTCGATCATTCCATTAGCCTTATGATAGGGTAACTCTTCATGTTACATAATTGGAAATTTTGGACCCCACTTAACTAACACATTAAGGAACGATTATATTATGATTATCAGAGGTTTATAAGTAGTTAACATCAGAGTACACTGTGTTTATTTCTGTGAAAATATTTTTTATAAAAGAGAAGCTGCCACTACAATGGCATACCACTTCAAGCCCATTAGAACGGCTATAATAAGAAAAGACATAATGACAGGTGTTGAGAAAGATGTGAAAGAATTGGAACCCTCATACATCGCTGTTGGGAATATAAAATGACTTCTGTTGAAAACAATTTGGTGGTTCTTCAACAAGTTAAACATAGAATTACCATATGGCCTAGCAGTTCTATTCCTAGTTATTGAGCATGAATAGTCATAGCAGCATTATTCATGGTAGACTAAAGATGGAAACAACTCAAAAGACCATCAACTAATGCATGGATAAATAAAATGTTGTATGTTCATACAGTGGAATATCATTTAGCCATAAAAAGGAGTGATGTACTTATACGTGTTACAACACAGATGAACCTTGAAAACATGCAATATAAAAGAAGCCAGTCACAAAAGACCACGTATTTTTTATTTCATTTATATGAAATGTTCAGAATAAATAAATCCATAGAAACAAAAAATAGAGTAGTAGTTGCCAGGGAAAGAGGAGGAATGGAGAGTGGCTGCTGGCTATGAGATTTCTTTTGGAAATGATGAAAATATTTTGGAAGTAGTGGCGATAATTGAACATCTTGTTGAATATATTAAAAGTCACCATTGTACACTTTAAAAGATAATTTTTATTATATAAAAGTCTAACCACTATGCTGTACAGCTGAAACTAATATAAAATAATATTAATGTCAAATGTAACTGGAAAGAAAAGAACAAAAGAAAGAGGAAGAAAGAAAGCAAACTTTTTAAAAGAGAATGCCAATTTGGAAAAAAAAATTTACATTTTTAGAACACTAAGAATTCTTAAATTTCTCAAGCTTACTGTGAAGAAAAAACTACTCTGAGACACAGGTTCTTTAGCACATTTTAAGTGGTTTTATTTTATTTTAAAACAAATTGAAGAATTGATTTTTTTAAAATTCTTTGTTCAACTAGGAAAAACTCATTGTATCTAATGAACAGGAAGTGCTACGAGTTCATTACAGAGCTGCAAGAACATTGGCAAATCAAACACTGCCATTTAGTGCATGCACTGTTTTACTGGATGCAGAAGTTTACAGTGTGCCGCTGGATGCTCAGGTAAAGTGCTCACTGATACTGTTAGAATGCTCTTAGAACGGGGTGTTTTTGTAATCTATTTCCATAGAAGAAGCTTTATTTCAACAATCAGTAAAGCTCAAAGGAGAAATCAACTCTTTCAAACCACCTGAAAGTACTCCCAGATCACCTGATCCTGTGTTTTCTAAAGTCCTCTAACATAACGTCTAATGATAATGTTTATAATTTAAAGGCTTATATTATAAAAGTAGATATGTGTTTAGGCTGTTATAAAACAGCTATGTGTTTAGGATAGTGCCTCTATAGATAACTTGTAATTTGTTTCTTAAGTGGAGGTATATACATTCATTTCTGACCTTCAAGCAACTGGAAAGCTACTATTAGCTGGAAAACAATAATCAGATTGAACATCTAGGTTGTGACAGTGCTGAAATAGGGCTAGTTTTATGTTTTAGCCTTGAACGTTGTTGGAATAAATTAACATAGAGTAAGTCCTTATTAAACATAATAGGTTCTGCAACTTTAAGCAAAATGATGGATAATGAAACCACTGTTATCATAGGCTAATTGGTATAAACAAGAGTTAAGTTCCTATGGCATCTCATCATTATAATGAATCCACATAGAACAAAATGTTATTCGAGGACCTACTGTAATTGTGAAAACCTATAGTTATATCTTGAACAAAGTTTACTGCCCCATATAAATTACATGAATTCAGAATCAGACGTAATTAGTTGTGAGAATTTTTTTGTGCTTCATAAACTAGAATGAAATGCATTGGTCATAAGAGGGAACATAACGATTAAAATAAAGAATATAGACATGGGCAGTCAAGATGGTGAAGGAGAGAAATGCTGTGCTTGTCTCCTCCCACAATCACTTCAAAATTAGAACTAAATTACAGAACAACCATGATTGAGAATTGCCTGAATTCTAGCTGAACAGAACGTGTGTACTACAATTAAGGGCATTCAAAAGAAGCCACCTCGAGACTGGTAAGAGGGGAGGAGCAGAGACATGTGGCAGTTTAAAATCAGGAGGGATATCTCAAGTACGAAGGTCCCCACTTGAGGAGCTGGAGGTCTTAGCCTTGCATCAAGCTTCCCAGCCCTGGGTTTCAGTGCCAGGAAGATAAGTCCCCATAACTTCTGCCTGAAAACCAGCAGAGATTGGCTGAGTGAAAAGTGGGTCTGCTGGAGTTCCAGGCATTCCTCTTAAAGGGCCCATGCACGGACTTACTGCTGACGGATTCATTCTGAGCTCTAACACAGGGGCAGCAGCTTGAATTTGCCAGGGACATACAAGGAGGAACTGAATTGTACAGCTTCAGGGCGAAAGCTGGAGGTGTAGTTTTCTTCCAGACAGAGTGCTTGCAGAAACCATTGTTCCTTTGATGAACCCTACCCCCCCACCCCTTACCGGGGAGTGCCATATCTGAGTCTCCCATCAACCTACCTACCACCTGTTGCCCAGCTCTGATGATTCTTTGAGAGCTTGCCCCACCCAGTTTGCGGCCCCACCCAAGCTGCTTCCAGTGGCTTTTCATACAAATGATGTGTCTTGCCTCGTGCTGCGGACCTTTGTAAAATCTCACAAACCCTAGACAATCAGCATCTGGCCTCAATGTGCCCTGTACCTTTTGCTAATCAGTCCCAAGCCCAGCACAAGTGGCAACCATGTGCAGATCATTTTGTAGTTCATACAGGTGGCCCTGGTCAGGGCACAGCCAGCAACTGGCCTTACCCTGTGCCAGAGGACCACTCAACCACCTCCACAAATGACACACCCAAAGAACAAACTCAGCAGGCACCAGATAGATCCCTGCCAAAGCGAATCCTGCCTCATAGTATCTGCTCGTGCACAACAGCTTGTCCACTAGAGTCATGGCCAGTCCTCACAACCCATTAGCTTGAAGGTCAGTCCTTCCTCTTGATGTGCTAACATCATTCAAGGCTCAGCTACAGCAGGAGGGTACACACAACCCACACAAAGGACACACCTGGAGCACCTGGCTCAGGTGACCAGGGAGACTGCACCATTGGGCCCCACAGGACACCTACTACCTTACTACATAAGGCCACTCTACCAAGACTGGGAGACATAGTATCTACCTACTACGTAGAAGCAAATACAGGGAGGCAGCCATAATGAGGAGACAGAGACGTCCCAAATGAATGAACAGAAAAGCGCTAAACAAAATTGCGACAAGTAATCTGCCAGATGCAGAATTCAAAACACTGATTATAAGGATGCTCCATGACCTCAGTGAGAACTTCAAAAAAAAAGGGATAGGAAACATGAAAATGGAAATAGAAAACAAAAAAGAACCAGTCAGAAATGAATACAATAACTGAAATGAAGAATGCATTAAAGGGAATCAGCAGTATATTAGATGGAGAGGATTGAATCAGTGATTTAAAAGATAAGGTAGCAGAAAACACCCAATCAGAAATGCAACGAGGAAAAAAGAATCCAAAAAAATGAGGATAGTTTAAAGCAGTGATCCCCAACCTTTTTGGCACCAGGGATTGGTGCTCCTATGAGAATCCTGATCTGAAGTGGAACTGAGGCAGTGACACTAGTGCTGTGGAGTGGTTGCAAATGCAGATGAAACTTGACCTCACTCGCCTAAAGCTCATTTACTGCTGTGTGGCCCGGTTTTTAACAGCCACAGACTGGTACTGGTCCATGGCCCAGGAGTTGGGGATCCTTGGTTTAAGGGGCCTCTGAGACAATGTCAAGCATAACAGCATTTGCATAATAGGGGCACCAGAAGAAGAGAGAGGGTAAGAAATTGAAAACCTATTTGAAGAAATGACGGAAAACTTCCCTAACCTGGTGAAGAAAACAGACATACAAGCCCAGGAAGCACAGAGTCTCAAACATGATGAACCCAAAGAGGCTCACACCAAGACACATCAAAATAAAAATGGCAAAAGTTAAAGACAAAATTTTAAAAGCAGCAAGAGAAAAGCAGTTAATTACCTACAAAGGTGTGCCCATAAGATTGTCAGCCTATTTCTCAGAATCTTTGCAGGCCAGAGGGATTGGCAGGAAATATTGTAAGTGATGAAAAGCAAGGACCTATAACCAAGGTTACCCAGGAAAGCTATTGTCAGCAGTGAGCTGATTGAGAAGGGAAAGTTTCAGTGGTGAGACGCCCAGTTGAAAGAACACAAGAGGGCCAACACGAGAGTGAAGCAGCAGGCACCAACTTTATTGCAGGGAGTGCATGCTTCAGTGCTAGTGGACCACATAGGCTTTATATACGTCAGAGACCAATAGTGGAATTCTGACACACGTGTGATACAGTAAGCTGAATCATGTGTACATGTGAGGTGCAGGTGCAGGTGCAGTACTACACTAACTTTCTAAATCCGGGGTCTTATTCCTAGCCACAAGCCTGGATCACAGCCAGACCTGGGATCCACGTTCTACCCCTACAGGGTCACAGCATGGGATCTGGCCCGGAGGACACTACCTTGGGCCCACAATCCACAACAACAACATAAAGAACAACAAAACACTGCCAGTCTACAAGCTATAAGAGCTAGCGTGGCTACTGCCCACCACCAGGAGGACCCCAAGGAATTCCACCAAGCTGGCAAAAGTTCTGGGGCTGGCAAGAACAAAGCTCCCTGTTAGGTCCATGGCAAGAACTGTAAAGCAGCAGTGCCCGGGCACACTTTGATAGCCCACAGCAAGCCTACTACAGCCCTGTCAAGGGGAAACAACCCCATTCGCCAGGGCTGTTCATTCAGAAAGTGTATCGCCTGTGGGAGGTTAGTGTACCAATGGCGCCAGCCCAGGCCTAAGGCATGCAGTTTGTACTTCAGCAAGCCGTTGAATCCTTCTACCATTCCAGCTGCCTGTGGGCGATAAGGAACATGTAACTGCCACTGCACATCATTGGTACAGGCCCAGGTCTGCACCTCCTGCCCTGTAAAGTGAGTGCTTCTGTCACCAGTGATGAATAAGGGCTGGCCATAGGCAGCAGCCACAAGGTGCTCCAGTGTGGTCCAAGTATGGCGTTGATCAGCAGCCGCCACCAGCCATGCAAACCCTAGGTTGGTAGCCGTGTCCACACCCATGAACACACAGTGGTGTTCCTGTCTTGTGGGCAAAGGACCTTATATAGTCCACTTGCCATTCCTGGAGTGGTTTAGCCCTGCAGGACACTGCCCCCAGAGTACTTTTAACCCACCATCTCTCTGGGTACTGCTCAGCACACCAGGGGCATTGTGACATGGCAGCTTGTGCTTGAGCCCAGGTCAACGATAAGCCCCATTGCTTCACTACCTGTTACATGGTACGGACCCCTACATGCCCCAACTTTCAGTGGAGCTAAGACCAATGTCAGCCAGAACTGGCAGTACAAGGGCAAAGCAAACTTTTATCAGTGCATTGGCTGCTTCATTGCCTGGGGCCTGCAACGGCCAATGGCCAGGGACATGGTATATGGTGGCCCCCTGTGAAGACTGTTCTTCCAGAGGTCTTCCCACAGCCCCTGGCCCCATAGAGAGCAGTGATCTATAAACCACTCCTAGGCAGCCCACCAGAGGAGCCACAGAGTTAGACCCCAATATACAGCCTAGCTATCGGTGCAGATGTGCACTGGGCCAGTTTCATAAAGACCAGCCACACAGCATGAAGCTCAGCCCATTGGCTGGACTGCCCAACACCAGTTTCATACCAAAAGTTTCTGTGGATAGTTGCGGTGCCACAGCAGCCCACGTCAGGGGCTGCCCATGGCACAAGCCATCTGTGTACCAGGCATCCTCAGGGATGGGAGCCCAACCTTCTGCATAGGGACTCAGTACATGTCGCATCTCAGCGGGCTCCGCCAGCAGTTCTGCTTGAAACTGCACTGGTCCCTGACGGGCTTGCAAAGAACTGCGCCCACTGCTCCAAGTATGTCCCTCCACTTGGTCAGTGTAGGGGTCTGCAATTTCTATACGAGGTGTCTTCACCCAAGACCGCAGCCACCCCTCCACAGAGTACATGGACTGCACAATTACGGAATTAGGGCCAATGATGGCCTCATTGGCCAGAAGGGCTGCATATATGGCAGTCAGTTGCTTCTCTATCAGAATACCATGCTTCCACACCTTTCCATAACTGGGACCAGAAGTCTATCAGTACCTTCCAGGGACTGTGTTTCTGCCACAAGCCCCATCCAAACCCTGCATCATCCACCTGCACCATAAGCAGGAATGGGAGGGCTGGATCTACTATGTGTAGAGTTTGGGCTTATGCTACAGCTTGCCCTTGTAACCTTAAAGACATCATCTATCTCGGAGGTCCAATCCCACTGGGCACCCCATCACACTAGATGAAGCAGGGGTTGCATCAAGGAAGCCAAATGGGAAAGGAACACTTCCAAAACCCCAGCAGTCCTAAATAGGTTTGGAGCTGCTTCAGAGTCTCAGGTCGACAGTATGCCTTATCAATCACCATCTCCAGCATTACTTTTATCTTACCTGACCAAACAACTCCCAAGAATTTGACAGAGAACCCAGGTCCCTGGACCTTGTCCTCGTTCACTGCCCAACCTCAGTCAGTGAGAGGTTCTCGCGGGCTGGTGGCTGCTGCTTCTAGTTCTGTAAGAGAATCAGAGGTTAGCATTATATTATCAATGTAATGATACAAGTGCACTGTGGGCGGTAGTTTCCACGTGGTTAAATCTTGAGCCACAAGACTATGATACAGGGTGGGGCTGTGCAGATAGCCCTGGAAGAAGGAATGTCTGCTGTCACCCTTCCTAGGTGAAGACAAACTGTTCTTGACTTTCTAGGGCAATGGCAATAGAGAAAAAGGCATTTGCCAAGTACACCACAGAATGTTATCGTTCAAGTTCACATGACAGCCGGTCCATGATGTCCGTGACGTTCCTGGCAGCATGCAGCGACAGCCTAACCTTATTCAGCTCCCGCAGCCTCAGGTCAACCAGCTCCCCTACCAACAGGTGTCCCGGCCGAATTCCTAATCGGAGAGATAATCAGCTAGCTGCATCTCACCAGTTGTGGCTTTCCTGGGAATAAAAGTGAATTGCTGGTCAGGGTGCAGCTGATTCCATAGCACCAGCAGCACTTCATTAGATTGCCGCTCAATCTTTTCTGCAGCGACCCCTGCCGTGAAGAGATCAAACCACATCTGCCTGTGGCTCACAGCTGAACAGTGGGAGCTGCTTCAACCCCTGCCCCCTTTTCAGCCACGCCTCTGTCCGTGCACTGGCCGGTCTGGGAGTGCTTCAGGCAGTACGGCGCACACTGGTAGAATGCTCCTTGCATTTCACCTCCACATCCCCTAACTTAGCCATGAAGGATGTCACTTCATGGATCCACCAATCCACCTAAGGGGCCAGCAGTGCCTCCATGGTGCCAAAAGTACTGGCTGGGCTGGAAGTCAAAATCAAGTCCTTCATATAGATTGTAAATACCTCTTCATTAGGGCTAGTATACTGGGTGCAAAACATTACCTGTCGCATGCCCATTTTCTGAATTATCTGGAACAGATCTGAGTACATGGTCCATCTGCTCACTGTGTCTGGCAGCTCCCCCACGTCAGCCCACACTGTCGGTGCAGCAGACATGAGCCAATTAATCAGGGAGTGATTTCCTGTGTCATGTCTCTGGAGGCACTGCCTGAGGGACCATATTATCATCATGGAGGCCAGCTGAGCCATCTCTTCCATAGATAATTCAGTCCCTTCGGCCCCATCATCCCACAGCTGCAGCAGCCACCCTGAAACCATACCCCCTGCTCTCTGCCATACCTGTTTTGTCAGGTCCCAGAGTTCGGTGGGGGTGTACTGGATCAAGGCAGTATGCCTTTTAGACTGGAGGGCGCTGCCAACTTGACCCCCTGGGGCCAACGACTGTTCCACTTCAACCTGCTGTGTATCACCGGCTGCGCCTGCCACATTATTGCCAGCAGGCTCCCAAACAGGGACGATGGCAACGACCTGTCAGGGCCCTGTAGCATGCATTCCACTGCTTCCAGCCCCCTTTCCAGCATATCTTCCCTGGCATTGTAGCTACTTCACTTGCTAAACCTGATCCTCCAGGCTGGCCTACCATAGCGCCACCAGAAACATCCAGGCCACCCAACCTGCTGCCTCCCAGTGAGTGGTAGTCTGAACTTTGGCTCCAACATCTCCAGAGCTTTCCAGACATCCTTCAAATGCAGCTTCACTCTGTCCCAATCCTCCAGGGGTATCCACATAGTCAGATATGCGGCCACGGGATACCACTGGGAGGCAGGGGGCCACATGTCCTCCACGCAGGGACCATTCAGAGCACTGAGAGACATACACATTTCATCCCGCCAGCTATGCCATGTGTCAGCGCCAAGCTGATTCAGAAAGGAAGGTTTCGGTGGTGAGATGCCCAGTTGGAAGAATGCATGAGGGGTTGACACAAGAATGAAACAGCAGGCACCAACTTGACTGCAGGGAACATACTTCTGTTCCAGTAGAGGACCGCATGGGCTTTATATATGTCAGAGAACAATAGTGGCATTCTGCCACACGTGCATGATACAGTAAGCTGAATCATGTTTACATATGTTAGGCTCAGACGCCTTACTACACTAACATTCTAAATCCAGGATCCTGTTGCTTGCCGTGAGCCTAGATCGCAGGTAGACCTGGAACCTGCCAGGCCTGTTGCCTACAGCTATCTTCTAGAATAAAAGGGCTGATCAAGAGATTCTCAAACAAAAAGTTAAAGGAATTCATCACCACCAAACCAGTATTAAAATGAATGTTAAAAGGGACTTCTTTAAGAGGAAAATAGGGGAGAAAAAAGATTAAAATATGGATAATTATAAATAACATGGCAAGAACTACAAAGCTACCAACAATTTTGTCTTTATTGAAATATAGTAGACAATTGTTTGTATGTACATTGTACAGTGAGTTTTTTCCCACTTATTGTTGGTGTACAGCAATATACCAGTTTCAGTTGTATAACATGGTGATCAGAGATCCACATAACTCACAGGGATCAACTCACTAAATCTAGTACCCCTCTTCCCCCTTACATATTTATTACATTATTAACCATCTTCCTCATGCTACACTACATCTCCATGTCTATTCTGCAGCTATTTGTACCTCTTATTCTCTTTGCCTTTTTTCCCCCAACCCCCCTCCCATCTAGTATCCCGCTAAATATTCTCTATGAGTTTATTTCCGCTTTTGTAGATTTGTTGTTGATTTTGTTCTTAGATTCCACATGTATGTGAAATCATGCAATATTTGTCTTTCTCTATCCAAACCATTTCATTCAGCGCAATACCTTCTGGACTCATCAAGACAATACCTTTTTCCATCCCTTTCCTTTTAGTCTGTGTGTCTTTTAATCTGAAATGAGTCTCTTATAGGCAACATATGTAGAGGTCTTGTTTTCTTGTCCATTCAGCCACTCTGTCTTTTGATTGGAACACTTAATCCTTTTCCATTTGAGGTACTTGTTGATATGAATGTAGTTATTACCATTTTTTCTTTCTTTTTTTTTTTTAATTATTTTTTATGGTTACATTGGTTAACGAAATCCAGTAAGTTTTAGCTGTACACTTTAACAGTAAGCATATATATATTTACACTGTGCGTTCACTTCCCATAGTTAAATTTCTTTCTGTCACCACATATTTGACCCCCTTTACCCCATCTACCTCCCCCCTTCACTCCCCTACCCTCAGGTAACCACTAGTCTATTATTCATGTCCATAATTCTCTTTTTTTTTGTCCTGTTCATTTGTTGCTTTTTGGTTTATATCCTACATATAAGTGATATGTGATTTTCAACTTTTTCTGTCTGGCCTATTTTGCTTAGCATGAATATCTTGAGATCTATCCATGTTGTCACAGATGGCAGTATTTCATCTCATTTTATGGCTGAGTAGTATTCCATTATATATATGTGCCACAGCTTCCTTAGCCAGTCATCTGTCATAGGACACTTCGGTTGCTTCCATGTTCTCTGGCCACCATGAGTAATGCTGCTGTGAACATCAGTGTGCAAATATCTTTTCAGATATGGATTGTCAAGTATTTGGGGTAAATACCCAGTAGAGAGATTGCTGGATCATATGGTAGATCAATTCTTAGTTTTTCAAGGAACCTTCACACTGTTTTTCATAGTCTCTGTACTAATTTGCAGTCCCACCAATAGTGTATGAGGGTTCCTTTTTCTCTGCATCCTCTCCAACATTTGTTATTACTTGTCCTGTTGATTATAGCTATTCTAACAGGTGTAAGATGGTATCTCATTGTGGTTTTGATTTGCATTTCCCTAATAGCTAGTAATGTTGAACATCTTTTGATATATTTGTTGGCCATTTGTATGTCCTCTAGGGAGGAGTGTCTGTTCAGGTCCTCTGCCCATTTTTTGATTAGATTGTTTGTTCTTGTTGTTACTGAGTTGTATGAGCTATTTGTATATTTTGGATATTAGGCCCTTATCGGAGGTGTTGCTTACAAATATATTTTCCCATTTGGATGGTTGTCTCTTTACCTTGTTCATGGTTTCTTTTGTTGAGCAGACACTTTTTAGTTTGATCTGGTCCCATTCATTCATTTTTCCTTATACTCCCTTGTTTTTGAGGTCAAATTCATAAAATCTTCTTTAAGTCCAAGCAAGGTCCTTGAGTTTTGTTCCTGTGTTTTCTTCTATGCAATTTATTGTTTCAGGTCTTATATTTGGATCATTAATCCACTTTGAGTTAATTTTGGTGTGTGGTGACAGACAGCAGTTTCGTTTCATTCTTTTTTAGGTGACTTTCCAGTTTTCCCAGCACCATTTATTTGAAGAGGCTTTCCTTTCTCCACTGTATGTTTTTGGCTTTTTTGCCGAAAATTATTTTTTGCCAAAAATTATTTGCCCATATAAATATGGGTTTACTTCTGGACTCTTGATTTTGTTTCTCTGGTCCATGTGTCTTTTTATTTCTGTTTTTGATACATGTTTTTTCTTCTTAAAGAAGTCTCTCCAACATTTCCTGTAATACTGGCTTGGTAGTGATAAATTCTCTTAGCTTATTTTCGTCTGGGAAACTCTTCAGCTCTAAATGATAGCTTTGCTGGATAAAGTATTCTTGATTGTAGATCCTGGGTCTTCATCACATCAAATATTTTGTGTCAGGCCCTTCTTTCTGTCCTGCATAGTTTCTTTTGAGAAATTAGCTGCTAGTCTTATGGGTGCTCCCTTGTAGATAACTAACTGCTTTTCTCTTGCTGCTTTTAAGATTCTCTCTTTGTATTTAACGTTTGGCATTTTAATGATGCTATGTCTTGGTGTAGGCCTCTTTGGGTTTCTTGTTTTTGAGATTCTCTGAGCTTCCTGGAGTTGTATGTCTAATTCCTTCACCAGGTTAGGGAAATTTTCCATCATTATTTCTTCAAATAGTATATTCAATTTCTTGTTCTGCCTCTCCAGGTACCTCTGTGACACAGATATTTTTACCATTAATAGTGTCCCATAGGCTTCTTAAATAATTATTATCATTATAGTCTTGGCTTCTTTTTTCTTGCCATTCTGATTGAGTGTTCTTGGCTTTCCTTTTCTCTAGATCGGTCATTTGATACTCTTCTTTATTCACTTTGTTTATTCCTCTGTTCCATTTAATGTACTTCTCAGACAAAGTGTTCTTCATTTCTGACTGGTTCCCTTTTATAATTTCCATTTCCATTTTTATGTTTTTTGTCTCTTTGATGAAATTCTCACTGAATTCATCTACACTTCCCATAAGTTCATTGAGCATCTTTATAACCAGTGTTTTAAACTCTGCATCTGTTAGATTGCTTGACACCATTTTTTCTGGATCGCTGTTCTGTTCTCTCATATAGTTTCTGCTTCTTTGTCTTCCCATTTTGGCTGCCTTTATGTGTCTGTTTCTATTTACTAAACAAAGCTCCTAAGTCTCCCGAAGCACCTGACTTGCTGAGAACACACCTGGTTGTGGCTTGAGTGGGGCCACGAGTTGGGGGAGGCAGGGTTTCAGGGAATCCTCTCGGTGGAGCAACCACTGTTATCCAATGTGATGAAGTCATGGCTATGGTGGCTCTGTGTCCGGACACTGGGAGCAGGGAAGTCTCAACAGAGGAACGATGGATACCACTGGCGCTTCTGTACTGAGTGAATCTTACCTCAGCCCTCACTCTAACAACTCAGTGTCTCCCTGGTGCCCCTTGCGTGCAGCTGAACCAGCACTGATGCTTAGAGTGAGCAGGTTCGTCACCACAAAAGTCCACTCATGGACACAGCCTCTTTAAGAGGCATCTACCACTGCCACTGCTTCTGTTCCACTAAGCCACTGGAGACCAAGAAGCCTCGTGTCCTCACCCTGTCCTGCCTTCTGCCATTGCAGGGTGATTTCTTAGATTTCTCCCTAGTTGCATGGCTTGTTCATCTAGATCCCAGGTGATTTTTCTTGGCTGTTTGCTCCTTGTTTCTGTCACAACTTTGATTTGGTCGCCAGAGGGATGAACAGCGCCTCTCATCTATGCCATTTTTTTCCACCTTCAATAATTACTTTAAGTTGAATGCTTATGCCAGACAAAATAGACTTTAAACAGAGGCTATAACAAGAGACAAAGAAGGACCCCGTAGTTCCACTTCTGGGTATTTATTTGAAGAAACCGGAAACACTAAATTGAAGACATATGCATCCATTGCAGCATTATTTACAATAACCAAGATATGGAAGCAACCTTACTATCAGTAGATAAATGGATAAAAATGTGATACATATATGCAGTGGAGTATTAGCCATAAAAAAGAATGAACTCTTGCCATCTTCAACAACATGGATGGTCCTAGAGGCTATTATGCTAAGTGAAATAAGTCAGCAGAAGACAACGTATGATTTCACATGTGTAATCTAAAAAACGAAGTAAACAAGACAAACTTACAGATACAAAGAACATTTTGATGGTTGCCAGATGGGAGGGGGGTTAGGAAATAGGTGTAAGAGGGAAGGGATTAAGAGGTACAAATTGGTAGCTAAAAAATAGTCATGGGGATGTGAAGTATAGGAAGTATAGTCAATAATATTGTAACTGTATGGTGTCGAATAGGTGCTAGATTTATGGGGATGATCATAAGTTATGTAAATGTCTAATCACTCATACACCTAAAACATGTCAACTATAATTGAAAACTAAATTACATTTTTAAAGAGTATAAACACAGAGAGTGAAGGATTATCTCAAGAGGAAAAGAATAGGAAATGCTATTTTCAGTCAGACAAACTAGAAATAGAAAGGATATAAGGTATAATATAGAGAAAATTACTTCTCTCTGGATCTTATTTTTCTCATTTTGTAAAAAAAAGATTAAACTAGATGAGTAGATTTTAACTTTCTTAAGCTACCAACTGTTTTATTCAAATGAAAACACTCAGAAATACCAGAAAAGGCTATTAAAATGAGTAACTGGATCTTAAGAAAGAACTGTTATTCGACTCTAAGGGAATAGGTACTGAAAAGGACTTTCCATAATTTCCAGCTTTATATATTTTAAAGGGAAGAATTAATGTTTTTTAATAACGAATAGTTAAACCATCTTGCTAAAGGCCGAACTAGACCATGTGATATCTTGAAGTCTTTTTATGTTTCATGCAATTAGAAGAGTAATGAATCAATTTCAGAACACTGTAAATCAAGCTATAATGAAAGTCTTGAAGATTTCTAGTTCAGAGTAGTTAAGTAAACTCTTTTTTCTTTCTCCTAAAACTCAATGAAATAATAAAAGACATAAAAATAAAAATAAACCCATAGCAGAGCTGGAAATAGAAGTGGAAAGCCACTGGACATTTCTCATGAAAGACATGAAAACATTGATAGTGAAGTACAACAGAATTGAGGAATCTAGATTTTAAAGAAAATTTTAAAAATAAGTGAATTATCCCAGTAAACCCTCAGAATGATTCCAAAGTCAGAGACTAAAGAGGATCAGTCTATAATTGGGCTAATAATTAAAGAGCAGAATAAATTAGTCATTCTCCTGTGGAAAACTGTGGAACTATTACCCATATTTTTACAGCTGGCTTTAGTGTGGAAGGTCTTTTGGCTTGTATTGTATGAGAATAACTTTTGAGGAACTAAGGGAGAGAAAGTAAACAAATCTACTTTTCCTGGTAAGGCCCTGAATTATTCATTAGCTCACTCTGTTATACTTCTTTTTCAAATATGCTTGTAGGATTAAAACGATACAACAATACAAAGTAAAATAGTCAAAACATCTTACTCAAGGACCAAGGAGGAAGTGATAATGGCTAAAAATGGGAGTGTGGGGCTGCCTGATGCCTCGATCTCACTTTAGTAGTAATAGTAGTAGTAGTAATTATAGCACGTGTATATTGGATTGAGTGCTTCTTGTATGTTTAAGACTTAAGAGGCTCTTAATTCTCAAAATAAGATTAAAAGATTTTTATCCCATTTGACAGGTAGAAAATTGAGAGAGTACATAATTAGTTCAAGATTACTCAGTAAGATACAAAGCCGACAGTTGAACATAACCTATCTTAATTCCAAAACTGGTATGCTTAAGAGTTGGTATGGAATTTCTTTATGAGCACTCCAGAATATTGGTTCTGGAAAAAATGTGTGCCTCTATGGCCCATCTCCCACCCAAACAATTTTTCTTCTTACATTAATGTTAATGGTAAACTTTAATGTTAAGTTAAATGTGGAACAAATTCTTTGAAAAGAATGTAACAGGCATAGTACTTCATATGACATGCCTTTTTGAGAAATAGCTTTTACTTACAGAGCAGTTGGATTCTATTTAATTAGTAACTAAACTCAGAATCCTAAGAATTCTACTAATCTGTCTACTCAATATGGAATAAGTGCTTTATCAAATTTTTTTTAATATTCAAATTATATTTTATCCTTTTTCATAATGTAGTTCCATTCTTCCTTTAAAAGTAAAATATACCTTAAAAAAGACATATGACTTATAGATTTTAAAGTACTTTATAATTCTCAACTACTTTTAATGTTCTCTTTCAGTCTGATGACAGTAAAACTTCTGTGAGGGATCGCTTTAATGCAAGGCAGTTCATGTCTTGGTTACAAGATGTGGATGATAAATTTGACAAATTAAAGGTATGTATGTTCAGTTTGAATGGATGTGTCCCCCTTTATAAACCAATATTGCAGCTATATCAGGAATAATTAGGAAAGGAAATAATGGTTAGTCATGAATCCTCACGCCAGGCCACAATTACAAGATAAAGGAAAATGAAAACCACAAGTCTTATTTTTCAGGATCAGTGTAGTATAAAAGATGAAACTAAAAAGAAATTTCTAACGGAGATCTTCATGCTTATCATCCAGTACGAGAGTCTGGTTATACTTATAATATCAGAAAGGGAAAACAATAAGGAATATATTTTGCAACTCTGTAAAGAACATTATTTGGTTTTAGATTTTCAATAATTTCAAACCACTTCTCAGATTTTAATAGTTCTCTGTATAATTTTAAATCTCATTGTATAAAACAACAGTTTCAAATTAAAGTCCCTAAGAAAAGATGAATGTGAAGTTGCAGATCCAGAAATTAGTTGGTGTTTGGATACAGACAGGGTAAAATAAAAATGGGTGTGTAACTCAAACTTTTTATACTTATCATGTATTTATCATAATTTCTAAAGAAACTATGGATGAAAATAATCTTTAAACAAAGCAAGTTTAATAGAATAATTAATTATATCTTCTTTTCTTTTAAATAGACCTGTCTTTTAATGAGGCAACAACATGAAGCTGCAGCTTTAAATGCTGTTCAGAGATTAGAATGGCAGCTCAAACTCCAGGAACTTGATCCTGCCACCTATAAATCTATCAGCATTTACGAAATCCAGGAGTTTTATGTTCCCCTTGTTGATGTCAATGATGACTTTGAATTGACTCCTATATAGGAGCCCTTACTTCTTGATGTGTCATCCTAAACTGATGGGGCTCAAGAGTGTTATACTGTGGAATATTGCCTTTTGACAAGAACACTGATATTATGCCTTTACAAGTGTTAGTAAAGTTCAACTAAAGTTCGTTATGTATGTAGTAAACACTGTCATTTTATAAAAAATTAAAAGAATTATTTTGGATCTTAGATCCAAACAGTCTCTAACTGAAAACTATTATTTATAGTGGTGAAAGGTAACTGTTGCATTGGAGCATGTTGGCAGGCTGTGGTACATACTTAAAAAGTCCAGAATCTGCTAACAGCGCTGGAAGTTGTTAGCATTCTAAGTAACAAGATAACCACTAGTATGCAAATCTCTTTCAAGTTTTCTTAAAATATATCAGTTAACTAAAAGGTTCAGTTCCTACCAAATAGTTTCTAATGTGGAAGAAAAACTTGGCACAAAATTTCTTCAGTTTATTATATCTGTAAATTAATTGTACAGTTTTCTTTTCAAAAGTTTTAATATTGTCTTCCTTTTTAATAACTTATTTTATACATATTGTGCAGATGTAAATCTTGTAATTAATGGTCAAAATGTATACAAAGGGATTAGTAGTCAAAACATGTACAAAAAATAATTGTAAAACTGTTTTGTCTATGTTTTATTGGACCAAAGTTGTAGTTTGTATGGAGTGTAGCAGTAGTGTATTCAGGTAGCAAAACTAAACTAAGGCATGTATGTGTTTGAGTTAGCTTGTTTTCATCACCATAACTGTAAAAATTGTGACATAGTTGTATTGCATGCTTCCTATAATTTAACTCTCCATAAGTGATGCCTAAAGTAGTATAAAGTGTTTTATACTGGTCAGGTATAGTACCTATGACTCACTATGTTGGACATATTTAGAATTAGTCATACCAAGAAACAGCTCTTTTGTCATCTCACAGTAGAGCCTAATCTTTCCCCTCCCCACCCCCCAAAGAAAAATGCCTTCGAATGAAAATTCTGAAATTGTAAATGTCTATTTTAATACTCAAGTACGAAAGAGTCTGTGAATACATGTAAATATGTTTAATAAATTTTATTGGTCATGTTAAATCATTGTAAAACTTTTTTACATTGCTTAAATTTAATGTTTTAAGCTTAATAACCTTTGCACTTTTAAAATAAAAACTGAGTTCTTGAATGAAAAGATATTTGGTAGTCAAAATAAGTAAAAGAAATAGGCATATGCCAGGTGATCTCTGCAATGTTTATGAAAAATTCATTAATATGCTGTATTTTTTTCCTTGTATCAAGATCCAAAACATAATATTCAGAATTTTATAATTAATATTCAGTCTGTTTTTATTAAACATTTAGCAACATACTTAAAAAAACATTCTCCTATAAACATGATAGAGATTAAATATTCAGGATTATTTCAGATCTGAAACCTGCTGCTAAATTTATTAAACATTTTTTGAAAGAAAAGTTAGGTGATAGTATATGAAATAAAATTTATAGAACCTTCCATGATACTTTTTTGAATTATAAAATAATACTGGCTGTTTATTCTGGAGAAAAGTAAAAAGAAGGTACGAGGAATAAGTGATTTAAAATCAGCTTGCAGGTTGGAAATTCCAGCTAATGGAGAGAATATAAAAATTGAAGTTTTTGAGTGCAAAGGTACATATTAAGCTTAGGGATTTTTGAATTTTTATGTCAGTTTATATTTTAATTCATATTGTACTTAGCATGCGCAATAAAGCAGCACGTGTAAAAAATACACGGTGCAAAGACTTTATTATAAAGGTTGGATGTAGTAGTGTTTAGAAATTTAGAGGAGAGATTTTGGCCTTTTTTATTGGATAAATGGGGCCAAGAAAGGCAGGGTAGATTTTGAAGCACTGGTTTTGTTGAAGTTAAGTTTATTAAGGCTGGGAACATTAAAAGCTAATTTATAAAAGCAATACTTTTTAATATGAGAAACTTAAAGCAAATTTTGTTTATACTTTTGCCTAAAAATAAAAATAAAACATTACTGAGCATTAAAGTCAGAAAATATGAGAGGGGTACATTTATACAGCATTTCATTCTGCTGATTTAGCCCAAGAAGGAGAGTGGGGCGGATCGCTGTTCGGCCAAGCAGAACAAGCTACAGAAGAGAAAAAGTAAGCAAGTAGGAGTCTGGCATAATTTAGTCATCCCAGCTTTTTAGCACTAATTAATTTTCACGCTCTTCAGTGGTACCTCAAGTTGCTGGAGCCTCTCTGCCATGATTCTCCTTCTTCAGATTTCCTTTGTAAAATGACTCAGAGCTAATCTGGATAGCTTAAAAGAAAAGTGAATGCCTTCTCAGTGGGGAATTATACCTAAGTAAGTAGTTAAGGGCTTTTGATAGTAAAGATATTCCAGAGCTCTGAAATGCTAAAAAAACTTTGAATGGAGAATATGCCTAAAAAGATTTAGGATTCTGAAAGAAAAATAAAGGATGGTTAGTTTAATCAGTGATTTTTTTTTAACTATTCAAATATCATGAACAAGATACTAAATTGTACCTAAGAATTTGTATTTCTTTAAATCTTGTTCTAAATCATATCTGTTTAATAAACGACTAGTTGATATTTGTGCATGTTATTTAATAAAGAGTTATATTTTTATAGAAAAAATAAGTGAAATGTGTGCTAAATGTTTTTTTTTTCCCCACTCCCATATAACTCTTAAGCCAAACACTAATATTTACTTGGGCAGCTAGCAAAATTGCAGAAATACTCAGGAAAACAACATCTGAAGAATTAGCCTTTCAAATTCAAGTCTTTTAGGTAATGAGGTCTCAAAAGTGAATTTTAAATATTAAACCCGTTGTAAACTTCTTAACTGCAAAAATCTCAAAGACTCCATGAAGCTCATTTTAATGGACTTAATTAGTTTTTTAGAAATTGAATGCAGTGCTAAATACCTATTTTTCTTAGTTATCCAATAAGTGAGCAATAATTTTTATTTTATCTCTGATATGCTGACACACAAAAAAACAATTTTATGTAGAGGAAATTACCTATTTTAATTAAATTCACAAGATAGCTTATCTCCTTTTATTAAAAAGAAAGCCGTTTCATGATTTTTTTAAAAATTCTTTTCAAACATTTAAGGCAAAAAGATTGTTACAAAAAATGTTAATCTTTGGAAAACCTGGTATGAAGTTTAGTTGGTTAAAATATTGTGTAATTCATTTTCTTAGTGGTTTCTTGGAACTATAGTCTTTGTACCTAAAATTGAAGTACAAAGCTTCCACAGAAGTTGGTACCCAAAAAACAAAAATCAGATCAAAACATTACAAGAAAACTACAGACTAACATTTCTCATGAACATAGTCACATCTTAGTGACATTGAGTTAGGTAACAATTCCTTAGGATAGAACAAGTACAAACCATTAAAAAAGTTGATAAATCAGACTTCATTAAATTTTAAACTTGCTCTTCAAAAGACACTCAAGAAAATGAAAATGTAAGCCACATACTGGGAGAAAAGATTGGTTTAAAACATATATAATAAAATACTTGATTCCAGAATACAAAAAGTAAATTTTTCAACTCGATAAGACAAAAAACAATGTGAACAGATATTTTACTAAAGGTATGTAAATGGCAAAAAAAAAAAAGGAAAGATGCTCAACATCATTAATCATTAGGGAAATGCAAATTAAAACCACAGTGTTATAGCACTATATACCTAATAGGATGGCTAAAATTAAGAAAATTTAAAATACCAAGTGTTAGAGTGTGGAACAACTGGAAATCTTTAATTGCTGGTAAAAATGCATAATGGTACCACCATTTTGGAAATCTACTTGCTGGTTTCTTACAATGTAAAAAGTACTTAACATAAGACCCAGCAATTCTTCTACTAGATATTTAGCCAAAGTAAAGATAAACATGTCAGCGTAAGTATTTACATGTCATTGTTCACAGCAAGTTTATTCATAATAGCTCAAAACTAGAATGAACCCACATGTCCATCAACTGAGGAATTAATAAATGATGGCATGTCCATAAAATGGAATGCAACTCAGTAGTAAAAATGAATTACCAATACATGAAACAACGTGGGTAAATCTCAAAATCAGTATAATTGGTGAAAGTAGTCGGACACAAAGGACGACATAATGTATAATTTCATTTATATAATCCAGAAAAGGCAACACTAGTGATAGCAGATAATTAAATAGTTGACAGACCAGGGATTAAGGAGAGGAATATAAGGAAACTCTGAGATGATGGAAATAATTATGATTGTGGTTAAACCACTGTATACATCTGTTGGCATAAAATTGTACACATCAAATTGAATTTATCGTGTAAATTACGCCTCAGTAAAGCTCAAAAAATAGCAAAGCTTTTTATTTTTGTTAATCACCTTTCCCTTTCAAGTTAGCACTGCTATTTATCATTTGTTTTTAGTGTATTTATAACCTATCTAGACAAAAAGAATTCGCAAAGAATGTTTTATACATCTTTATTAGTTATGGCCTCGTAGCTCTCATTATAAGAATGGGATACTGAGTCCTCTGGGATGGCTGGTTGGTTGGTGGTGGGAGGGCATGGAGATAAATGGTTAAACAGGTTGCTATACAATTAGCATCACTGTGGAGTACTATTGAATGCCACAGTTTTCTCCCAAGGGGACCAGGTCAGGAGGATTTATTAGTATAGTTGTAATTTCTACTTTGTTCACTAAAGCATCTACATGAAAAGTAACATGATCCTCAGTCATGAACTTCTCTTGAATTCCACTATTAATTCCATGTAGTGTTGAGTGGTAAGTCAACCAATATTAATTTGTGTTTATTTCTCTCTAGATACCATGCTATGCAGCAAGGGAACAGGGGGCCACTAAAGAAATCAAAGATATTTCATTGCTGGCCCTCCTGGACCTCAGGTCCCACCAGTCCTCACCAAGAGGCCTTGCAGACAGCTTTATAGGTCCTAAGCAGGGCCTTATATAAAGAATCAAAGTCTCATCTGCTTCCTAAGTTGTGGAATTCTACACTTAGCCAGCTATTCCCTTTGGCTTGAGTTTTTCTACATCAAGTGAAAACAAATACCCTTGAAGGTGAAATACATTGGATATTGCATAGCTTGGTGTAAATGAACTTAAAAGTTCTTTCCAGAAAGTTAATTTGGGTAGGGAGGCTGACAAAATGCCTATGTGTCCTGGATTACCTGAAGAAGAAAGAGATGATGACAGTAAAGAAAATAGAATGGAGAACAATAATTCTAAAATGCACAGGAAGAATGGTTATGTTGACTGTGCCAGGCACATTATCAGGCATTTATCTTTAGCTCAGCAAATCTAAGTAACAACGCTATAAGGAAGTGCTATTTTTATTCCCTTTCACAGGTGAGAAATCAGGCTTGGAAAAAATCACCAAATTACCCACAGATAACACAGCTAGTAGCACAGCTAGTAGGAGACCAAACCCTTGGGACCAGTCCCTTGGATATTAGCTGGCTACTGATGGATGTCTTCATTTAAGGTCTGCTAGGGCCTCTGAAACCCATTTTTCCTAAAGCTGGCCCTCTACCATATAACCTACCCTCACCCACCCACTAATCCTTGTTCTAAGCATTCTGAACCTTGTCCATCAAGTACAGAACCTGGTGTTGGCAGTTGAGAGCAGCATCTGGAATAGTGACTGAGGCCTGGGCCAGGATAGAGAGCACAAGGAGATAGAACCATGTAGCTAAAATACACACTAATTCCAGCTGGCCTTTTTTTGTTCTTACTGTTTTTACATCCACCTCCATCTATTACTTTTACCTGTGTCCTCTTTGTTTTGTATGTATCAGCATCATAGTACTCAATAAATGTTTATCTTATTAATGAAAACATGCACTGAGGGAACCCAAGTAAAGGATTGATTAGAGATGAATGAACTTACTTAGGTAAGATCATGATTTCTACAAATATGGAATGGAGACAGAACCAGTAATAAAACCGAACATTTATTAAACACTAAATATACTCATGTACTGTATGTCCTCAAAACTTGAGAAATCATAGAAAGAAATACTTAGACACAGCATAACTTTGGTAAGAGGACCAAGTGAACACCAATGCAAATATGTCTTTTAAAAGTTGGAGCTGATTTTTCAAAATTTAGTGATAACCCTGGTGTCATTCATCTAAAAGCCAGAGAATTGGGATGAAGAAGAAACACAGCGGCCTCTGTGTGCAACACAATTTTTGGTCTTTATAAACGTCCATAAGAATTTAAGGAATTTATCTGCACATTTAGGCTTAAGTGGAAATGAATTAGAGATAAAGAATATCATTTTGAACATTCTTAATATAAGCAGCATTTGCTATAATTTATAGTAACCTATTTTTAACTAATCATCTTAAAATGCTTTATTAAACTAGTTGTGTAATAGTTTATTATTTCCAATTGAAATATTTGGGGAAAATAAAAATTTTGTTTTCTTGAAAAGGAAAGAGAGTCACAGCAACATGCTTTAGAAAATGGGAGTTGTGTTTAAAAACTAAGGAGATACATGTGACACCCATATTTTATAAAGAGAAGAAAGAAAAATCTCAGAACTCATAAGACTGACAGGCAAATGAAGAGAAAAAAGCTGAAGTCATTGATTAAGGGCAAAATGATAGAAAATTCAGACAGGTACAGCCTAATTAGATATACTTAAAATGAAGGCTGTGTTGTTTAAGCCATCTGATTTCCTAAGTTAATTATACCAAAAGCTGGATATGTCAAGAGTAGTTTGTCCTACAGAAAACATCAAAAAGCTCTGGCTATCTGAAATAAATTAGCACCAGTGGTGAAAGTTTAATAAGTAAACAAACACTCAGTGAGCAAAACTGTCTTTTCAACATAGAAATCTAAAGACAGGGAGTTAACAGGTGAAGAATAGTGACCTGCCTGTCTTCATGTGATTTTTTTTTTTTTTTTTTTTTTTTTTTTTTTTGCTTTGCTTGTGGTTTTGTTGTGTCAATCCTGAAATAACTTGCCTCAGAATTTATTTTCTTTCTTGTAAATATCTGTCTCCAGTTCAGATAAAATATCAATACTGCTCTGCCTTAGCTTCCTGTTCCCTCTTTGCTTGGCCTGGAGTCACTCACCTTTCAGTTCATGCCCATGGATTTAAGAGTAGACATTAACGCCAACTGAGGACTCCTGCTCAGATGTGTTTGTTCCCAGGAAAATTTGTTTCTTAGATTTCCTAGCCATAAATACCTGGGTATCAATGCAGCAAACAGTTCCTGCAGAGCCCATCTGTAGCTGGCATCCTATGGAGCCATCAGATACAAACCACCAAGGCTCCAGGGAGCTTCAACCCATGAGGAAGGAGAGTTGTACACACAGTGAACCACATTACAAGGCAGAACATTATCAGTGAAGAATGTCATGAGAAGGAGGTACAAAAAAATGGCTTATAGTGTGCTGCAAAGGTAGGGCAACATTTGTTTGGGGTGGGGAGAGATGGGGGACAGCATCAAGGAGGAAATGGTATTCGAACTGAGGCTTGAATGATGGACCAGTTGTCCAGGCCTCTGAGGGAGACACAGAGCAGATGTAAGGTGTACAACATACAAAGTGGTGGTGGGAATGAAACAGGGGCCCAAACTGTAGTCAGGATGTATAGCACAGGCTTTGCGGGGGGTCAATAGTGGTGTGGCGACTTCCAGGTGGGGGTGAGAAAGGCACATGCACCAAGAGTGAGAGTTCAGGCCTAACAGAAGTAGAGAATTCATATAAGGGTTCAGGGAGAACTAGGGAGGGTGAAACAATTTCAGAAACTTGAAAGCAAACAGAAAAGGCTGGAAGGTTCTTGAACAAGTAGCTAACATAGTTTGGATTCGCCTCTAGGTAAGTTCCACAAGAACAGAAATTTTACATGCTTTGCTGCTGAATCTCTGGTGCCTACCTAGAACAATGCCTGCACACTCTTTAATTAATGTTAATGAAAGGCAAAAGAAAGCAATGTGGCAATGTAAATACAGAATTTTTAAAATTTCCCTCCTTTTTAAAGGGAAGCTACATTACAGTTCATATAAAGAACCTGTTAAAAGTCAAGAGTCTTTAAATTGGTGTATCTTTATTACTTAGTAAAAAAAAAAAAAATCAATTTATATTTAGGACCAGTAAACAAATTGACTAGTTACTGAGTTAGTGGATAAGAGAAAGAGGTTAGTGCAGAATGTTATTCATCTTTCCGTTATTTCTCAGATGGTGAACTGTGAAGCGATAGTTCCCATGGTTTGTGGATTCCTTGAGCTACCACCACCAAGTACAATTGCTAGGACACAATAGGTGATGGGTGATTAGTTTTTGGTCTTCCAGATGAATTAGAGTGTAGAGATTAGCCAGACAGGTGCAACACCTGACTAACAATATTTGGGTTTAACTATAGACACATATACCTGGCACACTAACCTGAAAATCTGAACACACGAAGTACTTATTTTCGATTATGGTTAAGTCCAATGAGCCTCCAAGAATAATTGTGGCCAGTGTTGCTTGAACTCTGATCCTGTAAGCACTCCATAAGTGCTCTTTATAGAAGGTTCTTATCTGCTTGGGCATACAATGTTCATTAAAATAATAAAGCTTCTGAAAAGTTCTACAACAAAGAAACCTATTCCACCTCTCCCTTTCCTAACTTTTCCAAGCCTCTTCAGTAAAGTCTCTTGAAAGTATGTTGCACAGAGTAGTTTTTGGAACATGCTGATTTATTATTACCATTTTATCTAGACAGAGCAGACAACTCCAAAAGCAAATTTCAAGTTACTTCTGAGCTGAGTTAAAAAGAACAAAAACAAACATGGAGTAACCTGTCAAAAGAATCTTGGGGTTGTGGAATGTAGTAGACTGTATTTTACAAAGATATCTGCAACATCATCTCCCATCACACACACTGTTCTTACAATGACACTCCTTTCATCTACAGTGGAAGTGATGTTATGTGACTTCCAAGGTTAGGTCATAAAAGGGGATACAGCTCCTATCTGGTCCTCTTGGGCCATTCAGAGTTTCTGAGCTGCCATGTAAGCAGCCCTGAGAGTGCCCTGAAATGCTCTGAGGCCACCTTGTTTAAAGGAAGTCCAAGCTACCTCACACAAGCTACCCTGTGAGAGGACCTGAGACTACAGGAAGCAGGAACAATGTCCCGCCCACCCCCAGCTGTTCCAGCTCCCCACTCCCTTCCCCTCTTCTATCTCCAGCCTTCATCTGAGGCACTTAACATGAAAGAGCACAAGACAGGAACCAGCCAGCAGAGCCCTTCCTGAATTCCTGACCCACAAAACATGTGAGATAATAAAATGATTATCATTGTTTTAAGCCACCTAGTTTGAGGATGGTTTGTTATGCAGCAACGGTAACTGGAATATGGGATATACAAGCAAGGAAAGCTACTGAGATGATTTCGAAAGGTAAAAAAAGACAAGGCTAGATCCTACTTGAGCAGAGATGTATTTATACCTAACTCAAATTAAAATGCTAAAGAGTTCTTTCATGTCACCAAGGTTTGTTTGGAAGGGGTTGGGAGACCTTAAATTATTTTCCAAACTTAAACAATGTTTGGAAAGTTTCATGTGTCTATTTGTAGAGATATTAGTTGATTGAAATACTTGAGCACCCATTTTGTGCTAGGCACTAGGCTATATTATCCCAGTGTGGGATATAACATTTCCACATTTTTGTACCTATATATTGGTCTATACAGTTACTTAAGCTTATAGATATAAAGAAAGAAAGTCAATACAGGTTGGAAGGTAGTAACTACCATCAGACTCAGCTCGAAGGGAAGATTGTAATGTGCTATTCTCAATTTGAAGTAAAAATAAGGCCAAGTACCAGTATGACTCTGATTGAGATTTTTAGATTCTTAGAGCTGGAGGGCCTCTTGGTTCCCATATCACAGCATTCACACCTTTGTTAAACATTGTCACATTCTCCCTTTCTTATTCATTAACAGCTATTTGTTTTATAGTGCTCTCTTCTTGGTCTTGCTCCTCTTTCTACCTTATGTGCCTCCCCTGTACTAGACACACAGTTGATGCTCCATGAATGTGTGTTGAACGAATGTTCCGACACTGGGACACCTGACTCCCACTCCTGGGTTTACCACATTCCCCAACATCCCTGCCAACCCCCTCCTCTCCTGGCTTCTACTTCCTCAGCTACACAATGAGGATGTTGGACTCGCATGGTCTCTGATGGCCCTTTCCATTCTCATATGTTTAGAAACTCTCCATGAAATCGTTGAACTGTTTGGATCATCAGGTGAGTGCCTGCAATGCTTGTCACACACCTATGCACTCCTGACCCGTCTCACCTACTCTTCAGGCAATGCTGGTGTTTGTGCCTTCACTGGAATCACTTCAAAGCTACTCCTTTTCATTCCCATTAAACTGTAGTCAGAACCACTGTTAGCAGGTGTATGCTAACGTTGGATTGGAGCCAATTGCGCCTACTTTTCCTGATGATAAAATGTCCAATATTATGTTGTTATAGCCAGGAACATAACTACAAGCGAACTCCCAAACATTCAGAAGGGCTCATCAGCCTTAGTTAAGTGCAGATTGCCAGAGCCCTTACCCACATGCAGATGATTAGGGTCACAGGACATACACAGCAAGGTACAAGGTACAAGCAGGAACAGCTGTCTCATAGCTTTGCTTCTAGCTTATACTCATTTCATTGCTTTTTTCAGGTTTTTCCCCATGCAGACCTGGACCTTTAAAAAATAATCTGTAGTGAGCTAAGGAATTGACTTTTAGAAAGGGAATAACTCAAGTGTAGATAAAATATTGGGTCACCTGAGCAACATTATTTTGGCTCATAGAAAGGCTATACCCCCATGATGGTTATTTTATGTGTCAACTTGACTGGGCTAAGGGATGCCCAGATAGATGGCAAAACATCATTTCTGAGTGTGATAGGGTGTTTCTGGAAGAGATTAGCATTTGACTCAGTAGACTTAATAAAGATCTGTCCTCACTAATGTGAGTGAGCATCGCCCAATCTGTTGGGAGCCCAAATAGAACAAAAAGGCAGAGGAAGTACAAATTCTCTTCCTTCTTGAGCTGGGATGTCCATATTCTCCTGCCCTCGGATGTCGAAGCTTCTGCTTCTTGGGCCTTTGGACTCTGGGGCTCACACCCGTAGCCATTCCCTTTCCATGAGGCCTTCAGATTCAAATTGAAGTGTACCACCTTACTGCATTCTAAGTGCAGTAGCTTTCCACCAAGAATCCTTACCAGGTCTTCGAAAGCCTGCACCATCTGATACCTCCTGCTTGATTTTTTAACCACATTTTCTCTTTCTCGTCTTAGACAGTCAACACATGCTCTTCCCTCTGCCTAGAACTCCTTTCCCTCCTTCTGCAAGTGGTTGGCTCTGGCTTAAATGTCCCTCTCCAAAGAAATCCTCCCTACAACTCAATCCCTGTTATTCTCTCTCCCAGCACGCTTTTATTTCCTTCAAAGAGCTTGTCCAATTATTTTATAATTAATTAACTTAATTGTCTGTTTTTTTAAATTGTCTGTCTCCTCCCTCTCCTGATCCATACACTAAACTATAAGCATCTCTTCCATCATCATCATCATAATCATCATCTTCATCATCATCATTCTCATTATCACCATCACCATCATGACAGCTGACATTTCTATAAGGCTGCTTTGTCCTAGGCACTCAACATAACCTCATTTCATCCTCAAAGTAATGCATAATAAATGCCACAAAAAGGAATGAAGTTTTGATAAATGCTACAACATGGATGAACCTTGAAAACATGCTAAGTGAAGAAGCAAGATCAAAAGGCTACATATCGTATGAGTCCATTTATATAAAATATCCAGAATAGACAAATCCATAGAGATAAAAATAGACTGTCGATTGCCAAAGGTTGAGAGTTGGGGTGTGTGTATGACTGCTTAATGGGTACTAGATTTTCTTTTGGGATGATAAAAATGTTCTTGAATTTAAAAGCAGTAATAATTGCTTAACATTGTGACTGTACTAAATGCCACTGAATTGTACACTAACAAATGGTTAGAATGGTAAATTTTGTTATATGAATTTTCACACACACACACACACACACACATACACTAAGTTCCCTGGGTACTTAGAGCACCTCTCTTGTCACAGTGGCTCTATCCTTCTGGGACCGAGGTTGTCCTGGGTAGTCTGCTACCGGGACACTCCTCCTCCCAGTGGTCATCCAAAGGTCACTCTCCCCAACTCTTTGCCTCCACACCACAGTCTCCCTCTCCTCTGCCACCTCAAGTACAACCTCTGCCTCTGCCTCTGGAAAGTTTTTCAAATTATTCTAACCTCCAATTTCTGCTTTTCTAGTTTCTTAGAGTAACTATTAAGCTCTTGACTCTATACAGCCTTATCTTTTTCACTAATTGTTTCACTTCTTCAGTCCTGTTTTCATCTTGGCCTGTACAGGTAAGACCATGAGTTCTAGTCTTTGTGGAGTTTCCAAGAGCCTCAGGATCCCTGCACACAGTGAAATGATGCATTAATGAAATGATTACTGCTTCCACAATTAGTTGAGGAAACAAAACACATATACATAAATAGTGAAAAATCAGTACAAGTAAATGCTTTAGGGGCTCAGAGACTCTTGGGCAGCTGGGGAAGTCATTCATTTAATCGATTCATTCAATAAGCATTGATCAGTCACTTATCATGTGCCAGGCACTGTGTTGAGTAATGGAAGATAATATTTTATATTTGAATAGGGTGATATTTGAACAAGGTTTAAAGAGTGAGTAGAATTTATGTAGCCAGAAAAAAAGTAAGAACCCTGTGAAAAGAAGAATGTGCAAAAATGAGATATGAAAATAGACCAGATTGGCTTATGGAGAAGATTTCTGTAACAGCAAAAAAGATCTATATATACTGGCATGAAAAGATGTTCTAGATATGCTAAGTGGAAAAAGCAAGTTACAGTGAAGTGTTCTTAATTAATTTCATTTTTTGCAAACATATGTCAATATATGTGGCTAAAAGAAGACAGAAGGAATATATACAGAACTAAGGGCAATCTCAAGGAGCTAAAATGGTGCGTGTGTATGTGTGGGGTCTCATTATAAAGTTTCACAATTTAAAAATTTTTTCCAATTAAGTATGTATTACTTCTGTAATCGGGGGTAGGGGCAGGGGACACGGAGGGAGAAAAAGCTAAGATGAAAATAAATAAATATTTTAAATAAATAAGCTAGGGAGTTTGGACCTAACTTGGTAGGCAAAGTGAGCCAAGTGTAAATATTGGGAAAGCCTTAAAGGCTTTTGAGAACATTTTGTAAATATTCCAATAGACTGTGATAGTCCTGTGCAAATATCTTCTGCTGGAATAGCATTTCTCCCAGCAGGCAGGGTGCGGGGTGTGGGGCATGTCTGCATACTTGCCCAGTGGTCTGCTGACCTCCTGCAGAACCTAGGGCCCTGAGTCTGGGAAGTGTTACTTTTGCCTGGTAGATTAACAACACCCTTCATTGGGGAGGTGACTTCAGAACAAATAAAACAAAACAACAGAAGTCTTTGGATATAATCTGTTTTCTTTCCTCGTTCTCTTGGTAGTTTAGCTGTAATTCTCAAAACAAAGCAGGGAGGGAGAAGGAAGAGGGAGAGGGTGAAGGAGAAAGGAGATCTGTCCTCAAATGAGCCTTCCATCCCCAACAGATTTTCTCTTCCAAAACAGCAGGGTAAGAGGCCAATAAACTGTGTGTCACTGTAGTTCAAATCTGTAAAACCAATTCAGCTAATTCAGGTGAGTCATCCAAGTGGAAAAAGATAAGAAATGCAAAATAAAACCACCGTGTGTTACCCCAGCCAGCCACAGTCCGCTGCTCCCTTGGGAGACAGAGTAGTTTTCCTGTCTCCACGGGGCTGACCAGGTTTGCACAAGATAGAAGCCACCTTCAGCCAGCCCTGAGCTTCCTTTCCTCCCTGGGTCCTGTGCCCTGCCTCCTAAAGGCTAGCAGTAGGGATCTTCCCACTCCCCTTTAGAGAACCAGCAAGGTGGAAACCCATGCCTCAGCTTTCCATTTTGCTCCTTTTCTTTAGGAATGGATTGAGAGGAGGCCCAGAATTGAAATTCTATAACCTACCACCCACAAGAGTGAGTTCTAGACCAGAAGTTCACAAACTACAATTGCTGCTGGCCTTGAAGATGGAGGAAGGGGCCATGAGACAAGGAATGCAGTTGCCGTCTAGAAAAACAAGGCAATGGATTCTCCCCTGGAACCTCCAAAAGGAACACAGTTCTTCTGATACCCTGATTTTAGGGTTTCTGACCTCCACAAATGTAAGATAATAAATTTGTGTTGTTTTACAGCAGTGAATTTGCAGTGATTTGTTACCACAGCAGTATGAAACTAATATACCCCCTTTACTGTAGTTGGCTGAGAGTCTTGTAGCTGAAAAGGGGATTCTATAGTAAATCTAACCAAAAATAACCTCACAGGGTGATCTGATCATAAATTCCTAACCGGCAGGTCATTGTGGGTAGCCATACCCCAGGCATATAACTTCTCTAGTGAAAGGTTATCTTTGCACTAAGCAAGCCCTGTCCGTTGTTCCCGGCATGAAGACTAATATACCTTTGAAATGCCATAAGTGATTCTCTTTTTCAGACCCCTACAAGGCATAACCACCCTCAAAGGAGCATGTAATTTTGTTAACTATCCTGTATCTTACTTTCTCCACCTTTATGTAATCTCTTTACCTTACCTCCTTAATTCCAAATGTATTTTTAAAAACTGCAAAACTGTCCGTTTCTGGAGCATTTGAGATCTTGCTTCCCAGCAATTGTCTCTGGTTTGGCTCAAATAGACTCATAAAAATTCTCTACAGGTTTGGAGGTTCTTAACAGTGACACTCTCGACCACTGACACATCTATATCTGATTGAAGGTTAGGTAGGTCAGTGACATTTGACCCTACTAAGAAGTTTTGTTGCATTGATCATGAAGACTTCTAGTAAAATAAAGTAGCACTACAGTAACACCTGCAGCTCCGATTCCCAAACTGCCAACCACAGATACAGAACCACTTGATATACAACTGGGGGCTCAATCACCAATTGACCTTCTAGGGTATATCAAAGAGAATCTTTAAATCAAAAATAATTATATATTTTTTATTATTACCAAAGTAACACAAACACAAACATTAGAAAATACAGACAAAAAACCAGCAACAACAAATATATATCACTCATGATTTCACCAAGAGGTAATAACCATCGCTAACACCCTGGTTTTCTTTCCAGGTCTTTTAAAATGACTGTATTTTGTACACAACTTTTTATATTATTCATTCTAAAATATATGTGCATTACTTTAAAATGTTAATATAAACATCTTACCATGTTAACAAAATGCATTTGCAACAATACTCAAAATGTAATCTGGGGACCCTGGGCATCCCAAGGCCTTTTCAGGGGGCAGTTCATGAGGTCCAAACTATTTTTATTTTAATAATAATACATTATTTTTCCCATTCTTTTAACACAAATATGGAATAGTTTCCTAGAAGCTACATAATATATGATTGTTTGAATGCTGAAGCAGATATGAAAATCCAGTGGCCTTCTATTAATTTTGACATTAAAGAGAATAGCAAAAATGTAAAAACAATACCACTCTTCTCACTGTATTTTTGGAATATATACTTATTTTTCATAAAATATTATTCATGTTACCACATAATGGAGTCTGTTTTAAATGAAATAATGACTATTTCTTAAATCTCTGTTTTAATTTAGAAAGTTTTGACAGATGTAGCACACATAAATGAAACCTCTTTGTAACTTTCAATAATTTTCAAGAGCATAAAGGGGTCCTGAGAACAAAAAGTTTGAGAACCTCTGATCTACAATATTATTTTTAATAGATGATTTAGTCCATCATAATTCATTCAACCAGTAAGTAATGCCTAAATAAGACCCTTAATTTGTGTACGTTCTCAATTATTTCTTTAGGATAATTTTCAGGGATTATTTTTTAAATGTATATTTATTTACTTATTGTACAAAAATGGACTAACATCAATAATGCAATTCACACCCCCCCCCCACAGCCAATCAATTTTTCCATTCTTTCTGTTTTCTTCCAATTAACAAAGGGGCATGTAAAGCATTTAAGATTCTTATTAGCTTAAGACTTCAGCACTAGGTAACCATTTCTAAGGGGAAAATACCTGTGGGTCATCTAGGCCAATGGGCTCCAACTTAATCACGCTGGAATCTCTTTAAATAGCAAATGGGAAAGAACTCTGCAATTATATTACCTTTATCTTTATACTACCTGTTGATGGAATGAATTCATTTTTTTAAAATACAGGCTGAAACGAACACTGGCATCCTGCCTGCTCGGGCAGCCCTCTCCTACCGAGGCTTAGGGTGGCGCCCTGAGGCCTTGTCTAGTTGTCTGTCCATCCTCTCCACAGGCCAGTGTGCTCCTTCTGGGCCAACTCCTACAGCGTCTCCTCCCTTCTAATTCCAAAGCTAAGCACAGTGCCAGGCACTTAATAAGGGCGCCAGAAATTTTTGAACTGTTGAAAGAAGGCTCTACCCTTGGGGATCCTTATTCAGTCGGCCTGAGGCAGCTCCCAGAAACCTATATTTTAATAAATCCCGCCTCCAATGTAAAATAACAAGGGTTCAGGGTCAGCTCTACTGGGTAACGAGCCAGGCGATTCGATCACTAGGTGCCTCAGTCTTGCATCCCCAAAATGGGGCACATAGCTGCTTGTGAGGATTCGACGAGCTCATGCGCGTCACTTTCCCAGTTCCGTGACTAGCACTGATAAACCTAGAGACAGGGCCTAACAGGTGGGTCTGCTTGAGCCTGAGGTAGCCCCTCGCAAAGGAACCCGAGATGCGAGCGTGGGAAAGAACCAAAGGAAAGCGCGCGTGGGGACTCGGGGTGGGGGAGCTGAGGGCGGGGCCTCCGTGTGGGCCGCGCCGGGGGCGGGGCCACGGGCCGGGGGCGGGGCCACGCGGGGGGCCACGGGCCGGGGAGCCGCAAGCGGGGGCGGGGCCGGGGAGCCGCAAGCGGGGGGGGGGCCGGGGCCCCGGCTGGTCGCCGCCCGGAGCTTCCCCTGAGTGAGAGACGCCTCCTGGCGGGAGCCGTCGGCGGCGAGGAGCCAAGGGAAAGCAGAGGGAAAGAGGGGCGGGGCGGCGGGCGGGCCTGTTTCTTTAAGGTGTCCGAGGCTCGCGGGCGCTGCGCGGAGGGACTGCGCGAAGGCGCGGCCTGGCTCACTCGCACAGCCTGCGGCGCTCCCAGACTCGACCGACCCGCGGGGAACTAGGGCAGCGGCCTCGCGGGTGCCGCGGCGCTCGGTGAGCGGGAGCGGGACAGGGCAGCGTCTGTGGACGGGAGGGTCTGGGCCGCGAGCGCGGGCCTCTGGAGGCTGAGAGGGGCTTCTCGGGAGCCGGGTGAAACGGAGCTTCTCGCCCGCGGCCTGAACCCCGCCTAAGCAGAGGACAAAGTGGGAGTACACCGCCGGTGGGTGCTAGGCGCGGGCACGCAGGCCAGGGCGGCCCGGGCTCCTCGAGCCGGCGGCACCTCTGCGGCGCCCTCCTCTGCATCGCTGGTTCCCGCATTCCTGGCCTTGTCCTTGTCACCCGCGCGTCTTTGAGCTGAGGGTTCAGAGCTGCGGTGGCCTCTGCCTCCTGACCAGGCAGTAGAAACTCGGTCCAGCGGCACAAAGGCTGCTGTCATTGCTATCTCCTTAGGGACCGCACAAAGCTCTCCACAGCCTGAGAAACTGGTCACGATGTATTAAAACAGTTTTGATGTGGTATTGTTCTTAACTCCTTAGGAAAAATAAAAAAACAAGAAGCCCTTTAATTCTGTTAGCTGCTTTGTATATGCACCTATTTACTTGAATATTTTTCGGTAAGATTTTGGAAGTAGGATGAAGACAACCATTGGAGTTTTTTTTTTTTTTTAAATCCCATTTTTGGTGGTTGAAGGATGAAAGCTGGTTCTGGAAAAAACAGTTTTCAGATGCCTTCTTTGGCTTCCATAAATATGAACTCCAAAAATTATCCGACTTGGTATGTGTTGTTAAATAAATTAGATAACTGAGTTACTAACGGTCTTCGGGGATACATTGTAGGCCTCAGTAACAATCTCTGGGGCTTTCTCTTTCAAAATTGAGTCATACTGGGTATAAAGCCCTTTATTCTTTTCGCCTTATTATTGTTTTTGCTTTATTATACTTCGTAGTACTTAGTTTAAAAGTTTACAGTAATTATAAAGGCCCCATAAATGCACCTTTATCCGTCTTACATCAATAGTCATTTATTTTAATTGATTCTGTTTTGGAAGTGTGTTTTAACTCCGAGAAGTTTATCTTCTCTTTTTTAAAAGTTTAATAGCCATGTTAAGTGTTTAATCACTGTCAGAATTTATGCTGGTCTTTTTTCCTTTTTCTTTTTAAACTATAGTATCTTTTTAATGACTTTGAAGACTCTATGGTACATGTGGTATAAAATCAAAAGAATATCTTCACATTTTAATAATTCACTCAGCGTTCTTAATGCAGTTAATAATTTACTATCCACTTTATTGTTAAAGTATTTAAGGAATGACAGTCAACTCCTTTCTTTGAGCTGCTTCATTCCTACTAATTATGTTGAGAGACAATGAAATAGTCATCATCACTAGAATAATTTGCATTTAAAAACTTTGTTTTAATTCTGTGAATTAAAATATTGTTAAATATTTTTAAAATTATAATACAATATTAGTCGTTTTTATACAAACTTAAAGTTGAATAATGGACGTAAAACTAAAGTTGAATAGTAGCAGTGCAATATTGAAACTATTTGCTTGACATACTCTCAGGTTACTGAGGATATGTATACTCACTTTAACTTTCACAGTGACCACTTCTGGGTAGTCTGACAAATTTCAGTATTCTAGATCTTTGAAGATGGCTAACAAAACATTACTATATAAAATTGCAGGATTTTTTTTTTCTTTCATTGAGGGATCTTAAAATGATCACTCAAAAGTTTCTGACACAATATTAGTTTAGTTTTTCATTTTTGTATTTGTTTTTACCCTAGCACGTTTTTTTCAATTAAAGTTTTTTTTTTCTTTTTGTTTGTTTAGCTTCCTGAGTGTTACTGATTGTTTTTGAAGAAACATGAAGTCACAATCTATTGTTATGCTTACTCTAGCCATCCTGGTGTTCCTGACATGGGTCCCTGTTTCACTGAGTTGTAACAAAGCACTCTGTGCTAGTGACGTGAGCAAATGCCTCATTCAGGTAAGACTGAGTATTCTATTAATATTAAAATATATTGTAGAGTGCATACAATACAGTATAAGGCCTGAGTATTAGGTCAGGGCCTGGGTTACTGCATCTAAGCAAGGTCAGATTCAAGAAGTTCAGTACTGAAAATAATACCCAGCTTATAACCATGCCATTACAAGGTGATGTGCACTCTGCTCAGATAAATTAAAGGGTTCCCTTGCATAATCCAGTTTACATAGCAAAGAAGCTCAGTAACTATATTTTTTAAAAAAATTTAGCTAGTCAAATATTAGACAAACTGTACCCTAAATATAATGTGTTAGCTGTCTATTCTGTGTAAGAAGTTACCCCTAAATATAGCAACTTAATTAAGTAAACATTTGGTATTTCAGGCAGTTTCTGAGAGTTGGGAATCTGGAAATAGTTGAGGTGGGTGGTTCTGGCTCAGCATTTCTCACAAGGTTGCAGGCAAGTTGTTGCCTGGGACTGGAGAATCTGCTTCTGAGATACTTCACAATTATCTTTTTCTATCATCAAGGCAGTGGTGTAGCTACCACTGTTATTTTTCTGAAGAGAAAAGTGAGGTTAAGTAATTTGGCTAGGCTCATATAGCTAGTAATTGGCTGTGGAATGTGGTCTGCATTTGACTCCAAAACCCTTGGACTTTATAGTAATCATACTGGATATTACTCTTCATAAAGTTGTGCCAATTGGTGGTGAACTTCATGTCTTATATATATAGCTTTTCTCTTCCATCTTATTCCAAGGGTCCCCAACCCCGAGGCCATGGACCAATACCAATCGGTGGCCCGTTAGGAACTGGGCCTGGTGAGGGAACAGTGCTTCATCTGTATTTGCAGCCATTCCCCAGTGCTAGCATCGCAGCCTCAGCTCCACCTCAAATCACCAGGCATTAGATTCTCATAAGAGTACCAGTCCCTGGAGCCAAAAAGGTTGGGGATCACTCACTGTATTAGACCATCAGCAGACTTGTGCCCTTGTATGTCTGCATTTATTAGCTTCCCTTCTAGTTATTGATTGTTGGCTAAGAAATGGTAGAATTCTCTGTATGAGTCAGCTACTTCTTGCCTGTAATCTTGACATGAGAGCAATTGCGTGCATGTACTAGAAGTGATAATGCTTTTTATAGATCAGAGGCATTTTGTACTTATTTCTGACATTTTGGTCCTTCTCATTAATAGTTGAAATTCTAGAAAGCCTGGCCTTTCTTTGAGGCCAGGTATATTGTTTACTTTTACTTTGCATTTCAAACCAAAACATTTAACTGGAGAAGTTCGTTGGTTGGTTGGTTTTAAATATTTTCACTATGGACATTTTTAAGCACAAATGTAAGAGACAGAATATAATGAATAGTAGTTAGAATCAGCAGTTACAGCAATCACTAACTCATGGCTACTCTTATTTTATCTACTTTCCCCTACACCAACCTCCCCAGCTCTATTTTAATTTCAAGCAAATCCTTGATACTATTTTATCATAATCCTAATATCTGTCTCTTAAAGATAAAAATTCTTTAAAACATAGCTGTTAGCAATTTAAAAATTAACAATTCTTTACTATCTAATTTTATACATGGAACTTTTGATATGTTATGTCTGCTTACACTTGTGCTGGGTATGAAGTCTCTTTGTGCTGTGGTCAGATAGGGAATCTAACACTTCCCAGGTTGTTTCAATGTAGCTTCATTTTTCATTAATAGAAATAAAGTGTCATAACAATTGCTATATTCGTGTTAAAAGGAAATTCACTTAGATTCCAAATTATTTTTTGACTCTGCAAGCCTATAATTTCCATTAGTTCAAATAATGAAAAATTAGAGTTTATTTAAAATACCTTGCGTATTAAGGGAGTATTTTAAGAAAAAAGCTTTTGGTTAATATTAATAAATACTCACAAAGGTTTTCTGTTTGTTTTGCTTTTTTATTTAAAAAATTTGTAGTACAAAACACTTCAAAAACTAAAAAGTGCTATACAAGTGTAAAAACTAGAAAATCACATGAAACTTCATTTGTTAAATGACATTTCTAGTAAATTCATTGGAAAGAAGCTAGGACTTTTTTTTTTTTTTTTAACTGCTTAATCTCTGGTGCTAAGATTTCTTAGATTCCTGTTGTTCCTCCAGAGCCAAGAATCATCAAATCTTTTTCTGGAGTAGTAGAGATAACTCTTGTGAATAGTGGCAGAGTATTTGAGGTTAAAAATATCAAGGGCTCCAGTACTGAGAATTTTCTTGTTTGTTTATTCATAAATGCTTATTGGACATTGAAGTGAAATGTGATTAGTTCCACCATTTGACTGGTTTTCTGAACTCCAGAAATCAAGCAGATTATTTTACATTCTGAGCTTTACTTTCCTTGTATTGCTCTTAACTATGGCTATGTAACAACCACCCCAAATATCAGTGGCTAAAAACAACAACATTTATTTTGACCAGGAATTTATGCCACATAGCATTAGCTGGGGCAGCTCGAAGATAGGGGGCTGGAATTATTTGAAGCAACACTATTAATTAGGACTTTCTGCAAGGGTAGAAATGGTCTACATCTGCCCTGTCCAGTGCAGTGGAAATTAGCCACACATAGCAGCCAAGTACTTCGAATATGACTAGTATGATTGAAAAACTGATTTTTAAATTTATTTAACTTTAATTAACTTAAATTTAAATAGCTACATGTGACATCATATCAGTAACTTTTCTGAGTTATATTTGTATTTTCTAGTTTATGTTTATATCAATACAATGTATACAATAAAATACATAATATATTTTTATTTATATTTTAAGTAATTATGAGTTTTTTCCTTCGGCTATACATTAATACTAGATAAAATTGATTATAAAGTAGATTTTATAATGTAAATTCTACCTTCTTTTTTTTTAATTAATTTTTTATGGTGACATTGGTTAACAAAATCCAATAAGTTTTAGCTGTACCCTTTAACATTAAGGCATATACATATTTACACTGTGTGTTCACCTCCCATAGTTAGATTTTTTCCTGTCACCACATATTTGACCCCTTTTACCCCATTTACCACTCCCCTCGCCTACCCATTTGTAGGTATATTTTAAAACTGACAATATGTAAACCATGTTTATGTTGTAATGATTATATATTGTTGACTCTATGGTCAGTCACACAGGGTACTGATTACATTACCTTTCGTGAGTGACTTTGTTTTTCTTGAGTTTCTAATTGTCTTTCTTGATTTTGCATCATCAATCATTAACACCTTACATTGTTTTAAATTCTTAATCTGTTTTTTCTCCCAATGGAGCCTTCAGTCTTGTTTCCAAACTTAACTGATTGCTCTCTAGGTCTGATCCAAACTCTCCTATAGTGCATTCCCACTCTTACTTTCCTAAAATTTTCCACTATTTCTTTGATTCTTTATCTTGTTCTTTCTTAATTTGTTCATTTTTATTGTTCCATACCCTAAAGTATCTTCTAAGAAAGGCAGTATTAGAAGTAAACTTTGTGGGCCCTGCATATCTTGAATATGTATTTAGTCTCACCTTATACCTGATTGGTGAGTTGCCTGAATACAGAACTATGTTAAAATCTTTTCCTTGGGAAATTTAAAGACATTTCTCAAATGTCTTCACACTTCTGGCATTCCATATCGCTGGTCAGAAGTCTTATGTAAATCTCTTTTTTCTCTATTGGTGACTTTGGTAGATTTTTTTCTTCCTTCTCTCTGGATACTTTTAGTTTTATCTCCTTATCCTTGATATGGGTCTTTTCATGCTAGCATCATTGTGTTGGCCACTTTGAGAATCTTTTTTTGGGAGGAGGGGTTTATTTTAAGCCGAAGACTGGAATATTCTCTTTTATTATTATTATTATTTTTATATGTAATACCCTCTTTTCTATTTGGAGCTCTATTAGTATGAGTCTATGATGGATGCTCTATGTTTTAGATTTTTTAAAACAGGTTTATCGAGATATGGAAATCTAATACTATAAAGTTCACCCATTTAAATGTACAATTCTTTGGTTTTTAGTGTATTCACGGTTATACTACTATCACCACAATCTAATTTTAGAATATTTTCTTCACCCTAAAAAAACCTCGTACTCATTAGCAGTCACTCACTATTCCTTCCTTCCCACCCTTTGGCAACAATTAATCTACTTCTATTCTGTAGATTGAATACGAGTGTAATCATACACCATGTTGTCTCTTCTGTCTGGCTTCTGTTATTGAGCATAATGCTTTCACAATTCATCCATGTTATAGTATGTATCAGTACTTCATTTTTTATTGGTCAAGCAATATTCCAGTATATGGATATACTACATTTAATTAATCATCAGTTGATGTTTCTACTTTTTTGGCTAAGGTGAATAATGCTGTTGTGAATATTCGTGTATAAGTTTTTATGTGGATATATGTTTTCTTTTGGATATATATCTCGGAGTAGAATTGCTGGGTCATATTTTCTATGTTGTAATGTTTTGAGGAACTGCTAAAGTATTTTTCAAGTTAACTGCATGCATTCCCACCACCAGTGTATGAGGGTTATAATTTCTCTTTATTCTTACCAGCATTTGTTATTATCTGTCTTTTATTATTATTATTATTATTATTATTGCCATCTTATCGAGTATGAAGTGTTTTGATTTGCATTTTTCTAATAACTAATGATATTGAGCATCTTTTCATGTGCTTATTGGCCATTGGTATATTTGGAGAAATATCTATTCAGAACCTGTGCCAATTTCTTAATCGGCTTATTTGTCTTTTTATTGTTGAGTTTTTTATGTATTTTGAGTACAAGTCCTATATCAGATATATAACTTGCAAGTAATTTCTCTCATTCTGTAGGCTCTTTTTGCACTTTCTTCATAGTTTCATTTGCAAAACAAAAGTTTTAAATTTTGATGAGTCTTAATCTATTTTTTCTTTTGTCACCTGTGCATTTATTGTTGTAGCTAAGAAAACATTGACTAACTCCAGACCACAAAGATCTACTTGTATATTTTCTAAGATTTTTATAGTTTTAGCTCATAATTTAGGTCTGTGGTTTGAGCTGATTTTTGTGTATAGTATGAGGTAAGGGTCCAACTTAATTCTTTTGCATGTAGATATTCAGTTGTTCCAGCATCATTTGTTGAAAAGACTATTTTTTCCTCACTAAATTTTCTTGGCACCCTTATCGAAAATAATTTAACCTTAAATGTTAGAGTTTATTTTCTAAACTTTCAATTTTATTCCATTGATCTATATGTCTATCTTTATACCAGCACCACATTGTCTTGGTTAATTGTAGCTTTGTGGTATGTTTTGAAATCAGGAAGTATGAGTTTTCCAATTGTGTTCTTTTTCAAGGTATTTTGACTATTTTGGGTCCCTTGCATTACTATATTAATTTTAGGATCAAGTTGTCAATTTCTTTAATAAAGCCAGCTAGGTGTTTTTTTTTTAATAATAAATTTTATTTTTTAGAGTAGTTTGACTTAGGTTTACATAAAAATTGAGCAGAGGGTGCAAGAAGATTTCACATATCGCTTTCCTCTATACATACCCACTGTTTCTCCTATTATTAATATCTCGTATTAGTTGATACATTGGTTACAATTGATGAACAAATATTGACACACTATAATTAACTAAAATCTATAGTTTATATTCGGGTTCACTGTTTGTCTTGTATAGTTCTGTGGGTTTTGACAAATGCATAATGTCATATATCTGCCATTACAATATGACCGGAATAGTTTCATTGCCCTAAAAATTCCCTGTGCTTCCACCTGGTCTGTCCTTCTCCCTCTCTTCTCACCCCTTGCCTTGGCCAAATCCCTGACAGCCACTCATCTTTTTTTACTGTCTCTATAGTTTTAGTATTTCAATATGTCACATGGTTGGAATTTTACGGTATGTAGCCCTTCTAGGCTGGCTGCTTTCAGTTAATAACATGCATTTACAGTTCCTCTGTGTCCTTTTTGGGCATGATAGCTATTTCTTTTTATTGCTGATTTATATTTCATTTTATGGATGTCCTCAATTTGTTTATCCATTCACCTATTAAAGGACATCGTGGTTGCTTCCAAGTTTTGGCAATTATGAATAAAGCTGCTATAAACATCCATGTACAGGTTTTTGTGGGGACATAAATTCTCATTTCAGTAAAAACCAAGGAGCATAAATCCCAGATCATGTCCTAAACATATGTTTACTTTTGTAAGAAACTGCCAAACTGCCTTCCAAAATGGCCATAACGTTTTGCACTCCTACCAGCAATGAATGAAGTTCCTGTTGCTCCACAACCTCGTCAACATTTGGTGTTGTCAGTGTTTTAAATTTTAGCCATTCTAATAAGTGTATACTGCTATGTTACTATTGTTTTAATTTGCATTTTCCTAATGACATGATGTTGAGCATTTTATTTGTCACCTGTATATCATCTTTGGTGAGATGCCTGTATATTTAGCCCATTTTTAAATTGAGTTGTTCATTTTCTTACTGTCGAGTTTTAAGAATTCTTTGTATAATTTAGACAATAGTCGTTTGTCAGATTAAGTTTTTGTATGTATTTTCTCCCAGTCTGTGGTTTGTCTTCTCATCTCATGATAGTGCTTTTTGCAGAGTACAAGTTTTTAGTTTTTATGAAGTCCAGTTTATCTGTTTTTTCTTTCATGGATTGTGCCTTTGGTATTGCCTGCTAAGATTTTGAATAGGGATTGCATTGAATCTGTAGATCAGTTTGAGAAGTACTGCCATCTTAACAGAATTAACTCTTGGGAGTCATGACCATGGAATGAATGTCTTTCTTTTTATTTAGATTTTTCTTATTTCTTTCAACAATATTTTGTAGTTTTCAGTGTACAAGTCTTATACTTTTATCAAATTTATTCATAGGTATTTTATTCTTTGTGATATTGTAGATGGAATTGTTTTCTCTTTTTCATTTTCAAATTGTTCCTTGCTTTTTGTATTGTGTCATAGATCTTAAATCTCTTTTCACTTTCATGTTCTACTTTCTTGGAGATTTCCTTGACTTTACCTTTGAATGCTTCCTATTAAATTTTAAAAGTTTAGCAATAGCTAAAAATTTTTAGGAGCCCTTATCTCCATGTTAATTTTTTATATTAATACTTTTACTTGTTTTTGAATGCACTGTTTTCTCAGATATCTCTGAGGATACTTATTGGAAGTTTTATTGATATAAGTGGAGGTGTGTGTGTTCACCTCCACCCCCAATTCTGTTACTTTGATTTGTCTTTCTTCCAAGATTATCTTTTTCTTTTAATTTATGTCTATTTCCTGTGGTAGCCCTCCTTCAAATGTCTAGTTTTACTTAGTTGTCCATTAGAGTTAAGAATGCAACATTCAGAGACTGTATGTGAGCAGGCCTGAAACACACAAACTGAATGGTTTCACTTGAGGGGCAGGGAAGCTTTTGGTGCTGGAATATGTTCTCTGCTATGAGGCTAATCATTTTTTTGAAGAGAAGTTTTTGGTTTGTTTGTTTTGATTGGCTGGTTTTGTTGCTGTGGTTGGAATGTGTGGGTGGTTAGTAGATGCCTGCTTGTCTTTTTGCTCTGACTGGACTGATAGAAACTTGAACTTTAATGCCTGCTTTTATTCCTATTCTCTTCAGTTGAAGAACAGATTGGCTATTGGTGTTTCATCAAGAATTGTTAACTGGGGTTCTTGGATGTCTTAAAGGCTTCAGGGTATCTCCAGGATTATGTTCAAAATTGCATATATATAGTATAAAAAAGGAAAAAAGTCCATTGCTTTCAGGAGGTTCTCATAGTGGTTGATGGCTCTAAAAATTTAGATGAAGAATTCCTGGGGCTTTGCTTTTTCATTGCACATAACTACATTGTTAAAATCCTGGTTTCATATTCAACAAAACACAAGGCACATTGACATTTTAGATGACAATGATAGCTTTTCTTAAACTTACATAAGGAGAAGAGATACAAAAATCAATGTGGGAAAGAAGTACTTTAAGAAAGGCAATGCTATAGAAGTTTAAAGAAAGATACTACCCTTTTAGAGGGAATTTAGATTTTCTTTTTGTTATTTTGGTTTGGTTTGAACATCTGTAGTGTTGAAATGATGTACTATGAGGATGTTAGAACATTTGTTTATGTTGAGCCTTCTGCAACTCATGAAATAACTGAGTATAGAAAATTTTCCCTGGAACCTTATAGTTATGTAAATATTTTTTACTAGTGTGGCTACAAGGCAGTAGTCATTCTTGCCACTCCTACAAGTTGCTATGCATAACAGTGGTCCCTATATAAATATTTATTTTGTGCTTTTGATAGGAAAGAAATCTAACTTTAAACATCAAGAAAGTAAAATTGTCATCTTGGTGTATTCGCTTGCTCATATAAGGACTGGTTTAGCTCTCCTAGTTATAGCCCTTTCTGCGGGGGTGGGGGGGGTGAGGCGGGGGGGTGTAGAATGGTAATATAGGATTTTGTTTTTAACAAGATCTTACTAGTTTTTTTCTTCTGCTTTGTGAAAAGAATGTTTAAAATTTGGATCAATGTTATGCTTTTACCCTAGAAATCTCGACACATTTTGTATTAAGAACTGAAAAACTCTTATTGACTTGTGAGTACTTGGCTAGTATTTATGATCCTATTTAGAATGATATAACATCATATTTAATGAAAATATTCAAATTTAGGTTCAGAGATTGTCAATTCATTATTTTAGCACTTTACTGGTTATCTGAATATTTAGCACTTTTATGTACCAAATTGACAGTCAGCTCTAAAAATTGATTTAACTGTTAAGTAAATCTTAGATTTTCTGAAATAGGTTGGGATTTCAAAATAGTTTCTTATTAATAATTCCATTTAAAGTGTATTTTGTCTTAAGTTAAAAATAACTTCAGGGCTTTCTTAATCACAGTAAACTAAAAAAATTAACTCTTCTATTTTTTTAATCAGTGCTAATTAAATTCTATATTAGTTTCTTGCTACAGTTATCTTGATTTGTTACTATACTAGTAATATTTTGGTTTATAATATACAATGTTTCCTCTTTCCTCTTACAAACATTACCTTATTTTTCTATAGTGTTTTTTCTTCTTCATTCTACATCCCTGCTCTTAAAATTTATGGTTCTAACTTATTTTTGTCCTGTTTTGCTTCAGTTAACACCTCATGAAAATTTTTTAAATTAATGTCCAAAAGTAATGAGTTAGGTCTGATGAAATTTAAAGGAAGAATAAGTCATTGTTTCCTTTCAAATGTTGAATGCAGTTAGAATAGCTACTAAAATTTATAAACAGTGACTAAAATTTATTTTCACTGGCTATTTCACCTGTCGAATTATTATATTAAAACAAAAATGAAGATTTCATTGGGACATGTGGAAAATTTCCAACATAAAATAGAATAAATAGTAAAATAACTCCCCATTAATCTATCACTCAGCTTCAACAGTAATCAACATGTGGCCAGTCCAGTCTCATCCATACCTACCCCCACCTTACCCCAGCAGGATTATTTTAAAGAAATTCGTTAGGGAACTTGTGAAGTAAGGATTAAAATTTTATTACTAGGTTTACATAAGAAATGGGTGCCATTTGACATATTTTAGTAGTACACACACACACACACACACACACACACACACACATATATATGAACTTGTATGCTGATTTATTTAGCCAAAAGGATAAATTCTCTTCTCAGTGGTGTTTCACTTAAGTTTTAATTATAAATGAACAAAAGTTTATCAGTTGGAATTTAAAAGAATAATGTGATATTAAAATTTGGCTTAGATATTTTTGTTCAGAGTTAGAATGTTTGATATCCTCTTCAAAGAGTATTAATATGTCAAAATAGATTTGTTGTAACCTAATTATAATTATGTTTATTATTTTAAATAAAAGCTAATTGAGGATATTTTGTTTTATGTATTTGTTTTTAAATACCCATTTGACCTAAGTTAAGGTTCTGAAAGTAGTATCAGCATAGGTAAAATCTAATGCTTTGTTGATTACTGATGCTTATGCAATATGCATTTGCTTAATTAGCTTTTTTTTTATATTCTTGGTTTTTTTTTTTTTTAGACCGTTATTGTAAATCTTTGGAGATTGCTTAATTTAATATTTAAGTAACTCAGTTTGTGTTTTAGGTATGTTTTTTAAATTGTACAAACATTAAAGTGGATCTTACATCATACTACCCCAATAAATTTAATATTTTCCATTATAAAAATATTTTGTACTCGAAAATTCAGAATACATAAAAGTGGAAAAAGAAAAGTAAATTATTCATAGTCCTATTTTACACACACAGACTACTCTTAATATTTTGGTATAGCCCTTTCTAGGTTTTCATTCTGTGTTTAGGTGATTTTTAACAACTATATTATATATACAACTTTTGTGTTCTGCATATTTTACTAGCATTATTTTATATTGTTTTGTAAAAAATAGAGAAGTTTAGAGGCTATTTAGAGAAGTTTAGTATTAGCTTAAAAATAAAACATGTATTTTCAGTTAGAGTAACTGTCTTCTATATCACTTTCTTTGATACCAACTTGCATTGATATAGTGCTTTACATTTATCAGTTTTGGTTTATTAAAATAATAAATTTCCGTACCACACTGTACCATACTGGTCTTTCAAAGGTGAAATAAAATACTCCCTGATCTCCCAGTGCATCTTTCAGTCAGATTTATGGAGGTATATTTTACGTACAATACAATTCATTCTCTTTAAGTATACAGTTCTGTGATTTTTTACAAACAGATGCTCACATAGCCACCATAGTCAAGATAGGGAACATTTCTCATGACCCTTTGTAGTCAAAACTAGCTTCCTCTGCAACTTCATTGTCTGGTTGCCACTGATTTGATTTTTGTCCCAATAGTTTCACCTTTTCCAGAATGTCATATAAACAGAATCATACATTATGTAGCCTTTTGTTTCTGTCTGGCTTCTTTCCATCTAGTATAATGCTTTCAAGATTCGTCCATGTTGTTGTGTATATCAGGTAGTTCTTTCCTTTGTGTTGCTGAGTAAGTAGTCTGTTGTGTGGATGTACTGCAATTTGTTTATTCATTTAATAGCTGATTGACATTGAGTTGTTTACAGTTTTTGGTGATGATGAATAAAATTCATATTTACTTTCACATATGGGTCTTTATGTGGACATATGTTTTCATTTCTCTTGAGTAAATACCTGGGAGAGAGATCGCTGGGTCACCAAAGCATTTTGAGAGTCATTATCTCATATGGATGCCAAAGTCTGTGAGGGTAAGCCCAGTAATACCATCCTCTTTTCATGACTGAGAAGCTGAGACTCTGTGTTACATGGCGTAGTTTATGGGCTAGGACTTGAATCTAGAGCCTGTAAGGCCAAGTCATTTGCTATCTACTAGACTATATTGTTCTCAGGGATGGTGTTTCCCGATGTTGGCAGCAGTGCTAACAAATCTCTCAGCTCTTGGCAACAGTTAGAAAATGGAAATATTTATCAGTAACTGAACATTAGAATGTAAATAAGATTCTTCCTCAAGTTATGAATTTCCATCTCTGGCCTGGAAATTTGGAAGTTCATAAAATGAATTTTTACTCAGTCTAGTCTTAGTCTTAAATGAATAATACCCTTTTCATTTACTTTTCAGAACCTTAGCTGTAGAGAGAATAAGGTTTTCTTTTAAAGTTGATTGAATAATTATGTAAAAACTCGGTCTTCTGGCATTCAAAAATTTGAAATTCTCTGTCATATTCAAGGTTTTCCCTGATACAATTGTAGTAATATACATTTTAAATGATTAGACTCTTCTCAAAACTTTTTATCCTTCCAGAAGCTTTTTTAAACAATTTGCCAAATTCTAATTACCTGTGCTGGTCAATATGGGATGAAAATGTATAAATTTCTGTTTTCCATTTAGTATAAAATTTTGATTTTTTTTTCCATCATTAAATTATAGAACCAGGTGATTACCAAACTTTAAACAACATCTAGGATAGTCCTTCACAGACGGAACAAATGTCTTATTTCATTGTTATCCCGTCTCTAACATGTAAAAGCAATGGTGGTAAGAATGGCTCTGAGTCAGAAGATCTGATGTCAGAGCCCCAGTTGTGTGAACTCAGATGAATCACTAACCTGCTCCTTCTTAGCCTTTTCATTTGTACTGTGAGCAACACCCACACTTTCTCTGAGACTTGCAAACTAGGGAAGCAGATGATATGGTCATTAACTGGCTGAAGCAACAAAAGAATTAACTATTAAATTCCAACTCACTGGTTTTGCAACTCTTAGCCAAGGATACTTACTTTACCTTTACAAACAGTGATTAAACTTGGGCAGTAGCAGTTCTAATTGTATTCAGGTACTGAGAGTGAAAGATATAATGCCTTTAATTAAACAACCTAAAGGATTATCTGAATTTAATTACGGGCTCTTCTCTCTAAGAAAGAGTAATAACTATAATCATTGAAATACTGAATTAATAAGAAATAAGCTTTATATTTCTCATTTCAATATTTAAAAAAGCAGAAATTTCTAACTAAAACTAGGGTCAAAACTCAGCCATTTACTAATTGAATGTTGTACAAATTTCATAACCTTACTTGAAAAATGAAGGTAATAACTACCTTGTTGGGGCTCTATGAGATTCAAGATAATGTATATAAAACACTTGTATCTTCTTAGTGATAAATAAAACCTACTTAGGAACTTTGGGGAGGGGGTACAAAAAAATAAATGGAAGCATTGAATGAGTCTTTATTTTGGGCTTCTGTGAACTTTGTGTTTATTTGTGATCACATGTTCCATTCAGCTGAACAGTACTCAAGTTTAGTCATAATAAGGTTAGTAAAATATAAATAGCCAGTTCAAACAAAATTCTATGTCTCAACTCAATCATATTTTCTAATTGAGAACTGGAGACTTTGAAATAATAGTAAAATGAAGATAATGAAGTTTTTGAAGGTGGTAATAATGAGAAAGTGGACAAGGTATGGAAAGAATTAAGAATTTAAGGCCGATTTCTGAATTTTGGTACATAGAATCTACTATTGTGTAGCTATTATGTTGACAGATTTTTACAATAGGGAATTGCTTATTTTTTTTTAGAGGAGAGTATACAATCATTATTTTGTTAGAAATGCATAGGAATTTACCAAAGTGGAAGGAATAATTTGGGTGTTTTTTCCCTTGTACTCTAGTAAATATATTTGCAATCTTTTATAATTCAAAAAAACTTACTTTTTTTAAGGCATTACTTTTATCTTGACTTAGCCTCTTAGGCAAAGCCTTTACAGTTACAGAAGATTCATTTATATTCTCATAACTAAAACAAGCAGTAAAGATTTCTTTTAAAGCATCCTGAAGAAAAGGTGCTGCTTAATTTAAATGGAGTAAAAAATAATTTATGTAGAACTTTTTTTTGTGATTCTCGATTCATTACAGAGTTACATTTGAGTTGGGTTTTTTTTCTTTCGTATTTCCAATACATAGATTCAAAGCACTTTATGAATGTGGTTTTTCTTTATATTTAGCAACATCCTAACCAGAAAAATTATAAATTTCCAGATACGTTTATGGCCATTTTTCAGTAGTGTAATTTTGAAAGACATGTAAATTGAATAGAAAAAGATGAATTGATGAGCTACCCGTGGCTGTTAAATTATTCACACATGGAATTTAATTGTTTCCTTTTTTTTTTCTGAACAATAGTCATAAAGCAAATGATTACCATATACTTTTGCTCTCTTGATTTGCAGTTAGGTTTTGAGATCCTAAATGTCATGTGTTAAATTTGCCTGGAATTTTCTCTTGCAAAGTTGGAAGTTATGTGTATTTTTGAAAATTGAAAAGGCACAAATATTGACTAAAAGGTTGCTTTGAGGATCTCATTTCCCTTATTTTCCAGTCTCCAAAAAGAATGGTGAAGAATAGAGATTTTTTTTTCTGCTTTTTTAAAAATAAAATAAAATATACAGTACATTGGTTAGACATTTATATAGTTTGTAAAACGGTCCCCCTGATTGCTCCTTCTGTCCTCTAGTTTTCCACGTAGCCAATATATTAATGCTAACTGCATTCCCTATGCCGTGCTCCCCATCCTCGTGCCCAACTATCAACTACTAATTTGTGTTTCTTTAACCCTTCACCCCATTCTCCCAGTCCCCCAATTTCCCCGTTCCCTCTGTCCATCACCAAATTGTCCTCTATATTTTTGAGTCAGTTTTTGATTAGTTTGTTCTTTTTGTTCCTTAGATTCGCATATAAGTGAAATCATATGATATTTATTTTTCTCTTTCTGACTTATTTCTCTAAGCATAATAACTTCTAGGTCCATCCATGTCATTTTTTAAATTTCTGGGTAATATTCCATTGTATATAAACCATAACTTCTTTATCCAATCATCCATTGATGGGAATTTAGGTTGTTTCCATATCTTGGCTGTTGTAAATTGTGCTGCCATGAATATTAGGGTGCATAGATCTTTACATATTATTGTTTTGGTTTTCTTTGGATAAATATCCAGAAGTGCAATTGCTGGGTCAAAAGGTATATCCATTTTTAATTTTTTGAGAAACTTCCAGACTGTTTTCCGTAACGGCTATACCACTTTGCAATCCCACCAACAATGTATGAAGGTTCTCTTTTCTCCGCATCCTCGCCAACGCTTGTTTTTTGATTTATTGATGATAGCCATTCTGACAGGTATCAGGTGATATCTCATTGTGGTTTAAATTTGCATTTCTCTGATTATTAGTGATGTTGAGTATCTTTTCAAAGGTTATTAGCCATCTGTATTTTCTCTTTGGAGAAGTATCTGTTCAGGTCTTCTGCCCATTTTTTAATTAGATTTTTTGTTGTTGTTGAGTTATATGGGTTCTTTATATATTTTGGATACTAAACTCTTATCAGATGTATCATAAGCAAATATCTTCTCCTAGTGAGTCAGTTGTCTTTTTGTTTTGTTGATAGTTTCCTTTGCTGTACAAAAACTTTTTAGTTTGATGTAGTCCCATTTGTTTATTTTTACTTTTGTTTCTCTTGCCTGGGGAGATATATTTGAAAAGAAATTACTGTTAGTAATATCAGAGAGTTTACTGCTTATGTTTTCTTCTAGAAGTTTTATGGTTTCAGGTTTTACATTTAAGTCTTTAATTCATTTTTAGTCTATTCTTGTATGTGGTGTAAGAAAGTGGTCCAGTTTCTTGTTCTGCATGTATCTGTCCAATTCTCCCAACGCCATTTATTGAAGAGACTGTCTTTACCCCATTGTATATTCTTGCCTCCTTTGTCATATATTAAGTGAGCATATAGGATTTATTTCTGGGCTCTCTATTCTGTTACATTGATCAATATATCTATTTTTATGCCAGTACCATACTGTTTTGATTACTGTAGCCTTGTAGTTTATTTTGATATCAGGTAATGTGATACCTCCAACTTTGTTCTTTATTCTCAAGATTGCTGTGGCTGTTCAGGGTCTTTTATAATTCCAAATAAATTTTTGGATTATTTGTTCTAGTTCTCTGAAAAATGCCATTGGTATTTTGATACGGAATGTATTGAATCTATAGATTGCTTTGGGTAGTATGGCCATTTTAATGATGTTGATTCTTCCTACCCATGAGCACATTATATGCTTCCATTTATTTGTATTTTCTTCAGTTTCTTTTTTCAATGACTTATAATTTTAATTTTCTGAGAACAGGTCTTTTACCTCCTTGGTTAATTTGATTCCTGGGTATTTTAGTTTTCAATGCAATTGTATATGGGATTGTTTTCTTAATTTCTCTTTCTGCAAGATCATCATTGGTGTATAAAAGAATAGAGATTTTTTAAAATATATATATTCTGAGGCTTATTTATTCTGTAAAATTTCTTCATTTATGTGATTATTTCTTTTATTAAGACAAAGATTTTTCAGTCTTTTCTATAGAAAGATGGAAAGGAAAATATCAGCATATTGTTACTTGGCATTCAACCAGTTTTAGCAGTCTTTTTAATATTATAGTAATAAAGTTATCATTCAGTCATTTTCCCCATATCTCAGCTTCCTATAGCCTCTTAGTTTGTGTTCTGTCAGAAAATTATAATCATTAAGTACATTACTACTGAATATTATTCTGTCACACTGACATGTAAAAGTCCAGATATCTATTAAGATATCTATTAATATCTATTAAGATATCTATAGATTTAATCCCGAGAACTAGATAATCCAGTTAAATTCAAGTAACTTTTAAATAGTCATAGTTTTAACCTTCCATTAGTTAGCAGTAATCTCAGAATATCACTCACCCTTTCATTCCAATCCAAAACACCTCAGAAATACCTTTTACTAAAGGGATAATGAATACTTTAAAAACTCAGGTTTCTCTAATGAAAGCCATTAAATTGGCATTCACTTTTAAATATTTAGCATAATATATGGTAATTCATTTAATAGGCTACTATTTGGAACTTGTGATAGGAAAAAGGAGAGGCAATTCTTTGAATAAATTTGTTACTTTTCTAATTTGTTTCTCTTGAGCTAAATAGATAATATAAACATAAGCAAGTAAGATAGTAAAAGGCTAATTTCTGTGTAAAATGTAAATTTAAAAGAAGCTTTATTTCTTGTGACAAGTGGCTACCTTTATTAAACTAAAAATCAAAAAGTATCAATATTCTTAACTCTGGTGGTGTTTTTAAAAGATATGTACTCAGAAAAAATTCTCTTTCCCCAAAGGACAGACAAGTTTTTATGGAGAAACAAGTCACAAAGTATAGCTTTGAGGACTGTGTTTTTCTAGATTCCTAAGGAAGTTTGAACTTGTCTGAATCAAAATCAACAATTTTATGATGAAACATCTATACTTCTCAGGAAGTCCTTGCCCTTGTAGTTCCTCTGTTTCCAACAGGCCTAGCAAAGTTACCTACAGTCTGTATTACATGAAAACGGCCTGACTATATAGAATTCCACAGTATTAAAGTATTACAAATCACACGTATTAGGTCTCAGATGTATATATTGACATCAAACTAATTAATTAGTTAAAAAATAGCACAAATGTTGATTCTATGTAATAGCTAGTGGACTTTTGGAGAAGAAAACGAATTAAATACCAATGTTTATTATCACTGATTAAATTATCAGTATTTATTATCAGTATAATTAAATATCAGTGACAATAAATATGTCATATTAGAATGATGGAGTGACTCCAGTAGTGAAGAAATGTAATGAGATGAATTTAATAGGGATTAATATGTGCTATGTTGAAGTTTTTAAAAATGCAGAAAGGGCAAGGTCTGTTTATATTTGAGCCATGATGGGAGGTCTTGGATGATCCATATGTGAGGTCACCTTGACTAACAGTTGGCTGCTATATAACACTGTGCCTAGTGCTTATGTGCTTACCCAGAATTTGGTCTGTTACAATTAGATGCATGAACTTCTAGGCAAAGCCATGATATTATAATGATGGTATAATGAAGATGAAGTTATGGGCAGTACTTTCTGCACATGCATTTGTAGCTGGTTTAGGCCAGCAGCTTTTATGGCCTTAGTGCTCTAGGATTTGGGCTAATTTATAACCCTAAAAGGGAGCTATTTCTGGGAGGTCCTTAAGGAAGGTCTTCAAGGGAAGTTTCTCTGTATGGTTACAGAGCTGGGCCTTGACTCCTGTCTCTCATGCCTGACTAGCTACCTAACACTATCTCATAACCCAAAAAGCCAAGTAGGCAGTGATGGCTACAGAATTTCTCTTTAAGCTGGGTTTTGTTTAGGAGTGTCTGGTGACAAGCACTAAAGGAATGACCTTGAATCTTCACTTAGGAAGCAAGCTGTATAAGTTATCATGGAGTAACAAACCACCCTAAAATTTAGTGGCTTAAAGCAACCATTTATTTAGCTCTTCTTTCTGTGAGTTGGCAGTTTGGGCCTATATTAGCCAGGTGGTTTTTCTGGGCTCATTCATGTGTCTGTTGTCAGCTTCTGGTTGGTTGGAAGCTGGATGAGCTAGGATGGTTTCAGGTAGACTGACTTGCCCATGTGGCCTTCTCTAGACAAAGTTCAAAGAAAAAGAGTGGAAGCAGTCAATACTCTTAAGTCTTAGACCCAGAACAGATATGATGTCACTTCCATTGAATTCTGCTGATCGAAGCAAATCTCATGGTCACACTGTATCCAAGGGATCTGGAAATAGACACTGTCCTTTGATCAAAGGAGCTGCAAAGTTGCATTGTCAACAGGGTGGTCATTGAGAGGAGAATCATTGCTATCTTTGTAAACAGTCTACCACGACAGAGTACACTGTTATAGTATGTTATAGATCAATAAAAATAAGTTTATATAAGATGCTTTTGTTCTCACTTTATATATTGAGAAACCACAGCTCCCACTATAAGTTGGCTATTCATTTATATTCATTTGAACAATGAATCTAATAGCTGAAAAGCAGATTTTGTGCTTGTACTGAATGACTTTTCAAGGCAGTGTGGGGTAGTAAAGTTATGGGTTATAAAGGAAAATGTTTTGTTTCATAAAATGTTTCAAAATAAGATAAAAGCATCCAAAACATGTTCATTGAATGTGTCCAAGAGAAAATATAAATCTACTTAACATTGTAGATATTTATGTTCCTAAAATAGTTAATGATATTTAATAAAAATTGCACCGAGAATAAATTACTATAAATGCAAATATTGTTTTTATACTGTAAAAAATTAACAGTTTTAAATATTGTTATTTGTAATTTTAAGTTTGAACATCTGTCTTATTTCTAGGAGCTCTGCCAGTGCCGACCTGGAGAAGGAAATTGTTCCTGCTGCAAGGAGTGTATGCTGTGTCTTGGGACTCTCTGGGATGAGTGCTGTGATTGTGTTGGTAAGTTGACATGCAATAAAATTTCTTAATATTTCTTATCACAAAGTCCTTGACTTTAAGAGACTTCAAAGAATATAAATGTATTTTATGTATATAGACTAGTGTGTATATAAGATATAGTAGGTATATAGAGCATTATGTTATTGCATTTGCTTTTATTGAACGGTATTTACACATATGTGTGTTTTTATAGAAAAAGGTCTAGAAGGAAATTAAAAGTGCTTATTCTGGGAAGTAGGAGTGGAGGAACAACAAGAATTTTTTTACTTTTTATTTTTAACTTTTTATACTGTTGAATTTTTTAATAAAAAGCGTGCATTACAGTTGTGAATAAAAAATAGGTACTTAGCATATTAAAAAGTAGATTATCTTCCTTTATATAAGACTTCACTAAAAGATCCTTGAGAAACTAAAAGCTGTTTTTAAGGACTTTCTGAAGATAAAGGCTATCTCAAGCTTTTCTGAGTCTCCAAGATGTATTAAAAAAAAAAAAGCAAGGTGCAAAAATATGTTTATAGAATGTTATCATTTGTGTTTTAGAAAGAAAACTTAAAAGTATGTAGACTGTTGCTGGGAGAAACACCGTTCTCACTCCAACCAGTTAATTCTTTTTCATCCTTAAAACCAAAGTTCAAGTGTCCGCTTATATCAGAAACCTTCCTTTTTTGACTGAGGTTGCCTGCTTCTGTTTGATCATGTATTACATGCTACTATAATTGTTGTTTTGCCCATCTCTTCCAATAGAGTATAAACTCCTTATGAAAAGGTATGATGTCATATTGATCTTTTAAAATTAATCTCTATTTTTATCAAAGTGGGATATATGTACCTACTTTAGATATATGCACATAGTGCTAAAACAATCTTTTGATCCTATGCCAGAGACAACTACTTTTATTTCTGCAGCATGATATTACATCCATAATTCTAAATAATATCCTTTTATTCTCTTGATTCATTGATTTTAGAATCCGTTGACTTACTATTGTAGGTGATGATTTAGCTCTTTTATCTCTGATTTTTCAATATAGTTTTATCATTACTTCTACTTAAATCAGTAATTACTTTAATAATATAAATTTGTATTATATACTATTTGATTGTAACAGTGTAAACACTAATTTATTAATGAATAATCCTATTGTCTATCCTTTTTGTATTGGAGAACACTTCCTGAGAGATTTCCTAATTTTACAGGCTTTATATTAATGTTTAAAATTTTGACTTTCTTTTTTAATTTTCAAGAGCCCTTCTATGTCCTTTTTGGGGAACATAGCATTCTTGTGTTATAGATAAGATATTTTTCTTAACTTTCTGGGTCTGTTAATTATAGTGTTTGGTGGTTGAAATTTTTTCCCCTATTCTTTACTCTGTTTCCATTTCCCCAACTGTCTGGTGATCCTGAGCCATCTATTCGTGTGTAAAAGTTAGTGACCAGAGCCCTTTGCTTGTAGACAGGACATAAAATCTAGTTTGCTTTACTGTCAGGTGATTAGAAGATGAGCTGGCTTCTTCATTGAGAAGCACTCTCTCTCAGTATCTATAGATCTTTCCCTTTGGAGTTGTATAGCTTTTTCAGAGTAAGATCTTTGAATTTCTTGCCTGGAGGGAGGGTGGAGTAATATGGCTGGCCGCAGATGTTCTGGGATACTGAGGGGTAATGTCAGTATTCAGTAAGCAGACTGTCATTTACTTTCCTTTTCTTTCCATCCTCATCTGTACCCTCTACAATATTTGGTGTTCCCAGTCCAGGGCCTCTTTGGTTTAATTTCTCTAGAGAATAGCCCTCTCATCACTTATAGTTTTTGGATAAGAGAGACAGGAACCTGGAGGTCTAATTCAAAATAAGGAGGTCCTCAAAATAAGCTTGCCTCTGCAATAACTGATATCTCCAACTCCTGAGTATTTTCAGAGTTCTGCGATTGCATCTGCCTGGGAGGGTGACTGCTTAGTCACTTACATTTAGCTCTTAGGTTCTTCCAGGGTGGAATTAGGGTTTCAGTTTCTTGTGTTTCTTTTTTGCTTTATAGTGAATTTTAGAAGAATCAGGACAGAAGTGTCTTTTCCTCTGTCATCTTAGATTCATCTTGGTATTTCTAATAGCTGGTATAGTGTCTGACACTTAGAAGTTACTCCAGTGTTTTAGAACTGTCAATCAATGAGTTCTTAATGCATTATTCTCTTAAGGTGAACAATTTATTCTATGCCCTTGAGGGCTATAGTTTTTTTATATGTCAGCTGAAATAAAAGAATTATTTGAATTATTTTACAGCATTAAATGTAAATTTAATATGTACAATAAAAGTTAAAAAGAGAAAATAAGCGTATTCATCTCCAATATACATATTTACAAGGATTTAATTTAAACATGCCAAATACACAAATGCACTTTTTATAATTGCCTAAAATAATGTGTGTGTGAGTGTATTTTTGTGTGTGTGTTTTAACCATCACACAATGGTAGCAGTGCCATTTGGCTGCATCTTCTAGGAAAGGAGGTCTGTAATTCTACTGAGAAATAATAATCATACATGCTTATATTTCTACAATTTTAGAAGCAACCTGTGTTCTTCTGGGCTACTTCCCACTTTAAAAATTTACCTTTAAGGATTTAATACCAGTTTTAAACTTCAAATGAGTTCATAATTTAACTTTATCTTTCATTTTAAATTCAGTTAATCTTTTATTTTCTAAGATAAAATTTAGATATTACAGTTCTTTTTGTACAGCAGTACTCTTTCTTGTAGGCAGTTCTCTCCCACATTAGGCTTTCTTGATGTCCTTTGCAAACATGTGGCCACTCCTCCTAAGTAGAAACATTCCCCATACTTTTTTTTATAGGTGGGGTACAGACCTCTGAGAAGATCCAAATTAGAGTAATGCCTTTTCTTCCTGTCTCATTATGTGGACTTGTAGCACACACTTTGTCTAACAAACTTTCTCTTCCAGCTCTCTTTTATAAAAGATTTAGTTTCTCTTTTTAGATCTTCTCTTAAGATAAGAATAACCACTGTAGCTCACTTTCTTCCTCCATGCTCTCCAATATATTTCTCAAACCTTATGGTTTTTGGAACTTAGATATGTACCCACAAGTTTCTTTTGGTGGAGAGCAGTTAAAGATTGTTTTGTTTTTACTTTTCAAATATACACAAAAATAGAGTTCAGTAAACTGCTACATACCTACTCCCCAGCTTCAACAGCCATACTTGTTTCATCCATTTATTGGTTCTGCTGTTTATCTTCCCTTTGTTGGAGTATTATAAAACAAATGATTTCACTATACCTCCGAAGTACCTTAGTTATGTATCTCAAAAAAAAGAAAAAAAAAAGGAGTAAACCTTCTACATAATACATTGTCATTACCACACCTAAAATAATTAATACTTCCTTAACATCTAATACCTTGTCCATATTCAGATTGTTCTAAATGACTAAATGTTGTCTATGGTTTAATCAAATCAAGATCCCACAGAGTCTGCTTACTATATTTGGTTGTTAAATTTCCTAGATTTCTTTTATTCTAAAACAATTCCTTCTCCCCTTAACATCTTTTAAAATTCCATTGACTTGTTGAAGAAACTAGTGAATTACAATGGAATATATACCACAGTGTGGATTTGGCTGATTGCTTCCTGTGGTTATTTAACTTGTTATCCTGCCCTCTCTATTTCCTATAGACTGGAATTTAGAGCTAAAGACTGATTAGATTCACATTCGGTTTTGGGGAGGTGGTATAGTTGTACAGGCTACACATTAATAATATCTAGTTGCCCTGCTCTCAGTGATGCTAAGATCGATTGGTGGGTTCAGATGGTAAAAGTCTGGTATCTCAGTGGTAAGTTACTTACCAGTCTTTTATTTAGTGGCTTCACCCTTCATTGATGACCACTGCCATGCCAATTTTATTAAATAATCATCTTCTATTATTATCATTCTTTCCATATTTATTAACTGGAATTCTGTATAAAAGAACTTCCTCACATTTACTAGAGCCCTTTGTTACCCTGAAATAAAGGATAAATAAACAAAATGTTATATAAATACTTAATTTTTTCTCTTTATCCATTTTCAGAGTATTGACTTTATATTCTAGCAAATTCCAGTAGGGTTCAATACGTTTTTACATTTTTGCTTTGCTTTTTGGTAGGGTTTTTTTCTGCGCGTGTGTTTTCTTTTATAAACATCATTGTGAATTCATGGCTTTAAAAATATGTATTTAGTGTTTTCATCAGTTGTCATCTTTGTTCATTTCAAGACAGGCTGTCCCAAGCTCATCTTATACCTTTTCTGCCTCATGTCTGGAATTAGCCAGTTCTCCATGGAGCTTTGATTACCTTTAGAAGAAAGTGGTAGTTAAACACCACAATCTCAGCCTTAGGGGTACTTGTTGCTACTGCTTTTTCTTCTAGCCCCTTTTAGTAAGCAGAGCTAATAAATAGCTAGAGGAGAAAAAATTTTGAGTTTATACTAATATTGCTAATTAAAATTTAAGGTTACAGAGTCTGTTACTTCTTTTGATTTTATATCTGTAACTCTTTTATGCTGAAATTTTTGGTTCCTAACAACATTAATATAAGTATTTATGTGCTTTACTTATAATACATCAGTAGGACTATCAGATGACAGGTAAGTTTGCTTTGCACTTGAATATATACTGAAGATGTAAGCCCAGATACTGCCTTCCAAGATCAGTTGGAGTAATTTTCTGTGAGTGGTTGAGTAATTTTATGTGATCAACTCGATGTAAAATGAAGTTCATATGTGTTAGTCTGTTTTCGATTTTTAGCAATTATTAATTTCCTCTTTGATTTTAATGATTATGTAAAATATTTACATAATTAGAAAGACAAATGTATGTAACAGTGATAAAACAGGTGGTTCACTTCTGTATCTGTCACTTCTACTCTGTTCCCTTCCTCAACTATAGATAGGTGACCATATAACTTACTGTCCAAACTAGGACACTTTTGAGAATGAAACCAGTGGGATAAACCTGCACCAGAATTGACCTGAATTGGCTCAAGGAAATTGGGACTAATGGTTTCATCCTACCTGTAGCCATTTTTTAAAACTTTAATAAGTATTCCTTCCTCCCTTCCTTCTCTCTCTCTCTCTCCCTTTCTCTCTCTCTCCCTCCCTTCCTCTTCTCTTCCCTTCCTCCCTTCCCTTCCCTTCCCTTCCCTTCCCTTCCCTTCCCTTCCCTTCCCTTCCCTTCCCTTCCTTTCCTTTCCTTTCCTTTCCTTCCCTTCCCTTCCCTTCCCTTCCCTTCCCTTCCATTTCCTTCCCTTTCCTTTCCTTCCTTTTCCTTTTCCTTTTCCTTTTCCTTTTCCTTTTCCTTTCCTTTCTTTTCTTCCTTCCCTCCCTCCCTTCCTTCTTGTAGGTCCTGGGTTTTCACCACTTTGAATATTGGGTGCCAAGCACTTCTGTCCTGTGAAGTTTCTTTTGAGAAATAAGCTGCTGGTCTTATGAGAGCTCCCTTGTAGATTACTAACTGCTTTTCTCTCGCTACTTTTAAGATTCTCTCTTTGTATTTAACCTTTGGCATTTTAATTATGATGTGTCTCAGTGTGGGCCTCTTTGGGTTCATCTTCTTTGGGACTCTCCGAACTTTCTGGGGTTGTACATCTATTTCCTTCACCAGGTTAGGGAAGTTTTCCATCGTTATTTCTTCAAATAGGTTTTCAATTCCTTGTTCTCTTTCTTCTCCTTCTGGTATCTCTATGATGCAAATGTTGTTATGCTTGATGTCGCAGAGGCTTCTTAAAGTACTTCATTTTTTTGAATTCTTTTTTCTTGTTGCTATTTTGATTGGGTGTCCTCTGCTGCCCCATTCTCTATGTTGCTGATATGATCCTCCATTTCATCCACTTCATTGAGTCCCTCTAATGTACTCTTCATCTCAGATATTGTATTCTTTTCTCACTGGCTCCCTATTATCTTTTCCATCTCCATTTTTATGTGTTTTTTTTTTTAATCCCTTTGTTAAAATTCTCACTTAGTTCATCTACTCTTCCTCTAAGTTTCTTGAGCATCATTATAACCAGTGTTTTGAACTCTGCATCTGGTATATTGCTTGTCTCCATTTTGGTGAATTCTTTTTCTGGAGCTTTGTTCTTTCCTTTCATGTGGCTTCTTTGTCTCTGCCTTGTGGCTGCCTCCCTGTGTCTGTTTCTATATATTAGGCAGGGCTCCCAAGTCTCCCAGTCTTAGTAGAGTGGCATTATGTAGTAGGTGTGCTATGGGGACCCTTGGCACAGACCTGGGAGGGGTCCAGCTGAAGGCTAAGTTCAACTGCAGCCTGTATACCTCCAGGGCTACCTGGTAAGAGTCACCAAACTTTCCACATATGGCTGCCACCCATGCTGGGCATATAGTTGCCTTGAGGGGCCAAGTTAGAAATGAAGTTCTGCTGCCACTGGTTGTGGGGCTTGGGGCTGCTCAGCAAGAAGTACAAGGCATGCCAAGGCCAGATGCTGCTTCTTTAGGTTTTGTGAGCCTTTGTGAGATTTTATGAAAGTTTACAGCAGGAGCCAAGAGAGCCCATTTGTATAGAATAAAATCACTGTAATCAGCTTGGGTGGGCCCACAAGTTAGGAGAAGGGGAGTCTCAGGTAATCCCTGGGCAGAGCAAACTATGTTATCCAAGTTGATGGCACCTGTGTCTGCAGGCTAGGCGTGAGAGGGCTCAATAAAGGAACAATGGCTTCTGCCTACACCTCTGTCTGGAAGCAAGCCACCCCTCCAGCCCTCACCCACAGCACAAAAACTCAGCACCTCCCCATATATCCCTGGCACCCACAGAGCAGCTGCCCCAGCACTGGAGCTCAGAGCAAGTGAGTTCATCCAAGTTAAGGCCAGACATGAGCGCTTTAAGGGGAAGGTCTCTGCTTTCTGCAGCCCTCTGTCTCACTCAGCCACAACCTTCTCTGGTTTTCACAGCCAGAGGTTTTGGGGGCTTCTCTTCCCAGCACTGGAACCCTGAGCTGGAGAGCCCAGTATGTGGCCAGAACCCCTCACTCCTCAGGTGAGGGAGGTGGCTCTGCAGCCAAGATAGCCCTCCTGATTCTAGATTGCCTCACGTGGTGATGGGACCAGCCGTTTTGCATTTGAGGTGACCTGGTTATAGGGCTTCAGTTTAGCCAGACCTCAGGTGACTGTGTAATGGTTACTCTGTAGTTTTGTTATAATTTTTTTGTGGTTGTTCGAAGGAGTGTGTACTTCCTCTCCCTTCTATGCCATCCTGTGAGGAGGGAGAATATCTCATTCCCAGTTTATGGCTACATTTCTGATTTTAATCCCTTAGATTAATTTTATATATTCTATAATTTCATATAAATGGAATTAAGTAGTACCAGACAGTGGCTTAAAATACATTTTAGAAAAACATGAAATGATGCATGATTTAATAATAGACAAATTTAAGAAATTTGTCCATGTTTAATGTACATTTAAAAAATGAATTAATAACAAATATTAAAGTATAAGACAAAAAGGTTAACTTATCCCAATGAAGAAAAAAACATAGCAACCATTAACTTTTTCATTTGGAACACTATCCCATGGAATACTAGAATTCAGTGGTGCACTGTTTGGATAATGTTAATTTGGAAATAATTTCTTCTGGGACTAAGGTCACTTCCAGTACTTAATGAAAGTATTATAGGCTCCAAGACCAAGCTGGGAAGCCTGCCAAAAACCTGCTTTTCAGTAACAACTCATTGACCCATTTGGCCACACTGTCTCACAGATCCCAGACCTTATCTTGATGAGTAGAGAAAATGGGCTTATGTAAAAGGCCAAAGAAGGTGGGAAATGTCAGGCCATGGACAGTGCCTGCAAAACTCAGGAAAACAATATCAGACAGTTATACACTTGAAACTTGGAACACAACCCTGAGCCTTTGATAGGTTCTGTCACACCATCAACTAAATGTTTCTTCTCTATTCCTGCTCTGTTATATGCCTAACAAATATCTTGAAATCTGACTTTCAGTTCATAGCTACAATTCCAGTAATAACTTGATTAGGTCATGACATCATCTTTTGGGAACATCCATCCTTTTTGTTGTGACTGTGTCCCTTTTATTTCAGATCAGATCTAGGTGTATCCATTGGCTCCTACAGAATGGATTTCTGTCTTTTTTTTACACAAACACATTGTTATTTTATAATATTAAAGAACAAATATGTGCTAAGAGTTCAGCTAAACTACTGATATGGTAAATGTTTTTTTGAAATTCTTAACAACAAATATAATTTTCCTTTCTTTTTTTTTTTTTTAATACTGATTGTTCTTCCTTTAAGAAAACTATGCACATTATTCAGATACATCATGATCTTCCCCAAATTCAACCATTATAAATGTTTGATTGAACACATATGGCAGATTGATATGCCAAAGGATATATACTTTTTTTATTGGGATTTATTTTGCTAAAAATGTTTGATTGAGTCCACACGTTTGTAATTGTTACTTGACAAGTACTAAGGACACCAAAGACTAGAGTCATATTGTCTATTCATAACTCACTGCGGAAGCTGATGTATTGATTTAGAAAACTGATAACAAAATTGAGTTGAATTTATCCATTGGGACAAATAGCCAAGGACCTAATCCCTAAATGACCCCAGTTACAAGTGTTTTCTACTAGTAATAGTAGCTCATTCCTTTTAGTGAATTTTCAAGGACAGTCATTAAATACCCTTTTTCTTTGTTTCAAGCCCACCAAAATTTATTAGTTATGTCAAATATGAGCCATAGTATAATATTCAGAAATAATTTCAGTAAACTTTTTTCCCAAAATAAGCTGTTAGGTAATTGTTTTAATTAAGGTGATTTTTTTTTAAGTAGCCAAAATGGAACAGTAATGGTTTAATTCTGAGGTGTTTTTCAGAGAAATTGAATAGTAGTACCTTTATTCAAAATTGACCTTAAATAATTTTTTTCTTTTATGATACCCTTGGGCCATTATATTCATTTAACTTTCCTGATTCTTAAAAATTATAATTGGCCCCAGATGTCTAAAGTAAATTGCTTATTATTTAAAAGTCCCTTATGTTGTCATAAAAACAGGTTTGGGGATTGCATTACGAATATTTAGAAGTTCTTTTGCTTTTGATATTTGTATGCGACCTCAAATATGAGACCCAAATAAAGCAAAGGGCCTGTTTTGATTTAAAGGATTTTTTAAATCACTCAAATGCATGGTTCACCTTCCTTGTCCAAGAAAGAACCTTGAATGTGCTTGTAGTATATGTCCTATATATCCTTTGCCTTTTAAAACAACAGTTTAAACAGAGATACTGCCCCATTAGCAAGAAGCACATCTCCTCCCCAGATCTTGGTTTCTAATACCATTATCCAGTAAGAGGAACCAGGGCTTCTTAGAGAAATGGCTGTTTTTAACACCAAGGCAGAAAATACACAAGATAAGCCTGGAATATATTATAGTACCAAAAAGCAAGGAAGTGCTAAAAAAATATTGATGTGTGTATTTCAAATTTAACAGGAACAACTGAAATAGCTCGTAGTGACCAAAGCTGGGGAAATGAAGCAACAAAATAAAGTAGTATTGGGTTATAATCGACAGTATAAAATAAATATTTGAGACCATACTGCTATAAATAAATTAGTGGAGGAGAAAAGACAAATCTCCCATACAGAAGAATTAGAAATAACTTATGTAGATACTATGCCCTTAATTTGGGGAGCATGACTCCACATTCCTTAAGTGTGGGCTGCTCATAGTGACTTCCTTATAAAGGGTACAGTGTGGAAAGGGGGGAAAAAGAGTAACTTGCAGTGGAGATACCTGACATACACTATTTTAGTCAAGTGATCAAGGTCTCCATCAACAGTTATAAATCTTGATGATAGTTTGTACTCTTGAGCTGATATGATGGAAATAGCACTTCACCTCTGTGGTCTTCCTCTCAATAACCCATAACCCAAATCTTAAAATGAGTAAAACAAATTCTAAAAGTGGAGTATCCTACAAAATGCCTGACTAGTACTACTCAAACTGTCAAGGTCATCAAAAACTAGGAAAATTTGTGAAACTGCCTTAGCCAAGAGGAGCCTAAAGAGAAATGATGACCAAATGCAGTGTGGCATCCTAAATGAGACACTGGAATAGAAAAAAAGACATTAGGTAAGTACTATAGAAATCTGAATAAGTATGGACTTTAGTTAATAATGAATTGAAACAAATGTACCATATTGATTTATGAATTGAAACAAATGTACCATACTATATGAGATGTTAATAATAGGGGAACCTGGGTATGGCTGTATAAGAGAACTCTGTACTATCTTCCTTATTTTTCTATAAAGCTTATTAAAAAGTCTATTAAAAATAGATTACAGAGGAAAAAATATAGTATGGACAGTATGATCCTGTATAAAAGAAATATCTATTCATATATGTTATTGTCAAAATAGAGACCTTAAAAATTTTATTAAAAGTGTACTAAATCTACCAATAAATTCGTGGAGAGTTGATATAGTTTTAATATTGAATCTTCTTACACATAAAGATGGCATTGCTTTCTTTTTAATGTTTTATGTTCTTAATGTCTTTCAATAGAGATTTATCATTGTCAAAACAAAGAAATTAAGTTAAAATGCTTATCAGTCCATTAAACAAAGGACAGTAGTGTTGTTGGTACTATAAAAGTTTAGAAAATCAGATGTGATTCTATTGCTAAATGAATTAATTGTAGAAATTTGTAATTTGATGTTTTTTTAAAGATGTCTTGAAGAAAAAAAAAGATCTTAACTTCTTAGATCATGCATTTCATCTATAGAGTTTTGTCTAGTGAAACCATTTTTAATTCTTTAAAATGTTACTGTAGCAACGTCTAAATTGGATTGACCTAGTCAGTCAGGGAATATTTTGTGAAAATAATAACTAGTGTTAACATCTTTTAGGTATCAAGCACTTTTCATATATCAATTCATTTAGTCCTTACAACAAACCTAAGATGTGTGAGAGTGTTATCATCCTTCATCTGTTTTACAGAAGACACTGAGACCAAAATGTTTAAATGACCTCCTTAAGGTCTGGAGGAAAGCCAGGATTCAAGCCAGATAGTCTGGCTTTTGAATCCATGCTCTGTGACCCATTGCATTATATGGCTTCTTGTATGTTATATTGTATATGTTACTCAGCTTCTTATGAAGACAAAGGTGAATATGGTGTCATTTTAAAATAATGCAACATAGTAGCTTTCATTTGCAGCCATTATAACTATTATTCTTAAGTTAATAAATGATATTGGATTTAATGAATAGATATTTACAACTACTAGTCATTCATGATCTCTATTAAGATAATGGGATTGGAGACAAAGCTATATTCAATGAACTCTACATTTTCTCTTTGGATTTAGCCAGACCATTTGAGAACTGCATACTTAGATGGCATTGTTGTGGCCTTTTCTAATGTTGCCTCTGCCTTTCTATACTTGGTATTATGCATCTAGTCTGCATTGAGAGGCATTGTAGAACTGTGTCAACTCATGAGGGGACAGACAGTGGTGAGAACTTTTTGTGTTTATGAAAACAGGGCATGGGTTTTAAAAGATTAAGGAAAGCTGCTCTAGACAATGGGGTGTCCTTGATTCACAGTTTGTCATTTGTCTCAGTGGTATCCTTTTTGCATCACTGCATCTTCTATATATCGTCAGATAAATTGTTTCTTTTTTTTTTCTTTTAGGTAATTTGTAATTTGAAACAATGGGTATTTTGTTTTCAGAAAAAGACAATTATAGTATTAATTTGGTTCTTTTTAAAACTATATGTATCCACTGGAGGTTCTGATTTACACTCTGTATTTATGCAGAGAAAACTAAGATCCAGAGATGAAAACTTCTATCTACTCTTGTAGTCCTCTCAAAGTGTTGTCTATTTGATTACATGCTCTACATCCCAATGTTTTTTTCTGGGTAACAGTAGGTCGCATTCTGCCTTAGTGATCTAGCTACAGTGACTATAGTCTCTTACCGTCCGTTCTTCTAATGCAGCTGTTCTCAAACTTTTCTTTTAATCTCAGGACCCTTTTATACTCTGAAATATTTAATCTTCAGTGATCTGCTGCTGTGGTTGTAGTATACAAAGAAATTCCAGCATCACACAATTGTGTAATTAGAGAAGAGAAGGGTATTTTAATAGCCTTTTCAGATCATTGTGAATATTCTTCTTTATTACTACACCCAAACTGGACAAGTGGTAACTTCTTAAAGGTTAGTTACAAAGTAGAATCTAAAGCCAGATTCTGAAACTCTCCAAAACTCTGTTACATCAAAATCCATTGGTCTATCTTCAATTTTGGAATAACTTACCCATGCATAATTTTATAACATCATGCATTGGCCATTGGAAATTATGAGTTCACTGAGTCATGCAGATCTTCCAAATATTGACACATTCATTATATAATATGCCCCAAAATCACATTAGTTATCTTTACCACTAATGTCATCAGAACAGTACTTAAGTATTGGGAAACAGTCAAGCCATGATGGATGGTGATACAAGTGTTCCAAAATTCTTATTTTTGCTTGAAAATTGAATTTTATTATTAATAATAAATACTGTGAGTTGTATCCTTAAAGTAACATGCTCGCTTAATTCATTTTCAGTAAAATGTATGTCATATATACAATTCTTCATAATTATAGTTTGGTAGTTATTTTAAGTAAAAATAGTATTGTAAGCAAAAAGTGGATAGTTCAGCTTACAACTCAATAAATGATTTTTTTAGTACAAGCATTGTACTTAAGTATATAGCACATTTTTTCTGTGTATTTCTTGTGTTAAACAGTCCTCATTGAATGAAATTAATCATTATTGCTTCAATAAACATTATCTTGTGTGGAACTCCTCCACCCTTTTTGTAAACTATATTTAGTAGTAAAGAATACAATTACTACTAGTAACAGTTTGGTGCCACTGCCTTGATTCAAGCTAAGGCACCAAATGTTTTACCCATCATTACTTTTACACCATCATTGCAAATGTTAGAACTGTAAAATGAATAAACAAAAAACAAACAGTCTTATGAAAATTATTTTGACCATATGAACCCTCTGAAAGGATCTTAGAGACTTTAAGGAGTTCATAGACTACACTTTAGGAACTGCTATTCAAATAGATTCTTTTTTGAATATTTGGAGTATTGTGGTAATGTAGTCAATATTTTAAAGAAAACTACTAATGAAGTAATAATCTTGCACATCCAAGTAGTTATTTAAGTGAAAGTTTTATGTTGAATTTTGGAAAATATAAAAATGAAGGACTTCCAGTATTTACTACTATTAACATAAATGTATTTTTCTTTAAAATGTAATTTAAAAACTAAAATTACTACTTAAATTCAATAAATTCAGACACTACAGGAAGGTATAGATATTGAAATGTCTCTCCCTTCCTTATGTCCCCAGTCCCTCTCCCTAAAGTTGTTTCTCATGTACACTTCCAGTAAAGAAGTACATATCTCTCACACTTTTTATTGTATAAAAAGTATAATAAGCTCCAAGATATGTTTAGAATAACTTTATTTTTAATTAGATCAGAAAGCATCTTTTAATAAAATTTTTGGTCTTTTTTTTTCATTCATTAAAAAAACTCATGAATCATGCATGTCAAAGAGTTTTTGTTTCCTCCTTTTGTCAGCACTGGAAAGTTCTAACTTTTGGAAGGGTTAACAAGAGTTTATCTCTAACAAACTCTAGAAATTAGTAACTTTAGTTAACAACAAATTATTGATGCGAACCACTTAATATCAAAAATAAGTGTTTTAAATACAATGGCTAACAATCCAAATTTGAAGAACAGAAAGTAGATCAGTGCAGCCAGATGTTAGTAAACAAACAATAATAGAGAGATAAGTAGGAGAGGTGGGTAAGGGCCAGGTCTTGCCGGCCGTGGAAAGGAGTTTGGATTGTGTCCGAAGTAAAATGGAAACCCGTTGGAGAGTGTACAATGGTGATATCTAAATTACAGCTTTAAATGATCATTCTGGCTGTTATGTAGAAGGTGGACTTCAGGGTACAAAGAGACAGGGGGATCCGTTAGGCAGTTTAGTTTAAAAGATGATGGTAAGTTGGACTAGGATTGTTGACAGCAGTGGAGAAATGGTGCAGCTTCAGATTCAGGAAATATTTGGGGGGTAAATGGTCAGAGTTTGGTTTGAATTGGATATGAAAAAAGAGAGAATTAATGATTGGCCTATGAGTTTGAGTGATTGAGACAGATTTGGAAATCGTTATCACTAAGGTGGTCTAGGAACAAGAGGCCAGGGTGGATCTTCACTGTGAATATTGAAATTGTCAAGAATGATAATGGGTCTCATGGTTGAAATGAAATGTTGATCCAGGTATTGAAGTTATTAGTAAGTGAGGGAGAAGTGACTGAGTGTACAAATAGCTAAAAGGAGGGAGGATTAAGAGATGGTAAAATCCAATAGCATGTGTTTTAAAGTAGCTAGAGTTTATGAAAGAATGAAAAATAGAGTTTAAAATCCACCAACATATAGTTTTTCCAACTCCAGTCAAAATTTGATGAAGGTTTGGTCTAGGGTGATAGCAGAGATAAAGAGATGTGGCCTTACTAGAAAAATAATTAGAAAGTTGAACTTGATCACACTTTGGTGACACTTTGAAAGTGGGATTTGAGAAGTGAGCCAAAAATAGCCTCTCGATTTCTGGCTTGTGTGACTGGATAAATCGTGACAGGGAATCAAGATAGAGGATTCTGTAATAAGGCCCAGGTATGCCGAGGAAGATGATTAGGACAGTTGAATTTCAGAGGCATATAAGGTTCTCCAGTGGAGATGTTCTGTAGGAAGCTGGATACAAGTATGTGGGGAAAAAAAGATGGAAGGAGAGAATGAGAGAATAATTCATTACATTTTCCAGCTCTTTAAAGTAACTATAACTTCTGGTTCAACATAATGGTTTAAATTCACACATTTTTCTCCCTTGTACTTAAGACTCCAGTAAAATTAAATAAAGGAATAAAACTGGAAGTATACTCTAAGTAACAAAGAGAAAGAGAAGAAGGAATTTTAATGAGAACTATCTAAAAGGAAAGATGGAGACACTTGCTGTTTAGTAAACAGATTGGAAGAAACACCAAAATAATTTGCTAAAAGTAAAAAGGGGTAGGATTAGGAGTGACCTTCTCAGCTAAACTCCCAAAGAGTTTCCAGGATCATTTTTGGCTTTTGGGGGGTATAAGAGAGAGAAATAGATCTGAAGATAGCAAGATTATTTGAAGATCTATCTGTAGAACAGCTGCATGACTTGATACCCTATCCCCTCCCTCATTCTTCAGAAAAAGTTCCAAATAATTCAGGAAGAAAAAAATTGGAGAGATTCTCTCTAGGGAAACTGAAGGAATTAACTGGAAAGGACTAAAACCATTGGTGTGTTGTTGATATTCGAGTCTAGGGCTCCTCATCCAGGAATTGCAACAGAAGGAGGTGTCTCCAGTCTAATTACCAAACATGCAAGGAAAACAGAACAAGTTCATTGAAAGAAAGAACAAAGTAAATATGGAGGGGAACTTGAAGAGATAAATCTTTAAGAAAACCGATTGTTATATTTTAGAGAAATTTGAGAAAATATATCTATATTATGAAAAAACAAAGCATTTGAAGTTTAAATTTTGATTGGAAAAATTATCAGGAGGGGCTAAAAATAATATTTGGATGTCATGGGATATAGAGCAAACAGACAGATGGAAAATATGACAGGAAAAAATAGATATTCTAGAAAAGCATTAAAAAAATAGGAGAGACATTATCAAAGAATAGAAGAAAATTTCCCATAGCTGAGAAAAAACCAAGCATCTACAAAATGTTGAGCAAGATTAATGAAACAAGATCTACATCTAGACACATCCTCATAAAATCTTAAAACTTCCAAGTTAAAGAATATTTTAAAAGATTCAGAAAGAGCAATAGAGTTCATATATATACAAGGAATAAAAATAACATTGCCATCAGACTTCTTTCTCATCAATATCACTGGACCAATGTAATAAGTGGTCAATGGGAAAATTATTTCACCTGACAAGTTATTGATCAAGAATGTGAATGTAAAATAAAAACATTTTTAGACAGCAAGAATTCAAAGTGTACTTCTCACACACCGTATTTTAAATGTGTAATCAAAGATCAATCAAACAAAATAGAGCTAAAGACCAAGAAAGAGAAAAACCTGGGTTAAAGGAAATAATCACTTTAAACAGGAGTTGAGTTGAGGATAACTATGGGATAATAACTGTACAGGAGGTTGTGCTATGTTTTTTGTGATGCACAATCAGCTGTGGCCAGAGGAGACACAAGAGAGGCTCAGGAAACAAAGTGTATTATACTCAAAGGTCTCAGAGAGGGGGTCACTGCATGCCATGCAGGGTCAGGAGAAGCACTAGGTTTTGGTCAAGTTGCAGAGTAGAGGAGTGAGAGGAAAGTTTGGGCTGGAGCCTTCCATGAGGTTTCCACAGGAAAGGTGAGGCAGGCAGAGCAAACAGTTTAAGACTAGCTAATCTGAATAATTCCCATGGGCTTTGGGTTTATAGGGATGGTCTTTAGTTGCCTGGTACCTAGTTCTGGGATGATGAAGGCAGAGGAATACTGCTTCATGAGGTTTACAGGCTGACAGAGGAGATGTGGGTCTGGATTAGTCAGTTTGCAAATCACAGGTGTGCTTCCAGCCCAGTCCTTTGCTAGCTCCAAGAATTGGCTAGCCCCAGGAGGAGCAGTCTTGCCCCATTTAGAAAGGTTTTTCCAAGATGTCAAAACATCATCATATACAGAACATTTAAATTATAAATAATACAGAGGCCTAGGAGACAATGAGTCTGACTGAAGCAGTGAGATCTCTGAGAAGCATATCTTTGAGAAGAAAAAGAGTTCCATAGGATATCAAACATATAATTGAGAAGCAGAGTAAGTTTTCAAGATTTGCTATATAAGCTTATCTGTGATCCACAAAAAAATAATCCAAGAATATTAGTCCATAAAGAATTAAAGATGGCAGTTCATTTGCTATTATGAAAATTTTCTCTTACATAACAAAGGGGAGAGAATAGTGTAATGAATTCCTATATATGCATTACCAGATTCAGCAGTTATCAAGAATATGCCACAATTGTTTCATCTGTCTTTTTTTCCCTTTTTCTTTCTTTGCTCAGAAGTAGTTAACCAAATTACAGACAGTAAATAATTTTACCCATACTTTCTTCAGTATCAATCTCTAAAAAAAAAAAAATCCAGACATTTATTTTTTAAATCATAATGCCATTATGACACCTAACAAAATTAACAATAATTTCTTGGCATAATCTAACATTCTAGATGTTTCAAAAATGTGTTTTTATAGTTCATTTATTCAAATTGATCCAGGCAAGGCCCTCGTATTGTATATGGTTGTTGTATCTTTTAGTCCTCTTTTAATCCAGAATGACCCCCTTCCTTTACTTTTTCTCATGCAGTATGACATATTGAAGAAATTGTATCAGTTTCCCTGTATAATATCCCACATTCAGAATTCGATTGATTATTTCTTTGTGGTATCATTTAACTTGTTCCTCTGTATTTCCAGTAATTTGAAGCTACTTGTAAAAGTTTGATTAGATTTAAGTTTAATATTTTTTGGCAAGAAAATGTAGCATGTTTTTCAATATTTTATGAAGTTCAAGAAAATGTTCATTTTATCTTGAAATTAGAAATGTTTTCCTTTGATAATGACATTGGACAAGGAAATCCTATCATACATTTGTTCAGCAGTGAACAGTTTTCATAGGGTCATGTCAAGGTAACTGCCATTTACTCATTTTCAACTTTTAGAATCAACGTATAGTAAGACAAGATTTCATTGTACATAGGCAACAGAATGTCGTCATCAAGTTCGTCATGTTAAAAGTAGCAGAAGTTGTGGGGAGGGGGAGAAGTGGGGAAAATGCTAGTGACTTTATCTGCCAATGAGAGAATTAAGAGATGTGGAATAAAAATTAGAAATTTATTTAAGATTATAAAAGAAAAATTATAGTATTAGAAATATGGGACATAGGGTTAGTATAAATGAATGTAAACTTCATCTTTCATATAAGAGGATTAATAGATAATATCTAAAGGTGTTTTTACTGCTACTTGTAAATTATTTTTATTTAAATTCTTGTAGAGATAACCACCAGATAAATTTAAGAATAGACTTTTAAGGTAGTTGTGTCTGGAGAATGGAATTAGGGGGTGGGAGGAGTGGAAAGGAATGTGGCTTTTCATTGTAAGCTTAGACTATTGGTTTTCAGCCATGAATATTCATTTAAGAAAATAGTAACTTTTTTCCCTTTAGTCTTAATTTCTACACTAAAATGTGATTTCATCAAGTAAATTCTACTTTTACATATTCTTGGTTTTCAAAATACGATGGCAACAGGTCAAGTATATAAAAGATTTAAACATAGATCAGAACAATTCTTTGTGTTTAGTAGTTGTAGATCAAAAGCAAGATAGTGAATTCTGCTTTGGTGATAGAAATAGCATCAGAATTTTATGCACCGAAAGGGTTTGAAATGCTTGCCTTTTCAGTTGTTGGTATTTGTTTCCTGATTTTTGGCCTCTCTGACTGTCATGTGCAGAGCCAATTTCTTTAAAATTTTTAGTATAATTAGTATTTAAATTTCAGTGTGGTAAGAGATTACAAAGAAATAAACTATCTCGAGAAAATGATCATGAAAAGAAATGAGAGCTCCAAAAATAAACTGTATAGTCAATGAATAAAAAAGCTCTCTAATAATGATTAACTTCGGGACTCTGGTGAGATGCTTCCCAGAAACATTTTATTAAATGATTTAAACTATGGGTGGTTAGTAACTCTCCAGTCAGAAACTGATCCATCTGACATAATGAACATGGACAACTAAAGAACTTACAGAAATTTCAAAACATTACTTTTTCCCGCTACCCCAACAGGATTGCCCCCACATGTCATTGGAAGATCAGATTTCATACCTCACCAAGCTTAAAATAATGCAGAATTTGAAGAGTGCTTCAGGCAGGAAACAGAAGGTCAAAATCAGCATTGCCTAGGAAGAGTTTCTTGTGATGATCTCTTTGAATATAATCCTAAATAAAAAGAAGAGACAGATGAAAACTTTGTAATGGTACCATAGAAAATATTACCTAGCAAGATTTACTTTATGCTTACTGGTTTTAAAACAGTGTATTGAGATTTAAATTAGAAATATTTTTGCCCTAAAGTTATTAAATGCGTAAAACTCCAAAACAGATTTTTTTTTTTTTTAAATGTAATAAAATCTCTGGTAATGAGCACTGGAGTTTCTTTAAAGTCTCAGTAAAAATATTGAGTTTAGCTCTTCTAACCATTGAATTCTGTTGTTTACCTTTTCATCTCTGATTACTAATTTTCATTCATTATAGACTCCAACAGAAGAATTTATTGTATGTATTTGTATAATCCAAATATTTTAAGTATTTGCTTTTAGTGGCACTTAAAAATTATTTATAGAATGTGATTATTAGATCAGTGGACATGAAATCAGGCTGAATCATAATCTTGGCTCTAATCCTAAATTATATAACATTGGACAAATCATTTAATTTATCCGGGCCAGTTTGGTCTTTTGTGAACAAAGGAGTCATATTTGATCATTTAATTCATGAACTCTGTCACACAATCTAAATCAGAAAAGTTCTTGCATATTAAAAGATTTTACAAAGAGCATGCACGACCTTGTTACCCTCAGTTCTGGCCATGTTCCATAAACTAACAAAATGTGGAAAGCACATGAGATGGTTTTTCTTCTCCTTAAGTTTACAAAATATAGGAATTTATATATTTTGTCTAACTTTTCAAACTTTTAATCTGGGAAAGAAGAAAAATTCCATCTTAGACCTAACAGATGCTAAACAAAAATGAAACATAATTTAGCTTTTAAAAATATAATGTTCACAAAAGGAAATCCAGAGAATGTGTTCAGTTCTTGTTGCTACTAAACAACCTACCCCAAAACATAGTGGTTTAAAACAATAATAATCATTTATTAGCTCATAAACCTGCCTTTTGGGCATAGTTCTTTGGGGTTACTCCTTTCTGCTCCACATACTGTCCAACAGCTCAAAAGCTGGCTGGACTCATTAAACATTTTCTCAGCTCTCCCTTTTATAGCCATACTCCTTGAAAAAGTTTTCTGTGGTCACTCTCTAATTCTCCTGTGCCATTTTGTCTTTTTAAAAATATTTTTACTAACTATGAGAGGTGAACACAGTGTAAATATATATATATATGCCTTACTGTTAAAATGTACAGCTGAAACTTACTGGATTTCGTTAACCAATGTCACCATAAAAAACATAAATAAAAAATAAATAAAATAAACAATTTTAAAAAGAATTTATTTTGAAATAATTTCAAATGTGAAGAAAATTTTCCAGAAGGGTAAAAAGACTCCTGTGTCCCCTCACCCGTATTCCTGTTATTGACATTAACGAATTTGCTCCATTACTTAGTACCCCTTGCTCTTTCCCTTTCCCTAGACACACACACACACACGCACACGCACACGCACAAGCACATGCACTCACAGTCACACATGTATGGGCACACTCCCATGATCATTCATGTCTTTTGAACCATTAGAAAGCAGGCTTTACTGATGTCCCATCACTACTGAATACTCCAGTCCATATTTTCCAACAACAAGGACATCCTCCTACATAACTAGCAGACAACACTCCAAATCAGAAAACCAACATTGGTACAACCCTTCCACCCAGTCCGTAAATTCCATTTATATTTTGCCAACTGTTTCAAAAGTATCTCTTTTTCCTTTCTGGCCCAGGATTCTATCCAGTTAGTTGTCCTGTCTCTTCCAACTTATTCAATCTAAAACAGCCCCTTACTCTTTACTTTGACAGTTTTAGTGAGTACAGATCTTACATTATGTAAGGCAACCCTCATCTTTGATCCAGCTGATGTTGACTGATGACCATACTTAAGTCACACGTTCTTGGTGACAACATCACGGAAATGAAGCTGTGTAGTACGTCAGGAGATACACAACATCAAACTTTCCCATAACTGGTGATGTTAACCTTGATCTACTGGTCTATTTGTGTCTGCTGTATTTTTCCACATTCAAGTACCACCTAACTCTTTGTGATTGATTAGTATTTTGTATAGCATTTTCCAAGAGTACATCAATATGTTCCTCATCAAACCTCCACCCACTAGTCTCAGCATGCATTGACATCTCCCATCTAAATCAAACACCTCTGTTGCCAAATGGTGATTTTCTATTTTCTTCATTCCTTCTGCATCTATCAGTTGACACTCTGGTGAAAGGAAGAGCTTTCCATTCTCCTCCATATACTAATTTGTTTATTTTGTTTATAACATAAGGACTCATCAGTTTCCTTTCACCTGGTGATAATCCATTACTATTGTTAGTATGCTTAATGACATTGAGGTATCATCATATCTAGGCCTTCTCAGCCAAAAAAAAAAAAAACTAGGAAAATATTTATGTGTAATAAATAGATGTCACGTAATTTTAATATGTTGGAGCTTTGATTGCAGGGCAGTAACTGACAATAGCTCATGACATTACAATCAGTGAGAAAAATAAACTTATCCTCTTTGTCCCCTCCCCCAGGCATGTGTAATCCTCGAAATTACAGTGACACACCTCCAACTTCAAAGAGCACAGTGGAGGAGCTTCATGAGCCCATCCCTTCTCTCTTCCGGGCTCTCACAGAAGGAGACACACAGTTGAACTGGAACATCGTTTCCTTCCCTGTTGCAGAAGAACTTTCCCATCATGAGAATCTGGTTTCATTTTTAGAGACTGTGAACCAGCCACACCACCAAAATGTGTCTGTTCCCAGCAATAATGTTCATGCACCTTATTCCAATGACAAAGGTAACTGCCAACAGTTGACTTTTTCTATCCTGCCCGCTCACTTCCTGTGTGGTGTGTGAAGCTGTATTAAGGTGATCTTTTAGAACAGCCTTTTGGTTTTGATCTTGTATAGTCTTAAGTAAATTCTGGACTTTAACATCCCCATCCCAGAGTGGATAAGGGGGCAGGTCAGGCATATTGTCACAACTTCTTCATACTCTCAATGGTAGAGGATGTGTTGGGAGATAGGCGTACAGTTCTAATTTTGATATTTGTGTTAGACTACAGTTGTTCTTTTCATTAGATGGCATGGTGTTGCTTACCTGATACAGTATTGCTCGCCATCAGGTAACATTCAAAGTATCCTAGGAGGTCAGGTTTTTATAATAGTGTTGGCAACACAAATGATACTAGGTCATCAGCTAGATTTCTTAATGAGCAAGTAGGTATTACAGACATCTGATTTCTAAATGTGAACTAACCATATCCAGTTCTCTGCAAATGAGTACTGATGGTAGAAGGGAAACTACATGAGAGAATGACTTACACAACTTTAAGAAGTATATTAAAGAACGTTTATTAGTGAAGATAGGTCATACCTTAATTCTGGAATGTAAAAGGCATATAACTTGTATAAAGTCTCTAATATTTTCAAAACCTCTACACAATTTTACTTTGCTTTTAATTCTTCCTAATACAAGTCCAGTTTTTTCCATTAAGCCTTTCCTTACTATTCACACTCCTGGTGATTTATCAGTTCTATAAATGGCTCTGTAAAATAACAACCTTTAATCATATACTCTCCATTAATGGTTTTTATTGTCCTTTATTTATTTCATGTACCTTGTCCTCCTAGCTAAGTAGCCATATGGGTTTAACCACCAGGAGAACTAAAAGTTGAAACAATCAAAAGTGGTTGCCTCAGAAAGCAGAACTAGAAATTATTATTAATAACAATAAGAAGGGTATTTTCTAATAGCTAATGCTGAATTGTGCCAAGCATTGCTAACCACTTGGCATCATTTGAATTATTTGTTTTATTTTATTGTAAAGTCTCTGTATAACTTTAGAACACTATTTTTCAGTCTTCTTTTAGCTGGAGAATTCTCTCCTCATAGAAAATCTTATCAGAAATGCCCAGTTTAAAAATCACAACTCTGACACATAGCAAATGTTGTTAAGCTCAGTAATCTAACATGTAGATCAAAGTCTGAAATCTGATAAAGTGAATAAGTAAGCCCTTTGCATTCTTCTGCTGGAGTAGGAGAATCTGGCTTCCTCCTCAAGGTAGTTAACAAATGTGTTTTTCCCTATACTTCATCTGTTGTCCTGGGCGAATAGCATAAGAGAACTGTTAATATTCAGCTAAAGCATTTTATCTAATACTTTCTTATTTCTTGCTCTGAATCTTAATTTTTATTTTGCAGAACACATGTGTACTGTGGTTTATTTTGATGACTGCATGTCCATACATCAGTGTAAAATATCCTGTGAGTCTATGGGAGCATCTAAATATCGCTGGTTCCATAATGCCTGCTGCGAGTGTATTGGTCCAGAATGTATTGACTATGGTAGTAAAACTGTCAAATGTATGAACTGCATGTTTTAAAGGAGGAAAAGAAGTGCAAACCAAAGCAATTCAGTCATAAATAAAGGTATGAAAAGCTATTCACCAAGGTCCACTGGTTGTATCAGAATGCCAACAGGTTAAGAAGATGTAATGAATTTGGACTGAGTTACTTTTGAAGTATGACAAATCCAGCAATGTATTAAATTATTATTATAACTGCTCTTATTGGTTTTATTGTCCACTAGCAGTAAGCCCTTTTCCTCTAAATACATGTACAGTCTTGGTCATATGAGAAGCAAGTGCACAGAGAATACCTTGGAAGATCTGAGGCTTCTAACATAAAAAAAGCCTGATGTCATTTTCTTCTAGTATTCCATTTGTTTTGGAAATGTTAGAGCATGTTAACATAAGTTATGATTTTTTCATGTACTTCTCCTAGGATACTGAGTTTTTATGGTCGTATGCCATTCTTCACTGTGCCTTGCATTGTTTATCTGTTCTATAAATATCCAAATATATCACCCTGAGAACTCATCAAAATCACCATAGGAAGCTTAATTTCAAACCTTTTTATGTTGGTTTTTTTGAAATAAATGCTTTATATTTACAATTTAAAATTCTTACTTAGTAAAATCCATCTTATAATACACATACTGACAAAGCTTTAGGGAAAGTTTCTCCTTCCCTTTACCCAAAGGGAAAGTTTCTTCTATCCCCCTGCCCAAAGTGCTGATGTAGGTAGTGATGAAGAATATTTATCAAGAATTTCAGGGCACATCTATGAGACTGCATTTAATGCACTGCTAGCATAAATAGTTAAGAAATTAAAGCATTTTTCTGAGTTAAGTTACCAGCCTAAAGCACTAGGAATGGGAGACTCCACAAGTCAGATTCCATGTAGAGCAGCAGAGCCGAAAGGCAAAGCTGTGCACTGCAAAGAGGGAGCCCACCCAGCCTCAGTGCGCGGAGCTACGTTCTCCCATGGAGGAGTGATAGGAGGGACTAAAGAAGAAAATTTATCTGTATGAACTGGGAAGGTTGAAAATGCTGGGGGTTCTAATAGGAAACAAACTCAAAACTATTTACATTAATTATTTTGTTACTTTATAATCTTTAGGTTTATATCTGGATCAAATGTTCCTATTGAAGAAATATAGTCATACAGGAGGAAGTTAAGATTATGATACAAACAAAAAACCTCTGCACAAGTTGATAACTTCAAATACACTACAGCATCTGTCACCCCATTGATCGCCAGGGTTAATTCGGCTGATCTGGCTGGCTAGGCAGGTGTCCCCTTCCTCCCTTGCTGCTCCATGTGCGTCCTTCCCAAAGCCACACACGAACTTGGTAGGTCTAAGAGGACAACCTTTCCTGACAGAGGAGAGGACCATTCTTTGGTCAAGGGTATAGAGTGGCCTGGCTCTCCTGCTAGAACCTCCAAACAAGCTCTCAAATACACTACAGAATATCTTGTCAGCTTTTTATATACTGTTTCAATAAAGATAAGCTTAAGTACTATGTGCCCTTCATGGTAATAAAATCGCAATCTTCAAGCATGAATCTAAAACGTAAATATGCCACACTCAACTACAGAATTATTCATTTCTCAAATAGGATATATTTGAATTACATGAAAGTTTTTAAGAATATCTCTTTGTATATCTAAATACTTTAGTACTGAAAATAATGTTCTTAGATACTTTGTATTTATATTCATTATCTGAACAGTAGTTACAAGATCGTATGTAATATTATGATGAACGTTCATAAAATTTGAAGACTGGATCTCTTTTCTGTTCTTTCAGATAACTCTAATGAATACTTAAGGTACTTTACTTTTTAAAAAGTTGATATTTAGCTCATGGAGATAGTTTTTTTTTTTTACTAGGAAAAGATTGGGCTATCTATTTCTTTTTTTTACCTAGAATGCCTCTGTTTAAAAGTGCCTTGAAAACATTTTAACTCTCCTTCTTCATTAAGACCAAGAAAGATGAAGATTTTCTTGAACTTAAGATTCAGTTTTAAAGGAATCTGTACAAGCTGGTTCATTTCGACTTTGCAGGTTATTCAAAGTAATTTCACACTTACCTATGAATAGAGGAATGCTTCTGTGTTTGTTGACAACATGCTTAATGTTTCCCTAAATATATCAACAGACTTTTTAAAACTGCTGTTTAAATTTTTTTAGGTCTTTATTATTAAATTTTAAAATGTAGTATCTCTTCTGCCCCCTACATTGGAAGGATAATTTCTTGAATCATATTATGTTTTAACAGATTTTTTTCTGACCTGTTTCTTTCTATGGAAATTATCCCTAAATGTAATGGTCTTTTATATTTAAATTTTGCTTGATTTTTCTGGTTAATGAAGGTGTTGAAAGACAGTTCATTCCACTTCAGGTTTTGAATAACAAAATTTTTCCAAATAAAAAGTATAACATTTGGGAAGCTGGTAGCTCCACTAAAATTTAGAACATCAATTAACCATTCTAAGCACAATTTGCTTTTATATAGAAGCTCTGTAAAAATTATTTTTTTAATCAAAAATTAGGTTCTTGCCTTTTATAACTAGATTTAAAAAACACTAAATTTTAAATCAGTAAGCATTATTAAAGCCATGTATAAAAGGTTCATTCCTATAGTAAGACGTTTCATTGCCAGCAAGTTTTTCTGCCCTCTTATTTCAGTAATAGTTTAATTATTACTGAAACTATAGTGGCACCAAATCAATTCAAATAAAATAATTCAAGTAAAATAAGTCTTTGTTTACATAGAGTGCTATAAAGGAGAGGCCTTCATTTAGAAATATGATTAAGATTTAAAAAAACAAAATTGATGAGATGTTAAAATATTTGAACAATTATTTATAAGTCACAAAAACTTCTGAAGAATGAGGTAAATATATAAATAAGCCACATATTTAAAGGTTGTTTTTATGAAAACTTCTTTGAAGATTTTTTAAACCTATTCTGCATTCCTGTGAGTCTATGTTTATTGTATTTTACATGATCTACAGTCTATAAAATTATGTATTTTTCTTTGGTTGTCCCTATAAACAAAAAATTTTTTAATAAAAAATTGAAATGAGTGTGTCATGTTTTTCTTAGATTCGGTATAGAACATCAAAATAAGTTTGACATTTCTGTCTAGTGAAGTTATCTTTTTTTTTTTTTAGGCGAGGCAACCCTTGGTTGACCTCACAGATTGCAAGGAACTTGTCAGTTTACAGTCCTTTATGTTTTATTTTTTACACCTACAGCACCTGGTCTTCCTAGGTAGTCTCCCGAGAAGTTATCATTTAAGGGATCAGCCGAAGCTTGTCTTCTTCTCTCTGGATGTCCCTACAGAATCTGTAGTAACAAAGGATCTCTAACAGTTTGCTCTCTACTTTTTCAAAATATGCTTTATTCTGATATGAGGGAATCTTTTAAATGAAATAAATATTCTCCTTTTTCCATGGGTCTTGTGATGCCAAGCAGGAAGAACTATCTGATGGTTGGAAGGAGTGACAGAAAGGTCAAGGTAGGAAAGTAACTCTCAGCTCTCCCATAGTCGTCCTCACAGGATGCTATTATTAGAATTGAAAACCATAGGCTGTACCCTCATGGTAAAAATGAACGTTATTTCACAGTATCTACATTTTGATAGTATCTACAATGGATGGGAGATCTAGAGAGCAAAAAAGTCAAGGGGACAGGTTGCTAGCTTGAGTGACTTAAAGAGAATGACAGAACTGAGGAATTTAAGGTTGTAGAATTAGTTTCAAGAAAGATAGTGCATTTGATTAGGAAATTTGTTCTTTAGCTTAAGATGTCCCATGTGGAGCTGAGAGGCGGAGATGTGGAGTTGAGAGGCACATCTCCAAGCTTGAAAAGTCTGCAGAGACCAGACAGCAGCAGCTGAGGTGTACTGGCCCAATCAGGCTGCTCCACACTGTAATGTTTTGAGTTCCTAAGCTGGAAGACACACCCTTATCTTGTGGGTGTTGGGTGTTATGACTCTGACCTTTTAGATTTTTCCTAACCAGTAATACATAAATACGCATTCTTTTACTTTGAAGTCTGTGCTGGAAGGACAGAGTCAGCAATAATTCCAAGGTCTTCAGACATGAATTCTCAGTGCAGAAGCAAAGAGAAAAAAGTTCTGCACTCCCACACTGGTGCTGTGACTCAGAGTGAAGCCTGGAGAAGTGCAGAACCCACACCAATCACAGGCACAGAAATTCCCTCACTTGATGGAGTAGCCACTGAAGTTAGATGCAGTCACACAAAAATGATTGTGTTTCCCACCCTTCTAACTCTGTACTTCACACTGCAGCCAGAGCAACAGTTTTGAATCAGGGTGCAGATAATTACTGCCCCAGCCACAGCTCAGTTCTGAGCGAATAGCAAGGCCTTTGTGCTCCTTTGTCTCACAGGGTTCGAATTACCCAGTAGGAAGTAGGAGCAACACAGACAACTCGCCTTTTGTTTTCCAGAGCCTCATCTGCTCCAGGGCATTTGGCTGGGGGGAGGGGAGAGCGAGAGTGCCTTGGGGGCCCTGAGAGAAGACAGGAAATGTGATCTCCGAGACCTAGGGACTGCCCCAGCCTCAACAATCCCTAGAAGCTAGAACTCTAGGCTCATGAGGAAGCCGGGCTCCTGAACCTGCAGTTGCCTTTTTCTTGAGATTTCAGTTTAATATTAGCAGCGCAGCTCAGCCCTCTTGGCCCAGGGCCCCCAGACTTGCCTCTAGGATTATGTAAGACCCAAGCAAGATAGGTGACAGAGCCTCTCTCATGGCAGATGTTGGACAAGATGGGGCCCACAGTCAGATTTTACTTGATTTAAAGACAATGATGAGGTATAAAATGTTTCGCTGCTGGGTTTGCTGCATGGCAGCTCTATTACCAGCCTGGCACCTCACATCCTGGGCTGCCTCCTTGTCTCACACCATTTTCTCTCTGGCTATGCCCTCCCCAGCACATCGAGTTCATTCCATGTTTTGGTTTTACATGAGTTGTTTCCTCTGCTGTGCCTACTTTTTATGCAGATTTTGGTTTCATGTTCTTTATCAGGTCTCAGCTGAAATATCTTCTCTACGGTCATTTCTAAAGTAGCAGCTCTTCCCTCCATCACCCCAATCCTATTACTCCATTTTATTTTTTTAATAGGTAACTCTCTAAAAGTATTTATTGTTTAGCATCTCTGCTAGCATGTAAAGCCCATGAGGATAGGTACCTTGTTTCTCTTATCATTGCCTTAAACACAGTTCTCCAGCACTATAAAGTGTGTGAATGAGGCAGGCACAGACTGTTTTATGGATGAATGAATGATAGCATATCCTATGATATTTCTTGAAATGGTGGCTTCTCATTGAACTCTGATAAAGGCTAACCCTTCAGTAGGCCACTTAGGGCCTCACCATCTGGTCCTGCTCACCCCGCTAGGCCCAGCTCAGACTTCTTCATTTCACAGTCCAATTGCAGTCCCATCAAGCTGCGTCAGTTCATCCAGAAATGCCTTTTTTCCAGTATGGGATGTCTTTGTGTCTACTTTTCACCCCTTTCACTGACCCACTCATAAAGTTCTCAGCCTTAATTTTTATAAAGAAAATAGTTTATAAATATTTCTATCTAACTATAGTTAACAATCTAACTATATCTAACAATTACTTTTTTAGGGCCCTCATTCAATGCTTGCTAGGTACTTAAAAAGCCAATGAATTAAATTCACTAATAAGGTGAATTTGTTGAAAGTTCCAATTTTGCACATAAACATAGGAAGAATGCAACTTAAAATCAAGTCGAATTCAATTTCTCAGTTACATACTTTAAAATGGATTTATGAGGCTATGCGCTAGTAAGCCACATCCTTTACAACATTCAAACATGCCAATTCTTAACACAAAAGCACTGATAATATGATTTTGATGCCCGTATGCTAGATCTTTCAAATCACTCCAAGGCTGAAAAACGGGTTCCTATTAAGCAAGACAGTGAATTGTGGTTTCTTATGACCTCAGTAAAAATAGTTACTAGAGAAACAATAAAACCAACTCAAAATGGATAGAGGCTAGATTAGAAGACAAGACTTGAGTCAAGATTTAGCCAGATATGCTCCCAAAAAACATGGCCTTAAGGAGGGCCTGCCCTTGGATGAGCAGGGCAAAATATGTGTTACTTATGGAAAGCTAAGGAAGAGTATGCCTGGTTTTCTCCCACATTTGCCAATCAAGTCATTCCTCTGCCACACCCTCCAAGGACTGTGGGGCAGGGGGAGTAAAAATATAGGACAGAGAAAAGCCCAGAGGTATACTACATGATGTTCTACCCAGGAAGGAAATACCAGGGTTAGGGGAAAAGTGTTCTCAACAAGTAGGCCCATAACCCAGTCCTTTAGGTCCAAATTAAACATATTACCTGAATCTCCCCAACTTCTCAGAATAGTCTGCATGTCTTACCTAGGTTAATGACAGAATCAGACTTTGCATATCTTTGGCTATTAAGATATGTTTTTGTCTTTTTCTCTACCCTTTGATGAAATCCTCAAGTATGGAAATGTATTTTGGAAAAACTCTCAAGAACTTTGAATCTGATGGAATCTTACATCTTTTCATGTTCCAAAGATCATACAATTCTTCTAAAATAATATCAAATAGAATTTGGGTTATCTCAGATGGCTTTGACTAAAGTGGCACAACTTTCGGGTCTTTCTATAGCTAAAGATTTTGCCAGAGTAACATTCTGATCTATAATTTCAATGGTTAAACTTTTATGTCTAGTTCTCTCATGGTAGCCCATTTTGCATATGTTTTACACTTTTGGAGTGTAAGCTTGTGTTCAACAGGACTTTGTGCCATTTCTAGAAGACCTGGATTGTAGATATATACTTTCTGGGAAGATTTTTATTTGTATCTGCAGCTGCTCCAGGGGTCACCAACCCCAAAACCCTTGATGTGAATTTCTTGGCTTCTAGGAGTAAGTGTACATCAGGAGCAGACATTTGAACTCCAGAGCAGCATGAAGGTTTTCTCATGATTATGAACTCTCAGAGAGATATTTGCCCCATCCAGAGCCCAGACCAACAGAGACAATTGTTCCTTTGTTTTTTGTTCTCCCACTGTCAGAGGAAGAATTTTTCTAATCCATGTATTTGGAGGACTCTTGAAAGGGTCTCAGCGTCTGGGCAGTGAGGGAGAGCCTCTAAGCTATAAACCCTACTTTGTGTGGACCTACACCTCATCCTGTGTCTTTGCCCTGTTTAACCTCAAGTCACTTGGTTACTGAGATCAGCTAATACCCCCAGCGGAGGAGTAACAAGTGTGCCATTCTGGCTTTTAGCTTCAGCATCAGATTTTTCTTTTTTCTTTTCTTGATCTGGAGAATTTTCTTAATTTTTCATAAGCTCAGCTCTACATTTTTTAAAAGATTGATTATGTTTCATCAGCACTTCTGGTTATTTTTTATTGGGAATTCTTCCAAGCTGCAAAACTGCTGGGGATGGAGATCTGAACATTTACTTTTCAATATAAAAATGTATATATTAACAATGTTGAGGATTCAGAGAAGGATGGTGTCAAAAATTCAAATGTGTAGCAGACATTAATTGGGGTAACTTCCTTTTCTCACTCTGCCTGCTCAGTGACCTCTTCTGTATCAGTAATTACCCTGCATTCCAGTCACAGCTAATTGATCCTGCATTCAAGACACCTGACCTTAGCTGGGAGAGCCCATCTCTAGCTTAAGAATTGAAAACTTGAAGATAGTGACCCAGAACCCAGTCACATTAATGGCGCTACTCTGGAGGGAAGTTCTGCCAACAAAATTCTCCAGAGCAGAACTTTTTCTGCCCTTCCCAATCTGATTCCTTCGATTCTTAGAGCTAGCCCAACAACCTTCCAGTTAAATGCTGTGTTTTGCTTAAGAATCTATTTCTGTTGCTTGCACCAATACTAAATTTCTTACAAAGTGCATTTAAAATTAGGGTAGGGATATTAAAACATGCTATAAGGTGGTATATTAAAATGGTGTGGTACTGTCATAATAACAAAGACATCTATGGTATAAATAAGTCCAGATGTAGTTCCAAAGGCACAAAATGTAAAGTATAAGATGGTGTTACATGCCAATGGGGGAATTGTTATTAAATAAATGTGGAAACAACTGGATAACTGTCTTAGTCAGTTTGGGCTGCTATAACAAATACACACTGGATGGCATAAAAACAAACGTTAATTTTCTCACTGTTCTGGAGACTAGAAAGTCTGAGGGCAGGATGCTGGTATGGCCAGGTCCTTGGCGAGGGCCCTATTCCTGGTTATGTGCTCACATGGTATTTCCTCAGTGTGTACCTACAGAGAAAGACATCAATCTCTTTCTTTTATAAGAGCATCTATCTCATCATGGCATCTCTACTCATGACATCATCTAAACCAAGTTACCACCTGAAGGCCTCATCTCCAAATACTATCACATTGAGGATTAATGTGAATTTATGTACATACATACATATGAACTTTGGGGGGAACATACACATTCAACCCATAGTATTAACCATCTGAAAAGAATAAAACTGGAATCAAACCTCACACCTTATACCAAAAGAAATTCTATATCAATCAAAAATTTAAATACAAAAAAAAAATTCACAAAATAACCCCCAAAAAAGAGAATTGTTTTTCAGTCTTAGCATGGGGAAGGCCTTTCTAATTACAATCTAAATTTTTTTTCAGTAAAGAGAAAATCGATACATATTACTACAAAGCCAAAATTTGAATTTGCAAATTTAAAAAAATCAACAATGAAAAAGACATATGATAAGATAGGAAAAATTTTTTGGTAAGTCAGTAAGAAAAAGAATAACCTGATAAAAAAAATAGTTGAAGTATATAAATGGACTAGTCAAAGAACAGGAAATGCTAATAACTACTTAAGATTCTCAACCTCTCTCAAAATTTGAGAAATGCAAATTAAGATATGAACACATAAAATAAAAACATGGAAATATAATTTTCATCTATCAAATTAACAACAGTCAACATTTTTCATCTATGAAATTGACAGTGTTAACCTAAAAATAAGTGAGAGGGAACAAGCATTTACCTAAGATCCAAAGACTTTAGGAAGCACAGATTCAGGTTGAAATCCAAATAGGCAACGGCAAGGGGTATTTATAAGTGAAGGGGAGCAATTACATCAATAGAAGGAAGACATTTGTATAAATGCAGATAAGCTAAAGGGATGTTGTTCAAAAGAATATTTAAAATTTTCAGTCTATTAGTCATAATATCTGCTTTCTTGTTATCTTTGCAAAGAGTTATCTGAGATATAATGTCGCTTTAGGCCCAGTCCAAAGGCTATTTTGTCCAGTTTTAACATTCCAAAGGTGTGCAAGGCAGTGCCTCTGAGATGGGAGCTCCGACTCCGTTTTAAAGTGGCTACATTTATATTATATTTTACAAGAGTTTTTAAAAAGCCATTGAGGAGGTCGTGGGAAACTAGTCACTAGACATAAATGTCATTTATGGGAATGCAGTTTTCCACAGCCTCTTTGGAGGGGAGGAGTGCATTTGGCACGAGCATTGACCCCAATATTTCATGTCTTGGACTTTATCCTATAGATACTATTCACACATGTGGTACAGGGCATCCACTCAGCATTGCAACACAAAATATTGGACCTAAGTGTCCTACAGTGGTATTTGATAAATTATGGTACATTCTTATAATGGAATACTATGCAGAATAATGGATAATCTCTAAGATATATTGTTAATAGAAAAAAGCAAGGTGTAGAACTATGTACAATATTCTACCTTTGTTTAAAAGTGAGAAAAATTTTATGTACATATTTGCTTGTATACAAATGAAATATCTGGAAAGATTCTCAAGAAAATGAAAACATTCACTACCTCCAGGGAGAAAAAACGAGAGGCCAAGGGACAGGATAGGGAGACTTTCACTCTATATCCTTTTGTACCTTTGAAATGTGAGCCACGAGAATGTTATTACTTTTCAAAAAATAAATAACAAATTTAAATCTAAAAAAAGGACATAAATAGAAATATTTTCCTAAAAAAATCAATTTCGCAGCACCCCAGATATGGGTCCCTGTGAGTGACTAGATATACACAGTCTCTAATAAAAATGTAACACGTAATGGAGACAAATGTTCACCTGGAGTTTGATCATAACTGAGAAATCCTAAACTGTTGATTGAGCCATTTTTGATGACAATGACATATTCAGTTAGCAAATTTCTAGTAAATAGTTTCCAAATAGGATCTAAGATTTGAGAGATAAGATTTTAGGACAGATAGTCCTGTGACTTGTGCCTTGTACTCCCACGGGATTTACTTCTTTGTCCTTATTGAGGATTTCAAGAGTATAAATTCAGTCCATAATATTCTTTTAAACAGCTACATTCCACTTTCTTAAACTAATCAAAACCAATAAAACCATCAGCAAGAAACTCCAAACCTTGATTTAAAAATTCCCCAAGAATGACCTTTAAGAAGAATGGATTTGTGATGACATAAAACACACTAACCAACGGCTCAATCTGTTTCTGCATTTATAATCTTTGAAACTGCTGCCTTCCCTACTGCTTTTCTGCCTCCCCTGTTCCTCTTGCTCCAGGAATGGGGCCCCCAGGACACTCTTGACATGGAATTTCCTTGCTATTGCCAGTTTTATAAAGAACGCAGCACATTTGGCAGGATCCAGCGCTCCTAGGGAGGGGAGGAAGAAGCATGAGAGGGTAATCATTTTAAGGTAATTGTTAATTTATTAAAGTAAACCTTGTGTATCAAAGTGTTCACTCTCCCCTTTTGTGAGCTGTTCCGAAAAGACATACTAGATTATCTTTGAGGGACCTCCTTGCACAAGTACAGTACTCAGAAAAAGAGCTCATTCCAGAAGGGCCCAGAGCACAGATGTTTAAGTGATACCCGGGGCCAGTGGCAGGATGCCAGGTGTGCTCACACTCCTGAAATGGATCTGACCTCTTGAGAGAACACACTCTCTTATTAATTAGGAATTTTGAATGAAATTTGACGGATGCAGGTATTCAGCCATTCTGAGACAAAATTGGAACAGCAGATGCCTTCCGCTGTCACTGCAGAGAGGTGCACATCAGTGAATGAGCGGGGCTCACTCAGGCACTCTGCACACAGATCACCTAAAATCCGTGTCCTTTTCTCAAAGACTCTTGTACTCTTTATTTTTTCTCTTTGATATCTAGATAAAAATAAAAAAAAACATTCAATAAATGTATGGAACAAAGAAATTTATTTTTCATTTAATGCTTGATTTTTCTGAAAATATATTCATAAAACAGACTGAAAAGGCAACGACCCATAATCTGATCATTTTCAAATTCAGATATTTCTGCTGGGAAACAGGAACACTGAGCAGACAGGTCTGGCAGGTCAGGGTGGGGGTTCTTCTCTGCATGCTCCAAGCCCAAACTAGGTGTGGAGCACAACAGTGGGAAGCAGGTTCACCGCAGATTCTGCCAGACGCAGGTGCAGGAGGGCGCATCTTTGATCTAGCTCCTGGCACCGATGACCGCACTGCGAGGCAGTGCCACGGCACCAGTGTGGAGCTACGCCCCCCCCCTTTCCTATCGTTTCCGTTTTAGTTAAGTTAACACGTTGTACATATTATCTGCATTACTCATGTAAATTACACCTTAAATTGCCCCACTGGCTACAGCACTGAGAGGCTAAGTCACAGTAACCCACGTCACCTTGCTAATTGGACCAGGCGGACAGATATACTAAAGCAGTTTAATTTCCATCAGCTGGACTGATAATGAGGCTGGGCACAAGCAAGGAGGCCCATGAATATTCTCCCCTGGGTATCAGAGCTAGGAGCTGCTGAGAGCATGGCGGTTAGCAGTGAGGAGTTAGCATTAAAAAAAAAAAAAATGACAGGAGGATGCGTGCAGCCCTTATGGGTCCTATGCAAATCAATATTGTGAAGGGACAGAAAAATCTAAGTAGAGGCTGTGAGAGAGAAGATACAGAAGGAGGCGTGAGGAAGCTGGCCAGTCACAATGGTGGAGCAAACCCTCAGTAGCACAGGCTCCTCCCACTGCTGAGCCTTCTGGACCTGCCTTGATTCTGGCATCACCTCAGAGCCTGGGTTTCTAGCTTTTTCCGTATCCCTGCGCAGATGTTTCCTTGCAACGAACCCCTCTCCCTCTCTCTCTCTCTCTCTCTCTCTCTCTCTCTCTTTCTCCTTTTTTTTTTTTTTTTTTTTTTTTTTTTTGAGAAATTTCAGTGAGTCCGTTTTTTACAGCCCCAAATCCTAAGTAATACAATGTCTGATAGTCTTTTTTCTCTATACAAATTTATGTACTTTTTATTATAGGACTAGATCAGACTGAAATGATGTCTTTTTAACTTGACAATGTATTATGAAAATTCTCCTAAATACCACTAACACTTTACAGAATTTCCTTGCAAGGTACCCAAACTTCTGAAAAGCTGTCATCACAAAGCCAAGTCCAATTTGTTGCCAACCTACCAAAAAATATCATCTGCCACAGAAATTCGCCCCAAAGTTGAGTAACATTCTTTCCAGGTCTGCCTTCCTTGAGGACCCACCAGATCCAGCCTCGGGTATTTATTGCCTTTCCAGCAGGTCCCCAGTGAGTTCTAGCAACAGATATCACTTTTTCAGTCCAAGACCAATTTTTTAATAGCAGAAATATATTGGAACTGTCAAAAGAACATAAATTGAGCCAAAAAAAAAAAAAAAAGCATGAAGCATAAGTTACAGTTCTATTTGTTCTGTGACATTTTAAAATTAGCAAATCTGTCATCAAGATAAAAAACTGAAACAGAAACTCTGAGCACTCTTGGTATAATTCAAGGGAAGACAACCCTGCAATTGAGCTATCACATAGTGCTGTCAAGAAAAATGGACCTTTCAGATAACATTTATTCACCTTCTGCCTACAACTCTCATGCTCTTACGGCTTTAAACATTTGCTCTTGAAGCATTTTTCAATGGCAGCTGCAGCCAAAAGGTGCATTAGTGTCACTGCAGCCTTGGACCTAAGGACCCTAATGCATGGATCTCCAAGTCCTTTCAGATCTTGGAAGCACCGTCTGTCCCTTGAGCCTTCCTCAGCAGCAGTGTTCCTCACGCAAGCTACTTGGTGGCCTCTACCTATGGCCATTGTTGACCTGAGCCAAGCTCCATCCTGATTTCTGTGTTAAAAGAATGTGACAAGCACTGTTCTGTTGCTATTTCAGAGGCCCTTGCCAGGAATGCTAATAGGTGAACACTGTGAACTGGGAGTTTCTAGGAAATGTCCACTGTACTTGACCTGTAACTGTTCACTCTTGGTTGTTCACGAGCCTCCTTCCTTTGCTTTGTCTAAGAAGATATATGGCCTCCGAGGATAACTTCTCCATCATTCCCACTTCATGGTTTAGTTGTGAGGCTGTGTCATTGAGAGAGTCAAATGTCATGATACTTATCATCACCCAGCATTCAGTTTACACTGGTGATCAACTGGTATTTGTTCCCGTCCCTTCACCTTTTGTGATTTATGTTGGGTCATCCAAAAGACTGAAAGAAATAAAGAAATCAGAAACTTGATGTTGGCATTGCTTCATGGACATGTGTCTTAGGCTTATGGTAGGAAAAAAGAAAAAAAAAAGCTGCTCACTTCTCACAGTGGCCACGCTTAGTGGTCATGCAGGTTATACAATTGTCAAAACTCATCAGGCTGAATTCTAAGCACCTGTGCATTTTGTTATATGTTCATTATTTCTTTATTTTTTTTCAATAAAAATTAAAAGAGCAATGTCACATCCTTCATTATGATATCAGAAGAGGGTGCCAATAAATTAGCCTTTCTCATGGTCTCTTTGCCTCAGACCTTGGGCCATGTGTTCCTTCCCTCACACCCTTACCTCTCGCCGTCTCTCATTTGACTGACATGTAGCTGGCCAGCTGGGCCATCTGCCTCCAGTCCTGGCCCTTCAATCCATCATCCTCATGGCCCCCAAAATGACCTCTGTAAAATGTAAATATTTTTATACTACTCTTTGCTTAAAATCCTCATTTCTAAAGTCCTTCATGATATACAAAGCCCTCCTCCATGACATGCTGGCTACTGCCAACCTCTCCAGCTTCTGATCTCACCACTGCCTGACTTCCATTTCATGCTCCAGAAATATAAACTGCTTATAATTCCAAATACACCCAGTTTGCCCTGTGCCGGAAATGCCCTTTCCAAAACTATTAAATTAAAATTGGTGCCAGGACAAACACATACTGTGTTTATGGGCTTCAAAAACAGTGGCCAAGTTTTGTACATTCTCATTAAATAGGGACATTTCCCCAGTTTTGTATTTGAGCCAGCTGTGGTGTGAACATGGAACACTGGGCTGGGGGCCACAGGCCTTCATTTAAACCTTAGTTTTCCCCTTACTGACTGCATGTACTTGGGTTGGTCGCTGAAGAGGTCTGAATATCACTTTCTTTAATATAAAACCAGGGTTACAAATATTCGCCCTAAAGGAGGAGGAACACATGAACTATTGGATGTAAGGGACATTTATGCACTCTTCAGTGCTGCACAAATGCATCCTGAGCTTAAGGCAACTGAATGCAGTGAGCAGAGAGGACCAGAGTCTATTGTGGGACGTTGGCTGGATGAGTTCTGTTTGAGAATGTCTTAAACCCTGAGAAGAATTTCTCTATGGTCAACTCTGGCATGTAAAAGACACTATTGGCTGCTCCATCAAACACCATAAGGATTCTTTCTCCAAGTGCACATTTAAGAGCATGCAGAATCTGTCCTCAATTATGTGTAATGCTGATGCATCTAACATGGGCACGATGTGCTCCAACATGACAAGCTGGGGAAGAATTTAAGAAACACAATGGACAGAGTGCTGGACGCAGGAGAATCTGATTCTAATTCCTTCTCTGCCACCAGCTTGACCTCCCCAGTCTCAGTTCTCTCATCTCCCAGGGCTTGACTAAATTAATGCTAAGGACCCTTCTAGTTCCCATAGTCTATGTATTGCCAAGAAGGAGCGGTGAAATGGGTATTTTAAACACTGAGTTTGGAGTGACCTTCATCTTTAGGTAGCTTCAGGATCAATCAAGCCACAAATATTAATAGATCTCTAATGAACTCAGTATATAGTCTAATCTGACCATTCTCATCAGAGGTGCTATCATGAAACACGAGTCATAGCTCAGTCTATCTATTTGGATGATAATTTCTTAGAAGAAATCTCTTTGTGTGTGTATGGGACCAAGCAGTGCCTCCATTTAAAAGAACTATTGTAGCCCCTCTTATCCCAGGGTTCACTTTTTGTGGTTTTAGTTACCCATAGTCAACCATGGCCTGAAAACATCAAATAGAAATTTCCAGAAATAAACAATTCATACGTTTTAAATTGCACACTGTTCTGCACAATGTGATGAAATCTTGAGAGTCCTGCTCCTTCCCACGTGGGATGTGAATCATCCAGCGTCTCCAAATTGTATATGCTCCCCGCCCTTTAGTCATTTAGTAGCCATCTTGTTTATCAGATCGACTATTGAGGTATTGCAGTGCTTGCAGTGTTTGGGGCCATTACTTAATAAAGTGCAAGAGTAGTGATGCTAGCAATTAAGACATGCCACAAAGAAACCATAAAGTGCTTTACTGTCAGAAGATCAATAGTAGCCTAATGCTAGCCACAACTCCTGTGTCATTCACCTCACTTCATCTCATCATATAGGCATTGCGTCATCTCACATCATCACAAGAAGGGAGAGTACAGTACAATAAGATATTTTGAGGGAGATAGACCACATTCACATAACTTTTATTACAGTGTATAGTTATAATTGTTCTATTTTATGATAGTTATCACTGTTAATCTCTCATTGTGCCTAATTTATAAATTAAACTTTATTATACGTGTATAATAAAGTTTAGGAAAAAACATAGCATCTATAGGAGTCAGTACTATCTTCGGTTTCAGGCATCCACTGTGGGTCTTGGAATGTATCCCCTGCGGATAAGGGGGGACACCTGCAGTTAGAAATTAGTTATAATCATTGCATCTGGTGAGTTGGGCTTGACTGGAGGGAAACAAAGGAAGATCCTTTTTTACCTCTGAATTTTGTGCTTTGTTTATACCAGCTAGTCTTTAAAATAATCATTTAAGTATTTGCTGATGAAGTGATATGGTATCTGTGGCTTGCTTTCAAATACTCCAGTGGTGTTTGGAGGGAATAAAATAAGATCAGCCATGTATTGATAATTGTTAAAGCTAGGTGATAGCTACAAGAGGTTCTTTATACTGTTCTTTCTACTTTTAGATATGTTCGAAATGTCCCATAATTAAAATTTTAAATAATAAACATTTTAATTTCTTGAAAAGAACACAAAAAATAAAATCATATGTCACAAAATTTTGCTTTATTTTGCCTTTTCCTTGAAATTTTTATTACTATAATGAAAAGAAAAAGAAATTTTCCTAAAATCAGTTAGTTAAATCATTCTAGGAGGAATCAGAGTAAGAAACCAGGAAGGAGATGGGCACCTGCTATAGATGGAATTTTGTGTTTTCCCAGAATGCATATGTTGAAATCCGAATGCCCAATGCGTTGGTGTTACAGGTGGGGCCTTAGGGAGGTGATTAGATTTAGATGAGGTCATGAGGGTGGAGCCCTTATGATAGGACTAGTGTCCTTATAAGAGAAAGAGACCAGAGCTCGCTCTCTACCATGTGAGGATACAGCAAGAAGGTGGCTGCCTGCAAGCCAGGAAGAGGGCCCTCACCAGACACAGAACCTACTGGCACCTTGATCTTGGAATTCCAGCCACCAGAACTGTGAGAGATAAATTCTTGCTGTCTAAGCCACCCAGTCTGTGGTATTTTGATACCAGCATGAGCTGAATGAGGTAACAGGATTCTGATGGGACAAAAGTTTACATGTTTACAGGCATGCATATGAAAAAACAATTAGTAATGCTTATTTGAAAACAATGGGTTTGAATCTAACACAGATTTTCCTTCAGGATTTGAGTCACTCGAGAAAGTAGGAAGTCCACATTCTGGCCCTCCTCTGCCTTCTTCCTTTTCCTCTCCTCTCCAGAAGTTTCTAGATTTCTTTTGCTGCTCTCTAAAGCAGTGGTCCTAGGCCAGGGGAGTGAGATTCCCTTTTTGGAAGGAGACCTGTCAGATTCCTTTAGAAGATAAACATGGAAAAATGCAAATCATGCTGCGACAGCATAAATCACAAATAGAGCCGAGCCTCAGCCAGTGTAGACCACTCCCCACTGTGCATGATCACCTGGGTATATTGACTTTCTGCTTGTTATTTTTTAATCCAACATGATTAGCATAAGTGGGTCATAAAGGCCTGAGAACTCTGTACCCTGAACAACTACATGCACCAAAGAATTGGGCAGGGGTAAATTGTTTTTGTTCAGGCAGGTGGTCAAGGCTGAATTTGCCTGTTCACACTCGGGTGTTTCTTGGTTGCACACAGTTGCATGGTTTGGAATACCATGGCTTTGTCTGAATTCAGAAAACTTCTGACAGTGAGCACTTTGGGAATCCCTTACTCCCTCAAAAAGACTCCACATGTCTCCGGGAAAGAACTGTACAGTTTTCTGTGCCAAATGAAACACACACAGAGAACAGTAACTCTGGTTCTCATAAGTAGCCAAAGATGTTCAAGACCTAGTACCAAAATATGGGGAAGGGGTGCATTGTTGTTATCCTATGCCAATCTCAAACTGAGCAAGCTTGAGAAGTTGTTGGGTCAAGCATCAGTTTAGGTTGCATATTTGTGGGTCAAGAAAAAGAAATTCTATTAAAAGCTGGAAAATTACTGAAAACATGGATATTGGCAAATGGCAAAAAAAAAAAAAAGTTGAAATAGGAGCACGAAAAGATTTTGACAAACTCCCTTGTTTCAGAATTCATGAGGCTTCCAAAAACTATATGTGTATGACGAATAAAGCATCTGTGAAGCAACAAACACATCGAAATCATGTTCAAAACAAAACCACATTTGCATGACGAACACTGGAACATTACTCTAAACAAAGGCCAGTCCCTGGAACTTAATGAAAACCCAGGAACCCAGAACAATATGGGTGCTTAGAGCCAGTAGGACCAATGGCAAGATGGTTAACAACTCCAAGAAAGCAAATCTTCCTTTTTAGATACTTCCACCTCTAAATGCACTGTGTGTATTTTGCATTCTTAGCCCAGGGAGTTTGGCTGTCTCTATTGTAACCTTCCATGGACCACTATTAGAAAGGGAGCCCCTTGAGCCAGAGTGCAAAGATGTACCATCCAGTACATTCCTAAAATGGCATTTTGCATCAAGCCTCATTTATCTTAACTTTCCATGTAAGTAGCATATAAACATAGTCACATTTTAGACAATGTCATATGATTTATGATAATATTAAAAGTGGCCACATTTGTAAATCACTGCTTCGGGCTTTTATTATTTTTTTCTACCAAGTTGATTTTTTTCATAAGGAGGTTAGTTGTTTTGTCTGCATTTGATTTTACTAAATTATCAGTTGCAACTCAATAGTTACTTTCTAGGTTCACACTCCTTAGGTAATATTTTTCATTTTTTGTTCAAATGTTGCTATATTAATAAAGAGCAATGATAAAAAATATGCAAACACTTTTACCCAGCCAATGGCTTCAGTAGCAAGGATGATTTCATCCCATTTTATACCCAAAGTTTCTCATTTTTTAGCTATTATGTAAGATTTCTTTTCCCTAATCCACATCACCCATTTGTGTAAACTAGGAAACTGATTGTCTGTCAACATTTCAGTCTCATCCTGGAGGTGTTTTTGTTTGTTGTTTTTGAAAAATTAAAATAAAATTCCACATTCTAGAAAGTGAACATGGACTACAGAGATGTCTTTGTATGCGATATTAGTTGGTCTCGCATTAGTTATAATCCCTTGACCTCCTTTAGCCAGATTTCAATTGGGAGTAGATTCTTCTGACCACTGCTAAGTTTTGTAGAATTTCACGAACAGTAAGATTAAACTGATCTGGGTGCTTCCTTTATATATTTAAGTATTTGAAGTGGTTCTGAAGACAGGCGCCTCCAAACTTAACTATCTGAACACGAACACCATCAAGTTTGAGAAAGCCCTGTGCCTGAAGCAGCTCCCTTACATTGTTTTGCATTATTTTGCATGATGTGGTCACTTTAAAGAGTGTCCCTGATCCATGAAAAGAAGGCAAATGAAAAATTTACACATAAACACACAACTCATTCAACCAACCAAGATTCTATTTTTATTTTTGTAATTACACAAGTAAAACATGAATTCATGCTCATTATAAAAAATACAATACAAAAATATATGGAGTGAAAGTGAAAGTTTCACACATTCTCCTTTTATCTTACTTTTCTCCCACAGAACCTTTCAGATTTCTCTGAGTAATTATAAATTAGACAGACAGGAATTTAATTTACTCCCCCACCCTAGCCCCACCCCTACAATTCCCAGGAAAACTGGTCCTGCCTTCTGCTCCTCAACTCATCAAAATCACTTAACCAAAAAGAATTTTATTCTGGAGTACTTCCTAGAGTGGAAAAGGAGATGCAGTTTTGCAAAGTGAAGGATGCAGTAGATACCTTGGGAAGAGAAGGGGAAAATCCCAATCACTGCTGTGTGGTCAAAGGGGCAATGTAGAGAGTGTGCATGGCAGGTGGCAGTTCATGGAGGGGCTAAAGAGGGAAACTTTTGGGCAGGTGATGAGAATCTGAGGGGAGTCCACTTAGGCAAAGGGGGGGCCACCCATGATCACACCCTCCCAGGGAACAGCCCCCTCTTAGGATCAACCTTTTTTAATTCAGGAGAAGTTACAAGTTAGCAAGAACTTGAACTCTTCTATGCCTTAATTTCCTTTGTAATTATGTCCATCTTACATTACCTTGGTTGGTAGACTTGGGGAAACCCAATGTGGCCCTCTCTCTTACTGGGTCCTCTGGTAGGCTTCAGGAGGCAGCTCCATGGCAACACTGGGGGGACAGAGAGAACCACGCAAAGCTGAGAGCACTCCCAAACAAGACACGCTCAGAAGACAGTGTGGGCACCTCAGCTCTACTTGAGGGTTGGAAGAAGCACATGCGCGTGCACACACACACACACACACACACACACCCATGTAAGCCCTCTGTGTGTGTGTATGGTTCCATTTATTTTTTAAAAACCATGTATAAATACACACACATGTTTAAAATCATTAATGGAATCATATTGAATTTATTTTTCTATCACTTGCTTTTTTCACTTATACTACAGTAGTCCATGTTAGTATATGTAGAGCCATCTCATTCTTTTTAACACGTATTGCCTATCTTATAAAATTAGAAGGTGTCTTTTTGTTTTTGCTCTTTTTACTGTTGTTGTTGATTTAGGATTAGGAGGCAGGCAATGAGAGAATGACCTGGAGAGGGCTGGAGAGGGACTGGTGAGACCACCTACCTGGACATACGTTGACTAGTCTGGAAGAAGCCTTGCTATTAACCAAGCTATGTCCTATGGGGTCAGGGGAAGCACTGAATATTACTTGCTCCCAGCCTTGACATCTCTTTAAAAGGGGGTGGGGAAAGTTGGGAAAAATCCCCAAATTCCAATCTTTTGAAAAGTGTTTACATTTCATCTTAGATTTCTATACCACAAGCCTGTCAAAACTTCAAAGACTTTTTAATAATATTAAATGGTCTTCTCTTTCTTTTATTTCTTTTCCTTTTTTTTAAAAGAATCAAAGACAAACTTCAAATGTTTAAAATGTCAACTTCATCTGATTTTAAGCTTTTATATGTGTTGCCGAGAAAAAAATTCCCAGAAGCAAGCGTCAAAATGATCTTTGTGAAAGGAGAGGGGAGGGAGCTTATTTCACATATCAGTGGTCAGCAGTATTCTTGAAACATAATTATAGTCTTTTAAAATCATGTTTCTTAAAATTAATTATCCCAAGATCACAGTCGGGCTTTTTTTTTTTCCACACCATATTCAAACAACCTTAAATTCAGTATTAACTGGTAATTTGTTTTTCATAAGCATGGCACTGAATCTGCTTCGTAGTTAATTTGCATAAGTTAATGAAATGGGACAACACTGTGAAGGCTGGGGCAGGACTCAGGGCAGGCAGCCAAGCAGATGTGCCTTTTGTGGTCCCACCTCCAGCTTGGAGCTTCTCCAGGGAAGTTCTGCTTTCCTGCCTTCAAAATTTACTTGTCTTAACAGCAGCAGAGACGTCAGGGGAGACCTGTGAGTCAGACACTGAGAGCTGAGATTTGAATCTTCCTCAAGTTAGTGCAGAGGGGATCTCACAGTTCTATTTTCTCGATGAAAATGCTGATTTTAAATTGTAAAACTGTATTTCCAAATTCCCCTCTCCAGCGGAGGACCTGTGCCAATGGCTCATCCCCATAGAGTCTGAGGGAGGAACCGATGGGGGAAATGAAAGGCCTGAAAAGTCTAGAGCAGCATTTTCCCAGTCCCTGCGAGGGAACCCTCTGATGAGTCCTGGATGATCTCAAAGAAGTGACCTCATAAACAAGATTTATTGTAACGATCAACATTTCCCAACTGAGGGTTAAAGGGGTTACTTTGTTAGAAGATAGAATGGTCACTGTTTTTGTTTCAATTTTTAAGAATAATGCAGTAATAACTTTTAAAAACTTTCAGCCTTAAAACAGAAAGTTTGAGAGCCATCAAATGTCTATCCAATGAGTGCATCAGATGAGCCAGCTCACATATCAGGTACTTGATCAGGTGATCTCTTAGTGACACAGTTGGCTCATTGGGTGAGGTGGACCATTACGTAGTTTTCATTTTTTTATCCTTAGTTCTGTATCATTTGATTTAGTCTGTATAAAACTACTGCTCAAAGTGGGGAAGCAGGGTGAAAAAGAAACCCATTGAACAGGAGAAAATATTTGTAAATTATATATCTGATTAGAGATTAATATCCAGAATATATAAAGAACTCCTAAAACTCAGTAAGAAAAACAAACAACCCAATTAAAGTTGACAAATTTCTTGAATAGACATTTCTCCAAAGAAGATATTCAAATATTTTCTACTAGATTTATCTGAGCATAATTTATCTGTATTTATCTGAGCATAATTCCTACATAGCACATCAAACTATTTTTGTTTCTTCAAAAATCAGTGTTCAAAGAGAAACTATAGTAAAAACCAAAAAATCCAATTTGGCTTTTCACTTATGGAGCAAAAATTCCTCTATTCACAAATAATACTGAACAGCAGTTTTAAATTTTCTCTATCTCCTCATTTAGCAACTAAACAAAATAATTATAAAAATAAGCTAACTGGTGTTTTCTAACCCAAAACTGCAAGCATATAAGATAGCTACTTTGGTCTATTTTTGATGCCATAATGCAGAAACATTTCAATCTAAATTTTTTTGTCATTTAAAATTTTATCAACATAATAGATATAAATTACTTTTAAAAAATCACAGAGCACAGCAGCATTTGTGGAGAAAATCATTACACGTCTTCCAACCAAGACCTATTCTCATATCTTCTGTTCCTCTAGTAGTTAACCTTCATAATTCTAAATATTGTGTTCGTACCACTACTTCTTGATTACATAGATATCTAACAATAACCCATACGATTGCCCTTCTCTTCTGTTTTTGATATTTTATTTTTAGTTATTCTTTTTCTAACCTTTGTAATTTGAAATAATCCACTTAGACCTCTATTTCTCGTCCAATAAATTTTATACAGTATTCCTTGCCTCTCCAGATATCACCAACTCTACCTCTGAATATAGGTCTTTTAACTAAACCTTCTGTGGATTGTCTGTAGATTAATTTTCAAAGTTGTAACCCATTAAACGGCATGTACATTATTTTCACTATTGTAGGTGTTTTTATAATTACAGAGATTTTTTAAAAATATTAAGATTCTATTTCCTTCTGTACATGGCAAATGTCAGCACTCCAGTGTCACCTGAAGGAAGTGTTCCTAGAATCATAAGCTCAAAAGATTCTTTTTTTCTAATACTCTACTAGTTGCTCAAAATCATGCTACTTTCTAGATTCCTTCATGTTTGAACCATGACTATCTTTCTGTTTTTCCTAATTTCTAAGCGCCTTTCTTTTATTTTGTCAAAAAAGAAAAAGAAAAAGAAACAAGCTTTTTTCTTAATAGGTTTCTCGGCCAGTTTCAGTCTTTCTTGTATCCCATGTCTCCCTTTTTCTTGGCTTTTTACTCATTTCACTGAAATATAACCTCAAGAAATATGTGGGAAGTACATATAAAAAATTCTTGTATGTGTGCAAATATCTTTCTTTTGATTTTTCATGTAATCAATGACAGACTGCATATGGAATTTTAAATTAAAAATCATTTGAAATTAATAAGTCAGGATACCTTGACTTGCCACTCTTGCTTCAAAATAAGTTTGTTTACTTTGGCATTTTCTTTTTTGCTGCTTATTTTCTTATATATCTTTAATTCTTCCTATTTACTCTGGCAAACTACTATTCATGAAATTAGCCTTCATGAAGGGTTGCCATGGACTACAAGAAAGCCGCAGACTTTTTGATGGTCAAGTCAACTTTTCATTAACAAGGTTCTCTGACAGAAAAGATAATCTTAAACCTAATGTACTGAATGCTTTGCAGTCAAGAGGTCACAATCTCTTACCTCTGTAGGTCACAACATTCTGTAGGTAGTAAGAGTGATAAGCTCATCAATGCATGGAAGTGCCCAGAAACTTTTAAGATATCAAAAAGTGTTTCATGAGGATATGTTTTACTCAATAATAAGATAAATATAATAACTGAGAAGACTGCTACTTCAAAACATTAGCCAAATGAATTGTTTTCATGATAGAAATTTTAAAGTGACAACGGAGAAAATACATATGAAGCAACTTTAGTAAAATAACCAATATTAAAACAGTATAAAATGATTTAAATTTTTTATATTGGTACTATATATTCTAATTTTTGTATTAGAGCAGCCTCTTGATAAGCCAACTTAATTTTTTGTATACTTGACATTTATTGTTGATTTTTAATATTAGCCTATTAAATCTCTCATGATTTTCAGATATTTCAACTGTTAAACTTTCATAAGGACATGTTTAACTCCTAAGAATTCTTCAAAGTTTTTCCATAATTTTAATTTTCTATTTTTGTTTACTAATGAACAAATTCTTTAGTTAGAAATGGAATTTTAGGGAAAAGATTCAAAGGTATTATAATTAGATGACATACTATAATGACAGTTTGTTCTTTAACTTTTTTTCATTCTTACTCCTTCTAGAGTATGACTGATCAGGCTAATCAGAATATTCTATTCTAAAGAATCAAAACACAGAAAACACAACACATTGTCAGATTTTTCTTACCTAACTCATGATAACCAAATTACATGGCATGTATCACTTGTTAAATTTAAAAAATCTAATTTGGCTTTCTGTATAATGGATTTAGAAATATAAAATAATTATGAAAAATTTAATGCAGTTATTAAAATGTCTTTCTTATTGTTATACTTAAAATGACTTCTCAATTATATACCGCATAAAACTAAATATCTATTTTAATCTAATATTCCAAGCAATGATTTTAGAATTTATATAAAAATGCAAATGACCTTGTTTATCCAAAGTAATCTTGAAAAATAACAAAATTTAAGAATTTACACTATCTGACATTAAGATTATTATTAAACTATAGTAATCAGTGTGGTACTGGTGTAATAATAGGCAAATCAATGGAACTAAATAGAGAGGCTGGAAAAAGACCCACATTTACAGTTATTTAATTTTGACCAAAGCAATTAAATGAAGAAAGGAAAGGTTTTTCTACAAATGATACTGGAACAACTGGATATTCACATGAAAAAAAAAATGAACTTCTGCATGTACCTCACCCTTACCCAAGAAATAATTCAAAAATGTATCATAGATCTATACTTAAGAGCTAAAACTATAAAGCTTCCGGAAGAAAACTTTAAATAATCTTTATGACCATGAGCTAAGCAAAGATTTCTTAGACAGGACCCAGAAAGTACTTATAAAATAATAAGTTGATAAATAAGACTTTGGCAAAATTTTAAAAAATCATATTCCCTGATAAAAAGATAAATAAGCAAGAGAAAAAAAATTTGAAAAATATATTTAATAAATGATGTGTGTCCAGAATATAGAGAACTCTTATAACACAATAACATATCCCCCAAAAATGTTAAAGACAAAAGATTTGCAGGGACTCCTACAAAACAAAATGTGTTAATGTCAATATGTAAATGAAAAAAAAATTCAACATCATTAGTTGCAGGAAAATGTAAATTAAACTATAGTTAAGTTACTACAACAACTAATCAGAATGTTTATAATTTAAAACACTGATAGCACAAACATTGTGAGAGCTGAAATAATAAAAACTCTCATACAGAGTTCTGGTCAAGATGGCAGGGTAGGGAAACACTGCGCTTGACTCCTCCCATGAATGCATTAAAATTGCAACTAAATTATGAAACAGTCAACCTGGAAAATGATCCGAAGAATAGCTGAACAGAACTTCTATAACAGAGTATAAAAAAGAGACCACATCGAGACTGGTAGGAGGAGCAGAGATATAAAATGAACTGGTTCTACACTCTCATGTGGTGGTTGAGCATTGGGAGGGATTTCTTGGTTGCAAAGCTTCCCCTCCCAGAGGAGCAAGGGGCTCCAGACACACACCAGGGCTCCCCAGCCTAGCATCCTGTTCTAGGAAGAGGAGTCTCCACAAATCTAGCTATGAAAATCAGTGGGGATTCCACCCATCTGGGTGAGATGGTAGACAGATGGAAATACAGATGTCCCTTTAAAGGGCCCATACATAGACTCACTCACTCTGGGCTCCAGTGGAGGGACAGCAGCATACAGGGCAAGACAGTTGTATGTCTTCAGGGCAAAGGCTAGAGGAACAGCTACCATTTCCCCTTTGTTGAGCCCTCCTCCTTTGCAGCCTGCAGGCAAGCACCATCTTGCCTATGTTGAATCCTCTTCCCACATGGCCAAAACTGAATCTGCATTGGCCTGGTGCGATCTGCCTGCTCCACCCCAGTGACTCCATGAAACCCTGCCCCATCCAACTCACAATTTGTCTGGTGACAATTTTAGATGGTTGCTGGGCAGCTAATTCCACCCCAAGCTCTCAGCAAAAGGTTCACTCAGCAGCAATCAATAGTCCTTGGCTCAGGCACCTTGGGAGACACTTGCAATGTTGGGGAACCAGCCCAGCCCTAGCTGTAGAATTTCTTAAACAAATATTAAGGGTCTGCAGGCCTGAGATGAGCAGTGGCTGGCCTTGGTGTAAGCTAAGACTTTTGTGAGTTACCACAGGCTCAGCACTGGCAACAAATTGAAATCTGCACCAACCTGGGAAACACCACTTGCCTTACCCTGGTGACTCTCTGAGATCCTGCTTCATCCAACTCTGGTACCCCCAAGGCTCATTCAGCTGCTGAGCTTGACATGCTGCCTCAGGCCTGAAAGTACCTTGGGTCTTTCGCTGAGCTCTCCCAGGCCTGGTACTGGTGGCAGCCTGCCTTGATTCACCTCATGGCCTCTCCTACATACCTCCAGGTCCAGCCCATGCAGAGATCAAACATGGATAGCTTCATAGCTCCTACTGGGTGGCATCAGGCAGGTCACAGGCAGCGACTGATCTTGGCCTACACAGGAGCCAGTCCCAATGGGCTCCAGAACCAACACACACAGAGGCTGGTATCAGACCTCAACAGAGCACCACCTGATCAGCCCCACAAATGGCACACCCAAAGGGTGGTCTCAATAGGGACATGAACCCACTGGGACAAACCTCATTCCACAGAGTCAGCCCCCACACAGCAGCTTATATGTTGTGGGCATGGCCAGTCTTCACAGCCAGTCAGCCTGAACGTCAATCCCACTCACTGTAATGCCAACAACAATCAAGGCTCAACTACAAGCAGGCATACACAGCACACAAGGGTCATTCCTGGAGTACCCCGTGTAGGTGATCAGGAAGACTACACCACTGGGCCACACAGGACACCTACTACATGAGGCCACCCGGCTAAGACCGGGAGATGTATCATATCTACCTAATACATAGAAATGAACAAAGAGTGGCAAACGAAATGAGAAAACAAATAAACACGGCCCAAATAAAAGAACGGGAGAAAACTCCAGAAAAATAACTAAATGAAATGGAGACAAGCAACCTACCAGATACAGAGCTCAAAACATTAGATATAAGGATACTCAATGAACTTAGAGGAAGAATAAATGAGCTCAGTGAGAACTTCAACAAAGAGATAATAAGCACAAAAAAAGACATAGGAAACTTTAAAAAGAGCCAGTCAGAAACAAAAATACAATAACTGAAATGAAGAATACACTAGAAGGAATCAACAGTAGATTGGATGAAGCAGAGGATCAAATCAGCAATTTGAAAGATAAGGTAGCAGAAAACACCCAATAAGAATAGAAAAAAAAAAAGAATTTAAAAACTGAGGATAGTTTAAGGGACCTCTTGGACAACATCAAGTTTAACAACATTTGAATCATAAGAGTACCAGATAGAGAAGAGAGAGAGTAAAGAATTGAAAACCTATTGGAAGAAATAATGACGATAAACTTCCCTAACCTAGTGAAGGAAATAGACATACAACCTCAAGAAGCACAGAGAGTCCCAAATAGGATGACCCCAAACAGACCAATACCAAAAACAGCATAATTAAAATGTCAAAGGTTAAAGACAAAGAGAGAATTCTAAAAGCAGCAAGAGAAACACAGCTAGTTACTTGCAAGGGTACTCTCAATAAGAATGTCAGCTGTTTTTTCAAAAGAAATTTTGCAGGCCAGAAGGGATTGGCAGGAAAATTCAAAGTAATGAAAAACAAGAACCTACAACCAATACTACTCTACACAGCAAGGCTATCAATTAAAATTGAAGGTGAAATAAAAAGCTCCTCAGATAGGAAAAAGCTAAAGGAATTCACCACTACCAAGCAAGTATGACAAGAAATGTTGAAAGGACTTCTTTAAGAAGAAGAAAAGAAAAAATAACATAAATATGAATAACAAAATGACAATAACTATGTACCTATCAATAATCACTTTAAATGTAAATGAATTAAAAACTTCGATCAAAAGTCATAGGGTAGCCAAATGGATAAGGAAATAAGACTGTTACATATGATATCTATAAGAGACTCACTTCAGATTGAAAGACACATATAGACTGAAAATAAAGGGAAGAAAAAAGACATTTCATGCAAATGCAAATAAAAAAAGCTGGGATAGCAATACTTATATCAGAAGAAATAAACTTTAAAATAAAGGTTATAATGAGAGTCAAGGAAAGACATTACATAATAATAAAATGATCAATTCAACAAGAAGATATAACCCTAGTAAACATTTATGCACCCAACCTAGGAGCACCTAAATATATAAAACAAATATTGACAGACATAGAGAGAACAACAGTAGTAAGTCATAGTAGGAGACTTTAACGCCCCATTGACACCAATGGATAGGTCCTTCAGAAAGAAAATCAACAAAGAAACTGACACACTGGACCAGATGAATTTAAATGATATTTTTAGAGCATTTCACTCCAAAGCAGCAGAATATACATTCTTCTCAAGTGCATATGAAACATTTTCCAAGATAACCACATGTTAGGCCAAAAATAAGTCTCAGTAAATTTAAAAAGACTGAAACATGTCAATCATCTCTGACCACAATGATATGAAACTAGAACTCAATTACAAGAAAAAAAGCTGAAAAATACATAAACACTTGGAGGTGAAATAACATGCTACTAAACAACAAATGGATTAACAATGAGATCAAGGAAGAAATCAAAAGATACCTAGAGACAAAGAAAAATGAAAACACAACAACTTAAATCTGTGAGAGACAGTGAAAGCAGTCTTTAGAGGAAAATTCATAGAAATATAGGCCCACGTCAAAAAACAAGAACTATCTCAAATGAACAATGTAACCTTATATCTAAAAGGAACTAGAAAAAGAACAGTAAGCAAAACACAAAGTGAGTAGGAAGAAAATAATAAAGATCAGAGTGGAAACAAATAAAATAGAGTCTAAGAAAAGAGTACGAAAGAGTAATAAAACCAAGAGCTGGTTCTTTGAAAAGATAAACAAAATTGATAAACTTTTAACCAGAATCATGAAGAAAAAGAGAACTCAAATAAATAAAATCAGAAATGAAAGAGAAATGACAACTGACTCTACAGAAATACAAAGGATCATTACAAAATACTATGAGCAATCATATGCCAATGAATGAGACAATATGAAAGAAATGGGTAAATTCCTAGGTATATACAACCTTCTAAGCTGAGTCAGAAAGAAACAGAAAATCTAAACCAACTGATTACTACTAATGAAATCAAATCAATAGTCAAAAAACCTCCAACAAATAAAAGTCCTGAACTGAATGGCTTCACAGGTGAATTTTGCCATTCAAATAAGAATTAACACATATCCTTCTCAAAGTATTCCAAAAATTTCAGGGGGAGGGAAGACTCCCAAGATCATTTTATGAGGCCACTATTACCCTGACTCCCAAATCAGACAAAGACATTATAAAAAAAAAAAAAAAATCATAGGCCAATATTCATGGTGAATGTAGATGCAGAAAACTTCAGCAAAATATTAGCAAACCGAATTCAGCAATACATTAAAAAGATCATATGCCATAAACAAGTTGGGTTTATTCTTGTATGCAAGATTGGTTCAATATCCACAAATCATTTAATATAATATACCATATTAACAAATTGAAAGATAAAAATTATATGATTATATCAATAGATGCAGAAAAAGCATTTGACAAAATCCAGCATCCATTTATGATAAAAACTCTCAGCAAAGTGGAAAGAGAGGGAAATACATCAATATAATAAAAACCATATTTGGCAAACCCACAGCTCATATCATACGCAATGGAGAAAAGCTAAAATTGTTTTCCTTAAGATTAAAAATAAGACTAGGATGCCCACCTTCTCCATTTTTATTCAATGTAGTATTGGAAGTTCTAGCCACAGACAAGAAAAAGAAATAAAAGGCATCCAAATTGAAAAGAAAGAAGGAAAACTGTCATTATTTGCATATGATGTGATACTATATAGAAAGAACTCTAAAGAGTCCACCAAAAAATGTTATAACTGATAAATTTAGTAAAGTAGCAGGATACAAAGTTAATATTTAGAATTCGGTTACATTTCTATACACCAATAACAAACGATCAGAAAGAAATTTAAAAAACAATGCCATTGACAATTGCATCAAAAATAATAAAATACCTAGAAATAAATTTAATCAAGGAGGTAAAAGACCTGTTCTCAGAAAATTATCATTGAGGAAAGAAACCAAAGAAGATACAAATAAATAAAAACATATATCGTGCTCATGGATAGAAAGAACTAACATCGTTAAAACATCCATACTGCCCAAAGCAATCTATAGATTCAATGCAACCCTTATCAAAATGCCAATGGTATTTTTCATGGAACTAGAAAAAATAATCCTAAAATTTATGTGGAACCACAAAAGATTCCAAATATAGCCACAGCAATCTTGGAATAGGAGAACAAAGTTGGAGGTAGCACGCTACCTGATGTCAAACTATGCTACAATGCTATAGTAATCAAAACAGAATAGTGCTGACATAAAAACAGACACATAAATCTATGGAAAAGAACAGAGAGCTCAGAAATAAATTCAGGCATATATGGTAATTTAATTAATGGCAAAAAAGGCAAAAATATACAATGGGGTAAAGACAGTCTATTCGATAAATGGTGTTGGGAAAACTGGACAGGTACGTTCAAAAAATGAATGTAGACCACCTTCTAACACCATATACAAGAATTAACTCAAAATGAATTAAAGACTTAAATGTAAGACCTGAAACCATAAAACTCCTAGAAGAAAATATAGGCAGCAAACTCTCTGACATTGCTCTTAGTAATATTGTTTTGGACATATCTCCTTGGGCAAGGGAAACAAAAGAAAAAATAAACAAATAGAGTACATCAAACTAAATAAAGTTTTTGCACAGCAAATGAAACCATCAACAACACAAAAAGACAACCTACTGAATGAAAAGATATTTGCCAATGATACAACCGATAGGAGTTAATTTACAAAATTTATGAAGAATTCATACAATTCAACACACCAATCATCATTATCATCCAATTAAAAAAATGGGCAAAGGACCTGAATAAGCATTTCTCCAAAGAGGACATACAGATGGTCCAAAGACATATGAAAAGACGCAGATTAAAATCACAATGAGATATCACCTCACATCTATCAGAATTGCTATCATAAATAAATTGAAAAACAAGTGTTGGCAAGGATGTGGAGAAAAGGAACCCTTGTGCATTGTTGGGGGGATTGCAAATTGGTACATCCACTGTGGGAAATGGTCTGGAGGTTCCTCAGAAAATTAAAAATAGAACTAACTTATGACCCAGCAATCGTACTTCTGGGTATTTATCTGAAGGAAACCAAAACACTAATTCGAAAAGATATATGCACTGCTATGCTCACTGCAGGGCTATTTGCAGTAGCCAAGATTAAGTGTCCATCAATAGACAATTGGATAAATAAGAAATGGTGTGTATGGGTGTGTGTGTGTGTGTGTGTGTGTATAATATAGCTACATATTAATATATAATATACAAATATAATATACAAATATATTATCTATAATGGAATATTACTCAGCCATAAAAATTGAAATCTTACCATTTGCAACAAAATGATTGGACCTAGAGGGTATTATGTCAACTGAAATAAGTGAGATAGAGAAAGACAAATACCATGTGATTTCACTTATATGTGGAATCTAAGGAACAAAATAAATGAACAAACAAAATGAAAACCAACTCATGCACAGAAGAAATTGGTGATTGCCAGATGGGAGGCAGAGTTGAGGGGCTGGATGAAAAAGGTAAAGGGATTAAGAAGTACAAATTAGTAGTTACAAAATAGTCATGGAGATGTAGGGTGCAACATGGGGAATATGATCAATGGGATTGTAGTGACTGTGTAGTGTTGGGTGGGGCGGGTGCTGGATTAGTCGGGGGGATTACTTTGTAAATTGTATGGATGTCTAGCCACTATGCTGAACACCTGAAACTAATATAAAATAATACTGGATGTTAATTCTAATTGAAAAATAAAAATAAATAAAATCTCATGCATCATTGGTGAGTTCGTAAAATGGTGCATCACTTTGGAAAAATTCTGATATTAGACAAACATCTACCTATGACTCCGCATTTCTACTCAAGACTTTACTTAAGACAAAAACAAAAAGACTTGTACAAGAAGATTTTGTTTGGAGACAATTCTCCATGGTTCCCTTTTTTTGCCTGTCTTGTTAGTAGAAGCACTATCTGTCTTTGTTCCAAGTTAACTGTCTATATAGAGAACACCCTCAGAAGAGCAAGATAATGTCTTTTCCCAGGGGAGTCATAAATGATTCAGTTCCCTAGGCTCAGGGTTTTACTCCTGTGACATAACTTGTGCAGCAGGGGTCACTTAGCTTTGTTACATGACCCTGTGGAAACTGGCTTTAGGGAAGTGATACTAAGCTACCATGATCTTTGAGCAATAAAACCCTTCACATTTGACTCAGGTGTCTCATGTCTTCTGCCAGCATCCATAAAACTGTGGTGGGCTCGTCTGTTATCCTTAAAGTGAGGTAAAACTGTATATCCTGCACAGTTTTTGACATGTTCATGCTTTTTTCTCTAATTTCCCCAAAGTGGAAACAACCCAAATGTCTATCAATCAGTGGGAGCATGGATGAAATGAATTATGATACACTTAATGGCGGAACACCACTCAGTAATAAAAAGGAACAAACTACTGAAATCCACCACATGAATGACTCTCAAAAACACGTTGAACAAGAGCAAAAGAAACCTTACACAAAATTGTACTGTCTGATCGCCTTTATCTGAAGTTTAGGAATAGGCACAATTAATTTGTGGTGTAAAAAATGAGGACAACACTTTTTCTTTGTGAGGGGAAAGCTAGGGACCAACAAGGAAAGGACATGAAGGGAGTTCCTTGGGTGATGAAAATTTATTTAGATAAGGGTTAGGTTGAGTGTTGCATTTTTCTAAATTCAAATGTAGAATGATACACTTGATATTTGTCTATTTTATTGTATGTAAAATTTACCTTAAAATATAAAAGAACTATAGAATAAATATTAAAACCTAGTTAAGTATAAGCAAGCTGAAATGTTTAGGAATAAAGAGTATTCATGTCTGCAACTTACTTTAAAATGCATACAAAATAAGAAGAACTGATGGGTGGATAGACATGTGGATGGAGAATAGACAGATATATGATCAAACAAATAGAGCAACATATTAGCAACTGTATAATCTAATAGTTGGGTATATCACTGTATAATTCTTTCAACTTTTCTATATATACAAAATTTCATTTAAAATTTTGGGTAAAAATACACTTAAATTTTTAATAGGGTTAAAGATATTATATTTTACTGTGAAAGAAGTTTATTAATGAAAATAAGATTGGGAAATATTATTCAAAGCCAAGTATGTCAGCCTTTGCATTTCTTACAAATAAGCTGTAAATCAGAGATGTCTCTCAAACAAAAGAGACAGAAATCAAAGATGATGAGGAGGTTTCTAGCTCAGCATTAATGTGATTTTTAAATGTGTCATTAGCTACATAAAACTTTACTAATAAAATATATCTTATATTTTAAAATTATTGTAGATAAGTTTATCCATAACATGATCAATGTAAATTATCCCCTAAGTCTATCAAAGTTCTAATAATCAAATCAAGATCTTATCAAATAGTTGATATTTATTATATATTATAATTGTGCTAGTTTAGGTAATTCAAATTAATGACACTGTTATATTATGTTTTTATATGTTGTGTGAATGTCTTTTAGAATTTATGGCATAATTTGATTATATCTGTAATGCTTTTAATGTTGAAATATGCTATTATATTATTTCCTTTGGAAAAAAATATAATTTACTTTGTATCACAGTTCTCAGCAATAGATTTTTTAAAAAAGAGACACACTACTTGTATTTTTTAAAAAAGAATTCTGTTAGATGAAATTTTTAAGTGTCTCACTATTTATATCCTATGTGAGGAAATTGAATTGGATAACCATAGATCTCTTCAGCCCAATATTCTGCTTTTTGTTTTGTCTCCTGAGCAGTGAAAATATAAATTACAGTTGCTTTTTTTCCAAACAGAAAGCATAATTATTTCTCTCCTTGAAAATGCATCATTTTCATAAATAGTTCAAACAATACAGAGACAGTGAACACATTCTCATACATAATACATCCATGTAACTAAGTTCACTGTTTGTTGTATATAATGGACATCCTTCATGCCAAAACATAAAGATACATAATACTTTTTACAAGATACGTAGTATTCTACTGCAGTGGATATATCCTAATTGACTTAATGAATCCCTTGTGGATGGACCCTCAGGTCCTAATGCTTCCATTATTAAAAATAACAATATTATAAATATTTGTGTGCATGCCACACTTGTCCTAAAGCCTTGGAATAAGTGTTTGGATCACAGTCTATGTACACTTTAAATTTTGTTAGATATCCTTAATTTCTTTCTTGGAAGGCCACAGCCATTTATAGTTCCACCAACAGTGTAAGAGTTTTTTAGGTATTACTTGAGCTTCTAGAATCCTGCAGCTCCTATTCTACAAAGTAAAATATTTGACAAAGGAACTCAAATATTCACTATAGGCGTTTCTCATCCTTTATTTACCAGAAAGACTCTCAGCCATTTCAATCAAAGACTCTATAGAGGTTATTTCAATTGATACTCTTTTGTTGTAATTAGACCCATACATAAACTTCCTAGGGAGATGGTAACCCACCATATTTTTAAAAGTCTATTTAATTTTAAACCTTTCAACAACCATTATAAGGAAGTCCTTTTGATGACAAACTTCAAAGCCTTATTTTGGTTAATGCTCTTTTCTTTTTGTTTCAACTTTGGTGAAAAGACGGAATACCTAATTCCTCTTCTTAGAAACTAGATTTTCAGTCATTAAAGGCATGTCTCAACAAGCATAGCTACAACCAGAGCCAGAACCATAGATAGATCAGTAAACCAGAAATTCTAATGCTCCATTAGGTAACCCTGTGCAAATTAAACTATTTCAGGTCTTATCTAATCTAGCCAGACCATAGAGCTCGAAGAGATTTAGAAACTTGCCCGAGGTCACCTGTGAATAATTAGTGACAAATTACAGACTCAGTCCGCAATTGATCTGACTTTGGGACTTATTTCACTGCCTTGGTTCATTTTTTTTTTCAGCTTAAAATGGGAGTTTTGTTTTATTTTATTTTTATTGAGGTATGCTTGACATATAACATTATATTAGTTTCAGTTATACAACATAATTTGATATTTGTATATATTGCAAAATGATCACCATTGTAAGTCTAGTTAACATCCATCACCACATACAGTTACAATTTTTGTTCTTGTGATGAGAACTTTTAAGAACCATTCTATTATTTTCTACACATGCCAGTGTTAGTATTAGGATCATGTTTGCAAATGACCTAACTGGGGTAAGAAAATAATTTTGTAAAGCAACAGTCAGCAGAGTACCTTTACTTGTTTTTCCAAATAAAGAAATTTTGAGACATAGCCACACTCATTTGTTTACATATTGTCTATGGCTACTTTTGCATTATAACAGCAGAGTTGAGTAGTTCTAACAGAGACCATATGGCCTCCCAAAATCTAACAAAGTTACTACCTAGCCCTTTAAGAAAAAGTTTGCTGACCCCAACATATAGTAGAAATTACCTAGCCTAATTATACCTGTTCATTGTGTATATATGTTTTTGCAAGTGTTCATCAGTGTTTCTCTTGTCCTGTGTTAGAGTACTGTGGCCTGGATGATATTAAAGTTACACATTAATTCTGCGTCTTTGGGCAAAAGTCATAGTCATCCCAACTGAGCTTGCCCAGTCAGGTACATATAGGTTTTCTATGTTTGGTAGTTCTCCCTTACTGGCAGAGGATATTTCAAGACCTGCAGTGGATGCCTGAAACCATACCCTATATATACTATGTTTTTTCTTAAACATACAAAACTACATAAAGTTTAACTTATAAATTAGGCACAGGAAGAGGTTAACAACAATAAATAATAATAGGACAATTATAACAATATACTGTAATAAAAGTTATATGAATGGCCATTATTAAGTAAAATAAGGGTTATTTAAACACAAGCACTGCAATACCATAACAGTTGATCTGATAACTGAGACAGCTACTAAGTGACTAAGGGATGGGAAGTGTCCACAGTGTGGAGATGCTGGACAAAGGGATGACTCATGTCCCAGGTGCAATGGAGCAGAGATTTTATCATGCTACTCAGAATGGCATGCAATTTAAAACTTATGAATTGTTTACTTCTGGAATTTTTTATTTAATATTTTTAGATTGCAATTGACTATAGGTAACTGAAACCAAAAAAGTGAAATTGTGGAAGAGGTGGGACTACTCTATATTATTCTGATGGTTTCTTAGAGTTGAAGGAAGGTTGCTTAAGTGACTGGTAGAAAACTTGAAGGGAATCTTTTCTTGATTATCAGTCAAAAGTTAGCCAGGCACAACTTTCTCATGAAAGCAGCATCACTTAATCAAGTTTTCTTGTTACAAATTGAGACAGGAAAAGCTTGAACAGGATTGTATGTGGTAAAGAATTCATCAACCTCCAGATAAAGGCACTAGGCTCAAATTCCTCCTAAAACTCTATAAAATAACAATGAAGAGATTTTTAGAAATAAAAACCATAAGCGCACAAGGGCAAAGAGAATAAGAGAAGTGATGACAACAGCATTTTGAAGCTAGAAAACAGATTACCTTAGCAGACCTAAGAAAGGTAAATTCAGTGGGAAAGCCAGAAAGCAATTCAATTTATTTCAAAATTCTCCCAAGACCCAGAAATAAAAGCTTCAGGATCCAAAACCAAAAGAATTGGTTGAAAGTCTTTTTAAAGAGTTAGACCCCACATTCTAACCCCATTCCATATGTTCGTTCATATGCCTCTACTCCAGACTTTCTCGTCTCCAGCGTTCCATACTTTCCTTTCATGTTCCTGAGCAGTCAGCCAAACAGTTGGCGTGCTGTGGGAACCGAGTAAGGGACTTTTTTGGGACAACTTTCTATAGATATCAAGTAGAAGATTATTGGCTGCCTGTTAATTTCTCCCTTAGGAACACCATGCTCTATTAATCATCTCTACCACTCCCTGCTTGTTGAACCCCCTGGCTGCTCATTTGACCTTAATGGCCACTATAGTAATTAGAGCCTCCTGGCCATTGTTAGTTAAGTGCTGCCTCCTGGTCTCTATTACTTTGGGGCACTATCTTCCCCACAGATATTGACAAAGTCCAGCTCTGTACCCTCCTACTCTCATCTCTGACCTGCAGAGGAGACCACTGAACTCCTTGGCGATGCTGGTTCCCCTCCAACAACATATTTTAATGGCCTTGGTGAATGGTGCATTCTGGGATCCTCCCGTGGAACATAATCCTCTGGTGGGTATTCTGGCCACACATAATATATCCATCTAACTTGCCCAGTTCACTCAACCTTTTTTTTTTTTCTCCTCTAACATCTGCCAGGGAAACTCAGTTAATTCTGCTTCAGTGAGTATTGGTCACTGCTTTTTTTTGAAAAGCTGCCCAAGCTTCAAGTTTGTCCTATTCCTTGGGGCTTTTGACATGTTGTGAAATCTCATGTCTTGAAAAAGTATCCCAAGATAATAAATTCTTGCTTATCCAGTCTTCCATTCTGACTCTCCCTTGAAAAGAACCCTCAAAATTTAATCCTAAGGCTATTGTCTTGGCTTCTACCATTACATGCGGCCAATTCAAGCAGCTCTTTTGGTGGAGTCTCTTTTCTGCATTATCAGGCCCAGCATGTCCGTATCCAGGTTATGCTAGGATTTAACCCTGGCAGTTGCCCTGACACCCGAGTTGTTGGAGCAGCTCCTGAGGGGTACCCTTGTTGTATTGTCAGGGAGAAGCCTATACAGTGATTTCCAACATGGCAAAGTATCAGCTTTTACTAGGAAAGGGTGGAACATTTTAAAGTCATAGGGTTAAGAGGTGTTTACACTCAATTGTTTCTATTCCATATTTCGGAGTCCCAGGTTTTCCTGACTAGGACTTTGACTTTAGCATAACGGACTTGCCTTTGGCTGCGAATTCAAACATCTCTGGAGCTCACCTGTTTCTGCTCTTCTACTGCAGGGGATAAAGGCCTCTTTGCAAGTTATTATGAAGATTTATGGCTCCTTGGCTATTAACTGCTTATTAATGACTCTCAGTATCCAATGATCTCTCTGTAGGGCATTAACACAATTTATCAGCAATCATCCAATCAACTGTCATGAAGACACTGTTCCCTTTATACCTCTCAAATTCCTGAATCATTTTATCTTCAACAGTGTTCTCTTCCTGCCTGCCCCCCAGACATTTTCCCAGTTCGCCATTGGTAAATTCTTTAGTAACTGGGCCATCTTGCATCAGGACTCCCTGTGCCCATCTGCCATTTAGAACAGTGTCCTCAACACCTGTCAAGTGGTGAGCTAACAAATCTCAAATCTCATCTTTCCATTTGTTTTCTCAGATCCCAATTTCTGTATGATTTGAAGTAGTCTGAGTTCTCTAAGAGGCAAATGCCAGTATGGAAAAGAAATGCAAGAGTTTTATTAGGAGAAAACTATGAGAGAAAATGAGGAGATTGGGAGAGCTATCAGTCATGCTACAGGTATGACCTCTATTAAGGAGGGAGGGAGAGAAAGAAAAAAAGGAAGAAAGAAGGAAGGAAGAAAAAGACTATAGTGCATTTCTAAGAAAGTTTTGGGAAGGCCATGGGGAGTCTTCAAGTCAAAGAGACCCATGAGGGGAATCCTGTGCCTTGGAGGAATTGCCTTGCTTTGGTATTCCTGCCTCTCTTAGTCATTGACTGGGGAGCAGCCAATGTGAAAGTGTGGCCTTGGAAAGAATGCAGTGATGCATTCAGAGCAGAGCATCTGGGACCATGAGTCATTTAGAATCCCTGCACTCAGAGATCCAGGAGGTCCATCCTCTGCTGCCAGACCTCACATCTCAAAACAAAAAGGGGAAACAGGTTTTTTACAGAATTTATTTCCAGATTTATTGAGATAATATTGATGTATAACATGTATGTTTAAGGTGTAAAATGTGATGATTTCATACATGTATATATGATCAAATGATTACCACAATAAGGTTAGTTAACACCTCCAGGAGAACATTTTGTAGAGGAAAGCAGTAGTTTGACACACCCAACAAAATGGCCCAACAAGACCACGTGACAGTGGATGAGATTCACAAGTCCCCAGCCCTTCCCACATGTTCCACACTTTTAATATTTAGACAGCCAAGAGTCACTGAACATTTGAGGAAAATCTCTAATATGAAAATCAGAGACCAAAACAAACACAATTATAACCACAAAAACATAGAAATCACAACCTAAAAAAAATTTAGATTAAGCAAGAACAAAATATATAATAATATTGCATCCCTAAAAGAGCCTTTGGATTTAAAAGCATGAAACCAGAAATGAAAAACTCAATTAATAGGTTGAAAATGTATCTGAAGAAATTTAAGTAAAACGACAGAGAAAACAGGAGATAAAAGATAATAAAAGTAGAGGAGCAGTATAAAGTTTCAACTGCAGATGATAGGAGTTAGAGAAATAGAGAATAGAAAAGTGGAGAGGTGAAAAGTCATTGATAAAATAATTCATGCAAATATCTCCAAAATTGAAGTGCATGAGTCTCCAGATTGAAAGGGCCCATAAAGTGCCTAACCCAACGAATAAAACTAATCCCAGCTTAAGACATACCATTATGAAATTTCATAAAACCAGAAACGAAAGAGAATTAAAAAACTTTTTTCCTTAAAGAAAAGGAAAATTCAAGTTTTTTTTTTTTTTTCTTACAAAGTATCCACAGCAACATTAGAAGCTAGAATCGTCTTCCATGTTCTGAGGTAGAATGATTTCCAATCTATACGTGGTCAAACCAAGTCAATTAATTGTCAGTATAGGGAAAAAAGTTATTTTAAGACATGTAAGTTCTCAAAAAAGTGAATCTCCACACATCAATTCTCTAAAAACTACTAGAGGATGTGCTGTGCCTAAATGAACATGTAAATTAAGAAAAAGTTAGTCCAGGACAGAAGACTTTGTTATGGACTGAATTGTTCCCCTCCACCCCAGATCCACTGTTGAAGCCCTAACCCTCAGTACTTCAGAATATGATAGTGCCTTTAAAGAGGTAATTAAAATAAAATGAGGTCACATGACTGGTATCTTTATAAGAAGAGGAGATTAGGACACAGACACACACAGAAGGAAGACCATATATGAAATACAGGGAGAAGATGGCCATCTATAAGACAAGGTGAGAGGGCTCAGGAGAAACCAACCCTTCCAATACCTTGATCTCCTACTTCTAGCCTTCAGGGCTATAAAAAAATAAGTTTCTCTTACTTAAGCCACTTAGTCTGTGGTACATTGTTATGACAACCCTAGCAAATCAATACAGGATCCATATCTTTGCTATACAGACAGACATGAAAAGATAGTTTAGAAAAAAAACTGTCAGTGTCTCTACTTGTGAGACATTCAGAAACACAAGAAACTCATGCAGAATTGTCTTCCAACATTAAGAAATAACAATATAAAGACACCATATAGCAATATAGAGATAAATATCAAGAGTTAAAGTTTCTAGTCAAGATGGAGGAGTAGATAAATGCTGTGCTTCCCTCCTCTCAAGACCACATCAAAATTTCAACTAAACTACAAAACGGCCATAAGTCTAGCTGAACAGAAGTCCTACAACTAGGTATACAGAGAAGAGGCGAACTTGAGAATAGTAGGAGGGTTGCAGACATGGAACAGTCTAGTCTCACACCCACGTGTGGTGGTTGAGAATCAGGAGGGATATCTCACCTGTGAAAGTCCCCCCAAAGGAGCAAGGGGCCCTGGCCCTACACTGGGATCCCCAGACCAAGGTTTCATGCCAGGAAGAGAAGTCCCCACAACTTCTGGCTATGAAAACCCGGGCAGATTGTGGCTGAGTGTGATGGAGGGTTTCCCAAACACTGATACTCACCAATAGACCCACTCACTCTGAGCAACAGTGCTGGGGCAGTAGCTTGAAAGGCACCAGGGACATACAGGGAGGAACTGAGTTGTCTGGCTTCAGGGTGAGTGTTGGAGGGGCAGCTGGCAGAATCCATTGTTCCTTTGTTGAGTACTCCACCCACCCAGCCTGCAGATGCAGGCAGCGTCATATCTGAGTTCTCATCAACCTGGCTAATACCTTTCACCCTGCCCTGGTGATTCCCTGAGATCTGGCCCCACCCACCTTGCAGGTCCACCCAAGCTGCTTCCAGGGGATTTTCCATACAAATGACCTGTGTTGACTCATGCTGTGGATTTTCCTAAAATCTCTCAAAGGTTCACAAAACCTAAACAAGCAGCATCTGGCCTCAGCCTGCCTCGTACCACTTGTTGAGGAGCAGCTCCAACCCCAGCATTAGCGGCAGCTGGCCTTGGATTGTGGCTTGCTCTCTCAAAGCACTTCCAAGCCCAGTGTGGGTGGTGACCATCTGTGGATTTCTTGGTGGCTCATTTCAGGTGGCCCGGGCAGGGCACGGGCTGTGGCTCAACTTGGCCTCCAGTGGGATCCCTGGTGGCCAGTGTCAATCTGAGCCAGAGCACCACTCAGGGCCACATCTGAGGATAACACACCCAAAGGGCAGACTAGGAAGGCACCAGAGCCCTGTTAAAGTGAATCCTGCTCTGTAGGGTCAGCTCTTGTACAATAGCTCCTCCACTGTAGTCATGGCCAGTCCTCACAACCAATCGGCCCAAGGGTCACTCCCTCCCATTGACATGCAAACAGTAACTAAGGCTCAGTTACAACAAAAGAGCTCACACAACCCATACGAGGAACAAACCTGGAGCACTCAGCTCAGGCCACCAAGGAGAATGTACTAGTGGGCCCCACAGGACACCTACTACATAAGGTCACTCTACTAAGAGCAGGACACATAGAAGCTCCACCTAATACATAGATAGAAACTCAGGGAGGCAGCCAAATAGAGAGACAAAGAAACATGTCCCAAATGAAAGAACAGAACAAAGCTCCAGAAAAAGATCTAAATAAAATGGAGGCAACCAATCTACCAGATGCAGAGTTCAAACCACTGGTTATAAGGATGCTCAAAGAACTTAGGGGAAGAGTACATGAACTCAGTGAGAATTTTAACAAAGAGATAGAAAACAAAAACAGAGATAGAAAACATTAAAAAAAAAAAAAAAAACAGAAAAAAGAACACAATAACTGAAATGAAGACTACCTTAGAAGGCATCAACAATAGATTTGATAAAGCAGAGGATCAGATCAGCGATTTAGAAGATAAGGGAGCAGAAAATACACAATCAGAACAGCAGCAAGAAAAAAGAATTTTAAAAAATGAAGATAGTAAGTGGCCTCTGGGATAACATCAAGCATGCCAACATTTGGGTCATAGGGATACCAGAAGGAGAAGAGAGAGAGCAAGGAACTGAAAACCTATTGGAAGAAAAAATGACAATAAACTTTCCTACCCTGGTGAAGGAAATAGACATACAAGTACAGGAAGTGCAGAGAACCCAAACAAAATGAATCTAAGAGGCCCACACCAAGACACATCATAATTAAAATGCCAAAATTTAAGTTCAAAGAGAGAATCTTAAAAGCAGCAAGAGGTAGGCAGCTAGTTACTTACAAGGAGCTCCCATAAGACTGTCAGCTGATTTCCCAACTGAAACTTTGCAGGCCAGAAGGAATTGGCACAGCATATTCAAAATTATGAAAAGCAAGGACCTACAATCAAGATGACTCTACCCAGCAAAGATATCACTTAGAATTAAAAGAGAGATAAAGAGTTTTCAAGACAAGAAAAAGCTAAAGGAATTCATTAACACCAAGCCAGTATTACAAGAAACGTTAGAGTGACTTCTTTAAGAAGAAGAGGAGAATTAATGAAGAGTAATAAAATTGCAATAACTACATATCTAGCAACAATTACTTTAAATGTAAATGAATTAAATTAAAAAATAGGGTGACTGAATGGATAAGAAAATAAGACCTTTATATATGCTGTCTACAAGAGATTCACTTAAGATTGACACACATAGACTGAAAATAAAGAGATGGGAAAAGTTCTTCATGAAAATGGAAACAAACAAACAAAAAGCTGGGTTAGCAATACTTATACAGACGAAATAGACTCTAAAACAAAGGCTATAACAAGAGACAAAGAAGGACCCAGTTATCCCATTTCTGGATATTTATCTGAAGAAAACCAAATCCTACTTCAAAGGGACATGTGCATCTATATGTTCATTGCAGCATTATTTACAATAGTCAAGAGATGGAGGCAACCTGGGTGTCCATCAATAGATGAATGGATAATGAAGAGGTGTACATATATATAATTGATTATTCCTCAGCCATAAAATAAGAATGAAATCTTGCTATCTATAACAACATGGATGGAACTAGAGCTTATTGCGCTGAGTGGGGTAAGTCAAACAAAAAGACAAATGCCATATGATTTCACTTACATGTGGAATCTAAAGAGGAAAACAAATAAATAAAACAGAAATAAACTCATAGATACAGAGAACATTTTGAGGGTTGCCAAATAGCAAGGGGATTGGGTGGTGAGTGAAAAAGGGGAAGGGATTAAAAAGTATAAATTGATAGTTACAAAATACTTATAGGGATGTAAAATATAGTATAAGGAATAGTCAATAATATTGTAATTACTCTGTGTGTATCAGATGGGTACTAGATTAGATTTATTAGGGTAATCACTTTGTAAGTTATAAAAATGTCTAATCACTATGTTGTACACCTGCAACTAATCTAATATAGTATGCCAACTGTAATTAAAAAATAAATTGTTAAAAAAAAAGGATTAGTTAAGAGTTGAAATTGTTGTCCCTGGGGAGTGGACCTTAGAATTGGGTAGGGTAATTATGCAGATGATAATCATTTTTATCACAAGACTTGAAGAACTATATGACTTTAAATTATGTGTATGTATAATCAATAAAGATGAAGATGAAATTTTTTCAAATGTCACAGAAGACAGATTCTTTTAGACATTGAAATTTACCTAAGATTGAAGCTATAATCCATAAACTCAAGATCCAATTTATTAATATTCTAAATAACTTTTAATTTAAAAGTTATCATTAATAACTTTTAAAAAGTAAATATTATCATTTAAATTTATGACATAAATTTTACCATCCTCCCCCAAAATGATTCAAAAAAGTACTGTAGTTACAACATATGGTGGAAACGGAAATAACTTTGCTACACCATATTGATGCTTGTAAGGTAAAATTTTTATCTGAATCAGCTTTGTAATTTATTTACTTCTGGAAAATCTTTAAAATTGAGTGGACTGGAGGGAGGACAGTATTTATTTACTTTCAACAAATCAGTCAACATAATAATTCATTCTATTTTATTTTATATTTAGTCTGTAGTGGTGCTAGAATAAAAAGTCTACAAGGTAAGCAAGCTCAACAACCAGAAAGGCTTATCATGCTTTTATTTGAGGAGAGGGTTTGACAGCCTATTTCAAAAACTCAGGGGGAAAGGAGAAATTTTTGAAATAATGCTATCTTGACTTCAGCAAGAAAGAGAAAAAAGAAAGAATTTAGTGGAAGTATAGAAGCACAAAATAAATCTTTTTCCAGTACTTTCTCACCCTACCAAATTTTGAGTCACATCATTTAGTATAGCTTCACTGTTAATTTGAATGACTGCAAAGAACATCCAAACACAATCATAATTCAAACAGAAGTATAAACCATATTCTAGTATTAACTATGAGTTATTTGGTAAATACTGGAATTTATATAAATAAAGGGTTAAATCCAGGCAGATCAGCTCTAGAATTCATGATCTTAACCACTATGTGATATAAATATTTAACTATTAAAAAATATATATATTTAACTTAAATGTACAGTGTTTGGTACAGAATAGTCAGCCCATAAATAGCAGATGTTATTTTTCCAAGCAGAAGAACAAGACATATATAGTTACAGGGTACACCATCCAAGAATTAAACTTAGTGGCATGTTTGTTATCGTATAAAGAGATTTGACCAGAAAATAAACCCAACACAAAGTAAGAAGAACCAAAAGATGGTAAGGGAGAGTTCTGATGATGCATTTGAGGCCCAAGAACCAGCTGTGCCTAGAGTCAGTATCTTGGACTTCTTTGTATGTGTGCCAATAAATTCTCCTTTTTTGTTTAAACAAAATTGAATTGGGTTTCCATAACTTGCTACTGAAAGAGTTATAACAGCTTTATTGCACAAAAATTTATTAAGTATCTGTTATATGCCAGGCACTCTATTGGCCTTCAGAGTTAGAATGGTGAACACACTTGTGATTTTTGTTCTTAGACTTCATTCACAATGCTAGCCAACTACCTAGAGACAGCTAGTTCAGCAAAATATGTCAATTCAGTGTAATTTACAGATCCTTGGAGCATATAAAATCATCCCTTCAAGATTCAGGGAAATTCAAGAATTCTTGTTACAGATTGCAAATAAATGGCCATAAATTCTTATTGATGCCTTTCATCTAGAGGTGGAGTTGATTTCTCCATCCCTTGAATCTGGAGCTTGACATTTGACTTGCATTGGCCAATGTGACATTAGTAAATGAAATTCAAACACTTAAAAAGTGCTTCTGTGCTAAGAATGTAGAATAGCATTTTGAAAGATGAGAGACCATTACAGAGAGGCTCAGCCATTCCATTTGCCCCAGCTGAGCCGAATTCCCAACAACCCACCAACTGACTATAATTGCATAAGCAGCAAAATAGCTTAAAGTCACTAAACTGTGAGATGAATTGCTGCAAAGAGCAAAAGTGAACTCATACAGTTCTGACACTTGTTTTTGTAATGAGTTCTAAATATCTTTTTTAAAATTTAATTTCAAGTATACAGTGCATGGTTACACATCTATATAGTTCATAAAACGATCTCCTCGATTACTCCCTCCCCTGACTTTCCACCTAGCCAACGTGTTAATGTTAATTGCATTCCCTATGCCGTACTCCTCATTACTGTGACCAACCATCAGCTACTAATTTGTACTTCTTTAGCCCTTTACCCCATTCTCCCAGCCCCCCAATTCCTCTTCTCTTCTGTCCAAATCATCCACTGTATTTGATAGTGTTTTTGATTAGTTTATTCTTTTTATTCCTTAGATTCTGCATATAAGTGAAATCATGTAGTATTTATCTTTCTCTGTATGCCTTAAATACCTTCTAGGTCCACCAAAGCAATATCTTTTTCAATCCCCTTCCTTTTCATATGTAGGGGTCTTGTTTTCTTGTCCTTTCAGCCACTCTATCTTTTGGTTAGAGCACTTAATTCTTTTCCATTTAATGTACTTATTGATAGAAATGTAGTTGTTACCATTCTTTATTCCTGTTTTTGATACATTTTTTGTCTTCTTAAAGAAGCCCCTCCAACATTTCCTATAATACTGGCTTGGTGGTGATAAATTCCTTTAGCTTATTTTTGTCTGGGAAGTTCTTTATCTGTCCTTTTGACTCTAAATGATAGCTTTGCTGGATACATTATTCCTGGTTGTATGTCTTGGGTCTTCATCCTGTTGAATATTTTTTGACAAGCCCTTCTGTCCTGCATAGTTTCTTTTGCAAAATCAGCTGCCAGTCTTATGGGTTTTCCCTTATATGTAATTATTTGTTTTCTCTTACTGCATTTAATATTCTTTCTTTGTATTTAACCTTTGGCATTTTAATTATGATGTGTCTTGGTGTGGGCCTCTTTGGGTCCCTGATTTTTGGAATTCTCTGAGCTTCCTGGGGGTTTATGTCCATTTCCTTCACCAAGTTAAGGAAGTTTTCCATCATTATTTCTTCAAACAGCTATTCAATATCTTGATTTTCTTCAAGATGACTATTTGGAGCCTTAATAGTGTCCTGTATCCTTCTTAAATTATTTTTATAGTCCTGGCATCTTTTTTCTTGTCATTCTGGATGAGTGTCCTGATTGGCTTTACTGTCCTCTAGATAGGGCATATGATCCTCTTCTTTATTCACTTTGTTTATTTCTTTGTTTATTCCATTTAATATACTTCTCATCTCAGATAAAGCGTTCTTCATTTCTTACTGATTCCCTTTTATAATTTCCATTTCCATTTTTATGGTTTTTATCTTTGTTGGAGTTCTCTACATTTCCCAGAAGTTCATTGAGCATCTTTATAACAGTGTTTTGAACTCTGCACTTGTTAGATTACTTGACTCCATTATTTCTGGATCTCTGTTCTGTTCTCTCATATGGTTTCTGCTTCTTTGTCTTCCCACTTTGGCTACCTTTCCATGTCTGTTTGTATGTATTAAGCAAAGCTCTTAAGTCTCCTGGTCTTATTAGTGTGGATTTGTGAAGTAGGTGTCCAGTGGCACAGTCCTGAGAAGGGTTCAGCTGCAGGACAAATTTAGCCCAAGCCTTTACCCCTCCGGGGCTACATGTTAAGATTCAGCAAGTAATCCACAGATGCTGTGCTTATACTTACTTCAAAAGGCCACACCAGAAACTGAGGCCAGCTGCCTCCAGTGTGAGTCTAGGCATTGCTCAGCAAGGAGCACCTGACTTGCTTAGGATACACCTGGATGTGGCTTGGGTAGGGCCATAAGTTGGGGGAGGCAGGGTTTCAGGGAATCCTCTGGGTGGAGCGACTTCTGTTATCTAGTTTGATGGGGTCATAGCTATGGCCTCGCTGTGTCCACGCACTGCAGAGGGCTCAACAGGGAACAATGGATACTGCTGGCACTTCTGTAGAGAGCTAGTCTCCCCTCAGCACTCACTCCAACAACGTCTCCCTGTAAGTCCCTGGTGCCCCCTGCATGAAGCCGAATCAGCACTGATGCTCAGAGTGAGCAGGTCCGTCACCGTAAAAATCTGATCACGGATGTGGCCCCTTTAAGAGGTGTCTGCTACTGCCGCAGCTTCCGTCTCATTTAGCCACTCGGGACCAGGCGGCCCCACATCCTAGCCCCGACCTACCTTCTGCCTTTGTAGGGTGCTTTCTTGGATTTCTCTCTAGTTGTATGGCTTGTTCATCAAGATCCCAGGTGATTTTTCCTTGCTGCTGCTCCTTGTTTTCATCACAACTTTGATTTGGTCGCCAGAGGAATGAACAGAGCCTCTATTATCTACACCATTTTTTTTCTCTCCTCTAAATATCTTATGTTTTAAATATACAAAAATAGCAAATTTCAATTATGTAACAATACTATGACCCAGTGAAATGTTTAGGAATCAAGTTTCAGGTGCTACTTCTAACAATATAGGCAACAGACATTGGATTGGATTCTTCTATTCTGTTCATCCCAAGGTAGAGTTGTCTTTAGAGTATTTTATCCAACTCTCATATGTTTTAAAAAAAATAACAACATTATTGAGATATAATTCATATACCATAAAATTAACTGTTTAATCCATTTCCCATTTGCTCTGAGAATACTCGCCAATGGCACTTGCAGCTGCAGTGTTTACTACAAGATAACACGTGAATTACAGTTCCAAACATTACCCTCAAAGCTTGCCACAAAATATTTTGCTTTTATTATTATTTTCACATTGCTCTAGTATATCGACAGTCTTTGGAAACAAATGACATCATTCTGTTTTTAGTGCCGGTATTTCCATTTACAAAATATAGTAATTCTTGATTGCTGAAAATGTCAAATCCTAGATGTTCTGCTTTGTGCTATTTCATGCTATGAAATTTACCACATGGAAAAATTATTTAATACTGATCATCATATTCATATCTACTACATTAGGATTGGAGACAAGTTCTGTTTAGAAATAACACCAAGAACAGTTTTTATATTTTTTTTTCACATTGAAAACCAGTCAGATTTGCCTTAGCCTCAAAGAGTATGTTTATGTAAAATTAAACTGACACTGGCAGCAATCTGAACTTTTTTTCTAAACAAGAAATGAGTGAAGTGTACAATTCATAAAAAATATCAGTCTGTACATCTATTTTCTTATGATGTCCTTGGTTTTGGTACTGGGATGACACAGGCCTCATAAAATGAATTGGGATGTGCTCCTTTCTCCTCTGTTTTCCAAAAAGATGTTAATAGGTTTATTATTTTTTTCCTTAAAATATTTGATAGAATTCACTAGTGAAAACATTTGAGCCTAGGCTATTTTTTGTGGGAAGATTTGTATTTACTGATTCAAGTGTTTTACCTTGATATACACCTATTCAGATTTTCTACTTTTTTCTTGAATTAGTTTTGGTTGGTTGTTTTTTTTTTTTGAAATGCCTCCATTTTCGTTTATTTTTTAAATGATTGGAATTACGATGTTTGTATCTTTTTTATTACTACAAAGTCTATAGTGTTGTCCCTCTTTACATTTCTCATTTTGGTAATTTGTGTCTTCTCTTTTTTTTAGTCTAGTTAAAGGTTTATCAATTTTATCTTTTCAAAGAACTAGCTTTTGGGTCATTTTCTCTATCTTCTTGTTTTTAATTCATTGATTTCTATTTTGATCTTTACTATTTCATTACTTCTATTTAATTCAGGTTTGATTTACTCATCTTTTGCCACCTTCTTGGGTGGAAGCTTATTGTCTTCTAATATAAGCATTTTCTACTGTTAATTTCCTTCTCAGTACAGTTTTAGCTGCTTCCCTTAAATTTAATATGTAATATTTTGCTTTCATTCAGTTTTAGATATTTCCTAATTTTTCTTGTTATTTCTTCTTTGGCCTGTGGGTTATTTAAAAATTTGTTGTTTAATTTCCAAATATTTGGGGATTTCTCATATTTCTTTCTGTTGTTGAAGTCTAATTTAATTCCATCATGGAAGGAGAACATATTTTATATGTTTTCAATCCTTTAAAAATTTATAGATCCATTTTGTGGCCTACCATATGATCTATCGCAAACAATGTTTCATTTGTGCTTGAAAAGAATGTGTGTTCTGCTGTTATTAGATGGAGTTTTCTACGTGTCAAATATTTCAAGTTGGTTGATGCTATAATTCAGGTCTTATATACCCGGGTGATTTTCTGTCTTGTTCTATCACTTGGTGAGAAAGGAATTTGAAACCTCTACATATGACTGAATTGTCAATTTCTCCCTTCAGTTCTCATGATTTTTGCTTGACATTACTTAGAACTTCCTTTCATTTTTAAGGCTAAATAATATCACATTGTATGTGTTTACCATATCTTATTTACCCATTCATCCATCAGTGGACACTTGCGTTGCTTCCATTTGTTGGCTAGTGCAAATAATGCTACTATGAATGTGAAACTACAGACATCTCTTTGAATCTGATTTCAATTATTTTGAGTATATATTCAGAAATGGAAACGCTGGATCAAATGATAATTTTGTAATTAATATTTTAAGGAAAAAACCATACTGTTTTCCATAGCAGATGCATCATTTTATATTCCGTCCAGCTGGCAAAGCCATAAGTTTTTTACCTCCTACCACAAATCTATTTCATCCTTTCTAGCAACAAAGCTGCTAGTTTTCTTGGCTAGCTCCACACATACTGGTAAAACTATAGTTCTGGGATTACAGGGAAGGAAAGAAGCAGCCTCAGGCAAAAAGTCATAGACATCTACTGTTCCTAACTGAAACTTCTAGAAGTTTTTCAAGAACAGATGTTTCTCAAATTGTTGTCTGTGTTTAATTTCCAGTGCCCTGAAATGGTTGTTTCTGACAAATTTGTCCAGTTTTATACTTGTTTTGTGTGCAGAGAAATTGTTGACCATGTCACACAGTCATTGTTGAAAGTCTCTTGCGTAGTTTAAGTAGCAACTTGTATTAGTACCTTTTGATGTCATGTAAAAGAAATCCAGCTGAATTAGGCCTTTTAGAATTTTGGGTCACAGAAAACCCCCAATACAAACTGGCTTAAATACAGGACATTTATAGCTCACAATTCTAAACAGTGTACAGATTAGTCTATTGGTCAAACAGGTGAGGTTTGATAGTGCAGTTCTAATGATGCCACCAAATACAAGGGTCTTCTCCTTTCCAGCACTCATTTGACGATATTGACTTCATCTTCAGGCTCTACTGGTGTCTTTCCCCTAAACCTTGTCCTTTCAGGCTTTCCTCTTGTAGGAGCAAAATGTTTGTCACATTTCCAGACTTCATATGCCTATATCACACAGGAAGAGAAAGGATCCTGCAGTTTACTACAAGCCCCAACTCAAGACTCTGTGGGACTCATTGGTTCTGACTGGGTTATATGATCATCTAGGAAACTCTCAGTCACTAGAAAGAAAGGGATTGTTGCATGGCTTAAACGAGAAGAATGAATGCTCAGGGAGCAACCAACAAATATGTTCTAAATCTACACGAATTAGCCTGAAATAATAATAAATAAATTTATCGGCTCACCCAGCTAGGGTCACATGCTTGAAGCACTCAAAGAATTATACAAAAACTATGGCCTCTGAAACAGAAATTACGGTCTTCAGGCTGCCAGCACATGGTTCTCTCCCTGTCCCTTCCCCACCCCCTTGTCCCCATTTATTCCCACTGCAGAAAGGCCTCTTAATGTTGTGAAGAAAATGGCCAGCAGCAGTTACCTTGGTTAAAAGCTTCTCCTCCTCCCTGTGTCCATATAGCAATTGTAAACATTAGCTCAAAAATGCCCCAACTCTGGTCAGTGCCTATTTTTTGGCCCAATCAGTGTTGCCAGAGGTGAAGAGTACTGTAATTGTGATGATAACATGCCCACCTAAGTAGTTAGAGTATGTAGGGAGGAGGCAAGAGAATTAAAATGTTAATCAAGCCACTATCAGAGACTGCAATATGCTAATCAGCACCGCAACCAGACCAGGAAGACACCTTCAGAACAAAGAAAGACTTCTGCTCCATAACCCATTCCCCACACCTGTGAACAGGGAACAAGAACCAAGTTATTCCCTATGGCTAAAACCTTGGAGGAACCTATGGATTAAAGGCTGGGAACTGCCAGCAGGCCTTTCACTCTACAATTCTTACCTTCCTCACTGTATGTCCATATAAAAGGAAATGGGAACTAAAGAATGACATAAACAAAATTCTCTGGACCCTGAGTCTCTCTCTCTCTTTCTCTCTCTCTCAGAGGAGACCACAAAGTGTTATCCCTAATAAACTTTCCTTTTGACTCTAACTTTGGCGTGTATGTTGAATTCTTTCCACACTTTCCACCAAAGGGCTCTCTTCTTTCAGTGCTTGGGGAAACTTGCCTCATCCTGCATGGAGGACAGTTTTGTTGCCAGGGAAGCAGTAAGAAAGCTTTTCAAGCAGTCAAAAAACAGTGGCTATAAAAGCCCGCCTTAGGATGTAATCCTAGAAGCCTCTTGAATTAACAGGCTGCGGGGTCTGAACATCACTGGGTAGCAAAATGCAGAGTACAAGGGCAAGACTGCTGTCAGATTTGAGAGAAACTGATTTGGGAGATAGAGTGCAGGATGGATTATAGAGGTCGACCCAAATAAGTAATTAAGAAGGTGTTGTACGTAGAAATGGAAGGGATTGGGAAGGACCATCTATCCCAAATCATACTTCCCCTAATAAGCTGCCAAATTTTATAAAGCAACACTTCAAAAGACGCCTGATTTCCAACCATGCATTAACATAACAATTCTTCAAGTCTTTTTGAAGACTGATTTCAGAAATCAGTTATTTCCAGTCTTCCTTATGATTCAGTTCTATCTGCAAGCTAACCACGCGCTGGTCAGGTCTAATTCAGGTGTTCCTTTGTGAAAGTTGAAGCAAAGAGAGCGACAGAAGACAGCAGTCCTGATATCCTTCAAGAACCAAAGACCGGCCTTTGTCAAGACTCGTTTTAGGAATTCTAAAGATGGTCCCCACGGAGTATTACGTAAGTCTCTCCTCAACGGCCACGGCGCTTCCCTTTAACCCAAACACCCAGGGTAGACGTCCCCACCCCAAGCAAAAGATGCCCCGCCCAGTCCGCGATCGGGAAGGTGTCCCACCCAGCTGGCCTCCTTGGCTGGTTTAACTGGTTAGGACGACTGAAGCCTGCTGGCACAAAAGGTCTGAACGTCGATATCTGAGGAACAAGCGGGCCAGAGCCTGGAAAGAAAAGGCATTTTCTTTCTCAAGACCACCCCAGGTGCTGCCCCCAAATCACCTCCGCGGGATTTGATTCGGGTAGGTGCAAGTCCCACCCAGTACCCCAAAACCAGAAGCTGCGCAGGCGCTCGCAGAGCACTGGCGCGGCGCGTTCTCGCGCGCGCTTCCTCAGTCTCCTCGGCGAGCTCCGAAGCCGTACGGGGCGCGGTACTTCTTGGGTGTTGTAGTGTACTTCCTCCACGAAGTGCCCTCCTGTAGGCTCGAAGCTGGGTTTCCGAGAACTACGCCTCCCAGCGTGCATCGTGCGGGGACGCAGGGCATTTGCCCTTGTCGGCCTTAGCCGCCAACAGAGAGAGGAGGGCCCGGGAAGCGGACTGCGGCGGGAGGAGGGAGTGCGCTTGCGCGTTGGGCCGGCTAGTCCTGTTCCGTCCCAATCATTGTAAACAGGCGGAGGCTGGGGTGGGGTGGGAATGGGGCGCCTGAGGCCGGCCAGGGGCACAGCGCAGGAGGTGCCTACGGTGGCTGCTGCGGCAGCGTGAGCACGAGGAGACGGTGGCTGCGGCGGGAGCGAGCGGTCGCGCGGTGGCGGGCACAGGTTAGTGGCGGGCAGCGGTGGCGTGCGGGGGTCGCCGCGGTGCCAGTCGCGTTCCCGCGGAGACTCCACAGCCGCATCACAGCCGCGTCTGTTAGGGAGCGTTCGGGACTAGGCGCTCGCCGCGCTCGGATGGGAGTTGGGGGTGGGGGGCGTGGCTGCCCCTAGTGCGGATTCTTCCCAAGCAGGCTTCTCAGTTTTCGCCCCATTTGGCGTGCGTTCCTCCCACTTGCCTGCCGGGCCTCCCTCATGGCAGCCGCATTTGTTTGTGATTTGGTGCTCTCGGGGTCTGGAGGAGGAGAGTCAAGAACCGAGCCCCTCCCCCCTAGGGGCTCCAGGCCTCAGTACAGTTCTTGGGCAAACCCGCAGGACAGGGGACTCAGTCTTTTATATAACCATACTATTTTCTAATCGCATCTGAAATATTGACCCGTCTCCAGTGCGTGCCCAGTGGACTAGGAATAGGCTCTTGATGTTTCTCACCATTGGCATGGAAGCAGTGGGGCTTCTTTGGGTGCTGCGGTCCTTAGTTCAGGTTTCAGTGGGAATGGACGGACCTATCTGGGGTTGAGAATTCTTTTCACAGCGCATTTTCAAGTATGCTTGTGCCAAAATACTGTTATTGAGGTCAGCTTTTTTTTTTTTTTTTTTTTAAGTCGTTGTGAGATTGAAACGGGTTTTACAAAAATACTTCACCCTTCAATCTTACCTGCAGTAATTATGCTGTTTCAGGTTTGGGAATTTATTACCACAGAGCCTCCCTCATGAGCAAGCAGCATGATTCCCCTAGGGCCTAATAGAGCTCTTGAAGATAATTAAAATGTTAATTCGAGAGAGTTTGTGCGTGTAAAAAAAGTACAGTCGTTTGGACACTGAGTTAACATACTATCTAGTCTAATTTGAAAAGCTATCACTGAATTTTTTGTTTAGTGGAGTGGGTATGTTCAAATGCTGGAGCACTTTGAGTAGCGTTCCATCATACTTAGCAGTTATTCACAAAATATTTAAATGGCGATAAGGAGCAGGCCCACTTCTGGTTTGGTGATCATGGTGGCAGACCGTGAATGTGAAAGATAACCTTACTTTCTGCCTTTCCAGTTATCTTAGTGATTTGATAATTCCTTTCTGAGTATCTCCCTGAAGATGAGTAATTGCTGTAAGCTGTTTTGGCAGTAGAAGAGGTAGGAAGTTTAGCAGAGTGATTCCCACTTTTTAAAGTGACCTATAGATTTAAGTGGGGGCTGGTTTAACAGTAACCATTGAGAATTCTTTAAAGTATCTTAAAGCAATGTGACATAACTTAAATGCTATCTCTTTAAATAGTATTTTGCATTATGAATCTGCGAGAGACCATTTCTCCAATTTAGGAAAATAGAAGCAGTATCAGAAAATGCATATTAACTTTAGTTTGTACAGTTGTATTTGCACAGTTATTTCCTTGGCAAGGAATGATTGGGCCCTAAATGTAATAAAAAATTATGTTCTTTCTTTTTTGAAAGAAAAATCCCGTAGAAACTTATGTTAGTGGGTGGAGAGAAGGAAAAATGCAGATCGTTTTAGTGTAGAGGAATTACTATGTAGCAGGTATGCCAGGTGAAGAGGACTTACAGATGGATAAGGCAGTGCCCTTGACATCAGGGTGGTAAGACTTTATCTCTTACTTGAACTGTCAGCAAGTACGATGTGTTTTTAAGATTACTTTGACTGAAGAAAGTACGGGGGTACAGTGGTGTAAAAAGGAGGTAGTGGTCAGTTTTTTACGGGAAGAGGAGAGATTGAGGAAAGGGGCAAGTAGTAAGGAAAAAGGGAATGAAAATAGTAAGTATGCAGGCATAGAAAGGATGGGCATTTAGGTTGAAGGAACAGTGGGAGCAAAAGCACAGGAGCCTAAAGTTACATAATGAGTTGTAGGATCTGCAGGTATAGGTGGTGGCAAGACATGAAACTGGGGAGGTAGGCAGAAACCAAGTTATAGATAGTCTTTATACAGTTGAAGTAATTTCAGTTTTATCTTGTAAGTAAATAGAAGTCATTGAGACAGGATAAACTAGAGTCATTAGCAAGCTCCACCCATTTTGATTCCCTTTTGTGTGTTGAGCATTATATCTGGTACTTTATACTTTACGTTCTTCAACATATAGCTTAGGCATGACAGAGGAGGAAGATGAGGAGAAAGGAATTTAAGGCAGAGGAAAAGTTGGATATGATGGTGAGAGCATGGTATCTTTATGAGAAGTTGTTTTCTACAACTAGATAGCATTGGGTTTATTATAAGTATTGGATTTATGGTAAGTAGTAGAAGATGAGGCTGCACAGATAGATCCTCAAGTATTGCATGCCATTCTAAGGATTCTAGAGTTTTTTTTTTCTTATATGTAATAATAGAGTTTATGGATTTTAATCAAGAAGTTATGATAAGGTTTTTGTTTTAGAGAGTTCTAGTATTGTATAGATTTAAGAAGGGATAGAGGGAAGATAAGGCAGGATGAAGAAAGACTGGTTAAGAGTTTTTGTAATACTTGAGGGGACAGAATAAGGTCCTAAACAAAGGTGGTATCAGTGGAGATACAGAGAATTAGGTTAATAGTGCAAATATCTCGAAGGTAGAATTCATGGGATTTAGTAACAATTGGATTTTGGGAGTGACAAATAGTATAATAAGATGACTTGGATTTTAATTTTGGTGATTGCATAAACTATGGTAAAGTATACTGAGATGGAATTCTGGAAGAGAGGTTCAAATTGGGAGGAACAATATTTTAGCTTTTAGATATATGGAGTGGAAGTTTTCTGTGAAACATCTAGGTGGAAAGGTCTGCAGAATTGGATGTTTGGGCATGGAGTACAAGAGAGAAGTCTTGATAAGAGAGTCATCAGGTTAGCTAGCTGTCTATATATGTGTGTGTGTATGTGTGTGTGTATGTGCGTGTGTGTAAATAAAATAGGTGGTAGATGAAGCCTTTGATTTAGGTAACATCACATAGGAAGAGTTGACTGAAGGAGAGTAGCTCTAGAAATAGGACATGGAGAACAACATTTAAAGCCAGATAGAGGAAGAACTGGAAAAGGACATTCCTGTTTTGAGATGTAGAGAAATTATGAGAAAATGTCATAGAAGCCCAAATGAGATCATTTCAAGAGGGAATTATACCTCGTAACCAACTCCAGAAAAAATAAAAATGAAGAAAAGGAAGCTATACTTCAGATGCTTTGAGAACTTGAGTAAAACAAGGATTATTAGTAGTCTATTGAATGTGATAACTGAGCAGTTTTGTAGCATTTTCCTTAATGCTAACAATTGGGAAAGGAGCTAGGTTTCATTGAATTGAGTAATTGGGAGGTCAGAGAGTAGAGGAAGCAAGTGTAGATTACTTCAAGAATAAACAAATAAATCTTAGTTGTGAAGGGAAGAATGTGAGGTGTTAGAGGTTAATAAAAGGTTAAGGGATGGATTTTTAACATGGCAAAGACTTGAGCCTGCTTTTTTCTTATAGCAGTTTTATTGAGATATAATTTATATAACATAAAATTCTTCCTTTTAAAGTTGTACTGGTTTTTAGTATATTCACAGAGTTGAGCAACCATCTCCACAATCAATTTTAGAACATTTTTATTATTCCAGAAGAGGAAGGAACCTTTTACTCATCAGTAACTCACCATTCTCCCTGATCCCACCCACTAGCAACTACTAATCTACTTTCTATCTCTGTGCAGTTGCCTGTTCTGGAGATTTCATATAAATGGAATCTCATATGTGATGACTTCTTTAGCATGTTTTCAGGGTTCATACCTACTGTAGCATATATCAGGACTTCATTCCTTTTTATTGCTGATTAGTATTCTTTTGTCTAATAATACCACATTTTGTTTATCCATCAGTTGAACATTTGAGTTTCTGTTTTATGGCTGTTAAGAATAATGCTGGTGTGAATATTCATGTGCAAGTTTTTGTGTGGTTATATGTTTTCATTGCTCTTGGGTATTATCTAAGAGTAGGATTGCTGGATTATGTAATAACTCGTATATATAACATTTTGAGGAACTATAAAACTGTTTCTATAAGTAGCTGAACAATTTCACTATTCAATGTAAGGATTCTAATTTCTCTACCACCTCACCAACACTTTTTATTTTCTGGTTTTTAAAATTTTAGCTGTCCTAATAGGTGTGAATTTGTGTTTCGTTTGGGTTTGATTTGCATTTCCCTGGTGGCTGATGATGTTGAACATCCTTTCAGCATCATGAGAATCAGCTTTTCCCATTTCTACAAAAAAGGCTATTGAAATTTTGGTAGGGTTTGTATTGAGTCTATAGATCACTTTGAGTTACAGCAATACTTTGCTGTCTTAACAGTATTGAGTCTTACATCCACTAAAAAGGGTTTTCCTTTGTTTATTTAGGTCCTCTTTAATTTCAGCAGTGTTTTGAGCTATCAGCATATAAGTCTTTCACCTTTTTGGTTTTTTTATTCTTATTTTGTTCTTTTGCATGCTTTTGCAAATAGAATATTTTAAAATTTCATTTTTAGAATGTTCATTGCAGATATGTAGATATACAGTTAATCCTTGAACAGTGCGGGGTTTAGGGGCTCCAACCATTTGCGTAATTTAAGATCTGCATATGACTTAAGTTGGGGTTCTGCATATGCGCATTCCAAACCATGGTTCAAATATATAGTTGGCCCTTGAGTAACATGGATTTAAGTGGACTCGTGCAGTTCAAACCCACAAAGTGCAAGGATCAACTGTACAACTTATTTTCTGTCTTAATCTCTCTTCATCTTGTATCCTGTAACTTTGCTAAAATCATTTATTAGCTTTAATAGTTTTCTTGTGTATTCTTTTGGGTTTTCTATGTAAGATCATGTCATCTGTGAATAGAGGCAATTTTACTTCTATTTATCCAATATGAACACTTTTTATTTATTTTCTTGCCTGATTGCCTTAGATAGAACTACCAGTACAATTTTGAATGGAATTGACAAGAACAAACCTCCTTGTCTTGTTCCCGATTTGGGGAGGAAAGCTTCCAGTCTTTTATCATTAAGTGTGATGTTAACTGTGGGTTTTTCATTGATGTCCTTTATCAGTTTGAGGAAGTTCCTTTCTATTCCTAGTTTGTCAGATGTTTCGTTGAATGTCTGTTGAATATGTTTCTTAATTTCTTCATTTTTTTAACTTTTCAAAAAATTTTTTGCCATTGATTTCCAGTTTCATTTAGTTGTGGTCAGAGAACATACTTTGTATGCTTTCAGTCTTTTAAAATTGAGATTTGTTTTGTGGCCTAACATATGATCTGTCTTGGAGAATGTTCCACGTACACATGAAATGAATATATATTCTGCTATTGTTGGGTAGAGTGTTCTGTAGCTGCATTTTAGGCCTAGTTGATTTAAAGTGTTGTGCAAATCTTCTATTTCCTTATTCATCTTCTGTCTAGGTGGACTATCCATTATTGAAAGGGGGATATTGAACTCTCCAGCTCTTGTTGAACTATTTCTCCTTTGAGTTTTGTTAATTTTTGTTCCATATTCTTTTTGGGTTCTGTTATTAGGTGCTTATATGTTTACAATTATTATATCTTGTTGACAGACTTGCCATTTTATTATTATATGCTGTTCTTTGTCTTTTGTGACAGTTTCTGTCTTAAAGTTTATTTTGTTTGGTTTTAGGATAGCCATCCCAGCTTTCTTGTGTCTTTGAACCTAAAATGAGTCTCTAGTAGGCAGTATATAGTTGAATCTTATTTTTGTCGTTTCTGCCAAAATTTATCTTCTATTTTGAGAATATAACTCATCTATATTTAAAATAATTACTGATTAGAAGAACTTACTTCTATTATATTGCTATTTGTTTTCTATATATCTTATATCTTTTGTGTTCCTTAGTTCCTCCATTACCGCCTTCTTCTCTGTGTGTCTTTCCAGCGCACCATTTTAATTCCCTTATACTTTATGGTTTTGAGTTATTTCTTAGTAATTGCCCTGGGATTACAATTAACATCTTAATTTTCAACGTATTAATACCAATTTAATTTCAGTAATGTACAAAAACTGTACTCCTCGGTAACTTCACTCCCTTTATGGTGCTTTTGTCACAAACTATTATACGTTGTGTGCCTGATTTACAATATTTGCTTTATGCAGTTGTTTAAATCAGGAGAGACAAAAGAGATACAAATGTAAAATATATTTATACTATGTTTTATATTTACCTATGTAGTTACTTTTACTGGTGTTCTTTATTCATGTGAATTCAAGTTATTGTCTTATGTCCTTTCGCTTCAGCATGAAGGACTCTAGCATTTCTTTTAGAATCTAGCAATGAATTCTCAGATTTTCTTAATCTGAGTTAATTTCTCTTTCTTTTTTGAAGGGTAATTTTGTAAGATAAAGAATTCTTGGTTGACAGGTTTTTCTTCCAGTACGTTGACTATGTCATCCCACTGCCTTCTGGCCTCTGGTTTCTGATGAGAAGTCAGCTGTTAATGATATTGGGGATCTCTTGTATGCCATCAGCCACTTCTCTCTTTCAAGATTTTCTCTCTGTCTTTGAACTAATTGATTAAGTAGAGTCCCAGTGTGAATCTCTTTCAGTTTATCTTGCTTGGATTTTGTTGAGCTTCTAGGATATGTAGGTTATTTTCTATTAAATTTGACAAATTTTAGGTCATCATTTCTGCAGATATTCTTTCTGCCCCTTTCTCTGTTCTCTAATGGCTGAAATTCCTTAGGGAGAGTTTCTTGTGATAGCTTTTTTCCCCCTACATATGGGCCATTTCTTCCTTTTTCTTTGAGAACACGTAATTTGCTGTTGTTGCTTTTGTTGAAATTGGACATTTTGAGTATTATTATGTGGCAGCTCTGGAAATCAGTTTATTCCCTACCCCCAGGGGTGTTGTGCTGCTTGTCATAGCTGTTGTTGTTAGTTTGTTTAGTTACTTTCCTTAGCTAATTTTGTAGTATATGTATTCTTGTCACGTGTGCCTGTTGAAGTCTCTGTCCCATTAGTGTACTGGTCAACTAATGATTGGACAGAGATTTCTTTAAACATTCGATACTAAAAATATCTCTCAATACTTTCAGAGGGATGCTATGCATTTGCTGGAGTGTGTAGTGTCACCACTCAGCCACTTTCAACTCTGTCTTAGCCTTCATTTCCTGTTTTTGCAGAGACCAAGGTCATCCAGAGGTGAGAATGTAGGGCCTTCTTGGGTAGGATAAACTCATGGAATCCACACCGAGACACATCTTAATCAAACAGTTGCAAAACAAAGAATCTTGAAAGAAGAGAGAAGTGACTCATTCCATACAGGAGATTCTCAATATCATTAACAGATGACTTCTCATCTAAAACCATAGAGGGCAGTGTGATGATATAGTCAAAGTATTAAAAGAAAAACACTGTCAACCAAGAATTCTTTATTTGGCGAAATTCTTGAGAATGTGCACAGCCCCAGTCATACACATTGTCTCCTAGATTCTCAGGAATTTGTTGAAGCTTATAAAATAGAGGGGTTTTTTTTGTTGATGTTTGTTTTATTTGTTTGTTTTGTTTTTCTTATCTCTCAAAACATCTCATTGCTTAGCCTTTCCTCTTAAGGTTTTTGGTCAGTGTATTTGCCCCAACTGTTATCCGTTGCTTTAGGTGGCAGCAGTGGAAACATCTGTCTGTAGATGCACTGCTTGTGGGGGGCCTTAGCAGCAAAGGCTGACAAAGCAGGCCTTTTCAGCAGGTTTCCAGGGAGCTAATAGATAGGTTAAAACAAATAATTTAAATTTATTTGCAAATGAGGTTTGTTCTGCTGAACCAACATTGGGAATGCTGGCTGTTATTTTCAAGACTGCCTCTGATGTGGGAGCCCAGGATTGGACTAAAGTAAGTTTAATGCCACAAAGCTCTTTGTTTTTACCAAGATTCAGCTGATTTTCTTGATTAAGCACTCCCTGGATTGCTTTACACTTTTGGTTAGTTTCCAGTGTTCTGAAAAAGTTGATTGTGTCAGTTTTTAGTTGCTTTTATGGAGGGTTGGACTTTTGAGGTTTCTTATGCCACCATTTTTCTGACGTCACTTTATCTACTTATTTATTACTCTATTTATTTTTAGACTATCTGTATCACTATAATTCAAGTGAATTTCTTGTAGACAGCATATAGCTGGGTCAGTGTTTTTCACTGTGCCATGCTTTATTTCTAAAGATGCAATAGAATAAAGGTTTTTTGGTTGTTGTAAATAGTACTTACATTTTTGTTTACTTTTGTGTATTTGGGGGATGAGGTTTTTATAGTGGTATTGCTAGATCAGAATATTAGTTTTGGATAGGTATTGCTAAATTGCCCTTTTAAATGTATCAGTTTATATTTTTACCAGTTGTGGATGAGGGTCTCTTTCTTCATACCCTCTTTAATGGTGGATATCAGACCTGTTCATCTTTAGAAAATTGGTAGATGAAAAAAGAGCATCTCTTTAATTACTTATTCTTTCATTTTTTAAATGTATTTTTGTGTGTATGCGCTTTATGTTCATATTCTCTACCATTTATCTTTTTTTTTTTAATTTTATAAAACATTTGTCATGTGTAGTGCTAGTATTTTTTTCCCCATTTTTTTCTTGGCTTTTTGAATTTGTTTATGGTGTTTAAAAAATACACTGAAGATTTTCTGAAGGTCATTTTAAATGGAGACTCGGGGACAGAAAAAGCAGTAAAACTTCTTTATCAGACTCTTACATGGGTGGTGGTGGTGGGGGGTATAGTTTAGAAAATCTCATGTTTTGTCCAGATAGTTTTATACTCTTACTTTTGTATAGTTAATAGAACAATTAAATATTGACTAATAATTATTAGTACTTAATACTTACTGTATACCAGGAATGCCATTTTGTTTAATCTGACAACAATATTGATGTCAGTATTCTGATTTACAGATAAGGAAGCCCAGTCTATGAAAGATGATGGTACTTAGTTAAAACCCACAGCTGTATTACAGACAGAGCTAAGATTTGAACCCAGACCATCCATCAAACTCTAGAGCCTGTAAACCTCCCATTTACCAGACTTTCTCTATCAGGATATTTCTCAGTTTCTTTACAGAGGGATGGTGGCCTGGGTGAGACAAATAATGTGTTTGTGTTTTCCTTAGCTATTAAAGATCTACTGAAGGTTTAACAACTTAATATTTTCTTGTGTATTCTTTCAGAGATGTTTTATACACATATGAGCAAAGATGTATATGTAAACGTGTGCACATTCTGTTCTAAATGGTGATAATGTACTACGTGGAGAAGGGAATATTTGTTGAGCACTGTGTACCAGGCATTAGGCCTGTTTCTTGATATTTAAGTGAAGTCCTTTAAACTGACCACTTTGAAAAGTTGTACAAATATTAAAATACAAAGCTTTTGCATAAAAGATTATTTTTTAAAAAAAGTACTAGTAAAACTCACTTGGAATTGCTTCCAGAACTGATACCATGATGTAGTGAAGCATGGTGGTTCGTTATCAATTAAAGGTTAGATGAATTCAAAATCACTAAAAATCAAGAGCCAGATATTGTGACAGATTGAAGATAAAACTGCATATCATTGCCATTGTTTAAAAATGAGGTGTGTTTGTCAATTATAAAAACAATGTTTTTGGGGAGATGGCTCCATAGTGTAGTGGTTAGCGCATCTGCTTTACGTGCAGAAGGTCCTGGGTTTGCGCTCCTGGTGGAGCCACAGACCATTCCCCAGGTGCGCCAGGCCCCAGGTGCATTGCATTCCTCGAGTGTGCCAGGGGTGCCAGGCCCTGGGTGCGCGCAGTGAGCGCGTGGGAGGAGACACCCCACCTTCAGAGATCCAGTTCTTAAGGGGAGATGGCAACATCCGTAGATCAGAGGTGGAAGGGGGGGCGTGAGAATTAAAGTGGGGGGAAGCAATGATTTTGTAAAACTAGGACTTTTTCCAGCTCTTTATAAATCAAGGTCTTTCACCAACCTGCTAGTGATAGGTGCCATTAGATAAATATATTTGGATAAGGAACTACTATCTTGAGAAAAAAGGGTGGGAGAGTGGAGATAAGAAAGCTCCCCTCTCCCTTACTGGTGAGAAAGCTTTTTAAGGAAAATTCATAAATTAAAGCTGTTATTTTAAGATGTTAGCAATTTATACTTCCTTCTAAAGTAGTAATAGTGAATCAAGAACTTTGATTTTCTGCTTGGGAAAATTATGGGAAAAGAAAGTACAAATGTAAAACTGAAGAAAAATCTCATTGAAGTCCATTTTGTTATCCTACTGTTATGGTAACAAATAATTGAAAAGCAACAGATGTCATTCTAAGATTTTCAGCTAAGTTTAGCATTTTAAGAAAATGAGCGTATTATGACATTCGATTTTTCTTCAAGTTTTCCTTAGGTTGCCTTTTTTTTTTTTTTTAATTAAGACTATTTTTTTAGGGCATTTTTAGGTTCACAGCAAAATTGAGCAGAAGATACAGAGATTTCCCATCTATTCCCTGCCCCCACATATGCATAGACTCCCACATTATTCCCCCATCACAGTGGTACATTTGTTACAATTGAATGTACATTAACACATCACAGTCACCCGAAGTCCAGAGTCTACATTACAATTCACTCTTGGTATTGTACATTGTATAGGTTTGGTCAAATGTATAATGAAATGTATTTATCATATGGTATCATACAGAGTGTTTTCAATGCCTTAAAAATCCTCTGTGCTCTGCCTGTTCATCCCTCCCCCAACCCCTGGGAACCATTGATCTTTTAACTGTTACCAAAGTTTTGCCTTTTCCAGATTATATAGCTGGAATTACACAATATGTAGCATTTTTAGATTGACTTCTTTCATTTAGTAATATACATTTAAGGTTTCTCCATGCCTTTTATTAGCTTGATAGCTCATTTCTTTTTAGTGATGAATAATACTCCATTGTCTAGAAGTACCGCAGTTTAGCCATTCACCTACCAAGGGACATCTTGGTTGCTTCCAAGTTTTGGCAATTATGAATAAACATAATATGTAAATTAGCTGCTATAAACATCCATGTGCAGATTTTTGTGTATACATAAGTTCTCAAGTCATTTGGATAAATACCAAAACACGAAGGAGAGTGATTATTGGATCATATGGAAAGAGTATGTTTAGTTTTGCCAGAAACAGCTAAACTGTCTATTCTAAAGTGGTTTGCATTGCTACCAGCACTAAATGACAGTCCCTATTGCTCCACATTCTTATCAGTGTTCAGTGTTGTCAGTGTTTTGGATTTTGGCCATTCTAATATTTGTGTAGTGGAATCTCATTATTTTAGGTCAGTTTTTAAAAAAATTAAGCTATAATTGATGTATAACAGTTTCAGCTGTACAACATAATGATTCTATATTTGTGTGTATGGCAAAATGATCATCACAATAGGTCTAGTTAACATGTTACCATACACTGTAACAAAAAAGCTTTTTTAAGAAAAATAATTTTAAAAAATGTAGATTTGTCTTATTAGCTCCATTGTTTTAACTTGCAATTCCCTAATGTGGAGTATCTTTTTAAATTTTTTTCTTTGATAACTTTTCATTTTTTAATTCTATTTCTCATAATTACTGACATCCAATGTTATATTAGTTTCAGGTGTGTAGCATAGTGCTTAAACAATTATATAACTTATAAAATGATCCCTCCGATAAGTCTAGTACCGCCTGACACCTTAGTTATTACAATATTATTGACTGTATTTCCTATGCTGTATTTTACATCCCCATGACTGTTTTATAATTGCCAGTTTGTACTTAATCCCCTCACCTTCTTCACCCAGGCTCCTAACCTCCCCTCTCCCATCTGGCCATCACCAGTTTGTTCTCTGTCCTTATGAGTCTGTTTTCATTTTGTTTGTATGTTGATTTTGTTCCTTAGATTCCACATATAAGTGAAACCATATAGTTTTTCTTTCTCTGTCTAACTTATTTTACTCAGCATAATACCCTCTGGGTCCATTCAAGTCGCAAATGGTAAGATTTCCTTTTTTTTTTTATGGCTGAGTAATATTCCATTGTACATATGTACCATTTATTTATCTAGTCGTCTGTCAGTGGACACTTGGATTGCTTCCATATTTTGGCTATCATAAATAGCACTGCAGTCAACATAGTGGTGCATATATCTTTTTGAACTAGTGTTTTGGTTTTCTTCCGATAAATATCCAGAAGTGCAATCGCTGAGTCATAAGGTAGTTCTATTTTAAGTTTTTGAGGAACCACTTTACTATTTTCTATAGCGGCTGTACCAATTTGCAGTCCCACCAACAATGCACAAGGATTCCCTTGTCTCCACACCCTTGCCGACGCTTGTTTTTGATTTATTGATGATAGAAATTCTGACAGGTGTGAGGTGATATCTCATTGTGGTTTTACTTTGCAATTCTCTGATGATTAGTGACATTGAGCATCTTTTCATATATATATTGATGATCTGTCTTTGCAGAACTGCCTATTCAGGTCCTCTGTCCATTTTTTAATTGGATTTTTGTTGTTGAATTGTATGAGTTTTTTTAAAAATAAATTTTGGATATTAACCCCTTATCAGATATATTTTCTCCCATTTAGTAGTTTGTCTTTTCGTTTTGTTGATAGTTTCCTTTCTTTCTTTATTTTTTGTTTTCCTTGCCCAAAGAGATATATCCAAAAATATATATGCATATTAGTAAGAGTACCTTCAAAGAGTTTACTGCCTGTGTTTTCTTCCAGGAGTTTTTATGGTTCAAGACTTATATTTAAGTCTTTAATCCATTTTGAGTTTATTCCTGTGTATGGTGTAAGAAAGTGGTCCAGTTTCATTTTTTTGCATGTATCTTTTTTCCCAGTACCACTTATTGAAGAGACTGTCTTCACCCCCATTGTATATCATTGCCTCCTTTGTCATAGATTAATTGACTGTGTAGGTGTGGGTTTATTTTTGGGCTCTCTATTCTGTGCCATTGATCTATATGTCTGTTTTTATACCAGTACTCTGCTATTTTGATTGCTGCAACGTTGTACTATAGTTTGATATCAGCATGAGGCCTCCAACTTTGTTCTTCTTTCTCAAGATTGGTGTGGCTATTTGGGGTCCTCTGTGGTTCCATATAAATTTTAGGATTGTTTTAGTTTTGTGAAAAATGTCATTGGTATTTTGATAGGGATTATATTAAATCTGTAGAGTGCTTGGTTAGTATGGACATTTTAACCCATTTTTCATTTGCCCCAAGAATACTTGCCAGTGGCACTTGCAGCTGCAGCATTTACCCTGAGATAACCTGTGGATCACATTTTTAACCTTACCCCTAAATAAAGTGAACAAATACAAAATTAACATTCAAAATTCGGTTACATTTTTATATACAAATAACAAACTATCAGAAAAAGAAATTAAGACAACAATCCCATTGATAATTGCATCAAAAACAATAAAATACCTAGGAATAAATTTAACCAAGGAGGTAAAAGATTTATACTCAAAAAAGTTATAAGACATTGAAGAAAAAAAACTGAAGAAGATAAAATAAATGGAAGCATATACTGTGCTCATGGATAAGAAAAATTAACCATTAACCCATTTCCTATTTAGGAATAAAACTGTAGCTTGCTGCCAGCATTAATTTTTGTTGTTGTTGGGAGCAATGTTTATTTCAGGCGCCAAGTAAACCAGGGTACAGGTCCCTGTCCAGTTAGCTGGGAGACAGAGATATGAATTGGTTCCACAAAGAAAGAAAGTACCTGGGGTTCTAAGGCAAAAATTCATCTTAATAGTGAAAATGTGATTATTCTGCCTTTTGCTGTTTTCAGATGCATTAATTTAATTTTACGTAGACATGCTCTTTGAGGGTGAAGCAAATCTGATTGGTTTTCAACGTGAAAACAAAATACGAAAACTGTTCTTGGAGTTATTTCTAAACAGAACTTGTCTCTAATCCTAATGTAACAGAAATGTATACATAAATTGGATTCATCGAATGAATCTTCGGCTAACAAATATTCGAAAACAATGTTAACATCACTCATAGGAATGCTATGTTTTCTAGGATTTGACATTTACAGAGATCAAGAATTACTATATTTTGTAAATAGAAATACCACTATTAAAAACAGAACACTATAAACAGGATAATGTTATTTGTTTCCAAAGACTGTCGACATACTAGAGTGACGTGAAAATAAAAATAAAAGCGAACTATTTCCTGGCAAACTTTACTGAATTCATTTATCAGTTCTGATAGGTTTTTGGTAGACTTTTTAGGGATCTCTGTTTATGGTATTATGTCATCTCTGAATAATGACAGTTTCACTTCCTTTTCAACTTGGATGCCTTTTATTCCTTTTTCTTGGCTGATTGCTGTGGTTAGGACTTCCAATACTATGTTGGATAAAAGTGGTTAAAATGGACAGCCTTTTCTTACTCCTGATCTTAAGGAAAAGCTTTTAGCTTTTCCCTGTTGAATATGATGTTAGCTGTGGGTTTGTCATATACGGCCTTAATTATGTTAAGGTGTGTTCCCTCTCTTCCCACTTTGCCATGTATTCTCTCTCTTCCCACTTTGCCAAGAGTTTTATCATAAATGGTTGCTGGGTTTTGTAGAAGGCTTTTTCTGCATCTATTGATATCATAAATTTTTACCTTTCAATTTGTTAATGTATATCATATTAATTGATTTACAGATATTGAACCAGCCTGCATCCCAGAGATAAATCCCACTTGATTATAGTGTATTGCTTTTTAATGTATTGCTGAATTTGATTTGCTAATGTTTCATTGAGGATTTTTGCATTTATGTTTACAAGGGATATTGGCCTTGTAAAATGTGCTTAGGAGCCCTCCCTTCTGAAATTTTTGGAATACTTTGAGAAGGATAGGTGTTAATTCTTTGAATGTTTGGTAAAGTTCACATGGGAAGCCATTGGATCCAGGACTTTTGTTCGTTCGAAAACTTTTGATGACTGATTAGATTTTGTTAGCAGTTATAGGTCTGTTCAAATTTTGTTTTTTCTTTACTCATTCTTGGAAGGTCGTATGTTTCTAGGACTTTATTCATTTTTTCCAGATTGTTCAAATTTGTTGGCATGTAATTGTAGTACTTTCTTTTAATCCTTTGTATTTCTGTGGAGTCAGTTGTCACTCTCTCTGATTTTACTTATTTGGGTCTTCTCTTTTTTTCTTGATGAGTTTTGTTAAAGGCTTGTCAGTTTTGTTTATCCTTTCAAAGAACCAACTCTTGGTTTCATTGATTTTTTTGTACTTTTTAAAAAATCTATTTCGTTTATTTCTGTTCTGATCTATTTTATTTCCTTCTCCTTTTGGGCTTCCATTCCCTCCCCCCCCCCGCCCCCCCAGTTTCTTTAGATGTAACGTTAGGTTGTTCATTTGAAATTTTTCTTGTTTCTTGATGTAGGCCTCTATTTCTATGAATACCCCCCTCAGAACTGCTTTTGCTGTGTCCCACATATTTGGGTCATGTTTTCATTTTTATTTTTCTCAAGATGTTTTTAGATTTCTTCCTTGATCTCATTGTTAACCCACTCATTGTTTAGTATCATGTTATTATTTAACCTCCATGTGTTTGTATGTTTTTCAGTTTTTTTTTTTTTTTTAACTTCTGGTTTCAAAACATTGTGGTTAGAGAGGAATGCTTGATATGATTTTAATCTTTTTAAATTTATTGAGACTTGTTTTGTGGCCTAACGTGTGGCCCAGCCTGGAAAATGTTCTATGTGTGCTCGAAAAGAATGTTTTCTTCTGCTGCTTTAGGTGAGATGCTCTAAAAATATTAATTAAATCCATCTGGTTGGTCCTGTGTGTCAATTAAGGCCACTGTGTTTCCTTGTTGACTTTGAATGATCTATCCATTCATGTCAACGGTGTGTTAAAGTGCCCTACAGTTACTGTATTACTGTATCTTCATGTATTTATCTTTATGTCTGCTAGTATTTGTGTTATGTACTTAGGTGCTCCTACATTGGGTATGTAAATGTTTACAAAGGTTCTCTACTGTGTTAGATTTATCCCTTTATCATTATGTAATGTCCTTCTTTATAACCTTTGTTTTAAAGTCTGTTTTGTCTGACATAAGTATTGCTTGGTACCCCAGCTTTTTTTGTTTTCATTTGAATGAAATATCCTTGTCCATCTCTTTACTTTGAGTCTATGTGTGTCTTTTGATCTGAAGTGAGTCTTTTGTAGACAGCATATGTATGGGTCTTGTTTATCCATTCTTCTTATCCATTCAGCCACTCTCTGTCTTTTGACTGGACCATTTAATCCATTTACATTTAAAGTGATTGATAGGCATTGCCATTTTATTATTCACATTTACGTTGGGTTTTTGTTTTTTGTCTCCTTAAAGAAGTTCCTTTAACATTTCTTGTAATACTGGCTTGGTGGCCATGAACTCCTTTAGTTTGTTCTTGTTTGGGAAGCTCTTATTCTCTCCTTCAATTCTAAATGATAGCTTTGGTGGGTAGAGTAGTCTTGGCTGTAGGTCTTTACTTTTCATCATTTTGAATATTTCATGCCAGTCCCTTCTGGCTTGCAAAGTTTCTGTTGAGAAATCAGCTGACAGTCTCAATGGAGCTCCCTTGTAAGTAGCTAGCTGCCTCCTTCTTGCTGCTTTTAAGATTCTCTCTTTGAATTTAACCTTTGGCATTATAATTATGATGTGTCTTGGTGTGGGCTTCTTTGGATTCATCTCGTTTGGGACTCTCTGTGCTTCCTGGGATTGTATGTCTATTTTCTTTCTCAGAATAGGAAAGTTTTCAGTCATTATTTCTTGAAATAGCTTTTCAATAGTTTCTTGGTCTCTTTCCTCTCCTTCTGATATTCCTATGATGCGAATGTTGGTACACTTGATGTTGTCTCAGAGGTTAAACTAGCCTCATTAAAACAATTTTTTATTTCTGGTTTGATTGGTGTTTTTCACTGTCTTGTCTTCTAAATTGCTGATTTGAGCCTCTGCTTCACCTAATCTGCTGTTGATTCCTTCTAATGTATTCTTTGTTTCTTTTATTTTATAATTAAGATACCAGCTAATATTGATTGAGTGCTTATTCAGTGCTAAGTACTGTACTAAGCATTCTATTTTATTTTTGTTCTCATCAAATTTCTACAAAAGCATGTTTACTTTTTAATTTTAATTTTTATTAAGTTTATTGGAAAACATTGGTTTACAAAATTATTTAGGTTTCAAGTGTATAATTCAACAGTACATCATATGTATATGGCATTGTGTGTTCACCACACAAAGTTAAATTTCCTTCTTTCACTATATATTTGACCCCCTTTACCTGTATCTACCTCCTCCCATTCCATCTTTTCCTCTGGTAACTACTAAACTGTCGTCTGTGTCTATCAGCCTCTTTCTTGCTCGTTTGTTGCTTTCAGTTTTATATCCCACATATGAGGGAAATCATGTTTCTCAACTTATTCTGTCTGACTTATCTTGCTTAGCACAATATTCTCAAGATCTATCCATGTTGTCATAAATGGCAGTATTTAATCTTTACTTATGGCTGAATAATATTCCATTGTATATACATATCATGTTCTTTATCTAGTCATGTCTCAAAGGGCGCTTCGGTTGTCTCCATGTCTTGGCCACCGTGAATAATGCTGCAGTGAACCTTGGGGTGCATATATCTTTACAGATAAATGTTTTCAAATTTTTGGATACATACCCAAAATAGAGATTGCTGGCTCATGATAATTCTGTTCTTAATTTTTTGAGGGCCCTCCATGCTGCTTTCCATAGTACTATACAAGTGTGTGTTTTTATTTCAAGTATTCTTCATTTTTGACTGGTTCTTTTTTATGGTTTCTATGTCCTTTTTAAATATTTATTATCTCTTTGTTGAAGTTTTCACTAAGCTCATCTATTCTTCCCTTATATTCATCCAGCATCCTTATAACCAGTGTTTTGAATTCTCTATCTGATAGATTGCTTTCCTCCATTTTGTTTTGTTCTTTTTTGGAATTTTGTCCTGTTCTTCCATTTGAGACATGTTTCTTTATCTCCTTATTGTGGCTACCTGTCTGTGTTTGTTTCTGTATATTAGGTAGATCTACTACATCTCTCAATCTTGGCAGGGTGGCCTTATGTAGTTAGTATCCTGTGGGACCCAATGGCACAGTCTCCTTGGTCATCTGAGCTGGGTGCTCCAGAGTATACCTTGTGTGGGTTGTGTGTACCCTCCCGTTATAGTTGAGCCTTGATTGCTGTTTGCACGTCAGTGGGTGGGGTCGACCCTAAGGCTGGCAGGCTGTGCAGGGGCTGGCCCTTGGAGCAGGACATTACCACTGTTATTTCTTCTGTGTTGATTTTTACATTGAGTTTGTTTTTTGTTGTTTTTCTTGTTTTATCATAGCTATCACAGAAATCCTAGCTTCACAAAGATTTGTCATCAAAAGGAATTAGTGCAATCTAGTGTTGAAACTGAACTTTTAGCCAGTAGTTTGAACAGTATCCGATAGATATTGAGTATAGTAGTCCCCCATTGTTTTTTTCCCTAGCCATACATTCCTATGATAAAGTTTAACTTATAAGTTAATAAGAAATTAACAACAATAACAATAAAATAGGACATTTACAACAATATATTGTTATAAACATTATGTGAATGTGGTCACTCGTTTTGAAGGATGCCTTGCTTAAGGCTTTTATAGGCTCAGTGCTTTCCTGCACAACAAGTTGCTGTCAACCAGAACACATTTTCTGTTTATGTTTTTTGCCTACAAATTTAATGCCTTCCGTTGTAACTAAGTATCATTCACTGTGGCCATAACTTTTGCAATTTGAGGTGTGACAGCAAAACTGGCACACATTTCTTTTGTCTTCACAATTTTAAAGAAAGAAAATTTGTTCTTATTATAGATCTTAACAACCTCAGCATACCATTTTTTTCTTCTTTCCTTAAGTCATGAACTTTCACCTTTTCACTTAAAGGCATATCTGAATTGCCAACATCACTACTCTTATGCTTTGGTCCATTATTAAGTAAAATAAAGGTTACTTGATTACAAGCACAATGATACTTCAGCAGTCGTTCTGATAACTGAGATGGCTATTTAGTGACTAATGAGTGGGGAGCCTATATGGAGGTCATTTATGTCCTGGGCGAGATGTATCCGTATGGCTTGAGATTTCATCACACTATTCAGAATGGTGCACAGTTTAAAACATGAATTATTTATTTGTGGAATTTTCCATTTGATATTTTCAGACCACAGTTGACCGTGAGTAACAAACCACAGAAAGCAAAACCACCGATGAGGGAGACTACTACTGTACTCCATTTTTCTCCAATTTAAGATAACCCTATGTCTTAATACAAGTTTGCTTATAATGTTCTGGGTATGTCAGTGCATTGTTTGAGAACCATGGCCTAGATACTTTTATCCAGTTTCTATTGTAACCAATGATGTGCTTTTACTTTATTTTATTTTATTTTTTATTTTTATTTTTTCAGTGGTGTGCTTTAAATAAATAAATAAAATTTGTTGGTTTCCCACTACTGCCAGTTAAGTTCTAATATAAGATTTACTTGAGAATAGATTGTGTGATTATAAAATGTAGTAGGATAGAGGCCTGCTCCCCCCAAAGTATATACCATTTCTTTAAAAATGTTTCACTGTTAAGTACTGAACGATATTTATTATGATATTTTTAATAAGGCAGCTTTTTTTGGTTCTCTGTGTTAGAGTGACTGCTAGTGATAGTACATTTAATTTTGTTTAAAGACAAGATTCTAACGTGGGTTTTTTTTTAATTTTATATATGCACACACATATATACACATATGCACCTATACATATATATACATACGTATGTGTGGATATACACTCTTTGATTTGGGCAACTGTTTGTAGAACTGAATTGTATCCTTCCTATCCTTTCACTTGTAGGCAGATGGTGGAATTATTTCTGTTTGCTGGGTTCTATGTGTTTTGGTTGCTCATTTTCCAACACCTAACATTCTAATCCTCTGAGTTTGAACTTTCAGTTTAAATAATGGACATAATCTGTGCTCTTTAGATTTCAGTCTCCTAAAATAACTTAATTTTTTTTTTGTTTTCTTGTGATGTAATAGTTGTTGTCAACCTAAAAAGGCATTTATATTTATTATAATGAACTTCAGAACTTCATGATTTTACACACATGTCTTAGGCATGGTCTTTTAATCAGTGACACTGAGAATGTTGAGACACTGAGTGGAAAACATTAATTCATGCTGTCATTCAGTGAATTTAAGTGAGTGGCATATGGGATTCTAATTAAACATTTGTTTGGCTAAGCACCTGGGGTAGGGAAGAAACTAAAATAAAGAAAGCTTGATGATATATAAGAAGGGTACAGGAAGTAAACAATAACTCAAATTAAGAGTAAAATCTTTGTTCAAGTACAGCCCTAAACCATTGTAACAACTAAGAGCGATGACAGTTGGTCAGTGGGGGATGTACATGAGAAATTGTCAAGCCTGTAAATATGAATACTAATTTGCATTTACTGGGTATAGGTCATAAACTTCAGATTTATTATCATGGGAAAGATTTCATTATGGATGATATAAAACCCTTTAAACCTAAACTGCTTCATCTGAAGGATTATTTCTCTCCCATTTCAGTTTATAAACTTAAAATCTTTTGCTTTTATAGTAATATCCATATTTTAAGAGAAATCTTTTTCTCTGATTTTAAAATGAGATTTGCAATGATATTTTTGTGAGTTGATTTTACTTTTTGTGTTTTAAAATTTTACAGAGTAATTTATAAGGACAGTTTAAGAAATCAAATAGTACTTGTGTAGAGTTAGTATAGCAGATCTGCTTTAGAAAGTCCTGCTTGTAAGGTTGACCCTTGGCTTGCGGCCAAGAATTTGACCGGCAAAGTTCCTTACGTTATATAAAACTTTTCCTAAATGATAAGAGTGGTTCACTATGCCTAAGCTGTGTATAAAAACAGTGTGGTTTATGCTGAATATCTGCCTTTTTTTCTGGGAGGATGGAATTTTAGTACATACTAGACAGAGGGTGCCTACATGATCAGGCTCCACAAAATCCTTGGCCTCTGTGTCTAAGGAGCTGCCCAGCAGACAACACTTCACACATGTTGTTCCTGTTGCTGGAAGAATTCATCTTATTCCTGTGATTCTACTCTGAGAGCACTCTTGGAAGCTTGAACCTGGTTTTCTCTGTACTTCTTCGCCCCATTTGGCTTTTCCTTTGCTTTTTTTGCTTTGTATCCTTTCACTGTAATAAATCTTAGCCATGAGTATGACTATATGCTGAGTTATGAATCCTTCTAGCAAGTCACTGATTCTAGGTGTGGTCTTGGGGACCCCCAACACAGTACTAAAAGACATACAATGGAAAATGCTATTCCCTGCCTCATTCTTGCACCCCTCTCAGTCTTAGTTCTGTTCTTTCAGCAATTTCTTTTGGTGTTTATTTTCTTATTTTTAAAAAAGATACTTAAATTGCTATTTTTTAAGATAATGTTTTAGAACTTATATATTAACTAGGTATTATGGGCAGGTGAGGATTTAAGTTTCTCATACTTTTTCCCCAGTTTCCTGCCTCAGTCTTTTGATATAATCATGCTGGTCACATTGTTTGATTAAATCAGTGTTCATTTTCATTATGATTGGACAGATATTGTGTGACGTTGAGTGAGGAAGTAGACTACAATTTCATTTTCTCATCTACCTTTTTCCTAGAGTTTTCTCATTTTTATTTGCTTTTTTACTGTGTTCTTATGATAAATTTGTTCCAAAAGCTCCAGTGGCTTTTTACCACATCTTACTATTCTTTTCCACATGGTCAGATGTGTCTGTACATCTCATTGTCCTTGGGAGCTCTTATTTCTTCAGTGTTACTATAAACTGTGTCACATGTTGGTGACAGGCCTGGTTTTTCTGGGGCTTCATTTGCTGCTCTCCAGGATTGCATCTCAGATCATCAGGATCCTTGAGAAAGTGTATGGGAACTACATTCCTTGTCACTGTGTGTCTGAAAATGTCTTTATTCTACCTATGTACTTGAATGGTTGTTGCAACTAATTTTCTTTCAGAGTTTTAAAGATACTCTTTTATTGTCTTTAAGTATTCAGTATTCCTGTGAGCAGGTTAGTCCTGACCCTTTGCAGTTAACTAGTTTACCCTGTCCCTTAACTCTGCAGGAATCTGTTAATGTCATCTTTCTATCCCCTGGTGCTCTGAAACCTCATGATGTGCTTTTGGTGTGGGTCTCTTTATGGGTACCTAGTGGTCTTTTTTGACCTGGATACTCTTGTCCTTTATTTCTGAGAATATTTCTTGCTACACCATTTGAAGAACAACAATGTATTATACATGCAAAGAATGCTTACAAAATTTGTAGCTTAATACTGGTTATTGTTCAGTATGTAACGTATCAATGAGCCAGTGTTAGATTCTCTTGTAGAGTTTTAGATTAGAGACTTTTAATTTGCAGATGATTTAAAAACCATAACAATGAGGAAAAGCTGCTTCTCATGAATTTTAGCCTGATACTAGCAAAGAACACTTGTAAAATACTGGATTTGTTTAACTGGTAAACTACTTAAGCAGCTACTCATTTTCTGGAATAGGCCTTTTTCTGTGTAGATATTATCAAGTTTAATAAACCATTAGAGTTATTCTCAAAAGCTCATTTCAGGAGACTTTGATTTAGCAATCTTTCTTCCCTGCCTGCATTGCTTTGTCCTTTTGCATGGGTGAGTGATTCTTGCTATGTGTGGTAATTAATACTGGTACATGAGCAGAAAAGACTTAAGAGCAATGTATATTCTAGTTCTTTGGAGAAGGAAATGTTTTTAAACTTTAGTTAAGTTTGAGTCTAGGCGTATGAATTTTTTTTTGCTTTACCTCATTTGTAGCTGTTGTAACTGTTATTTTGACTTGAAATATTATTTAATTTCAAAAGTATAATTTGTTTTCAGCCCTAAAGTAAAACTCTAGATATGTGGTTTTTTGTTTTACACTTATAACTTAATACTTTTTGTTAGATGTTGCAGAAGTAATATTTTTTACCTCCAGTTCTCTCTGGAGAGAAATTACTCGTACAGAGGAATTAGCCATAGGCTTTCATTTGGGAAAGATTGGAAATAGACATTTCTACTGTATTGATTTGGGGTATAGGGTTTGGTGGCATGTTGATAGTCAAGGTGAGAGTAGCAACATTTGAAAAGGAAAGTCTGTATTTTTTAATGGTGCATGATCTCTATATAGTACTCATGGCTGTTTTTTCCCTTCTGAGAAATTTTTTTGAGATATAATTTATATTCAGTGAAATGCACTGAATATAATATATTTTGATAAATGTATACATACATGTAGTCCACATGCCTGTCAAGATATAGTGTATAGCTATAAACCAGAAAGTTCTCTTGTGCTACTTTTACTCAGTCCCTGCCTGTTCCCCATACCCCCACAACCGCAGTTTTAAATGTTTTTGACATGAGTTTGCCTGTTTCAGAACTTACATATAAATAAAATCATACATTGTGTAATCTGTTGTGTCTGGGTATGCTGTCTTTTGAAATTCCTGTTTTGATGGGTGTATGAGTGGTTTGTTCCTTTAAAATAATGCTAATATTCCACTGTATGAATATATTACAGTTTGTTTATCCAGTCTCTCATTGATGAAAATGTAGGTGTTTCTGGTTTTTAGCTATTATGCATAAAGTTACTCTGATCATAAGTCTTTTTGTGAATGTTTCCATTTTTTTTGTGTAAATATAGTGGAATTGGTAGGTCATATGTGTAAGGGTTTAATTAAAAGATATTGCCAAACGCTTTTCCAAAGTGGTTAAGCTTTACATTCCCACCAGCAGTGTATCCTGGTGCCCCCCATCCTCATCAACATCAGGAATTGTCTTTCTGTTTAAATTTTAGCCATGCTAGATGGTGTCTATTGATAATTCATTGTTTTAATTTGCATTATTTTGATGTTTAGTGGCATGGAACTTTTTCATGGGCTTATTGACCAGTTAGTTGTATGTTTTCTTTTGTAAATTGCTCATTTGCCTATTTTCATTTTGGATTTTCTTTTTATTATTGAAATTTAGGAGTGCTTCATATATTCTGGATTTGTCCTTTGTCAAATATACATATTTGACATATATATAAAGTATATTTGACATATATATGCATATATATGTATGTATGTGTGTATGGTCATTTTCTTAATAGTGTCTTTTGATGAGCAGAAGTTTTTACTTTTGATAAAGTCCAGTTTTTTTTAAATTTCGGAGTTAATGCTTTCTGGTCCTTTCTAGGAAACTCTTACCCCAAGGTCTTAAAAATAAGTTTTATTTCAGAAGTTTTGCAATTTTTAGCTTTAAATATTTAGGCCTGTGATTTATCATGAATTATATTTTGTGTGTGACGTGATGGAGGAGGCTGAGCTTCTCTTATTTTTCGCATGGTTATCTAGCACCACTTGTTGAAGACTCTTCTTTTCTCCCATGAATTCCTTTGGAACCTTTGTTGAAAATTGGTTGACTATATACATGTGGGTCTCTTTCTGAATTTTCTGCTTTGTTGCACTGATCTGTCTATCCTTACTCTAATACCATACTGTCTTTATTAGTTTTAATAACTTTGTTCTTTTTCAAGATGGTGCGACTGTTCTAAGTTCTTTCCTTTTCTATAAAATACACCTAATTGAAGGTGTGCAGTTCTTTGTATTTTGACAATTGTGTATACCTATGAAACTGCCACTACAGTCATGGTATAGGACATTTTAGCACCCTAAAGATTCTCTCATGCCCTTTTGCATTCACTTTTCTGGCCCAGCAGCCCACTGATTGGCTTTGTTCTGGAATTCTGTATACACGGACTCATACAATGTATATTCTTTTGTGTCTAGATTCTTTTGCTTATTATTTTTGATACCTATGTTGTATCTATCAGCAATTTGTTCCTTTTTATTGCTGTGTAATATTCCATTATAAGGATATTTTTGTTAATTTTTTGCTTGTTGACAGATGTTTGAGTTATTTCCAGGTTTTGTCTCTTGTGAATAAAGGTACCATGAACTTTTGTTGACAAGTCTTTGTGTAGACTTACATTTTCATTTCTCTTGAGTAAATACCTGGCAGTGGAATTGTTAAGTGATATGATAAATGTATATTAATTTTAAAAGAAACTGTTGAGCACTTTTCTAAAGTAGTTGTGTAATTTTAGATTCCGGCCAACAACAGATGAGAGTACCAGTTGCTCCATATCCATGCCAATACTTTATTGTCAGTGCTTTTAATTTTAGTGATTGTAGTGGGTGTATAGTGGTATTTGTTGTGGTTTTAATTTGCAATTCCCTAATGAGTAATGGTATTAAACATTTTTTTCATGTGCTTTTTGACTCTTTGTATATTTTCTTAGGTGAAGTGCCCATTCATACCTTTTGCTTATTATTTTTAAATTGAGTTGTCTTATAAGATATTATGTAAATCTTATAAATCAATTATATATACACATTTTTCTGAAGAAATGAGTTCTTCGTAAATGTCAACTATATCTATTACAAATGTTTTCATCGAATATGTGGCTTGCCATTTAATTTTCCTAATTTAATTTTCTTTCAAAGAGTAGAAGTTTTAAATTGTGATGAAGTCCAGTTTTTCAATTTGTTCTTTTATGGTTTGTGCATTTGTGTCCTAGCTCAGATTTTTTTTGCCTGTATGTCTGCTTGTGCTATCACTTAGTAAATGAGAAGAGTTCTGTAGTAATGATATTTGGAGATTCATCTCTTTCTTTAGTTCTGCCAGGTTTTGTTTCATGTATTTGAAACTCTGTTATTAGGCATGTACATTTGTAGAATTATGTCTGTTATGATTGTGGGAATATCCTTTATTTCTGACAATACTTCTTATCTTGAAGTCTGTTTTGTTTGACATAAGTCACTTCACCTTTCTTATGATATGTGTTTGTATGGTATCTCTTTTCCATTCATTCACTTTTAACCTTTCTGTGATGTTTGGCTGGAGCAGACCATTATTGTCTAAAAGTTTTCTGTCTTGCAGGGAAGTCCCTTCCTGGTCCTTCGGCTAGAATGAGCAGCTTTTGATGTTGTTGTTATTGTTGCTGTTGATGTTGTCTTATCTGCACCCATTGGTGTTTCTGGGTTTCTGGCTTCATGAGCTCCAAGTCTGAAATGTAGAAGCAAAAAGAAAACTCAGGAAACTCAGAGTGTGTTTGTTGTTCCTGGATAACCTGTCTGCCTTTTCTCTACCTCTCAGTCTTTTTTTTTTTAAATCTGATATCCAGGATTTTTAGTTCTACTTACCAGGAGGAAGGAATAGGGATAAATATTCTTTCTTCAAATGTAGACAGATTTACAGCAGTTCTCTTGCCTAGAAGAAGGAATTTCTAATTTTTGTTGTTTATTTTATTACCTTTGGCTATTTATACTTAAATTTACCATGGACCATATGAGGCCTCTCTTTTACACTTTCACTAAGTGAGGTTTTGGCTTGCTGTACTTCCCCAGTGCTCAAAAGAGTGTATTCTAATGCAAACACATTGTTGTTTCTAATTAGATCATCCTACCTTCAGGTTTTTTACTCCTTAATACCTGCTTTTAACTAACTGTTCCCTCCCTCCCGTCTTCCATTCCCAACTATAGGTAAATCAAGTCAACAATATTTCTTTAGAATAGTTTTTGCAAGGTAATTTATTAAGCACTTTATATACAAAAGACTCTTTTTCATCAATCTAGTATGGAAACTGAATAATGATAATTGTGAATTAGGAGGACATGTGCACATATGCAGAACTTAAAAATGCTATAAGAACACAGGAGGAAATGATAGAAATCTGTCTGGCATTTTGTTGTTTGTATTCTCACCTGTACTTCTTTTAGCCCCAATTTTGTCATTTCTGGCTTTAGAATTGGTAATGACTCCCACATTAAGTCTGAACTCCTCAGCTTGGCATTCATTTGAGAAGCTTACCTTGTCTTTCAATGTCTGCCATTGCTCCTTCGTAGAAACTGTTCCAATTAGACCGGTCTTCTTGCCATATTCCTAATAAGGTCTATATTTCTGCTTGTGTCTTTAACTGTGTTGTTCACCCTGGCATAAATGTACTTAATCCCTTTTGTATGTGTGTATATGAATAGCAGTTTAGTGGAAAGAATGTGTGTTTCGAGACAAACAGATCCCAGTTTTACCTCTGACTTAATGTGTGACTTAGGGTATAAGTTACTTTAGTTCTCTAAGCCTTAGTTCCTGTTTGTAAACATGGAAAAGCACTACTCTCACAGGTTATTTAATGTATCAGCAGTATACAATTCATTGAGCACATGGAAGAGACAATAATTAGTTTATTAAATGAACAGTGTCATATTTAGTGTTGGAGCTCACGAATTACTGGACAAGAGAGACATGTGCATAGGTAATTAAAACACACATCATGGTACATGCAGCATAGAGGTGTGTCCAGGAGATTCTGGGGACCGAAAGGAGTATCCGTGACTTAGAGTGGATAGGGTGGGCCATGAGGGAGGATTCCAGGAGTTTTATTGAGATATATGTTACATACTATAAGGTTCACCCATTTTAAGTATATAATTCAGTGATTTTTAGTAAATTTAAGGTTCATGTAACCATTACGACAATCCAAATATAGAACAGTTCCATCATTCCAAAAAGATTCTTTATGCCCATTTGCAGGCTGAATATTAAAGGATGAGTATGAATTAGCCATGCAAAAATATTGGAGGAAGCACTGGATTCCAGGGGGTGAAGACAGCGATGCAGAGTCAGAGAAGCATAAAACAAAATGGTTGGGAGTCCTATAAGCCATTTTATTCCTGTAGTGTAAAGCTGTGCTGCTTCCATGCAGCTGTTTTGTCTTCCTTGGTCTTTGGAGCTCAGTTTCCTTATCTGTAATATGTAACTATTAATGCTGGTTGGACTCTAGCTTCCTCCTCTAAACTATCCAAATCCTGTGACTGTCAAAACTTAAGATGCTTTCAATTAAAAGAAAAATAGACTGTGCTTTTTTTTGTTAATAATAGCCAAAAGTCAGGGCCCATCAAGAAAAACAGAAAATTTATAGTGATGTTTATTGATCCTTTAATAGAACTTTCTACCGTTTTTAATGCTTTTCATGAGTATACAGGTAATGCATACTAGGTAGAAAATGTATGTAATACAGAAAAGTAAAAAAAAAATTAGATCACATACTCTTAGAATTCAGGGATAATTACTATTAATGTTCTCTTGTTCTTACAGTTTTTGTGCATATATATTTCAAAATTGATGTGTTAAATAAAATTGCTTTCCGCCACATTATTAAAACATGATTTTTAATGCTGCATGATTTTTATAAGATTAAAAAGAATGGCCTGTTCATTCTTAAAAATGATAACAAAAAGCAATCATGGACATGGCAAGGTCTGTATAGGAGGGATAAAATGGAAAAAAAAAATCTTTCCTTTCTCTTTTACCACTTCCAAGAGTTAACAGTAGTTAACTATTTCTTACATGCTTTCAGAATTTGTGTGGAGGGTGTGTGTGTGTGTCAGATTTTATATCCATTATTGAGATCGGTCATAATTTAAATGATCTTCTGTTGATTGCTATTAAGGTTATTTTGTTTTTGCTTTTACAGTGCTGAAATGAATATTTTCATGTGTACATTTTTGAATCCGTGCAAAAGTATATCTGAGAATTCTAAAAAGAGGAATTCCTGAGTCTATGTTTAAAATTTTGATAAATATTACCAAATTGCTTTTCAAAAAAGATTGTGCTAATTTATGCTTCTCCCGTTATAGATATTCTCATGAGTCCATGTTTGCTCATATCCTTACCAACACTGGGTATTATATACCTTAATTCTTTGCCAGTCTGATGTTAGAAAAATGGCTACTTATTGCTTAAATTCGTGTTTTAAAAGTTATTATTGTAATTTAACAGTGTTTTTATACAGATATTGGTCATTTTTCTATGAACTGCTTGTTCACATCCTTTGTATAGGTGTCTTGATTTGTTTCTATTTTAATTGATTTGTAAGAACTCTTTGCTTTTTAAAGAAATTAGCCCTCTTTCATGATTTGCAATTTACATTTGCTTGTCTTTTGACTTTGTTTATGGTCAGATTTATCATCCTTGTATTTTATGGCCTATGGGTTTTTAAAATTGCAAAATAATCTTAAGAGTACAAAGAGAAACAGGTGATCCCATGAATGTCTCAATTGAATACATAAGAACTAATCAAAGCAACTTATGAGCACAGTACTTTGACCTGTACCCTCCATCTAAAGTAGAAAAAGAATGCAAACAAACCTTGAATAATTCATAACGTTTGTAATGTACATTCTAGTGAAACTATTTTGTGTGCATTTTATGATTGAGCAATTGAGGTAATTGCAGTAAAAATAAAAATACGTGAACTCATTGCTTGCAGCATAGAACTACAGTAATGATGTATGCTTGTAGGAATCATTAAATATATCATTTTAACTATATAATAAATTTCAATTTTGATACCAAACTTCATGTGTAATTACAGAAATAGTCTTTATTATTATTTATAGTCGTTTGGTCGTAGCTTAAAAAAAGTAATATTTTACGTTGGCTAGCAATCAGAATGAAGCCCTTTACCATGGTGAGTTCTTTTGTAAAGGAACTCTGTATTCTGAGTACTCTACTCTGACTTCATTTGGTTTTTCTCTAATACTTGAAGATTCCAGGTCTTTCAGCTCTTCGAGAACTAAAATGTATGATGAATGGAATGTAACTTGAGATGATAAAATGAAAATATCTTTTTAAAGGAGGGTGATGAAATATTTTTGATTTGTAAATGTAAGATTGTTATGTTGTGCGTTTGTGGCACTTTTGTGTTTTGGTTGGTGCTATATGACTGATGCTCTTTTTTTCCCCTTTGTGCAGGTGTAATGGATAGGTAACAGAGAAGCCTGTCTCGTCAGGGAGGCAGAATGACTGAGTGCTTCTTGCCCCCCACCAGCAGCCCCAGTGAACACCGCAGGGTGGAGCATGGCAGTGGTCTTACCCGAACTCCCAGCTCTGAGGAAATCAGCCCTACTAAATTTCCTGGATTGTACCGCACTGGCGAGCCCTCACCTCCCCATGACAGCCTCCATGAGCCTCCTGATATAGTGTCGGATGATGAGAAAGATTATGGGAAGAAAAAGGGAAAATTTAAGAAAAAAGAAAAAAGGAGTAAGTGTCATTTTTCTCTATGCAGTCTCCAGAAGGAACTAACTAGCTAGTGACAGGAAAGTGAAGTGTGACAGAAATGACTGGAGCATCTAAACAGCAGTGCAGTTTGTGTCATGGTTTGAAATCGACTCAAAGAGACCCAACATGAAAAATCTGAGCTAAATAAAGTAAGAGGACATTATTCAGATGATGAAAGAAAGCTTTATATTATAGAAGGATTCTTTCCATTAGCCCTCTTTGTAGAGCCTTTCTTGTGTATTTGTAATACTTGGTTTGCCAAAATTCCACTTACACAATTACATAAAATAAAATCAGTTTTCACCACCTGCTATTGCAAAGGTAACTGGCTTTCTGCGTGTTGCCCTCTTAATAGTCAGATGTCACTGCAACATCTCATTTTTAGCTGAGAAACCTTCCCCACTCCACCCTTTTTTTGGGGGGGGGGCGGAGGGGGGTCTAGGATTGGCCATGAAGTGAAAAGCAAGGTGGCCAGTGCCAGGTGGCACTTTTTATTTTTTGTCCTGTTTTTAAAGAGCATATGGACAGTTTGACATTAAACAAACATATAACTTCCTGCTCTTCTTTGATAGCTGAAGGCTATGCTGCCTTTCAGGAAGATAGCTCTGGAGATGAAGCTGAAAGTCCTTCCAAAATGAAGAGATCCAAGGGAATCCATGTATTTAAGAAGCCCAGCTTTTCTAAAAAGAAAGAGAAGGATTTTAAAATAAAAGAGAAACCCAAAGAGGAAAAACATAAAGAAGAAAAGCACAAAGAAGAAAAACATAAAGAAAAGAAGTCAAAAGACTTGACAGCAGCTGATGTTGTTAAACAGTGGAAGGAAAAGAAGAAAAAGAAGAAGCCAATTCAGGAGCCAGAGGTGCCTCAGATCGATGTTCCGAATCTCAAACCCATTTTTGGAATTCCTTTGGCTGATGCAGCAGAGAGGACCATGATGTATGATGGCGTTCGACTGCCAGCAGTTTTCCGTGAATGTGTAGATTACGTAGAGAAGTATGGGATGAAGTGTGAAGGCATCTACAGAGTTTCAGGTATTGGGGACATACGCTTGGTGGTTTTTAAAAATTAACTTCACTTCCATTTTTCAACATAAGGAAAAGTATTAACTCCTGAGGAAAATTGTGATATGGGTCCTAAGCCTTACTCATTTCCTTGATTCTTCCAGTTGAACAAAAATTCCTCCACAGTGTGTGTGTGCGTCCAGTTTGATTTTTTAAAAAATGATATCCCTTTTCATTAGGAGGATTTACATATGAGCTGATCACAGCTTGCAGCAGCTTGGAACGAGAAGTGAAGCATACAGTAGTGTCTCTTAACTTGGGTGCACTCAGACCCTGCTTCATTCTCATCTTCTTCCGAGCAGGGGCTCAGTGTTGTGAAGGGAGTTCAGCAGGAGAAGGCAGGAAATCTGGGTTAAGGATGCTTCTTGGTGTTACATTTATTGACACAATCATATAATGTATTTCCTGAGTTAGCTAAGGTGCATGAAATGTCATTTCCTGAAGGCCCAATTGTGAATGCTTCTATCAGCCATGTGCAGCTATTACATGTATTAGTGAAATTGATTTTCCATTTTTCTTTGTTCCATATCTATGAAATTTTAAATTTCATACTTGGCAAGAATATAATTCATATTGGGTGTCTGAAATTAAGCAGAATGTGTATTATTTAAAGTAAAAAGTTTATTTCTTACAAAGCAGTATGACTTTTTTGTTGGTACAGGATGAAAGACCTGTTCCAAGTCATTACGTTCCCAGAATTCAGTTTCCTGGTACCATAGATTTTATTATGTAATTCATTGTTGGTCACACATATTTTCATGATGAGGTAGTCACACATATTTAGAATATACAAAGAAATTAGACTTAGTTTTTACATTTAATTGCTTCATACTCATTTTTAGAATGTAGATTCGATGTTGAAATTTTGTTGAGAAAAGGCAGGCATTTTTGATCATTGGAGAAATCTTTACATAATTCTATATAGATAACATGTTATCATTTAAGAGTATTTTGGCTAAAATGCTATTTTATACAAAATAAACAAATATGAAACAATTTGAATTTATAACTCCTTACTAACATGACTTTTAAGACTTATGATGAACTGATTTTTAAAGATTTAGACAGTACTAATATAAGCTATTTCTCTTACATGATTTTGGTAAGCATGAAGAAATTTTACGTGTAAGTTTCTAAAGTGTTTCTACAGCTTTCTTCAAAAAATTCTTTTGTTTTTGACCTCTTTTTGATGTTTGTATTCTTTTGGAGAGCCAGAGTTGCAGAACTCCTCTTTGTGTCAAAGCATTCAAACTGATCATTAACTCCTGGAGGTTGAGCTCCTGCTTTGATCAATTTTTATTTTATTTTTTTAAGCTCTGGCAGTATGTTGTATTCAGCATGCTATGTGACTTTTCTTTTTGAATACTAATAGTATTGTTTTCTGCTGGAAAGTTCTGGTTCTCGCTTATGCATATATAAGTTCTAGTTTTAAAACTAATATATCATTTTGCATATGCTCTTTCTCCACCTGGGATAATTTATTTGAAGTGTCCAGTTTTTGAACGGAAAACATTTTGATAGCAACATATATTCTCATTGTTCATTAATGCAATTTTCTAGGTAGGCATTGTTGGGGGAAAAGTTAGATATGCATAAAATATATATGTGAGAGAGAAGAGGTCTTTGCCAAGAATTTCAACTAAAGTTATCACCGTGTTTCACTTATATTGTCATAATATGAAAATGAGAATTAGTTTCTAACTTTTCTGTCCCAAAGATTATATAAAAATAAGATCATATTATTATTTTTATATTTGGAGTTATTGATTTTGTTTTGTAAGTGCTGGATGAAATACAAATTTATTGTAATGCCATTGAAAGGTCTTCACATAAAATAATGCTAAAGCCCAGAGAGGTAAGCATTATTGATTGTAAGATGCTATTCAGGTTGGATGACACTTGAGTGTTCAGTTTCCATTACAGCATTTACCATTACAGTCTCTCAGCCTTAAGTTGTGGCTCGTTTTCAAACAATTGGCCTAAGGTTTTAATTATTGAAAACAACAGAAAGCTCCCTTGTACTCTTTTGAGCAGTCATTATCACTGAATTATGCCACTTAAATGCAAGATTGGACTAGAGACTTAAAAACATAATGTTTGAAAAACATTCATTTTGTGTATGTTTCTTTCTGTCCAGTAAAAAAAAAAAAAAAAAAGTTTGATTTTAGAAACCTAAATTTCACTTTTTTTTTTTTTTTTTGCAGCTCTGTTCCAGGTTACGAAAACATGTAAAGAATTCAAACTTAAAAATGGAAATTAGATGGGGATTATTTAATGAAGAACAATTTTCAACAAATTTGTTTAGATAGTGAACTCACCTTTTGCATTTGAGATGCAATTTTTACTTGTAAAAAAAAGTAATTACCCACAACTTTTTGGAACATGTTTATGTATACCAAATTGCATTTTATGTCATCAGTCTTGTGACTAGTTAGAAAAAGCAGTTGGCCGCCTGTGTAGAGCAAGACTTATGCTTAGGTTGTAGTTTAGTTTTTGCCTGAATTTTGACTTATCTTTAAATTAAAAACAGTTGTTTTTCCTGAGTCAATTGGCATATTTGCTTAATATGTTTGTGGTTGCTATGACTTTTGTTCTTAATACTGAGTTTTTCCATTTTCATTTGGCTTTTGGTTAAATTCACCCTCAAAGTGTAGTCCTTTATTATCTTGCGTGAACCTTGTGCAGATAAATACTTCATAACTAGAGGCTTTTTTTCTCAGATCTTTCCACAGGGGTGGGCACAGTGATGAAGAAAGCTGTTTGATTTTTTTTCTCAATATTCTCTTTCTCTCTGAATTTGAATGTTTTAAGGAATTAAATCAAAGGTGGATGAGCTGAAAGCAGCCTATGACAGAGAGGAGTCTCCAAATTTGGAAGAATATGAACCTAACACTGTAGCCAGTTTGCTGAAGCAGTATTTGCGAGACCTTCCGGAAAATCTGCTTACCAAAGAGCTTATGCCTCGCTTTGAAGAGGCTTGTGGGAGGAGTACAGAAAGCGAGAAAGTACAGGAGTTCCAGCGCTTACTGAAAGAACTGCCAGAATGTAACCATCTTCTGATTTCTTGGCTGATCGTGCACATGGATCATGTTATCACAAAGGAACTGGAAACAAAAATGAACATACAGAACATTTCTATAGTGCTCAGTCCAACTGTTCAGGTACATATGCCCTCTGATGCCAGCCCTATGGAGTTGGGGGAACATTTTCATTGCTGAGTTACATACAGAGCAATTAACCAGTGAAAGTAGATAGGGGTTTAGCCTGAATATTGGTCTTTTTTTTTTTTTTTTTTTTTTTCACTATATAGACAGTGTCGACATACAGGGTGATGAGCATATTTGCCTGTTAGCTTGTAGTTATGTAATATGAATATTGTATAGTCTTTGGTGTGGGTTTCTAAACCAGTTCATGGTGACAGTGGTCTGTCATTAGAGGAACAGCCCATGGTACCTTCAGTTACAGAGATCACTATAGAATTTTTAAAGATTTCAATTATTTCTTCAAACAGCATTGTTGCTTAATTATATCACACACACATATCAGACTTGGGCTCAAAGAGACCTAACATTCGTTTGGTCAGACATTTAACCTGAGGATTTCAATCATCAAAATAGATCCTAGGGAAGCATTTTGTAGAAACTTAATCTGAGGGAACATTTGAGAGAATTGGATAGTGTGTTAATTGCCATCTCTTTATAACAAAAGTACTTGGCCTTCATTTACTGCTGCTCAATTGGTACTAGCATAGACATGTGTTTTCCCTTAACTAGAGTTATTGATATTTTACTTAGGCCACACACAAAAGGCAAAAAGAGATGATGGTTATATTTTTTAAGGCTTTTTGGCCAACATACTGTGTTATCAGTCATTGTCTAACACACTGTGAAAGAGTGTATTTTCTTTTACTAAAGATTTTGTCGTTGTTCATTGATTATATTTTGGAAGCAAAAAATATTTCTCAAATTTCAATGTGATCATTCATATTAGGATTTCAGAATTTGGTAAATATTACGTTGTTATTTAATATTACTACATTAGGGATGATAGTATCATAGAAGATTTAAGTATGTTGATAAGTTTTAGGTAGAAAATAATTTCTTTTATTCGTTTTCAGTCAACCTAATGTCCTGATCTCCTAACATACGAACATCATATTTAAACACTGGCTGTGCAAATGTGCCTACAAGGCGTTTGTTTCTGGAGTGAGGGCTCAAACTCTCAGTCCAATTTACAACTGCAAGTGCTCTTGCTTACTTCACATTCCTTCATATTCAACAGATCAGGTTGTGTGTGTTAAAAGGTCTCAAAATGACTTGAAAATAAAGGGTTTTTAAAATCAGTTAATATTATAGTGCTAAGAAAGAACAAATTGAAGGTCATCAGCTTCTATATCCTTTTTTTCCAATTCATTACAGTGCTTGAGTACATTTTAAATCATATTTTTCCATTCTCTTAAAATTGTCTGCTAATTAACAAAGCATGTCTAGTCACTACTGAGGAAAACTTTCATTCACGTGTCCAGAATTAAAGGACATGCTGTGTGACAGACACAAATGAAATGATGAAATAAAATGATTTTAATAGTTTTCTTGTAAATCTTTTTATTTTTTTTTCTTAGATTAGCAATCGCGTCCTATATGTGTTTTTCACACATGTGCAAGAGCTCTTTGGAAATGTGATATTAAAGCAAGTCACAAAACCTCTTCGTTGGTCTAACATGGCCACTATGCCTACACTGCCAGAAACCCAGGAGAACATCAAGGAGGAGATCAGAAGACAGGTATATGAGCTCAGCCTGTGCTTTAGCCCTAAAGAACCAGCCTTTGCTCTGACCCTTTTGGAGACTGATGATGATAATGATGAACACTTGAGTACTTTCTCAAGTGTGTATGGAGCTATGTTTGGCATATTCTTCACGGCACACTGAAGCCAGAAATTTTTATCTGGCACTGTTAACAAACCAATTAAGTCAGAATATGATGGTAGAGGGAGCACAGGTTTTAAAATCAAAAAGTTGGCTTTAAATTTTTGCTCTGCATTTAATTGACTGATTTAAGCAAATCATTTAACCTGCTTAAGTCTCATTGATCCCATTTTTAAAATGGACCCTCTCTAGGTTTGATGTGAAGATTACAGTATATGAGATCATGTATTAAGGATGCTCAGCATGGTGTTACAAGCAATCCAAAAATGTAAGCTTATCCAGACAGGGTTGCTATTACTGGCCATATTTTACAGATAAGAATACTGAAATTTTAAATAACTTACTGTGTCACATGGTTACTAAGCTATAGAACCAGGATTTGATCCTGGATCAAATGCTTTTCTACTGTACTAACTTGATAGAAGGAAACAATGCCATTTGGTTGTGTGTGTGTGTGTGTGTGTGTGTGTGTGTGTGTGTGTGTGTTTGGCAAGGTGAATAAGAAATTCAGGACTAAGAAATTTACTTTTTTTATATTAAAAAAAATTTTTTTTAATCAGATAACATTTGATTATTATTATGTCGTATATTTGCATACACGTTATCAAATCCCTGTTTGCTTTTCTTCCTTTTATCTTTTCTGATTAGTTGATGGTGTGTTGGGGGAAGGGATGTAAATTCACTTCTGTTGAACTGATGTAAATTAATGAGAACTCAATGCCCAGGAAAAACAAATAAGAATGATTTTTTCAGTCATATCCTTATAAAAAAATAATCTGGGCTATTATTTCATTCCTTTACTGATAATTGAAAAATAGTTTATTCTACATCTTTAGAAGCTGCATGGTTTATTTTAAGGTGGTAAAATGTGGAATACTACTCAGTGTGTGGTATATTGTTTTCTAGGAGTTTCTTTTGAATTGTTTACATAGAGATCTACAGGGTGGGATAAAGGATTTATCTAAAGAAGAAAGATTATGGGAGGTACAAAGAATTTTGACAGCCCTCAAAAGAAAACTGAGAGAAGCTAAAAGACAGGTGAGTAAATTTATTACTTGGGTATATCACATCTCTAACAAAATATAAGAAGAATGCGCTGGAATCTTTTATATACTCTTTTAAGTTATTTCTTTACATGCAACATATAAAGGTCTCTTGAAGTGAAGTTCCCTGTTAGGAAATTTATTCATTCAAATGTTCCCAGTTCTGGATTATTGATCCTTTAGCTTGGTTATTGGCAAAACATTTTGTTTAAACAAATTATTTTACTGAAAGATATTTTGTCCTTTCCTGCTTAACCTTACCTGTAAACAGCTTTCTAAGCATGAGAAGCAGTTGGAGAGTGATACTTCAGAGATTGCTGGGGAATTTGAGTCAGCTTTTTGGAAACACATGGAGGTACTGAAGATCAGAAGGAATTTTCTTTACCTAGTAATAGGAAAAGTGGCATGTGACTTCTGATAAGTTTGGGATACACGAATCAGACTTTTAGTGTATATTGCTTGACTCTGGGACTTTGAGTTTCCCAGCCATACCAAGGATAGTTCCCAAATCTCTGGACCCTCTTACAGCCCCACATGCAGATTCAATGGCAGAATCCAAATAGCGCTTCCAAGGAACATTAGCTAGCTTTTGTCAGACTGGGAGAGCATGATTGATAGTTGGTCACCAATTGTGGCTGTGCCAAGAGACAAAGACAACCCAAATACTTCTGTTGCTTTGAGGTTAGAGATTTGCCCTTATGTAGAGGATAGCTTTATCAAAAAGGAAACATTCATGAGAATCTTATGCATACACTCTAGGACTAGTAGAAGCCCTCTGTGTGTACTTCTTACTCCTTTTCTCCTGTTTACCAGATTATCTTTTTATTTTGCTTCCTACATCTGTTGTTGTTGTTGTTCATTCCCTTCATGATTCAGCCTGGAATGTAGTTTTAGACTGACCAACCAGGCTTCATGGTTATAATTGTTAACCATGTAGCATTGCCCATCAGTTTTTAAGTAAAGGGTCTCTGATCTAGGACAGGGCTATTGTAGGTTTGGCTTTTATTTCTCTTGCTTCTACAACTGTTTCAGATAAAAAAATTATAACAAACCAGAACCAGTAACATAAAGGGATGAATTACCTTTGCTTTACCAATTTTTTTGATGTTATCTTTTCATGCCTGGTCCTTAATTCACAAAATACTTGACAGGTTTTATCAAATGGTTTTTAACTTTTAGGAATAAATGACTTTGAAAGGTAGAAATAAATTCATTATATTAACAGACTAAAAAGAAGAAAAATCCTACCTGTTAGAATAGTTGTTATCAACAGGACAAGTAATAACAAATGTTGGAGAGGATGAGGAGAAAAAGGAACCCTCATATACTGCTGGTGGGGCTGCAAATTGATATGGCCACTGTGGAAAACAGTATGGAGGTTCCTCGAAAAACTAAGAATTGATCTACCATATGATCCAGCAATCCCTCTCCTCTACTGGGTATTTACGGCAAAGACTTGAAAACTCATATCCAAAAAGATATTTGCACACCAATGTTCATAGTAGCATTATTCACGGTGGCCAGGACATGGAAGCAACCAAAATGTCCTATGATAAATGATTGGCTAAGGAAGCTGTGGTACATATATACAATGGAATATTAACTTGGCCATAAGATGAAATAACTGCCATTTGCGACAACATGGATGGACCTCGAGATAATCGTGCTAAGCCAGACAGAAAAAGTCGAAAGCCACATGGTATCACTTGCATGTGGGGTATAAACCTAAAAGCAACAAACAAGGTCAAAGAAACAGAGACTCATGGACATGGACAATAGAATAGTGGTTACCAGAGGGTGGGGTGCGAGAGGGAAGGAGGGAGGTAGATGGTGTAAAAGGGATCAAATATGTGGTGACAGAAGGAAATCTAACTATGGGAGGGGAACACGCAATGCAGTATATATATATATATACATATATATATGTATATATATATATACATATATATATGTGTATATATATACATATATATGTGTATATATATATATACATATATATAAGGCATATACATATATATGCCTTACTGTTAAATTGTACAGCTGTAACTTACTGGATTTCATTAACCAATGCCACCATTAAAAAAGGGAAGAAAAACCACATGATCACAGCAGTGATCACATTTGACAGAATTCAACACTTATTCGTGATAAAAACTCTCAGCAAACAACTTTCTCAACCTGATAAAGGGTACATGCGAAAAAATCTATGATTAATGTACTCAGTGATAATAGTCTAAATGCTTTCCCCTAAGATTGGGTGTACAATGCAGGGGGATATCTGCTCTTACTATTTCTATTTAACATTGTACTGAGAGGTTCGTTGTAGCCAGGGCAATAAAGCAAGGGGGGAAAAAAAGGCATACAGATTAGATAGAAATAAGTCTGTATGTAGACAAAATTATTGCCTACATATAAAATCCTACAGTATCTATAAAAAAAAACTAATAAGTGAATTTAACAAGGTTGTAGGATATACAGATATACAGAAGTCTATTGTATTTCTGTATATTAGCAATGAACTAGTTATTGAACCTAAAAAGAAAAAATTGGAGTGATATATCTCAATATTAAGATGTTTGTTTTCTCAAATTGATCTGTGGATTCAGTCCCAGTCAAAGTCTAAACAGGTAGTTTTTGTAGAAATTAAGTTTTTTGAAATTTTTGTGGAAATACAAATGACCTAGAATAGCTAGTGTAAGCAGTTTTGAAAGGAACATTGGAGGACTCACACTACCTGATTTTAAGACTTACTATCAAGCTACAGTAATCAAGGATAGACATGTAGAATAGACTGTCCAGAAATAGACCCACATATAGAAGGGCAGTTAATTTCAACAAAGATGCTAATTGATTCAACTGATATGAAACTCAAGAAGAGGCAAAACTATAGCAGTGGAAAACAGGTCAGTGGTTACAGGGCCAGCAGATGGTGGAAGAGCCCATGTATCTTGTGTGGTGATGGATGTTCTGCATGATAATTGTGGTGGTTACTTGACTGTATACGTTTGTCAAAACTAATTGAGTTGTAGCCTTAAAATCAACCCCCTCAAAAAAAGTATCACAGGAGGTCATTTATGTGGAAGGGTTCTGGAAATGGTGAGCACATTAGCCAGAATTGCACATTTCACAGTGTAGCCACAGACTAAGATCCACATATTTTTTTAGCCCAGTTAACAAATACCTGTTTGTCCAGATGGTTCATCTGTAAATGTTATTTTTTTTCAGTTCTAGGAAACAGGAAGGAAATTTCAGAAAGGTGATGGTGTGAGTTTGTTGAATATGTGTTACATATAGGCTGACCAGTTTTGTTTTGTTTTTTTTTCATTTGTTTTACTTGACAGGAGTGTGAAACCAAGATTGCACAAGAGATAGCCAGTCTTTCAAAAGAGGATGTTTCCAAAGAAGAAATGAATGAAAATGAAGAGGTTATAAATATTCTCCTTGCCCAGGCAGGCTAAACTCTTTTTCTCTATTTTGCAAGCTGCTGCTTTTTTAAAAATAAATAACGTGTATATTTAAGGTATATAACAAGATGATTGATATACCTATATATCTTGAAATGATTACTGTAGTTGGGCTAATTGACATTATCTCCTTTTTCTTTTGTGATGAGAGTGCCTGAAACCTACTCTCTTAGCGTATTTCCAGTATTCAGTACAGTAGTATTAACTGTAATCATCACATCTGTATATTAGATCTCTAGACTTATTCATCCTATATAACTGCAGCCTTGTAGCTTTTGATCAACATCTCCCCATTTCCCTCACCTCTCACTCAGCCTCTGTTAACCACCTTTCTACTCTGTTTTCTATGGGTTTGACTTTTTTTTTTAGATTCTGCATATAAGTGAGATTGTACAGTAATATTTGTCTTTCTCTCTTGCTCATTTTACTTAGCATAATGTCCTCCAGGTTCATCCATGCTATAAATGACAGAATTTCCTTCTTTCTCATGGCTGAATATTTGTATGTGTGTGTATGTGTGTACACCACATCTTTATCTATTCATTTGTTGATGATTGGGTTATTTTCATATTTTGACTCTTGCGAATAATGTTGCAATGAACACAGAATTGCATAAATCGATTTGATATCCTGTTTTCATTTCTCTTGAGTGTGCATTCAGAAATGATATTGCTGGATTATGACTGTTATATTTTTATTTTTTGAGCAATCTCCTCATTGTTTTCCATAGTGGCTGTACCAATTTACATTCCCACCGGCAGCAAACGAGGGTTCCTTTTCTCTACATCTTTGCCAATGCTTGTTATTTTTTGTTTTTTGATAATAGCTATCCCTAGCAGGTGTGAGTTGATACATCATTGTGGTTTTGATTTGAATTTCCCTGATGATTAGCAACATTAAACATCTTTTCATCTTTTAGTCATTTGTATCTCTTCTTTTGAGAAGTGTCTATTAGGACTTTTGCCCATTTTTAATTGGGTTTTTTTTTTTCTTGTTGTTGAGTTGTTTGAGTCCCATATATATTTTGGACATTAAACCCTTAGCAGATGTGTGGTTTGCAAATACTTTCTCCCATTCCATAGATTGTCTTTTCACTCTGTTGAGTGTTTCTTTTGCTGTGTAGAAGTTTTTTAGCCTGATGCAATTCCATTTGTCTATTTTTGCTTTTGTTGTCCTGTGTTGTTGGGGGTCATATCCAAAAAAACTTATTGTCCAGGCAATGTCAAAGAACTTTTTCCCTATGTTTTCTTTTAATAGTTTAATGGTTTCAGGTCTCACATTTAAATCTTTAATCAATTTTCAGTTGAGAGAGAGATACACACACACACACACACACACACACACACACACACACACATACACATATACACACATACACATATACACATACGCATACACACATACATATGTGTATATATATATGTGTATATATATGTATATGTATACATGGAGTGAGAGGGTCCAATTTTCATTATTTTGCACACGAAAAACTAATTTACCAACATCATTTATAGAAGAGACTGTTTTTTTCTCCATTGGGTATTCTTGGAACCCTAGTAAATATCAGTTGACCATAAATGTATGGATTTATTTCTGGGCTCTCTATTCTATTCCATTGGTCTATATGTCTGTTTATATGCCTGTGCCATACTGTTTTGATTATTATAGCTATCTAATATATTTTGAAATCAGGTAGTGTGATGCCTTCAGTATTTTCATTTTGTTCAAGATTGCTTTGACTATCAGTTTTTTTGTGGTTCTAATATGAATTTAGGATTTTTTTCTATTTCTATGAAAAACATTAGAATTTTGATGGAGATTCCATTGAATTTACAGATTGCTTTGGGTAGTATGGCTATTTAAACAATATTATTTCTTCTGATCCATGAACATGGGACATCTTTCCATTTATTTGTATCATCTTCAATTTCATCAGTGTTTTATAGTTTTAGTGTATGGTGTATAGATCTTTCACCTTTTAAATTTATTCTAAGTCATTTTGATGCTATTATAAATGGAATTGTTTTCTTAATTGCTTTTTCAGTTTGTTGTTAGTGTATAGAAATGCAGCTGATTTTTGAATGTTGATTTTATATCCTGCAACTTTGCTCAATTCGTTTATTAGTTCTAACGGTCATTTGTTGGAGTCATTAGGGTTTTCCATATATAGGATCATGTCATCTGCAAACAGACGATTTTACTTCTTTCCAAATTGGATACCTTTCCTTTTTCTTGTCTAATTACTCTGGCTGGGACTTCTAGTTCTATATTAATAAAAGTGGTTAGAGTGGGCATCATTGTCTTGTTCCTGTTCTTAGCAGAAACTCTTTCAACTTTTCTCTGTTAAATATGATGTTATCTGTGGCCTTGTCATTTATGGCCTTTATGATGTTGACATATGTTCCTTTTGTATCCACTTTGTTTAGTTTTTTTCTTTTTATCATGAAAAGATATTGAATTATGTCAAATGCTTTTTGGCATTTATTGAGATGATCATATGATTTTTATTCTTCATTCTGTAATGTGGTATGTCACATTTTATTTGAGTATGTTGAACTATCCTTGCATCCCAGAGATAAATCCCACTTGATCAGGGTGTATCAGGGTATATCTTTTTAATGTATTGAATTTGGTTTTCTGGTATGTTAAGGATTTTTACATCTCTGTTCACCAGGGATATTGGCTTATAACTTTCTTGTATTTCCTTGACTGGCTCTGATATGAGGGTAATACTGGCCTCGTAAAATGAGTTTGGGAGTATTCCCTCCTCTTCAGTTTTCTGGAAGAGTTTGAAAAGGATTGGCATTACTTCTTCATTAAATGTTTGTTAAAATTCCCCTGTGAAGCTATGTGGTCCAGGTCTTTTGTTGATTGGGAGATTTTTTATTATTGATTTAATCTCATTAGTCTGTTCAGATTTTCTATTTCTATTTCTATTTCTTGGTAGGTTGTATGTTTCTAAGAATTTATCCATTTCTTCTAGGTTACCCAAATTTGTTGGTGTACAAATGTTCATAGTAGTCTCTTATAATCCATTGTATTTCCGTGGTATCAGTTATAATGTTTCCTCTTTCACTTGTAATTTTATCTATTTGAATCTTCTCTAAAGATTTGTCAGTTTTATTTTCTCCAGCAACTCTTGGTTTTATTGATCTTTTTGTATCTTTTTTTAAGTCTCCATATATTTCTGCTGATATTTATTAATTCCTTTATGCTAATTTTGGGTTTAGGTTTTTCTTTTTCTAGTTTCTTGAGGTACTTGTTTGAGAGTTTTTTTTCCTTAATGTAGGCATTTATCACTGTACTTCCCTCTTTGAACTGCTTTTGCTACATCTGATAGGTTTTGGAATGTTGTGTTTTCATTGTAATATGTATCAACATATTATTTTCTTCTTTGACCCATTAGTTGTTTAGGAGTGTATTGCAAGATTCTTTGTGGTCATTATATTTTAATTTGAGCATTTCAACTACAGAGATGTCTTTTACCAAACTTGTAAGATGATTTTGAGGTTTTAGAGGGACTCTGCCCATTGTTTGGCCCTACATTTATGTGACGTTTGCTTAAATGTTCAACTGGAGAAAGAAACTATTTTCTACTGAATGAATGCATCTTACTGGACACTGTTCTATTTGCTTTACTTAATTCATTTCATCCACACAGGTCTGAGATTGATATTTTTCCTAATTTACAGATTGGTGGTACTTGTTCCATATTGAGATTTGACTTTAAAAAATATTTAAAACATATTCTTCCTGACATCACAAAGTTTGGATGATAACATGGATGAACCTGGAGGACATTATGCTAAATAAAATAAGCCAAACAGAGAAAGACAAATGTTGTATAAAATGTAACAATACAGATTTTAACTGATAGTTGTTGCTAATAGAATCTTTTAGATATTTTGATTTTATTCTTTGCAGGTAAAAGTTGTTGGAGATGAATTATTTTATTTTCTTTAATTGATTTGACAAATTGCTCTTGAGTATCTACTGTATTCTAGGAATACAGCTGAAGATGAAATCTTTACTTCCTTTCTGAGCTTCTCAAGTCAATCTTACTCTGTTCTGGAAATTCCCAGAGTTTAGGGGAAAGGAATGAAGGTTTAGGCTCTAACAATAGTCTGTGTGTGCTTCCAGAGACTCTTGCATGTGGGATACCTAAAGCCTACCAAGTTTCAGTCCTTTTCTGTCGCTTCTGAAAAATATTACTCTGCCTAGCAGGGGTATATAACTCTTTTCCCCTAAAGAGAGAATGAAGTCCCAGATTATGCCTTTATTTCAGAATTTTTCAGTCTGAAGTTTCTTGGGCCATAAACATGTCTATATTTGGAAACACATGGGGAACACTGCATAATTATATCTCTGAGAGATTCTTCATGCATATTGGGGGCTTTGAGTAGTTTACTTTAGAACTTGACCATAGTGTCTTTCAAGTTTGATCACAGGTACTTATTGCCCTCTTGGTACCTATTAGTTTAGAAATAAATGCTGTAGCTCTGTCTACCTCTAGCTCCTCATTCCTGTAGCCTTACACCTAGTACCACCTAAATTTTGTCTACTTCTTTATGTTGGAGGGGCTAGGTCTTGGGCAGATAGGTCTTGGACAGATAGGGATTTTTTTCCCCTTTGGTGATCCTGTCAGTTTTAGAAATGCATATTCTGTCAAAGCAAAATATTTATTGTTTAAATATTATATCTGGGGACATGGGTTGTGGAAGGCAGTGGCTTGTGAGGAGAAAGTTTTTTTTTCCGTGAACACCTTTCCTTCATTAGATCTGCTCTAAGGTGATACTGATATCATCTCCTGGGTCCTCTTTTTCTTGGTGATGCTATCAGAAGCCACTTTGGCCCTAGAACAGACACTCTTTTTACTGAGGTGTTGGAAGGCATTCAGAAACAACTGAGAAGCAAAAACTTGAACTTTGGCCTTGTGACCGGTGTGCTAGCCTCCTAGAAAGCCTTTGCAAAACAAGAACATGGGGCTCCTACTTGGCATCTTAATGTCTTGAGAAAAAATCTAATCATTCTTCCCAAATAACTTAGTTTACCTTTTTTCAAAGAAATCTTTTCTTGACAATAAAACAGGATATTTCTTGCTTGTTAAAACAAGCTTTCCCATAACTTGTGTATTTATGTGTATGGGGCTAAAGAATTCCGGGCAACATAGGAGAACCCCTAAAAGTGACATTTCCTAGACTCAAAGGTGTTTATACCACAATCATTATTTTAGGAGAATGAAATCCTGACTGAACAGGAGGAGCTTCTAGCCATGGAGCAATTTCTGCGCCGACAGATCGCCTCAGAAAAAGAGGAGATTGAACGCCTCAGAGCTGAGATTGCTGAAATTCAGAGGTAAAGGAAAGCCAAGGGTTTTGAAATTTCCAAGAATGTTTACTTAAATATAAGCATAATTGTTTCAGCTCTCAGACTTCCATGAAAAAGAATTAGGCATGCAAAGTTAACCGTCTTTAAGTTTCTTATTTATTAACTGTTAAGAATGGTGTTATATTGAGTATATTGAGTAAACTAATGAAAACTCAGTAAATCTTAAAGAAGGGAGATAACAGACAAGCATACCTTTCTCTACTTATTTGTAAAGTTTTTCTTGACCTCTCACCCTTAAAGTCGTCAGCAGCATGGCCGAAGTGAAACTGAAGAATACTCCTCTGAAAGTGAAAGTGAGAGTGAAGACGAAGAGGAACTTCAGATCATCTTGGAAGATTTACAGAGACAAAATGAAGAGTTAGAAGTGAGTTTCGGAGGAAAATAACCAAAAATCACACTAACTTCTAGAAAGTGGTAGTGACTACATTATTTCCCCTTAGAAATTTTCTTTATATTAAAATCCTGAGTAGGAACACAGATACCAGAATTCCAGTACTTGGGATGCAGGCTTAGCTGCTGTAACAAAGAGAATACTCTTGTGGTTTGAACAAGGTAGTTAATCTCTTGTCTAGCAGACATCCAGGCCAGCCATCCTCCATGTAGGTTTTTTGCACTTGGGGTCCAAAGTGGCTGCTCTGAGTCTTCCTCCCTCTTATAAGCGGGAAGGGGAAAAAGGAATCAAGGAATGCCCAGTTGTTAGGGCCAGGGTGCACAAGAGGAACCCAGCACTTCTGCTCATACCATGTTAGCAAAGGCTCAGTCGCGTGGCCATAGCTAGCTGCAAGGGAGGCTGGGAAATACAGGCTGCATGGAAGTGCCATGTGAGGAGGAAGGAGGGTGCGCTGTGCAGCCAGCTGCCTGCCAGGGAGGGAAGTCAGTGGGAGTTTGGGATTAACTACTGATTTGTGTTACCTTAACTCTCCTGAGTGTAAATGATTTAGACCTCATAGTAGTTTTCTATAGTTTGACTAAGCACAGTTCAGATGTAAAATAATGCCTTTCACAAAAGAAAAAGTACATTCACTTTTGAGACAAATCTAGGATTTTATCTTGTCTCTAACTTCCTCCTCTAATTGCTACTAAAATCACCTTTATTTTTTATTTAAGGGCTGGTGAGGAGCCAGTTCAAAAACATAAATCTATTTTAAACACTAAAAAATTAATTTATTGAGATAATCGTTTTCAATGGATTCGCTTACTTTTTTTGTATTTAGGAGCAGAATTTATATCTTGAATTATATCCATACTGGGTCAAGGTTTTGTATCTTATTTGCATATTCATGTTTATGTCTTCTATTTCACAACTAAATTGATTAAAATAAAATAGGTTCTTATGTAGGATACCCTTGCTAACTGTTCTCTGCTCTTGAATTATTGTCATTTTGACCTTCTTGAGTGACAGCGGCTCTTTCTGTCATTTCTGAAGATAAAGAACAATCATTTGAATCAAGCAATTCATGAAGAGCGAGAGGCCATCATTGAACTGCGCGTGCAGCTCCGCCTGCTGCAGCTGCAGAGAGCCAAGCCTGAGCCCCAGGCACAGGATGAGGAAGAGCCCGAGAAACGCGGCGGTGCCATCCAACTGCCTAAGGAAGGCGCCCCAGAGACAAAAGCAACTAAAGAGCAGCCAAAGGCAGGCAAGGAGCAGGCCAAGCCGTCGCCGAGCAGAGACAGGAAGGAGACGCCCATCTGAGCATCCCACGGGTCATAGAATCCTCCAGGACTAACAAGACCTGTGCATCTTACTGTAACCCCGAGAGTCAGAGTGCACAACTCTCTGCTGTACATTCTGTAAAGATGTCTTTTCTTCTCAGAGACTCTTACTTTCACATGTGAGACTTTTCCGCGTCAGGCTCAGGTTACAGGGGAGGACAAAGCAGTGGATGCTTTGTGGGCTTGTAGAGGACAGACGAGTTTTCCAGATAGTCAGCTTATTTGAAGATTAATTTTCTTTGTTAAAATAACTATTTTAACTCTTGAGTGGCTTCTTTTTAAACCAAAAATCATCTTTGCTTTTTTATTACGGCAGAATCAGGATCTCTTTTTCTCGTTCAAGGGGCGGGACCAAACAAGGTAAATACTGTTCCTGCCTTGTGGCTCACCCCACAGTCTCACCCTCCAGGGTCACTGCTTACCTAGTCACTCTTGCTTGTGCCTTTTACACCTTTTTGGTGCAGATTATATCATGGGGAGCTGCCTCATATTTCCTGACTGGCCAGAATGGCTCTTATTGGGGTCACCTTTACCCGCCCTTGTCACTCCTTTGACAGTCCTAAACCACAGTCCTTGAGCCTGAGTCACCAGAACAGCCTAGTTGGTCACATACAGAGCTGCCTGTGGAGCCTGCCTGCCAGCCCTGGGGCTGTGTGGCCCAGTGTGGAGGAGGGGCCCCTTCACTCTTGGCTCCTCCTACTCCTTGCTGCTCGTGATCAGCGAATGCTTTTCACTGGGTTGGTAGAAGGTAGCACCTTGACCTAAGAAATCCACGCAAAGGATCTGTTTCCCAAACTAGAAATCTTCTATGTCACTGACCTTCCATTAAAAACAGGATGACTTAGATTGCTTGCTTGGGCTAGAATGTAAACGTCTCTTTGCCTGAATAAGCCATATATATGCTGTTAAACAAAAGTTTTCAATTATTCATATCATCTCAGTGAACCTGCTGATGGACTCCTAGTTGATGAGACTTAGCAATAGAAAAAAACCTTACCTTTTAATGGTAGCTGTGACCCCAACCCTCCTTTCTTGCTTTTGCCACTTCCCTGGTGGCCTGAGGCTTCTGGGAGGCCCGCTCTCAGGCACCTGTGTTCAGTCACACTCTGTCCAAATAAATGGCACCCTGAGGTAGGTCAGCTCTCATGGCTGTGAAGACAAACCACACAGTCAAGGTGACGGAACCCCCCCCCCCCCCCGCCCGCCGTCGAGGGCTCTGTCCTCTCCTCCTAGTTAGTATTTATTTTCAGCACCTGTTTGATGCGGTTTTTATCCTCTACCTATTGCACTGTTGTGACTTGTTGGCCATTATTTGATTTTTGTATGAATAAAAAGCTTTGTTATAGAAATCAGCATACTATTTTTTTAAATCTGGAGAGAAGATATTATGGTGACTGAAAATATGGTCAGGTGTCAAATATAAATGTATAAAAACCTTGCTGTCCTGTTGGTCATATTACTACATTCATTTTATATTTGCTCGCAATATGAGGTTTCTTTTTTGTTTGTGTAAACTAATTTCTATCAAGGTGTCATGGATTTTTAAAATTTAGTATTTCATTACACTTGTCTCAGTGTTGGTTAATTTTTGTCAGGACCATTATTGATCAAGCAAATAAATTCAACAGCCATTTGAGAAAAAAAATGCTTATTTTTGTACATTTTTTTCTTTGAAATAAGGAGTTGGTTTAACACTTTAAGGCCCAAGAGTGGGGAAAAAAGTGTTTTAATTCACTTTGTGTTCCTCACCTAGGCAATTGGTGCCCATTAGCTGGCTACTAGGGTTTGCAGCAGCTGTTTCCCGCCCCCCTCCCCCCACCAGTGCTTGCTGTTCAACTAGCATGTATGCACAACCCAGGTGACTGAGGTTGGGTCTGCAACTTCTTCTGTGATGTCCTAGTTCCAAAGGAAAGTTTTGCCTTTCTAGCATGATGCGCAAATCAGCTGGTCTAACTTGGCAAAAAAAGCGGGTTGATTATTACAGTTGCTTTCCTTAAGGGGATTGCAGGGGTCTGTCAGGCAGATTACCTGACTAGTGCTGATCAGGCAATTCATGAGTGACTGATTTTAAGATTCCATTTCTGGGTGAGCTGAAACTAAGTCTTGGTTTGTTGACATGGACCTTACCATAAACAAGAAACAGGCTCAGAGTAGTAATGTGACCCGCAGTGGTGGCTGTTGCCTGCATTGTTGCCACATATTCCTGAAACCAAGAGGGAATAAAGTGGTGCCTGTGTAGGCACCCTGGGCCCGGAGATTCCGATGGATTCAAAATGGACACTGGGGAGGAGTAAACAAGTATGACTTTCATCTGAACTGGAGCACTGCTGCTCCAGCAAAAGGCAAGAAACTGCTGAAAATTCCAGCTACAATTAGAGAAAGCAAGAGTGGTCTCTTTGTGAGGGTGTCTGTAGCCTTCTGTGAAAAAGTTTTACCAATAGTTTTTCAGTTTCTCACATGGGGATAAAAAATATATATCATTTATTGTTATTGAGCCAATGACCTCTGCTGCCGGCCTTCAGAAGCAAAGAGCAACAGTATAGAAGGTATGGTAAGTTCTCTGGAATGAAACATTAACTCGCCCCACCGGGCCACCCACACACATGCTCGGCCGAAGGGTAACTCCTCCAGGAATGAAGAATCCCAAGTAGAGTTACTCTGTATAGCAACCTGGGTTCAATCTGCTGACAGGTTGGCCTTACTGTGTGGTTCCCATGTGAAATACACTGTTACATTTTAATTTCAGATCCAGTGAATAATATCTGAGTATAAAGATGCCCCATGCAATCTTTTTGAGTATTCTGTTTTGGGGGTGTTTTTTTTGAGCCCTTTTGCCTATAGTAGTACCCTCAATAACAAGACCTTTTCTGGCTTTTCTCTCCTTTTCTGTATTTTTAAGTCTAGCCACACTGCTTTAGTTTCTCAACTAGCAATGGGGTTGATAATGCCTACTACAACACAAAGTGATCCTAAATGTCCAAATCAGTTATTACATGAAACAGAAGAGGACCCTATGTAATCAAATGTAGGACAAAATGCATGAAAAGCTGACAGTATTAAGTAGGTGGAACTGGGAAGGAAAGATAATTTATAATAAATAAGGATTTATAATTTACCAGATTTGCCTCTGCCTCAAATGTGGGGACACTCATTAAGTACATGCACATATTCTGATGCCGATACCTATGGGTGGCATGTTATTTGGGCACTAAAGGAAACAGCTCTCTAATAAAAAATAACCCAAACATAGCAGTCTAGGCAGCTAGAGCAGGCAGCTACACTGATCCTATGACCTTGTACTTGGTGAGTCCTCACTGCAGGTGGGTCACCTGCAAGAGAGCTGCCCCTGGATATTTCTGGGCTTTGGGCTTGCATGCCAGCTCAGCAAGTGATGCTGGCCATCACCACTGATGTGGTCATGAGCACCTGTCATGCTGTCCAGTCACCGAGTGGGTGTCAACACAATATATCTTAAAGCATTCATTTGCAACTGAGGAAATAAAATGCCAATATGAATCTTTTTTATTACTGTGCTGTTGGAGTTAAGATATCAAAATTATGGAAAGAACATTAATATGGAAAAGGTAAGATACCACACCAACTGATTCCAATAGGGCCTTGTTATATAAAAAAAATTCGCCTTATTAGGAGTGCTGGGTCTCAGGCTCCACCCTGGACCTGCATTTTAATAAGATCCTAGGTGACAGATAGATACACAGCAATATTGGAGTAGCATTATTCTAAGTTATCAATATTTTACTAGAGATATTTAAAAGCCAAAACTCAAAATAATTTCAGAAGAGTCATGACCACCCAAATATTGTTAGAAACAAATACAGCAAAGTTGCAGGATACAAAAATCAAGACAAAAATCCATTGCATTCCTACATACTAATAATGAAGTGCCAGAAAGAGAAATGAAAATAATCCCGTTTATAATTGCAACAAAAAGGATAACATACCTAAGAATAAAGAAGGAAGTGAAGGATCTGTACACTATTGAAAGAAATTTTAGAAGACACAAGGAAATGGAAAAATAGTCCATGTTCATGGATTGAAAGAACATTGTTAAAATAGCCATTTTACCTAAAGCGATATACAGATTTAATGCAATCCTAATGGCATTTTTCACAGAAATAGAACCAAAAAAATCCTCAAATTTGTATAGAACCTTAGAAGACCCTCAATAGCCAAAGCAATCCTGGGGGGGGGGGGAATCTGAAGGTATCATATTCCTGGACTTCAAACTATATTACAAAGCTATAGTAATAAGAACAGTATAGTATTGGCAGAAAAAGACACAGACCAATGACACAAAATTGAGAGCCGAGAAATAAATCTATATGCATATGGGCAACTAATTTTTGACAAAATTGCCAAAAACATACAATGGAGAAAGCCACATGCAAAAGAGTGAAACTAGACTGCCATCTGATACCATACACAAAAATTAAAATGGATTAAAGACTTGAATATAAGACCCGAAACAAAATATGTGGAAGAAAACATAGGCACTAAACTTATAGACCTTGGTCGCAAAGGGGTCTTTGTGAACTTGACTCCTAAGGCAAGGGAGGTACAAGCAAAAATAAATGAATGGGACTAGAACAAACTAACATACCTCTGGTAAGGAGCTAATATCCAAAATAATGTAATTCATACAACTCAACCACACACATACACAAATTAAAAAATGGGCAGAGGATCTGAATAGACATTTTCCTCAAAAAGACATACAGATGGCCAACAGAGAGGCACATGAAAAGATGCTCAGCATCATTAATCATCTGAGAAATGCAAATCAAAACCACAATGAGAAATCACCTGTTAGACAAGAAATGCGTTGGCGAGGATGTAGAGAAAAGTGAACCCTCCCACACTGCTGGTGGGAATGTAAATTGGTGCAGTCACTATGGAAAACAGTACTGACAGTCATCCTCAAAAAATTAAAAATAGGAGCTACCCATATGACCCAGCAATCCTTCTTTTGGGTATTTACCCCCCAAATGTAAACATGCTTATTTGGAAAGATGTACATACTCCATGTTTTTTGCAGTATTATTCACAAAAACCAAAACATGCTAAGTGTCTGACAGATGATTAGATATTGTATATATATATGATGGAATACTATCAGCCATAAAAACAGATGAAATACTGCCAAATGTGATAACATGGATGGATCTTGAGAGTATCAATCATGCTAAGTGAAGTGAAATAAGTCAGACAAAAAGGACAAGAATCATATCATTTTACTTATGTGGGATATAAAACAAAAAGCAACAAATGATCAAAAAACTCAGATACAACAGAATGGCAGAGGAGGGGTGAATTCAGAAAGGAGAGGAGGGTAAAGGGGATCAAATACATGGTAATGGAAGGAAATTAAGCTTGGGGTGGTGAGTACACAATAGACTAATCATACTACATAATACAGTTGTCATACTATAAAGTTTTGACCTGAAATTTGTTAATCAATGTTACCCCAATTAAAAAATAAATACAGCTTAGTGTGAAAGATTCATATGCTAAAATTACTAAAAACTCCAAGTAACAAATTTTGCCAAATTTAAACCAGCAAAATTTGATCTAAAAAAATAAATGCCTTGGTAGAAATAAACCTACAATAGTGCTGTAAAGTGCCACATGGACTTTTCCGCCTGCTCCCCATCTCCACATCGCAGCTCTAGTCGCATCCCGCTGGCTCCTGCTAAGCCAGTGCCACTGTCATCTCCTTCTAGTCACCATCTTAATCACTGGGAGATCTAGGACGGGCTGTGCCTGGAGGTAGAGGGAAGATGGTCAGTGGGAGAGGGTCACACTGATGATTTGCTCACTGATGGAAATACCTCCGATGGAGGCCTGAGGGCGAAGGTACAGTAATTCCGGTGTTGACATTGTCACAAACCATCATTTGCAGGAAATCAGCTTCACAAAAGAAGCCTACAAGAAGTCCATCAGAGTACATGAAACTGACCAAAAGGAAACTTTGAGACCAGAAAGAGTAAAAACTTTCATGATGGGCTGCAGAACAATTCAAGTGCATATTGCTAAATTTACAAAGAACTACCAGTTTGTTATTGGTGAAACATGAATCCAGACAGCATGTGTTCCCTGGGAGACTACCTGTGAAGATTGTGTGACCCCATGTATGTTAAGTTTTCTAGGTAAACAATTCCCGCCCCCCGCAAATAATTTCTGTTAAAACTAAAACTAGTTTAATTCTCTGTAGAAAATGGGAATCAAATTGGCTTGAGGAAGTCCCCCACAGAAAATCCCTTCCTCAGAAATGTATCACTGTTGAAATTTTTGTGTTTACAGTCAAGATGTTCTCAAGGTCAAAACCTCCACTGGGTCAAAAGTCATATTCAAAGGATCACAAAATTTCCTCAGCTTTGTTGTTTCTGATGGATTTGAGAGTTGGGCCTCTTTCCTCACCCTCATCTAAAACGAAATCTGGCATTCTGGTGGGAATATAGACTCTGCAGGCCCTGACCTACCCAGGTCACTTAAAAACCATGAAAGGTCTGGCTACCCTTCCCGTGAGGTGCCCTAGTCCATCCATCCATGTACTCCAGTGCAAAGAACAGATGGGAGGATGGGCCCAGCCAGCCTCCTTCCTCCCACTGGCACCTCCCTCCTGTGGCCAATTCTTTTTAGGGGCCATGATAGACCTTCTACATCTAGCATGAGTTTATTAAGGCCTAAGGAAGAAATTCAAAAATTTAAGAGAAACCACAAAGTCTTGCTTACTCTCATTTATTTCCAGATTCAACTTCTTTTCCTCTGATTTGAGTCAGAGGATAATTAATTTTAAAGAGGCCATTTACTTTGAGTTGCTGGGAGGGTCCTTCTTTTTCTCTCTTCTGCTCACTGCGTGTCTCCTGGAATTTTGCACAGAAATGTTACCATACACGGAAATGACCACGTGAGTCCTGGAGCCTGGGATGCAGCACTTTCCTATAGATGAGGTCAGTTTAAAAGCCTGCAGCTCTCTTCCGCTGAGCTGCATCTGTGTAGCATCGCACCCTAATGCTTCCCAAGTACCCTGAGTATGCCTGGTGCTTCAAGCATTCCATGTTCCCCTGGAAAGCTGGCACTGGAAGGGACATGAGATTCTGGACATGTTTCCTTTGGTATATTCAGCTTCCAGTGCGCCAGGAAACACTCATCTCAACCGCAGTACACACAAGTGCCTGCTCAGCAGAGTAAGACTCAGCCAGGACAGTGTTCCCTGACAGGACACCAGCAGCTGGGGTAGCTCTCAGGGTGTTAGCATGGTAGCTTTCTCAGAACTTGGCACTTGCCCAGTTCAGAGTTAGAGGGTTCTAGAAAAACTACAGTCATCTGGCACCACAGAAATATCTACAAGTCTTAAGCACAAAAGTCACAGGTAAAAAGATGACTCCCAAGCCACTCCACTCAATAGTCAAATAGGAAATCTGGGGGCTGGGTAAATTCAGTAAGGGACACTCTGAAAACCCACAAAAGCTTGAAAACATATTTCTCCCAGACAAAGGGAAGGGCAGCAGAGACCACAACCCATGAGGCAGGCAGGCTGGTAAGGGGGGTATAGTGCTCCATGCAGGCCTGTGTATGTGTGTGTGGGGGCGGTGCTGGGGCGAGGAGGAGGACCCATCAGTGACCAAGTACACTGGCTGAGGAATAGCTCTAAGTTTTGAAGAAGAGTTTTCCTCTTCATCTTGGTTATTCAAAAGTCCTAACACACCACAGAATATCTTCCGAGATTAGCTAACCAATATTAAATACTTATGAGAATAGAATTATTATCACTGTATTCATTTTATCTATTGTGAAGCTAACAGTTTCAGTATGAACTCTTCTGCAGTTGTTTTTGCCTCCTGGGGGATTTCAAAGAACTGGTGAATCATCAATTTTATGATTTGCTGCCTCTGTAAACCCACTTTTTTCCCTTAGCAGATCCTGTGTAACGAAAGGCTGCACATTAGACAGGATCCAACGTCCCTTGCTGTACCCAGGATTTGGCCGCCACTGCTCTGTAACATACCTCACAAAGGATGAGCTGCACCTTAACCAGCCTCAGGGAGCCTGGTGCCCAAGATGCCCCTGTGGTACATATGGACTTCAAAGAAATTACTAAACTAGTTAAAAGACAAATATTTTAATCTAGTTTTCCCATTTTATACTAAATCATTAATGCAGGTCTCAAATTGCATTTATTCGCAGACATCTAGAAAAACAATCAAAAGTGTATATATCTCTCTATACAGATCTTATGAATAAATTTTATTTGGACAAGAGAACTTGTGCCACAACAGTTTTAAACAGCATGATTAAAGACTGCAACACTCCCAAGAGTGGTCACAGATATGTACAGTATATGAAGAAAAGTTGCACCTCAGAGCTGATCATGATCAAGTTAAAAACACCTGACATACAGTGTACGTGCTAATAAATTTCATTCAGGTCATGACCAGCATGAAAAAAAAATTCATGACATAGATACTCAGCAAACGTTCTGTAAATGTGTACAGCAATATGCTGCATTTAAGAGTTAAAATCAGATTCTACTTTAGTGTTAGCATCAAGCCCTTAGGAGAATTACAAAAAAATCTCCTTTCCCATTAACACACGTCACAAACTATTCACACTTTGGGTTGGACCGGGCGGCGAGCCACAGCGCCCCACAGGTCCTCGCCTGCGTGGGAACAGTGAGGGCTAATACTGAAGGTCTCTCACATCCTGGCTCACAGCCACCTTCTGGCTATAATTCCATCTGTCAGTCATTAAATAAAACCAGGAGAAAGCAACGCAGATCTCCAGGAATCTCATCCCTTCTATAAGGAAAATGCTCTGCCAATTCAAGTTTCATTCGGTCAGGAAGACAGAAGGATTTAAGGCTTCGGTGACAATTATAATCCTCTGAGAAATTATTTTCCCTTAAAGTCAAGATAAGATAATAATGTTTACTGTACTTTCTCTTGACTCTTAAAATCCCTGGTGTTGGTGTAGGCAACTTGCACCTGCAATTAAGTCTGCAAGAGAGGAAGGTCTCTCCTCCCCAAGGCTGTCCCTGCTCACACACGTGTGGAACACGTGTCAAATATGTGTCGAACCTCGGCTTCTAGGAAGCAGGAAAGACACCGAGGTTTAAGCTTTCTAGTAGGTTGAGGAAGCTGTGCTCATGGCATCTTCAGAGATTTTGGTATTGGCAGGGTGGATGCTTGCAAAATACTTGACGTCACTGTCACGATCCATCTGAAGAGCCATGACGGTCTGTTCTACAGCTTCCTGATGACAGCTGGCAGAGGTTAAGAAGTATTCTGGAAATGAGAAGTGCGGATTACAAACAAAATTAGTCTAACATTTCACAGTTTTGTTAAGTACAAGTACATGAAGTTCTTAGTCATTATAAAACATGGTTTTTCTACAAGTATAAACACAGGCTATGTTGAATTATAAACAGTAATCTAAATTGACTTGTTGTATGAAAAACATCCCCGAACATAAGAGAATTATCAGATTTATCTTGACTGTTTTTAAAACAGGCTCAATGGCAGCGGAGTAAATACACACATTAACGTCCATACTTGTTATAGCTATGCATTAGCTCAGTAAAAACACTTCTTAATACCAATTGTGTGTGTGCGCGTGCGCGCACACACACACACACACTGCAAATCAGTTATCTCTAGCCATTTTACTGTAATTGCTATTAAAAAAATTAAATAAATTCCAAAGGAGAAAAAAGAAGCAATATATATTTACCCATATTCTTTGAAGTATATTATAAACTTCTATGTTTCATTCATAAGTTCATGCCTTCAAATGATATTAGGCATTATGGGGGGATTACAATAAGTAAAACCACCCAAATTTTGAGGGGCTTATAATTTAAATGAAAGCAAATATATAGGACATTTATCTTCTGCCTAATGAATGAAAGGGAGGAAACACAAACATGCCTCCGAGCCCTCAAACAACATGACAGATATCACATGGAGTGTGCCAAAGGCAGCAACTTTTCATAGTAGTAAGTGAATGTCCAATTTTTCAAACTACTAAGTTTTAAATTATAAAAAGAAACTGAATTAGAACAGAAGGGCAAATAGTTCACAGTCCCTTTCCATGTCCTTTAATCTTCTGTGTCCTCTTGCAGAGGGAACCACTATTAACTTACAATATACTCTTCTACCAGGTTATTTCCACAAACATATTACACTTCTGCTTAGGTACTTATCTATTCATGTAGTCTATGAACCTCCTCCCCGCCAAAGACACTTTTCCTAAAAGAGTTGCCTACCTACCTTTTTCTAGTAGAGTTTGTCTTAATGTCTTTGCAAGCAGTACCCTAACATTGGGAACCCTATCATTTGCTAAGGTTAGCAGATGTGGCATCAGATGCGCAGCAAATTGGTCCATGGGAAGGCAATCATCTTCAATGACAGTCTGGGGAAAGGAAGTTAACGGCTTTAGATTTGCCAATTTAGTATAACCAAGCCATAATACTAATTAACAAAGTCTTTCAGTAACAAAATAACTGCTACAGATTATAGTTACTGCTTTTAAACAATATTCCAGGCACTTGTGAACTCAAAACAAAAAATGTCATAACTAACCCCCCACTGAGAAAGAGTTTTCAACGGCTCCATGGAAACCTGCAGTGTGCAGTCACATTTGTTTCACACCTGTGCTGGCCACAGACCCCGAGTGCCCTCTAGGGGGCCACTGTGAATGTGCCAGCTTTACAAAGAGCTCAGTGGACGGTGGTGAGAAAGGCTGAGCCTAGCAGATGCACGGCTGAGAATAGGGGATTCTGCAGACAGCCGGGCGCAAAGTCCTGTTCCTTAAGGGCAAGAGTGGTGTTGAGTGAGGCAAGGAGTGAAAGAATAAGTGTAGATCTAGATAGAAAATGTGCCACAAATGGGCAAGTCCTCACTTACCTGGCAGACGAAGACAAAGGCTTGCCGACCAGACCACTTGGGACATCTACCAAAATTTTCTACAAGCTCATTGATGAGGTCCACTCCAAATGTTGGTGGTGTCGCCATGTGCAGCTTCTTCACCATCTCACTGACCTAGAAGGGTGAACATGGAGAAGTGAGGAACAGTTTCTGTTTTATAATCTTATTAAATACTTTGCTGATTTAAAATTATAAAAATTTTAACACATACCAACTTGTAGGAAATCCAACGAACCGAAGAAACTTTATCTGCACATAGATTCAGAGCAATGGGGCGTAAATAGTCATAAACATCTCTGGGACTATATAATTCTAGAAGTAAAATCAGCTGTCTACAAAAATGAATTATAAAAATTAATTAAAATTTTAAAATAAGACAAATGAAAATAGATTAATCATCTGAATAATTTGTAACACTGGATATTATTTGTAAGATAACCGCATGCTAAGACTAGTGGTTAAACTGGTCTCTTGTGCAGAGAATTACCTCCAGTCTCTATGTATCTGGAAATGCATTTAAATACTATGCAAATTCAAGAAGTATCTCTTCTTCTTAGAGAAGATGTAAAGAAAAGAGGATGCTGTAGAATTCTGTGTCCACAGGGACTGAGGCAGAGCAGAGAGTTTCCTAGTACATTCCACTGGAGCACAGAACACATTTTTCCTATGGTAGCTGTTGAGAATGTGCTGAGAAACCTCCATCTACTAATCAGTTACCTAAATAAGAAAGTTCTATAGCAGTTTATGGTGGCCTGATGAGTATCTGTCAAGGCTCTAAGCAGCTTCTAAGGGAATGACACATTTACTGGGAACAACATAAGTAAGTGGTCTTCTGCCAACTGTTTATATTATGCCTGATGAGGACTGAAGACTAATAGCATCTACCAGGCTAATTTGAGTAGATGCAACAACGCCCATGAAGAATACCCTGAATAAGAATGAAACTTTTGCCTTTCAGATTTTATGTTTAAGATTATTTACATTTATAAGCAGGATATGAACTGTGGTAGTCCCCACTTATCCACAGTTTCCATGGTTTTAGTCACCAGCAGTCAATCACAGTCCAAAAATACCAAATGAAAAATTCCAGAAATAAACGATTCATAAGTTTTAAATTGCATGCCATTCTAAGTAGTGTGATGACATCTTGAGCCATCCCATTCCTTCTTGCCTGGAACATGAATCATCTCCTTTGTCCAGCATCTCCAAATTATTTGCTATATTATTCATTTAGTAGCTAGTTTTCAAACTGACTCGCATGGTATCTCAGGGCTTGTGTCCAAGTAACCATATTTTACTTCATAATGGCCCTAAAGCACTATAGCAATGATGCTGGCAATTTGGATATGCCAAAGAGAAGCCATTAAGTGCTTCCTTTAAATGAAAAGGTGAAAGCTCTTGACTTAATAAGGAGAGAGAAAAATCGTATGCTGAAGCTGCTAAGATCTATAGCAAGGACAAATATTCTATCCATGAAACTCTCTAATTTATAACTTTATCAAAGATATGTACATATAGGGGAAAAAAAAACAGTACATTGGTAGGATTTGGTACTATCTGTGGTTTCAGGAATCCATTGGAGATCTTAGAAAGTATCCCTCATGGATAAGGGGGAACCTCTCTACAACAATAAACACAGATAATGTAGCAATGACAAATGTACCTGCATATATTCTTAAACAAATCCTCTAAGAGAAATGCATACTTATTGACTCTATTTTCGGACACTGCAAACTTTCTCACTGGCCCCTCTGAATGTGCATGAGAATGTTTGGGGTCAGGAAAGGAAACTGGGGAAAGGTGGGCAGGCCGAAAGTGACTAACAGACCTTGGAGGACAGGCGTGAAACACCCTGCACTCCCCTGGGCTCTTCTCTCAATCAGCACAAAAACCTTAACCTGTTCGTGGAGACATACTGAAGCTGGGGGCAGAGGAAAAAAAAAACTCTCTATCCCAAGGAGAGGAGCAGCAAATCTTCTTGAGCTAAGACCCTACATCGACACCAAGCGGAAGTCTCCTCCTGCTAAGGAGGGCCAGGAAACATCTGCCCAAGACTGTCCTCAGAGATTACAAGACAGAGACTGGATGCCACAGGGAAGAGGCAGCAATTCTGAGAAAGTCCTGGCCCACCAGGCCTCCCAAAGACTGAAGCTGAACCACAATAACACAGATTCTCCTCTTTTCCAGCACAAGCATACCACATTGTAACAGTGGTCTACAGCTTTGGGAGGGGCAAGAGACCCAGTTGTTTTGCAAAGGTGCAGGAGCAGCTAAAAGCTGAGGTGGAACAGTAACACATGAAAAGGCCTAAAAGCACTCCAGCTCCCAAGTTCAGCAAGAAGCAAGCAGCCCACAGATAGAATTAAAGCTTATGGTGCACTGAAGGTAACCACCACAACAAATCCAAATTCAGTTTGTTCCTGGCTGGATGGACTCAACCCTCCACACTAATGGTAACAAAGGACTGTGCCCATTTCTAGTAAGAAGTCAGGCAAGAAAGAACTCAATGAAGTGACACCTTTAATGTACTGAAAGAAAAACTGTCAAGCCCCAAATTCTAAACCCAGCAAAAATATCTTTAAAAATGCAGCTGAGGTCTAGAATCCAGACTATATAAAGAATTCTTACCACTCGACATCCCAATTTAAGACCAACAGCCCAATTTATAAAAGGTCAATGGACTTGAACAGACGTTTCTCCAGAGAATATGTACAAACTGTTAACAAGCACATTAAATGTGCTAAACATCACTAGTCATTCAGGAAACACAAATAAAGACCACAATGAGATAATTCGCACCCACTGTAATAATGACTATAATTTTTAAAAAAGAAAATAGCAAATGTTGGGGAAGATGTGGAGAAACTGGAACCTTTGTGCACTGCTGGTGGGAACAGGAAATGGTACAGCCACTGTGGAAAACAGTTTGGTGGTTCCTCAGCAAATTAAACAAAGAATTACCAATGACTCAGCTAATCCACCTCAAATTGAAAATAGGTGTTCAAATAAAACCTTGTACATGAACGTAAACCTGTACATGAATGCTCAGAGCACCATATTCACATTAGCCAAAAGGTAGAAACAACCCAATGCCCATCAATGGATGAATGCATTTTAAAAAGTGGTATATTCATACAATGGAGTATTATGCAATCACAGAAGTAATAATGCTATGAATAAATTTTGAAATCATTGTGCTAAGTGAAGAATCCAGACACAAAAAGCCACATGTTATATAGTTACTTCCAATAATATAAAATGTCCAGAACAGGCAAACCAACAGACAGAAAGTAAACTAACGAATGCCAGGGGCTGGGGGCAGGGGTTTCCTTTTGAGATGATGAAATGTTCTAAAAACAGACTATGGTAATGATTGTATACTAAATGTCATCAATGGCAACTTTGGTTATGTGTACTTTGACACAATTTAAAAAAAGAAGAAACAGACTTTGAAAAAGCTGAGAAAATTCACTGCTGGCAAGACCTGCATTATGAGAAATGTTAAAGGAATAGGGTACCAGACAGAAACCTGGATCTATACAAATTAATGAACAAATCCAGAAAAGGTAAAGATGAAGTAAATACATATCCCTCCAAAACACAGTCTAATAAGTTGTTACAACTTACTCAGCCAGTTCAGCCCGAAAACGCCAATTTCTACTATTATCTGTCACCAAAAACTCCTGAAGTTGATAAAGATATTCTCTTCTTTTGTCAATATGAAGAAGCTGAAGTAACAAAATAAAAATATTCACTAAGACGAGGTACAGACATTACTTCTTTTATCAGACTGCTTAAAAATGACTATAAATAATATGGATAATTCTTCTGGAGGGAACACATGTATTGTTTTAAAAACTGGTATTGAGTTCATTTTCTGATGATAATCCCATTTACCTTCAAGAGTCATTATTTTCTTTTGAAAGATATGATTCTTAAGTCAGTGAGTGACCTCCACTGAACTCTGCGGTATCTCTGCACAGCTATATTATAGCACTCATCCACTTTATTCGTGACACCCCATTACCACAAACTCTTCGAAGATAGTAATTATTCATACATGTGAGCCCAGCAGATGGTACTATGATGGAACATAGTAGGTGCTCAATAAATATTTGTTGCATGAAGAGAAGAAATTTATCCTAATAATTGCTCTACAAAATTTTAAAAGCAGGTTTATAGTCAACAGGGGGAAAACCCAAAAACCTGCTATAAACGAAAGCAAGTGAACATACATAACTATATATCAAATAAATAAGAATCACACACCCGAAAAGTTTAAGTTTGAACTTAGTGCTTTGACCATACATCTTGATTGAATGTTTTAAGGACAGAAAGTGTTTAAAGAAATCTTGAACATTACTAGTTGATTTGATGTTGAAATTACTGGCGAAGTAATTCTGAAACTATTTCATGTACGTAGTAGAATCAAATGACTAAATATATTAGTGTTCTTAACAAGGGTTTTTACTATGACAGAAAATAAAAAATATAAAGTGAAAAAAGGTATTGGATTGGAAGTAGAGTTATCAATACAATCTCAATAATTAAAAACAAACAAACAGCTCTGCCTAGCTCCTATCTTCTGAAAAGGCCTAAAAGAAATGACACCCCAAGAGCAATGCGTACAACTAGTGCCTGAATCTTGGCTTCTAAATACTACTCTACTAAAAAGATGAGAGCTCATTGAAGAAAGAGCTGAGACTCCAGTCTGGTGTTAAAAAGGTGGGCCTGAAAAGTAAGGATGTGTGTAAAATTAGAAAACAAATCAAAAAAATATAGGAGGCAGCTTTAAGGGGTTTCTGTCAGCCAAATTAGATGCTCAAAACAAAGGACAAAAATGAATTATTACACTGAATAAAACACTAATTCCAGAGACCACACTGACACTAAACAAATTTCCAAAAAAGGGGAGAAAAGGGAAATGTTATCTTTACACGAGAAAGACAACTAATAAATGCAGAAGGAATTATAAAAATAGAAAATCAGTATTTTACAACCAGCACAGTTAACAACTGATTCAGGCAAGAACCGTGTATAGATGCATGGATGCAAAAAGCTCTGGGTGAAAGACTTGGGTGGGGGGAAGATGTTCACAGAATTTGAAAGCATCATCCCATCAAGTTATTAATCACAAAAGTGAAAGGTCATTTAATAATGGAGAAAGTGAGCCAAAACCACTATAACCAAGTGACTGACTCAGCATCCCCAGCGCATCCCCAAGCAATCTTAAGAGCCAACATCACTTTAGCCCTAATGCGATACATTCAGAAAACACCTGGTGACCTATATAGACAGGTAGTATTCCTGCAAAGAAAACTTGTTTAACCTGGATCTAGCTGTGTAACAGCATTCAGAAAATTTCAAATTGAGGGGCATTCCATAAAACAACTAGCTTGGCCTCTTCAAAAATACCAAACACTTTAAAGACAAAAAGTCAGGGAAACTGTTCTAAATTTAAGAGGACTAAAGATACATGGTATTTAAATTCAATATGCAATTCCTGATTGGATTCTGAATCGAGGAAAGAAAAAAACTATAAAAGAGATTATTGGGACAGTTATAGAAATTTCAGTATGATCTATATACAATATAACAATATATCAATGTTTTTAAAAAGTAGCATTACAAGAGGTCAAACCTTAGAACTGTGAGAGAGGCAATTTCAAGGCTAAAGCCTAAGAAACAGCAGTATTCCAGGATTAAACAATCTGTAAAGTCAAAGCTGTTCACCTTAGAAACCAAAGATCCCACATCAAAGGAGTAAGGACTAAGGGTAAATTTTTAGACTCATGTAACACCACTAAAGCCTTTAAATTTAATGTTTATGAAATTCTGTTAACATATTTAACAATTTTGAAAAAAAGTACAAATACTTGTAAACTTGTTTTAATGTCATTTAAAAATGAAATTTAGCATAACTATTTTTAAATTAAAATTTAAAATGACAGAAGCAAAACTGATCAGAATGGAACTATTTCTTTTTAAGTCACAGCTCACCATCAATTGATGGCTACATTTTCAGAGCATACAGAACCAATCTTGGTGGTAGCAGAAAATCAAAATTTTAGCTCTCCAGTAGAATATTAGTGTTTTTATGCAAAAGAATTTAAAAGTTACCTTCAGAAAATCATGCAAGTGTTTAAGGACACCTATCCTGACTTCATCAAGGTCTTTTAAAAATCCATTAAAAATCGGAACCAGATCTGCAGCTGTTAACTGATCCCCAAGAATAACTGCAAGCTCATGGATGGAGAAGGCTAAAGTTCTTCGAACTTTCCACTGTAGAAATAAAAATAACTGCATTAGTAAGGTAATCACAAGTACTTAGTACTTTAACTTTTAGAAAACAACAGTAGTAGTACCCCCTGCCACCTTATCTGCAGTTCCACTTTCTGAGGTCTCAGTTCCTCTGGTGAGCCACAGTCCCAAAATATTACGTGGAAAATTCCAGAAATAAACAATTCATAAGTTTTAAATTGAGTACCATTCCGAGTAGCATGATGAAATCTCACACCATCCTGCTCCATCCCACCTGGGACATGAATCATCACCCCTTTGAATCCAAGTCTCCACGCTGTGTATGCTCCCTGCCTATTAGTCACTTAGTAGCCATTTAGGTTATCAACTTGACTGTCATGCTATCCCAGTGCTTCTACTCAAATAACACTTATTTTTACTTAATAATAGCACCAAAGCACAAGAAAAATGATGCTGACAATTTGGATATGCCAAAGAGAAGTCGTAAAGTGCTTTCTTTAGTGATAAGATGAAAATTCTCTTAATAAGGAAAGAAAAAATCTTATGTTGACGTTGCTAAGAACTATGGTAACAATGAATCTTCTAACCATAAAATTGAGAAAAAAAATTGTGTTAATATGTTTATGCTGAGAGAAAGCACAAATAACTTATTATTGTTATAATTGTTCTATTTTATTTAGTTATTATTGTTAATCTCTTACTGTGCTTAATTTGTAAACTAAACTTAGTCCTAAGCATGTATGTATAGGAAAAAAGCAGTATATATAGGGTTCACTGCTATCCGTGGTTTCAGGTATCCACTGGAGGCCTTGGAATGTAGTCTCCATGGATAAAGGGTGACTACTGTATATAAAGGCTAATTTACATCTGAATATTATTAATCTCAAAAAATTAAATCAGAATAAAACTAACAGTTATAATAAATGCTAAGTTTTAACTGCTTACCATGTATTAAAAATTGGAAAAAAAAATTAAAATCCCTGCAAAGTATGTATTATCTCCCTTTCATTTATGAAGAAAAAAATGTTTGCAAATTTTTACTGGCATAGTTATTTAGTTCATTGAATACTGGATCCCGATTTACTGATGTCCCATACTGACAAAAGACTGGCTAGTATTATCCTTGCTTTATTATTTCCCTTCTGATTCCTGTACAGCCTATTTTGGATTAAAAAACAATGAAACTAGTTTTTAAGGAACTGGTAATTTAAAAAAGGCAAGAATAGGAAAATCTTTTGTGGACAGCCCTGGAAAAGAACTCCTATAAAAAAGTGCCTTACATTTACAGGAAACTTTATGTTAAAAGCATCTTTTTCTTCAGTTGCCTTAATTTAAAACTTTTTACTATTAGTTTAAAACTCTACCTGCTGAGAAAATGTTTACAGCGAAGTTTTTATGCCCACCACAAACACTAGAACCCAATCTTGAAATAAAATTTTATACCCATGTTCAAAATATCCAAGAGATGAAGACAGAGATGTTTTGATGGAGGGGAGGGGGCAGGAGGCATGAAGCCCTGCCCATCCAGAGCCTTCCTAGTCACCAGGTACCCGCCCCACAGGAACCCCAAGAGTTCTATGGAATAAAGGTGGAAAACCACTAAAATACAGGATAAAGCACTCTATGGAAAATGGATCTCCCATCCCATGCCCAGCTCCCACTGAAGAAGTGTGTGAGCATGGGGTAAGTCCGCTTCACCCAGATTCTGGTTTCTTGACCTCACAGGTCAGAGGAGGAACATCAGTTATGGTCTCTCAAGGTTCCTTTCAACTTGCTAAGTCAACAGCACTGATTCCTTAAAAAGTATAATAATTACTAAGACATATAAGAAAAAAAAAACATTTAGATCTCAGGATTAACAGTCTAACCAGACTGCTTTCTTAGAAACAGATTAAATTCACTGAAGGAACAGGTTTTGTGGAAGGCAGATAAAATTTTGGTATATGGAAATAAGACCTAATGGCAGGGAAAGTTAAGTCAGCAAAGCCTAGGAAAAGAGCCACAAAAAGTCATAGGTATCCAGACAAATGACCTAGAGTCAATGTTTCACATGTTGTGCTCTTTCAGAGGGTGTGGTGGTACGTGGGATGCGAGCACACGCACACACACTGTTAGTCTTCTCCCACCTGTACAGCAATACTCATGGCACTCAGGGCCCAGAACTCAGCAGTGCTGCTAATGCACTTCTATTAAGGTTTTAAAGTATCAAGAAGCATTTACTGTTTTTAGGCAGAAAACTAAATCTTATATTAAGAATTAATCTATACATAAACTTTAGACAATGACACATTTGTACATTAGAAATGTAAGATATCAACTGTGATCATCTCTAATACATTAGGTAGAAAAGCCACCAAAATGTGGAACTTGGACCATGCCAAAGAAAGCTCTTTGGTGTTACTTTCGAGCTCTTCTGCACATAATTTCCTATAATTTCAAGTATTGGCTAGAACATGAACAGAAAGTCTCAGTTTTGAAGGGCAAAATATGCTTTTCATATGCACATTCTGTTAAGTCCTTGGCTGCTCACTCACCTGCATGTCTGATGCAAGAGTCTCATAAGTCTCTCTTAGGCAGTGCCAGTTCTGCCTGCCAAGAGTAAGGGCCACACCTGGAAGGCTGTATGCACAGTGCTTAGCAATTTCAGTATCCACCGTCTGTGCACGAGAGGGGTCAGTCATAGATAAATATTGATCTAAAAGAGCCTGAGGCACAACATCCTAATAGAGAGAAACGACAGTGATGCATTTTGAGCACTTAGATATAAATTAGGTAAGTTTATTTTTAAATATACAAATTTAATATAGCATTTCAAATAGAGAAAAATTGATCTCAAATTTTCAGTTATCTAATAACTGAAAAGAGATAGGAAACACATGCTAAGAAGAATGCATAGATAAGCAAAAACAATTCAAGGAGAAAATAAGATCATAAAGCAGAAAACAGCTTAAAAGACAATGAGAATTGATTACTAAAACTTAAAAGACACATTAAAAATAAGACTAGCACTTTTCAATGTTGGCAAAGATTATAAAGTTTGATGTAACCTAGTTAATGTGGATGAACAGGTACTTGTGGGCACTATTACCAATATGTATTTTTAAAACACCACCATCCGCCTTCAGATGGAAATTGAACAATTATCTATAAAAATTTAAAGTGTATCTACACCTACATATTTGTTTAAATGTGAGAAAGAAGAATGTATATACTATCTTGATTATGTATATATAATATAGCTTTAGAATAATTTACAAAAAAAAGGTAAAATTGGCTGCTTTGGAGGAAACAAAATGGATGGTGGAGAAAAACTTAAAAAGAAACATAACTCAATGCCCTTGTACCTTTTGAAGTTTGAACTATGTAAACTTATTATCTATTTTTTAAAATAAACTAAAATTGAAACAATTTAAGAAATTTAGACAATCCATATACATTGACCTGAAACTATATCTACAATATAAAGTGGAGAAAGCATGTTTTAAAATACCATGAATACTGATTCCACTTTTAAGAAACAGAACCAACAAAAATAAAGAACATATGCCATTTGACCTAGGAAATCTACTTATAATACGTATAGTCCCAGAAGCAAACAACATGCACAATCATGATGAATTAACACTGCTTGTAATCTCATAACTAAACCTGGAAGCACACAAGGAACTACTGCAGTTACAGCACCTTCTTCTAATGAAGTACAACACCAGGCAGTACGGATGCTGTGCTGCTGTGGGGAGGAGGGAGTCCTTATGTGCTCATACAGAGTGATTTCCAAGACATAATTTATGTTTAAAAAGAGAAAAAGGCAAGACAAACTATCATATTCCAATGATTTCATAAGCATGTTTTCCCACAATTAAGATCTCTAGGACTTGGTTCCATAGTGTAGTGGTTAGCACGTCTGCTTTACATGCAGAAGGTCCTGGGTTCGCGCCCCAGCGGAGCCACGGTCCATGGTCTATGGCCTTGCCACCCTGAACAAGCCCGATGTCTGATCTTGGAAGCTATACGGAGTTGGACCTGGTTAGTACTTGGATGGGAGATCACCTAGGAAGACCAGGTGCTGTAGGCATAAATAATAATAATAAAGAAAAAAAGAAAAAAAAAATCTCTAAAACTGGAGTGCAACTTGTCACTGATGGCACTTAATAATGGCTTGGAGCCATTTTTTTTTTTTCATGTTTTCATCTCTGAAATCGAGCTGTATCTTAGAATTCTTGGCAACTTAGGCATGATGAAATACTTTGTTATCATGGTATGATTCTGTTTATCTTCGAAAGACAAAAAGGAGTACATATATGTTTATATACCGATAATAAATTTATAAAGAAATACAGAAGGAACTGTGATCTGTGGTAACTCTGAATGAAGAATAAGATCAAGGTGAGAGGAAGAAGATTTCTGCTTATAGTTTATTATTTTAATTTTCTTATTGAAAACATGATATACTAGTCTTAATGTTTTAAAAACTCATTAAAAAAACAAATTCAGTGAGAAATGGTTTAGAAGAGGAATTAACAACACCCACATCAAATAAGCATTTTCTGACACTTACTTGTACTTTAGATCTTCTTTCCTCATCAGGGCTAAAACTATTATTGGTACTCAAGTCTGAATCATTATGAATATAGTGAAGGGTGGAGTCCATATTCTGTTAGGAAAAAACATTTACTTAAGGAACTGTCCTGTAAGTTTCCTTCATTTAAACTATCTTACTAAGTTACTTACATTTCAAGACTGTCAAAGTCATAAATTCTTCATGCTTTTAAAAGTTTATAGACATACTTAAGGCCTTCTAAGCATTTCCCCTACCTTAAATCAAACTTGCTAAATGTATGAATATGAATTCCAGAATGAAAGTAATTAAACATTTAGAAGTACTTTTGAAATGGCCCAAATATCTAAAATTAGCTAATTTATAAAATAGTACTTAGAGGGTGCTTTCAAGTCAACTGTTTTAGAGGTCTTGGGATGTCATATATAGTTCTACTGTTTCAATTCTTATCTGTTTCTAATTTCACAAATACACTTTTTCAACAGCCAATACTTCCCAAAAAACTCCCAAACAAAACACCTTCCAAAATGCAGAGATATCACTGTATTCAAAACTCCAATGATAATAAGCAGTCAGGGTTTCATTCTGAACCACAGATATTATAACAAGATTTCTAACTATAATAGATGTCATCAAATGAAAAACAAAACAGAAATCCACTAAGGGTCCGAGAACCCTTTTGCCATCCCCAATGTATGTTATGTAGGCACTTTTTCTTTTCATTCAAGCCACTATGATATGCGATCATTTCATTCTGGCATTCAGTGGCGTATACCAAATGATGCTGGCTTGGTGGGATATAGTAGGCAATTAGGGAAGGATCATACACAACAGTTCCAAGTACATAGCAAGGATGATGCTAGGAACAGTACCCACCCTCACATTCCACAGTCCAGATAATGTCACTGGCCCTCCGCAACATGGCCTCAAGTCCCGATCTTCTGCTCAGAATACTGTGTTGCTTGCTGCAGTGAAATGGTCCCATCAGAAACAAAGCACCTCTCCAAAAAGAAAAGGGAAGAGTTAATTATTCTTGATAAAGGGCTTTGTTTCCAGTAAGACTATTTCACTGTAGTAAGCTACATTAACATTGAGGCTACTAAAGTGGTCATGTAGACAGGACTGGGATTTACTTTTCCAAGCACTGAACATGGCTCTAATGTCACAAAGATAGGATGTGGTGCCAATTACTTTTATTTTATGCAAAAGAGAGAGCTGACAAAATCAGCAACAAACAGAATGTACTAACTAGAATGTGATTAGCTACAACTATTCCCCAGCGAAACACTTCTGATTCAAACTCTTCTCAGGTAATAAATGCTTTACTGAGTTTGTTACCTCAACAGCACTGCTGATTAAAGGCACAGAGGCATCATGATTTATTCTACAGTTTGGTAGCTCACTGACGCCCAGCTCATCTTGCATGTCACTTTTCTCTTCTGCATTGCTGGCCTCTTCGTGAGCATCCAGACTAGAAGCGCGGAGTGCGGCAGACAGCACATCCACTTGTGCTATCGGCAGAATAGGGAAAGGCAAATAAGCAACAGGATTACAATGTGCATGCAGGTTCTTTCTCTGTTTGCATTACGTTATAAATGAAATGTATACTTTTTTGACACTGCCACCAAAAAGCTGAAAAAAACCTCTACTGTGGTAAATCATTAGTCCTCCAAAAGAAAAAGTAAAACACTAATATGCTTTCATAAGATTAAAAATGTTTATATACTACTGAACATTATTCTGCGTTAGTATGAAAAGAGAAGGGCTATCTAATTTTGGAGAGAACTCCAGTTTATTAAAAAGAGTCAATTTCAGTGTAAGTTAACTACATTTTGGTAGTGCATGAATTGAACTTACAAGGCTTACTTACTAAGCTATTTTAGCAGAAGAGCAGTCACACAAACCCTGCCAACATAAAACAATGGTAATTACATAGATTTTTGTTGCAGTTACATTTAAGCATGTCATACCCTATTCCAGGTTATTTTTCTTTAACTCTTTTTGAAAATGAAATCAGTGACTAGTCCCAAACACAGGGACCTCAAATGAGTATTGTTTTGCTTGTAGCAAGCCAAAATGACAACTTACCAAGAAGTGATTCTTAAATCCGGCAAATAGCACTGTGTATGTTTTGAGTGTACACCTTCTTTATAAATGATTCAAAACTAAGATAAAGCATTCTTCCTTCCCCCCAAATGAGAAATTTATCAAAAAATATTGCTTAGCTTTACTTCAAATAACAATCTGCCTAGATGTTGAAAATATAAAAATTTATGAAATTTTAACTTCAAGTTCATTTGGTACAAAGATCAGAAAGTGTGCCCCTACTTAATGATAAGAAAAGCAATCAGAGTAACAATTTTATTAAGGTAACTACTGCTATACTACCGCATTTATAAAATTCTAGTATATTAGGTACCTGGCACAGGAAACACACAGGATGAGGTTCTATTTGGTCATTATTTGCTAAATTAAATAAGTAAATTGAAGGTGTTTAATCATGAAAAGTTACTCATGAAAAGTGTTCTTGTTCTTTAGAGAATTTCAGCTGCAGTGTGTATGAACCCTTTTAATCACTTTAGTTATTCTTTGGAATCTTTTTAAGTTCCCCAAATGAAATCAAAATAGTATTATTCACAATACATAAAGGTTAAAATGTTTTGTCCCACATGAAATGCATCGTGTGTGGGGGGGGGGATGGGAGGGAGGGAGAGGGAAAGGGGGAAGGGGAGGGGAAGGGAGAGGGAGAGGGAAAAGTCGATCCCTAAGGCATCTTGATTCTGTTCCCTGGGGAAGTAACTAATAAATCAGAGCTTTTCACAGAAAAGGCTTTACAGAGATCATTTATCTCTAAACGAATTATTCTTTTTTTTACATTAATCTTCATTTTTAAGTTTGTACATTCAAAAAAGTTTGAATTACTTTAAAGTTAGTTCTTCAAAAAATTGACATAAAGATCATGAAGACAGAGACTGATTCCTCAGACAACCTGACGCTTCAATTTTCCAGCAGAAAATGAGGTGGAATCTAATGCTTGGCTAATGCTGAAATTTTAGTAAGATATACCACCATGTCGATTTTAAGAAAATTGAACACTGATAGGTCTTTATCAAGATCTCCAATTTCGTATAAGCTAGATTGAAGTCCCAGAATCTGGAGCTCATTGAACCACAGATTTGTGAAGAAACACAGTCCACAGTGATTCATACTCAAAAATAGAAACCACCTGGAAACTCCGAATTTTATTCCATCCCTGAAAAAGCTGGTACAGCTGAGCTAGACCTTTATAATCTCCAACTCTTCCACAAAAATACTGGTGGTTAGTCACAAATTCCTAACAATTTATTGATTTCAGTCAGTACACAATATGATTTTTCTGACCACAACTGCAGAAGGACCCAATTCTTCCACTGGGCCTAAACTGGAAAGAAATCTGTATTTTGTGAGCTTAGGCAGTTTTCCCTCTTGTAGTCTATGAACCTAACTGTGGTAAATATCAAGCTAGCATCAATAATTCTACTTGGTCACTACTCAAGTTAAATTCTGTATCAGCCAGGGATTTGAAACTGCCCTGGACAAAGACAGAAAAATCTTAAATTCCCTAGGCAAGTATTTTTGAAAAGAGGATCTTATATACCTTCAACCACTTCCCTTTTTGGCCTTGTCTGTAGGATCTATTTCTGGTCTATAACTGAGAAAGGATTTTCTTTTTCTAACAGCAGTATCTCATTCTAGTGCATGGAAACATTTAAATTTTTTTGGCTAAAAACTCACCAAGAAAAATAAAACCCATCAATGCTTCAGGCAAGGTATGAGTGAAATTAGCAAGACTGTGAAGTAAAGCCTGCCTTAAAAGAAAAACATCTTAAATCTTACTATATTTTCTCATGACATTTCCCACCGAAAAGTGTAAGGGAAAAGAACTAGTGGTACCAGGCTTGCAAAAGCTGAAATTTGCCTTCTGAAAGGTATGCCCAAGGGTGGTTTCTCTGGGCAACGCCTCCCCAGATCTTATGGGCAACTGTCAAGAAAAAATTTACACACAACATAACTAATTTAGTTCCAAGTCAGAACTTAGTTTCCAACTTTGGATTAACGTTCTGCCTTTCAAAAAGTAGACATTTTCTGACAGTTTGAAGGAAATGAATGCCCACATGGCAGAATTAGAAAAGAAAAAGTATCCAAAACTAAAGGTATAGCCCTTTAAAAAATCGAAACACCCTCTATCTAATACTATGGAAAATTAAGACAGTAAATTTTCAAATAACTATGAAATTAAGATGCATTAAAAATGCTCTCAGATTTCAATAAAATCAAATACTTAAGAATTCTGTAGCCTAAGCAAAAAAGCCCCAGCACTGCCCATCTATGTTTTACTGTAGAACATTTGACAAATAGGCAGTTTCCATACTGTCTCACCCTTCTGTGCTCTTCAGAGCTGGGATTTTTGCCTGCTTTGTTGCTGTTATATATCTAGTGACCAAGTGAGTATCAGGAACATGGTAGGTGCTCAATAAGTAATGCTGAATGAATCAATCAATTAATATGTTATGAAAATATCCTAGTGAACAGAAAGAACGTGACAAATTTAAAACGTAGCAGGTTTAAGAAATTAGAAAGAAAACTGATTAAATCACAATATGGTATTTGTGTTGAAATCCCACAACTGCAGCCTGTAAATTTACAATACAATTTTAAGTCAAACATGGTATTAGTCATCTTCTGAAAAGTGAAGTCATATACTAAAACTTTTAAAAAAGCAAATGATGCATATTACTTTTAGGTTATTTGTGGGAAAAAAATTAAAGTAGCTAATTCAACATTTCAGTATTAAGCGCCTACTATGTGTCAGAGAATTAGCAGGTATTAGAATACAGCGAGAGCTTCCAAATAGGCTTAAAACCTTTTTCCATAAAAACAGAGTGCAAGAAAAAGTATGAAAGTTACTGAAATTTGATCAGCTGAATAAAACTTAAGGTGATAAATAATAAAATTTTATTTAAGGAAAAAGCTGAACACTATAAAGACATTTATCAAGATCTGATTATACTCAGCTGTGAATATCTTAGTTTTAAATGAAATTCTCTGTGTCTCAATTCTCCTCATCTAGGGGTGGAAGAGAGCGAAGGGATGGAGGAAGATTTACAAAGGCAAGATTTTGATGAAGATTCTAATTTATCAAATAAAACAAAACCTCAGTACTTGCTACATCATCAAGTTGTCAGAAAATGCAGAATGCTGTTTCAACAGAGTAAAAATCAATGACAGAAGCCACAACTGAGGAATGAGCAAAGAAAGTGAAGCTGCACGATTTTCATAAAAAAAATCTACCACAAGAGAGAAAAAAATAGGATACACTATTAAAAATAGTCAGCCCTCTGTTCTTGCTTGTTTCAGAATAAAAAGGAATGAACTACTGATCCATGAAACAAAGATAAATCTCAAATATAGTATGCTAAGTGACAGAAGTCATCAAAAAGGTTTGTATCACTTGAGTCTATATGACATTCTGCAAAAGGCAGAATCACAGGGACAGAAAACAGATCAGAGGTTCTAGAGGCTGGGCATGGAAGGAAGGATTGACTATAAAGGAGGACAAGGGAATATTCTGGGGTAATGGAACTGTTCAGTAACTTGACAGTGCTGGTGCTGGTTACACACAACTGCCTGTGTTGATCAAATCTCACAGAACTGTCCATTCAAAAGAGTAAACTTTATTGATACAAATTATGTCCCAATAAATTTTAAAAAAAGGTTAAAAAAATTAAACTGACCACCTGCCAGTTAAATTAACTTTCAACATCAAGGATATAAATTTACCTTTAATCAAATCATTTAATTTTTCTCCAAGTATAAAATTATAATAGGAAATCTTTAAAAATTCATGATAAATTAAAGCCAAATAAGGATAACTGCTAACTTAAGCACTGCTGATATAATTTTTAAAGTTTAAACAGGAGGTTTTGTATGTTTTAGAAGGATACAGAAGGTATCACTTTACCTGCTTTAAAAATGGGTATTCACTAACACTGAAGAAACCAGTAAGTTTGCAGATTTTAGCTTTTGGAACTAACAAGGCCAAAAACAAAAAACATCCATAAAGATATAAATTCTGAAGACTTGTAATTATGGAATTTTTCAAAATTGTTTCTGTTTTAAATAACATCTCAGATTCCACTGCATGAGGTTATGAGAATCACTGGAGGGCCTTAGTCTTTAAAGGAGCAGAATGAGAACAGCCACATCAGGTTCTAGTCCAAGACCTTAAACCACTTCCCAAGCCCCAGCAAGCAGAACCATGGAGACTGCTTCAGGACACCCCATTTCCCACATGGACTAATGAAGACCATATATTCCTCTTAGTAAGAAGCAACTTTTGATTTTAACACAGAACAATCTTTAAAGTTGTCACTCACAATGAAAGAAGCTGGGTGATACACATGTAACCCAAATGAAAGTCACATCTGAGAAAGTCATCTAATCGACTCTTGATGTCCACAGCTCTTAAATCATATTCCATTGGAAAAAAGTATCTTTGTCTACTCTTAATATAATGTAGTCCTTCCTTAAACAACACTGTGTCTACTGCTATTTTATAAAAAAGCTAATGAGACCCAGAGTAAAATAGTTAAGGCAGGATAAGATTTAAAATTGTAATGTAAAACATTGTTTGAATGACTGAAAATTTCAGAGAGTGATTTGCGATTCAACAATTCTGTATGATATTACAGTTAGGAACACAGTGATGAGCTTATCTATGAAATTTCCTAAAAATCAGAACATATTTATCAAAAGACATGGTGGCAGTGGTCAAGATAAATTTTTAAAAGGCAAATTTTGGGGGGAAAAAAGGTCAGAAAATACATTTTATATCAACTTTAGAATAAAGAATTTGACTCTTCCATACCTTTAACATCTGGATCATCAATATGCGGCTCTAGATTTTCTATCATTTCTTCAAGCTCCTTTCTGGTGGCCATACTGATGTCTGAAGAACCTGGCATGGTGACTTCAGTTGTTTCTTCTGATCTCTCTGGGCTGAGTTTTTTCCCAGAGCTCTCCTCAAGCTCTATATCTAGATCTATTTCAGGAAGAGGAGTCCTCCAGAAATGGAAGGAGTTGTACAATTCCTGATCTAAGAAAGCTGAATCTTGTGAAATGGTGCCAACCTCTGGCCATAATGTAGATGTGTAGTTACCAGGTTTTTTATCATTCTCATTACTAGCTGCTTCCTGTTGGGAGTCTGAGGACAAAGTACAAAGTAAAGACCTGTCCATTGGAACATTTATTTCACCTGGAGATTTCCTAGATGTTTCAGCATGATCTTCCATTGTGTTTTCCATTTTGACACTGGAATTGTTAATACTGGAATCTGAAGGAATATCCTCTGGCCTGATCTGTACATCTTCTGGGACTTCTTGATCTCTGATCCTTTTATTGTTTCATTTGGGGGATGGGAAGATAAAAGTATAAAAACATTACTGAAAAAAAATCAATGAAAAATACTACATAAAGCATTTAGATAAGTTAAATATTAAAAATTACAGATTAGCCATACAAATTTAGTTTACATAAATTACTGATAATGCTTCTTTTTCCATCAGTTGTTCTGTGGTCAGAGATGTAAACATCTGTTAAGCCTAAGTCTAGACAGTAAAGCATTAGACATTAGGTGAAGATAACATTTAAGAATCTTGGGATTCTACAATACCATAATAATCTCAATAATAAAAAAACCCTACAAAATAGTTGGAAGATAAATTCAGACAATGCATTTTAAGACAGACACATTTTAAAAAGTATCTGAATTTTAGGGTTATGGTATTGCCACTCTGCTCCAATGATACTGAAAAGCTGAGAATTAAAACCTATTTGCTTATGTAAAAAAGAAAAAAACCTCTGTACAGTATTACAAGAGATCTTATTTACTGTCTCACCAAATATATTACAATCTGCTTAAGTTTTTTAAGGTATTTTATTTCTTCTATACTTTCCAGCTCTACTCCCAAAGGTTTTCCCAAAATACAATCTAATTGATAAGGACAGATAGTTTAAGTTCCTAAATTAAAACTCACTAATTACCACCATTATTATAAAACTAAAGCGCTATGATAAGTTTTGATATTTATCCCTTCCATTTTGCAAGGCTCAATTAAATTTAACAAACATGTACTGAGCACCTACTAGGAGCCAGGAAATGAAACGAGTACTGAGGATTCACATGTGAGCGAGATGTAGATCTTGTTCAAAAGATCACAGAGGCAAATAGGAAAAACAAGCAAATAATTGTCAGATACAATGGTAAGTATGCACATTCAACACAGGAGGTAGAGACAAAAGTTGAAATTAAAAAGCTTTAGAGGAAATGACATGAGTTGTGTTTATAAGAACCAATAAATGTTTATGAAGCTAAAGGGAAGAAAATTTACTGAAAGAATGAGCACATGCAAAGGCAAGGGTAATAGAGGAGGTATATAACATTTAGAAAACAGCAATGAGTTTATTATAGCTAAGAGAACGAAATAATGGACGATAAGTATAGAAAATTTTGCAGAAACCACTGTATTCTATACTAAATACCTTTGGAATTTATCCTATGGCTACAGGAAATAGAGTAGGAATTAAGAGACTTAAATTTTTAGATGTGTTATTTTTGAAAGACCATTCTGGAAGCAGTATAGAAAATTGGTTGGAGGTGAGACAGGAGGCAGGAAATACAGAAGAGCAGGTGAAAGATAGTGATGACTTTCTGAATGAAGGCAGTATCTTTGGGGCTACAGAAGAAATAAACACATTCAAATGAAGACAAAACCAATAGGATTCGTTCACTTATTGCATGCTGGAGATGAGAACAAAAGAGAATTTGGGAAGATTTCCAGATTTCTGGCTAGAGCAACTGATCACATGCTGGTAGCATATAAAAGTGAAAAATGCAGGAACAATTTAATGAGAAAGCTATTAAGTTCCAGTTTGGACAGGCGGAGTTAGGTATCTATGTTGGAGGTGGTGGTGAAATCTATGGGAAACTGGTCAGACAGTGGAGACAGATTTGGAGGTCATCAACTCAAGAAGGACATGTGTAGGGCTTAGATGTGTGTGAAGCAAGAAATATGAATGAAGGAAAACATGACAGTCACATAGAATAACAAAGAGTGAAGGCATTTTTTTTTTTTTTTTTATAAAAGGATGGTTGAAGATAAGCATATTTTTAGGCTTGGAGAAAGCAGTTATAAGAGATGAAGAAACTGGAGACACAGAAGACTGACGAAATAACTGATAAAGCAGAAAGATTATGGGTTCAAGAATACAAGTGGACAGATAAAGAGACACCTCTTTCTAAGAAATATGAAAGAGAAGTAAGGATAGCTATGTAGGTAAATTTGTAAGGAGAGTGTTGAGAAAAAAAAGGTGCTGGCTTGAAACATTATGCACTTTTATATAAACACAATACAAGATATTAAACAGAAGGCCGCCAGGACCGTGCAAATGGAAGGTGTGACATTAACACCTATGTAAAATCCCAAGTGAACAACCACCACACATTCTCATGAAATTATTAACTTCTCTCTCATAAGGCTTTATCTCATTGCAATGTTCTCATTATCTTCAAAAAACACTTTTTAAAAACACATGCTGGTTATATTTTAAAGTTTTTAAATATAGATAAAAATATTTAATAAGTCATCTGAAAACACCAGTGATAGTATTTTAAATTATTGCCCTTTCATTCTTATAATTATACAATATATAGTATGCATATATAATAAAATTCTGTTAAGACTATGAAAACATTGAAGTGCAAAGTTCTTAAGATTCTTATCCCAGCATTGGTACTACATTAATATAAAACTCTAAGCATTTTAGGGGCTCAGATCCACATTTTACTCCTTATTCATAAAAATGAGAGATTAGCCTAAAAGATCCTTTCACTCTCCAAAACAGTTCTTGAAGCTAGTGCCGTTATGCAAATGTCTTTTATATGTGTATGAGTTATATAATTTCCACTGTTGTTCTTATTAAAAGATACTCTTTTTTTGTTTTAAAGAAAGTGGCATAATTGGTAAAATCTGAATAAAATCTCTAGATTAGATGACAGTATTGTATCTATGTTAATTCCTTAATTTTGGTATTTGGACTAGTTATGTGTTAATGTTTGTGTTTTGAGGAAATACAGCGAAATATTTAAGAAAGGTGAAAATAATAATATGTCTTTTTAGGAAGTCTTAACTACATAAAACTTATTCTCAAAGAATTCAGAAAAAATGAATAATAAAGGAAATATGGTGCAATGTTAATATTTGGAGAATCTGGGTAAAGGGTATATGGAATTCTTTGTGCTGTTTTTGGAGTTTTTATGATAATCTTGAAAATTCAATTTTAAAAAGTATAGTAACAAGTAATTTGGTGGGGGTAGGAATAAAATGGGTAAAATCTGTAAGACTTCATCTATTATTTGATGAAGTTAAGAAAATACCATTTAAAATACATGAAAGAACCCAATTAAAAGGCCAATCAGTACATAAAACTATTTCAAGAGCCTGAAGTTCCTTGATCGCTATTTCACCTTGGCATTCAAGTTAACTTTTAATCCTAAAATTAATTAAGAATATAAAAATTTAATATTCTTAGCAGAAAAAACAAAGAAGAATGGGCATGGCATTCTATTTGATTAATGCAAAATTACTAGTTTGTCCAAACTTAAAGCTCCCAAAACAACTTTAAAGAGACAAAAAAATTTCCCTAGTATTAAATTCTTAGAAGAATTACTATATGTATGAAAAACAGTTGCTTCAAACTGTCAAAAATATAAATTCTCTAAATATAGATTTCTAGGTTTTTTCAGGAGCTGGATAATAGTCAATTCAAGATTAAGCTGCTAAATGCCAAAATTCTGATCTTAATTGTCAGATTTCCAAATGCCATTATACAAACAAAAACTTTTGAAAAATTGAGACACGGTTCTTCATAATGAGAATTACCCTACCTCCTAAGAGACTTAGGTAACAAGAGCGACTGAAGGTAAACCAGAAATTTCTCTCAAAAAGAATCTTAAGTTTCCTTTAGTGTCTACATAAATTTACAATATCCTCAGAGTTCTTCAGTAGAGACCATGGGCCTAGAAAAATAAGTCTTTGTACACATATTTCAAGGAAAAAATGACCTACAGAACATCTGGTTAAAGAAGCACACTGTATCCTGAGATAAAAGCAAAGAATAATTTCCAAGATATATCTTTCAATTACTGCAAATTAACTGAAGTTTTAACAGCAGTGAAATACTTCTGAATTTGTACCAATATCAATTTTAATTTCAAATAATTAGCATTAAGTTAAACTGACAAAAAATTAGCGAAAGTGGTTCAGTATCTTAAGGTTTTTGAAATTAAGTATTATTAATTTGCTATTTTCTTATAATAATTAATTCAAGATTTATCATGTGCCAACTATGTGCCAGGCCTAGTGAAAGTGGTGGTATATAAAAAGATAAACAGCAAGATAACTATTCCGAATTGACTTGTCATCTACTAGGGTGATATATACAAATACACAACTGAAAAGATATGATTAAAAATTAGTGTTCTCATTCCAGTCCTACTAACAGCCAAGATGCAAACACTGTGAATTTCCTGCAAAACTCAGGGAAAGATTTTTGGGGGTAGTTGAGTTTAGAGAGAGCAAACATGCTGACATCAACTTTATTAAATGAGGTATGAATGGAATAGGAGGGCTTCCAGAACAGAAAAAAAGGAGAACCAAAAGAACATAATATATTCAGAGAACAATATAATTGTTGGTTTGACTAAATAAGAGAATGCTTATTTTACATAATTTAGAAATGCAAATTTGAACATTTTATTACGCTTCTGAAGTAGCCTTCATTAACACATTCAAAGAACAATTAATAGTGTGATCTAGGGTGAGTGAAAGATAAATTCTGTATATAAAGTCAGATGTTTATAATCAATAAATGCTTCATAAAGTGTTAAGTGATAGTAAATGTCTCTGGGATCAGATGAAACAATATATAATAAATAGTAGCGGAAATATATTGCCAAAAACTTGTTTGCTTTGTAAGATCTTTAGAAATCTGAATTCTATAAAACTGAGAGGACCTTGAGAACAGGAACCAGGTTCTCTATTTCCATCTATAAGTAGCTGGTTCTTAGTAGGTGCTCAATTAATTTTTGCATAATCAATCAATCTGACAAAAAAAGTTTTAACAAAGCTGAAAACAAACACCAGTGCAGTATTTAAGAGGGCAAACAAATGGTTCTGAGATTAATAATATACAGGACAACTCTTTTTGCAGCTCGGAAGCAAAACTATACAATATACAAAAGCTTTTACAACATTTAGCACAAACTCCTTCCCTAGCCAGGAACTTTCTCTTCTCTCCCTTATATCATTAACACAATCCAATAAAGTCTAATAATAAAATGAAAATACAAAGCTACAAATAGTATTGACTTGACATTAAGACATACCTCACTACAATGGAAGAGAAATTCAGGTTTGTAGCTAAAAGATAACTACCTTTAAATAGCTTTCCAATAAAGTCCTATACTGGCAGTCAGATAAACTACTCAACATGATATCCCTACCAACTACTTTTGTCAGTAAAGAAAGCTTTACTGGAACAGAGACAAGCTCATCTGTTTATGTAGTATCTATGGCTGCTACAGACTGTAAAAGCAGAGCTGAGCAGCTGTGATGGAGACAGAAAATATTAATTATTTGGCCTTTTACAGAAAGTTTGCTGATCGTGTCCTACAGAATTCTGTAAATTTTTATTTTCACTTACTATACTCTCTCCAGACTTAAAAAATAACTGTTACATAATAGTCTGTACAATCAGATAGTGAAAAGGTATGCTAACTTTAAAAATGAAAAACAAGTAACACCCCTCCACCCCCAATCATTATAGCAGCTGTTTTCAAAAGAAGTGACAGACTTTGCTGGCTAGGAAGGCAGGTTTAGAGTGATTTTTCTTCCTTTACAAAAAACAGTACCTCAGGTTTGTTTGGCTATTCAGCAGGACAGTAGGAGAACGGGCAAAAAGGTAAAACAAGGCAGCAGAGAAGAAAGAAGAACTGCCAAATCAAAACACCAAGAAAGCAAATATCACAGTATCAAGACCTACAGAAGAAAATGTCCATTAGCATCATGACAAGGGAGGGACAAGACACTATGGTAACTCAAGCATTACAGTAGGGACTGTTTCAAAAACAGGTACTCAATTATTTCAAGTGTACACCTGTAAAAGTTTGTGTTTGTTTCCCATGCACTAAGTAAAGTTTGAATTGTTTTTTCCCTAAGTATATATTATTATAAATTTAAAAAACTAAAACTCTATTAAATTTTTTAAATACAAAAAAAAAAATAAAAATCAGAGTTGTCTTTTTTAAGCTTCATTTTAAAATCTGTGATCCTATTAGATTAATACACTTAAAACTGATATTCTAGCTAGTAAGTACACTAATTTGGTGCTAATCAATAAAATACTTTCCCCCTCAGTTGAGAGATTATAATCATCATTCTATAGACAGAGGATACAAGATACACAATTAAATTTACTGACTGGAAGAAAAAATAATAGTAGGACATGGACTATATACTAAAACAAACATATCCCTAAGTTAGGTTTTACTCCTTAAAAAATTAAACTCTTTAAATGGTATAACCACTGCCTTGTATATTCTCAATGTCAAAAGATAGTTTACTAGGGAAAATAATTTATTAAATAAACTTATTTGGAATTTATTAAATTCCAAACTAGTATCAGATCTATCACTTAGAGTTTTCTATGTGCCTGGCATCAAGTTCAGTGTGTCACGTACATTTTCATCTACTCATCTAATATAAAACCAATCAAAATGACATTTAACAAATATTTTTAAAATAAAACTCTACAAAAATATTTACCAATTTGTATAATTAAGAAAAACAGTAAACTCTCCAAAAAGAACACTTATTATAAAATGGTGAATATGGAAAAAAAAGCTCCCAGGTAGTAAAACTGGAAAGCAAGTTTTAAAAAATTATACCTATTTTTGTCTTCTACTGATGTATCTTCTGAACTTTTGTTTTCTTCTTTAAAATACTGGCCTGAGCTAGATGGATTTGCAAAAGTAGATATGAAGGGTCCCAGAGACTGAAAAGCTGCTTGGCGAACCTGTGAAGAAAAAAAGGACAGTAATAAAACATAAATAAACAGGATTATTAATAACCTACTTTGCATATGCTGAATGAAGTACGTTTAAGATAATAATTTTTTCTAAAAGAAACCCAGATTCAGGAGGTGGCTCCATAGTGTAGTGGTTAGCACGTCTGCTTTACACGCAGAAGGTCTTGGGTCTATGACCCAGGTGGAGCCATGGACCATACCCTGGGTGCGCCCTACGAGAGAGTGGGAGAAGACGCCTCACCTTCAGTGAAATGCAAGGAAAAAAACAAAACAAAACCCCACCATTCAACACTTCTGGAAATGGTCTTAAGGGCAAAAAACAATTTAAGGAATATCTATTCAAGAAAATCCACAAAAATTCAGTAAAAAAGCTCAGAGCCTGCGGGACTGAACCCCGACTAATTCAGGGAGGCAGAGCCTGTACTCCAGACTGCTGCATCCAAGAACAGGGGGATCCCTCCAAGCTCCCAGCCAGAGAGCTTTCAATAGTTTCTTACCCTGCCCCCACCTACTTGTTGCTGAGGCCAAGTCCTGAGCAAGTGTGGTCTAGTGGTAGGGGCTCCTTTCTTCTACCTAACACCCATTAGTGGAATGGAGGCTCTACTGGGACAAGGCTCCTAATATTGAGGCTCTAACAGCTCATGTCACAACTTGTGAGGCCAGGAGAGACAAGCCAAGAGAACTTCAAGCTGCTGTCCCTCCCACTCTCACCAAAATGCTATCACTTCAAGGGTGACTGTGGGTATATCCAAAGCTGTATCTCCTGGAGTGAGGCGGGGTAATAAAAGTCCACTAAGGTATTCCAATAAGTCAGTTACTAAACAAACAAGCAAATAACAATTAAAGTGCCTGACATGGGTATCAGTACCCAAATTTGCTACATTATTTAAAATGTCCAGTTTCTAACAAAATATTACAAGGTATAGAAAGGAAGAGAAAAATATAATCCACATACTGGAAAAAAAATTAGGTAACAGAAATTGTGTGTGAGAGCAATAAGATGTTGGACTTACCAAAACTGGCAGGAAAAAGAATTAGTGAACTCAAGATATATCAATATAAATTATATAAGCTAAAGAACAAAAAAACAGGAAATGAGGAAAAATGAACAGAGCCTCAGAAAAATGTGGGATACCATTAAGCACACCAATGTATGTGTAATGGAAATACCAGAAGGAGAAGAGTAAGAAAAGAAAAGACAAAATATTTGGAAGAAACTGATAGTTTGGATAGACCTATAACAAGAGATTATAGAGAAATTAGTAACAAAAAATGACTACCCACAAAGAAAAGCCCAGGCCCTGATGAATTCAACTGATGAATTCTAATAAATATGTAAAAGAGAATTACTACCAATTCTTCACAAATTATCCCAAAACATAGAAGACTAGGAATACTTCGTAACTTGTATTTTGAGGCCATCAAAAAATAAAAATAAAAAAGTCATCAAAGAAAATTACAGACCATTATTTCTTCTAATATGAATATAAAAATCCTCAATAAAATACGAGCAGAATCTAGCAACATATAAAGAATTACTACACTATGACCAAGTGAGACATCCCAGAGATTGAAGGTTTAACATCTAAAAATCAATATGCTATCTCATAACAGAATGAACATGATTTACATTTATAGAAATTTTGTGATACAATTTTCTATTATCTACTCTTAGAAGTATTAATAACATACCTTAAATTATAAATTATTTCTTAAATTATGAAATCAAAATCATGTTTGTTGTAAAATGTAGTATTTTACAAAACTAATATTTAACAAAATCCTACCCAACGTGAAGGATCACTGATCAAATTAATAAAGAGTGCTGACAATTTAGTCCGTCGGATTTCTTGACATGTTGCACATGAAACTGCCATGAAGCATTCGGCACAAGCCTTCCGGACTCCCCATACATTATCAGAACAAAGTTGGAAAAACCTGGGCAGCTACGCAAAAGGACAGTGTTTTGTTAGGCAGATGAACAGAGTAAGTCTTAGTACAAGCATACATCATTTTATTATGCTTTGCTTTATTGTGCTTCACAGATGCTGTGTGGTTTTGTTTGTTTGTTTGTTTGCTTTTGTTTACAAATTGAAGGTTTGTGGCAACCGTGTGTCAAGCAACTCTATTAAGCATCATTTTTCCAAAAGGTTCAGATGATGGTTAACATTTTCTAGCAATAAAGTATTTTTTAATTAAGGTATCTACACTGGTATTTTTTTTAGATATAATGCTATTGCACACTTAATAGACTGCAGTTTAGTGTAAACATAACTTTTGTATGCGCTGGGAAACCAAAAAATTTGTGTGACTCTCTTTACTGTGATAATTATTGCAGTGGTCTGAAACTGAACCCACAGTATCGCCAAGGTATTCCTGTAGTTACTTTTATTTTCATTCACAGTGTTTTAAAATATTAGATTTTCTTAACAAAATTTAGAAGACCTAGTATTAATATTCAGTAATTTTAAATAAATTACACCCAATTCATAATATTATTGGCTATGGAAATACAAAACAGTGCCAACGGATATAGCTTGAATGTTATCCAAGAGCTGTATCTAAACTTATTTTGCGTAACAGATGGTTTCAGAAACTCTTAAAAGTATGTTAACTTGTACATTAAACATATATATCCAACATACTAACCATTTAAAAATAACCTGCTGTAGATTTAATCTATCCCTAAAAGACTTGAGGATTGCAATAAAATTAAAGATTCATTTGAATAAATAAGAATTGATTTGTTTAATAGAAATGGAGAGGTAAAAAGGATCAATGGTCTTTAAACATATCTGCATTTTAACAAACTGTCTTTATCAAAACACAGTTCAGATTACAAAAATTTAAACTCCTAAACTCAAAGTCCTATTATCTTTCTGGTTTACATTCATGAAATTGTGTTAATAAAATTTGGGGGTAAATGTATGCATTTGAAAGTTTATGTGCTACTTTGTAATGCACTGCTTCTTTATTATTCCTTGTTTCTGTAATACTTACCAACATTTCCTCAGTAGCTTGCTGGCCAACTACACTGCAAATATCTCCAAAATTGGCAGCACAGACCTGACAACAAAAGCATTACTGACATTTCAAAGTGTTTGACATAAAGTTCTTTAAAAATAATTTTTTAAATTTCACATATCAATACTGTAACCACTAGAACCGTGTCTTCTTAAACAAAACAGGGACTAAAAAATACCTTTCGAACATGAAACATCCTGCAATCACAGCACATTTCACAAAACCTAGGGAGGATAAGACGCTCTGTAATGTCCTTCCCAACCATAGGAGCCATTTTGCACATTATCTAAAACAAATAAGATAAAAACACACTGAAAATATCTTCAAATTAAGACTTTTCCAGTTAAGTTTGCTAACTTACTAGAGTATATAATTTAAGGATACATAAAATATGACATGGCATCATCATACCACATACATTACAAAAAACATTCACCTTATTTATCTGAGTTGAAGACAGAAAAATAGGTATTAATTACTACCAATAAAATCAACCAATAATTACTAAATGCAGAGTAAACCCAGAAAACCTAAACATTTTGTTTTTGTCTACAGTTTCGATCTTAATCATTTTGGCTGATAACCTGAAAAGTGAAAAAACTCTACATTTTCCCAGTAAGAAAAATAAATGGTGACTGTTCCAAGGGAAAGGTTATCCACAAGAAGGATCCAGATTAGTATATCTGTATTGCTAAGGAGAGAATACACACTGGCAGTCTTTACCTTACAAAGTACCTGTTTTAAATGAAACGTGTGCCTGTTGGGACTGCGTCCTTACTCTGCAAAGTCTAGGTTCCAAGAAGGGCAAAGTTAAGGATGCGGTTCCAATATGCACACGTTTCAGTTAATGCAGTACTAGGCAAAGCAAGGATGAACTATGTTTGCAAATCAGCCCAACATTATTTAAATTCCCCCCATAGTTGGTATAGAAAGAAATCTGATTTGTCATCATTTATCTGTTATATCTACTCCTAGTCATACAAATATGATAAGTAAAAGGCATACATATTGAAAAGAAAGAAAGCTCTATTCATTATGACATGATTGTCTACATAGAAAATCCCAAGGAATCTAAAAAGAAGAGACTAGGAAAAATAAGTGAATATACAAAGTTTGCAGGACATATGTCAGAATACAAAAATCGTATGCATTTCTGTAAGTTAGCAATGAACAAGTGGAAACATTTAAAAAGTTATTCACAAGAGTTAAAAATACGAAATCTAACAAAATATATACATGATGTCTACTGAAACTATAAAACATTGATGAGTTAAGCAAAAGACCAAAATAAATGGAGAGATCTACCATGCTCATGGATTGTTAGGCTGGCAATTATCCCCTCAGTGACTTAGAGAAGAGTCAACACAATCCCTATCAAAATCCCAAAGCTATTTCATTTTTTGATGCCATAATATCTTTAAGCATTTCCAAGCCTAGGTTAAAGATCTAAAATTATGCTGTATCACTGATTCTATCATAATTAAATTTATTAGAATAAATCATTCTCTCAATAAAGAATAGATAGGAAGCCAGGGAATGCAAAACATGACAAAATAAACATAAATCAACTGCAAGGGAATCATAGGTTTCATACTAGCACTGGATATAGTATTTTTATTGTAAATATAACATTTTACTATTGTTAAATCCCATCAAAAATTATAATAGAGCAAGTTTAATTCTGTTCCATGTAAACAGTGATGCCAAAACTGATTTCCCTTAATAAGAAACTTGTGAAATTAAAAAAAAACAAATCTGTTTTAGAATTTGATACAAGTGGTGGTTGTACAACATTGTGAAAACACTAAATGTATTTAATTGTACTTTTAAATGGTTAATTGTATATTATGTGAATTTCACTTCAATAAAAATGATATTATTGGGGAAAAAAGTACTTAAACTTATTAACTGGTACCTGATCATCTAAAAATAAAATAATGAAATCAGAGGATTTTCAAGGAAGAGAGACTAGAAAGATGACTGAATTCATCCTCCTAATGATTCAGAAGCACTGTAAATTTTTGTTCTAATTTTTTTCATATCAATAAAGATACAATTATTTTAGGTTTAAACAGTAAACTCTCAATATGCAAACAGATTTGAATAAATTTTCAGAAAGATTTACCACTTTTCTAATTTATTATCAGAATTCTTACTGTCTGAACTCAGGAACCATAGATGTGAACTGTAACAGATATTACTATATACTCCAATCATGCCCTATTTTTGATGACTATCAAAATATTTGCTAACCATGTCAAAAAAACCCAGAAAATTTACTATTATTATACTTGACTTTATTATGTGCACAATGAACTTAATCTGTACATTTTTCTACTAATCATAATTTATATCATATCATAGTAAAATTATTTGCCTGACTATCCTTCTCCCAAAGATATACTGTCAAGGGCAGGAACCAAGTATTATTTTTTTTCTACTGTGCTTACACGAAAGTGTGCCTAGAAGAGTGTTCAACAGCAGCAATCAAAGGTGTTCAAATGTTTCTTCATTCAATACAGGTTTTCTGTGTGTGTGATTTTTGAGCTGCACTGGTTATTTCTCCCATCTTATTTTTCTATATTGACTCAATAATAAATTTAGAATTACTGTTTTCTTGCTGTATATCCTGCTTTTCAGAGCCAAATGATAGACCCACCTAATTCCCAGTTACTTGGCATAATAGGGGGCCCACAGAAAATGCACCTATGTCCCTTTCTAACCTGGCATTATATTTTGAATTCAGTGATTTGTGGCTACTTTGATATCTAATATATATAAACTCTATAGCATTTATGCAGCATAATATTTAATGAGCACCTCCAATTAGTCAATATCATGACTAATTTCTACCTAAATTGAAAAATCATGTTCTACTTACAGCCACAGCTTCTGTTTTTACATCGTCGTTGCTATCTGGGGCAGTTAGCTCTATGAGGACGGGGCACACTTTGGTCTCCACATCAAATCGCTCAATTAACTCCTGCTCCAACAAAGCCAGCAAAGCTGCCTGACTGGTTTTTCTTACCTAGGAAAAAATTAACAGTATAAACATAGTACATACACAATATAGTAAAATTCTATTACTGGATTTTCACAAAATTGAAGACTTCTCAACTTAAAAGGGATTCATTATTGGCAGACCATGAAAATAAAAATCTGTGACTATTTTCTTTAAGTATTACAAAGATAGAACCTGGTAGGTTGTGTTATAAAGAAGTGAAACAAAAAAGACATCTTGTAAATGATGTCTCGCAAAGAAACTTTTTGAGGGATACCTTGTATCACATAAGGACGCAGCTATAAGGCATTGTCTATAATGGCACTAAGGAGACCTCCTAGATTTGCCAGACTCAGCATATCTTGTCTAAGATAAATGGTAGTTTTGAAAAACAGAATAACAAAATAACAAAATCAAAGAGGAAAAAACGTTCAAATGAGACCACCTAGGGTAAGCCATTCTATATACATCATACTACACACATTTCCATTAAAAGCATGTGAATGGCACTCTTACCTGATTATTCTGATCTGCAAGATACCTAACCACAATAGGCAGTAAGTATTTGGAAAAAGCATATGGGATTGAAGGTCGGTTTTCTTGACAAAACAATGCAATATGGGGCACCTGTTCCATCAGCTCTGCTCTCACAGTTGGTTCTATAGAAATAAAAGAAATGTGAGCAAACATTCTCTTACTATAACAAAATCTTTGCCTGGGCTCAGGACTATTTAGAAATTGTCTTTTATCCTCAGCATAAAAAGGACTCAAAAGATGTTCTCTAACTCTGTGATCCTTTTCACAATCATATATACATGGGTCAACTCATGAGGTAACGGAGGAACTTAGCCCACATCTCAAGCTTGTATTTTCATGGAATGCACTGAGTATGCAATTATTTCTTATAATGACTGAATTTATTCATAACCACGGTGTGCTAAGGGTGAAACATCCAATATTCACATCAACTATAATATGGTATTAACTATAAACTCTACTATTTAAAAACCTCCTAGGATAAGTCATAAGTACTAGCTTAGTTTAAGTTTAAACTTAGTCTAAGCTAAGTTTAGTCAATGAATGGAGGATTTATAGTTAGATATAACTAAGACTAAAAAGGGTAAGTGAATATTAAAGTATTAAAGGAGACCGACAGATTGAAAAAAAAAAAAAAAAACCTGAAAAGACCCAAGTGACAAATACGGCATTTCAAAATTCTGAGTTTCAAAATGATGAACTACCCAATAAGTACTGGTAGCAAAATCAGCTAATTATGAGAGGAAAAAAAGGTAATGCATCGTACATTAATTCTAGGTGAATTAAAGTTCCAAACTTTCACCTGTCAGAATTGCTATCATCGATAAATCAAAAAACAGCAAGTGTTGGCAGGGACGTGGAGAAAAGGGAACCCTTGTACACTGTTGGTGGGATTGCAAATTGGTACAGCCACTATGGAAAACAGTTTGGAGGTCCCTCAAAAAATTAAAAATAGAACTACCATTTGACGTAGCAATTGCACTTCTGAGTATTTATCCAAAGAAAACCAAAACACAAATTCATAAAGATCTATGCACCCCTATGTTCACTAAAGCACTATTCACAACAGCCAAGATATGGAAGAAACCTAAATGCACAACAACAGTCAACTGGGTAAAGAAGTTGTGGTACATATATACAATGGAATATTACTCAGCCATAAAAAAGTCTTATGATTTGCAACACTGTATTGATCTAGAAGGTATTAAGCTGAGTGAAATAAGACAGAGAAAGATGGATACCAAATGATTTCACTTATATGCGGAATCTAAGGAACAAAAGGAACAAACTAAATGAAAGCAAGACTCACAGATACAGGAGACAAAATGATGATTGCCAGATGGCAGGGTTTGGAGGGCTGGGTGAAAAAGGTGAAGGAATGAAGAAGTACAAATTAGTTACAAAACAGTCACAGGGACGTAGATTAAAGCATAGGGAACATAGTATTATTGTAATGGTTGTGTGTAGAGCCAGATGGGTGCTAGAGTAATTGGGGGTAGTACCTCATAAACTATATAAATGTCTAACACATTGCACTGTATACTTGAAACTAACATAAAGTTGTGTGTGTGTGTGTGTGTGTGTGTGTGTGTGTGTATTTCCAAACTTTTTTTTAAAGATCAAAAGCACTGAAAGACAACATTAAAAAAAAATGTTTAAGCTTGAGGTGGAAAGTCCTTTCAAGACAAATTGAAAAACCAACTAAAAGACCAGCAAATTTCACTTTATAATGACTTCATTATAAACAACAGACACCATACTCAGTTAAAAAGGCAAAAGTGTCTGGGAGAAAACATGTGTAAAGTATTAATACCTAAATATACCAAAAACCCATTATTCAAATGAATATAAGAAAGAAAAAGATACAAATAAGCAATTCACAGAAGAAATGTAAGTGACTGACACACACAGACATGATAGATTTTCAATACAAGTCATTACATCAGACTTAATTATTACTGTGGCACCTATTAATGGTATTAAAGTTACCTTAAAGTAAACAAATGAAAATTAATAAAACTATCAGAAAATGTACTAGCATTTTACAAAGCTAAGAGTCTTATCAACAAACCAATATTTGAAATTTCTATTACACAACTGTACCATTTAAAGTTAAACAGTACTTGAACAAAACAAGTGTGCTGTTTTGAAAAATAAAAATAAATTTAAAAAAGTAAACATATGGCCTCTATTTTTCCTTACTGCCCCTAAATATGCTAATATTGACTTAATACTTAAATATATTATGAAGCAAAAGGAGGTGACAACTTACAGTTTTAGTTAAAAATAAAATCAGTAACTTTTCTTTTTTTAAAGCCCTGCTTAGGCAAATAGACCAATGGAACAAATAGAGTGCAGAAACAGACCCATGCACATACAGACAACTGATTTATTAAAAGCTGAAAAGGGAAAAATGGTCGTTTCAATAAAGGGTGCAGAGTCAACTAGATACCTACATTTAAAAATAGAAACAAAAAGAAACTTGTCCCCTACTTCGTATCATACACAAGAATAAATTCCAGGTGGAATATAGATCTATACGTCAAAAGCAAAAACAACAGTTTTTAGATTAGATAAAATAGGAGAAAATATTCATGACTTTGAGGTAAGAAAAATTTTCTTAAGCAGGACAGAGACAAATAGTAGTACTACCTATAAAAGAAAATAACTTCTTTAATAGGCATCATTAAGAGAGTGAAAATATAAGTAACAGAGCGAAAAAGAGATCTATAATACACATAAATGACTTAGGGCTCATATCCAGAATACAGAATTCCTGCAAATATGTAAGAAAAAGACTGTCAGTTTAAAAAAGGGGGAGACATGGAGAGATTTAAACATATATTTCAAAAAAGATGCCCAAATAGCCAATAAGCATATAACCAGGTACTCAGTTTTACTGTTCACTGAGGAAATGCAAATTAAAACTACAGTGAGATATAAATTTCAACCACTACCCTTCAGAAAATTTAAAATAAACAAGTTTTTGTGAAGATGTGAAAGAAACCACAGGAACTCTCATACACTGTTGGTGGGACTAAAACTTGTTATACCACTCTGGAAAACTCGATGGCATATCAAAGGTGAATATATGCATACCCTATGATACAGTAACACCAGTTCTAAGTAAATACTACTGAAGTGTGTGCACATATGTTCCGTGTGACTCCTTGGCTCACAGCAGCATTAAGAGCCTAAAGCTAGAAGCAACCTGTATAGCTACTAACAGAATAAAGGATAAATAGGTTGTAATACATTCATACAGCACTGCAGTATATGCACACAGTAATCACTGTATAGTAAGTTTTTTGTATAACTTAAAAAAATCTATAAATATAGTTACATGCAACATAATGAGCTTTAGAAGTATAAAAAAGCTAGACACTAAAGAATACATTATGATTCCATACAAAGTGTAGACAGGCAAACCTATACATTTAAATAGTCAAAAGATTGACTACCTCTGGGGAAAAGAATAGAACTGAAACTTGGAGGTGAGATGATTTCTGGGATGCTCATTCTATTTCTTGATCCAAGAACTAATTACATGGGCCTTCATTTTGTGATACTTGATGGAACTGTACATTTTTAGTTCATGTACTTTTTGTAGTGTTATATTCGATATTAAAAGAACTGAAAAAAATATGCTTCGAGTATGTTTTTTCTAAATACCCTGAGAATATACTTGTAACTGGTTTGAGTTCCAAATTTATATACCCAAGAATAGTTTGAAAACTGCCCCCTCCTCCTTCCTTCTATCTTCTCCCTGCTTCTCAAACAATTACAAGGGTGCGCGTGCACGCACATGAGACAGAAAGAGAGAGAGAGAGACAGAGAGAGACAGAGAGAGACAGAGACAGAGAGACAGAAAGAGAGAGAAACAGAGAGAGATAAACATAGAATGTAATTTCTCTCGGTTGCTAACAACCCTGAGCCTGGTAGAACTTAAAACTACTTGAGGGACACTCCCACAATTAAGGCTGACCCAAACGTCAAACACCTATGAATTCAGACCGAATAAAGATTAGCTCACAATCAAAAAAAAAAAAAAAAAAAAAAGACAAGGAATTGATTCTTCAGTAGCAAAAAGATTAAGATATAACAGGATTATAACACCAAGAACTTCAGCTACTATAAACAATTTTTAGATGTTATATTAAAGATTCTATTTTAAAGATATAATAAAAGGAAATATACTAAAAAGAAACAATACAGAAAAAAAACAAGAAGTTATAAAAACAAAGCCCTTTAAGACTCCTGAAAATAAAAAATAGAATTAATGGCAATGAAATATTCAACAATCAGATGGGAAGTTAGAATTTGGTAACAAATATTTTGCTGAGAGAAATGACCAAAATGCAGAAGGGAGATAAAGAAAGGACTGGAAAGGAACAAGTAACAGCTATGGAAAATACATTTATCTAACAAGAGTTCTATATTCTGAACTACGTACAAAATATATACTAAAACAAAAAATAAACAAACAAAGAGTTTGAGATGGGAGAGGGGCAATATTTAAAATGGTATAGGTTGAAAGTTTCCCCTATCTTATGGAAAAGATATGAATCCTCAAATCAAGATGCAAGGCAAGGTCCTGAGTAGAATAAATAAAAATAAACCTGAAGAATGCCAAGAAAAAGAAGTTTTAAAAACAATCAGGAAGGAAAAACAAGATTACTATAAGGACTAAATTAGATTAGCAGACTTCTCAATAGTAACAAGAATAAGATGAGAATGGATATTAAAAGTATCAACTAGAGTTTTACACTTAGCTAAATGATAAGAGAAATGGTGAAATAAAATCATTTTCAGACAAGAAAAAGGATATGTCACTGTCAGCCCTCATCAATACATGTTCTCTCAGAAAGGGGAAAGTGAACCAGAAAAGCATCAGATAAAAGATGTACTGAGGGGAAAAAAAATTGGGGTAAATTTAGTAGTAAATCTAAACAACCATTTACTATACACAAATCCTAAAAATATGAATGCTAAATTTATGGAAATAAAAAATCAAAATAAAAGTAGATAAAAATAGGCAGACAGAACAAAAATTTAAAGGTTCTAAACTTTTCATAAATAATATGCACTAACTTTAGAGCTGTACATTTTTCAACTGTCTTTATCTTATTTGAACATCACAATTAACCCAGTCTACCAAGTTAGAAGCCTCAGGATCAACTCCTCTCTTCCTTCACTCCCTTCAACCATCATAGTAGCTTGGAAATTCCTTTCTAACACTTTGATTACTCTCAACAACTCATAATAATTAGTAGTAGAGTCTCCTGACTAGTCTTCCTGTTACCCATCTTTTTCATTAAGTCTATCCATACTGCTATATTATTTTCTAAAACAAAAAAAATGTAAACTCTCTAGCAGGGTACAGCATAAACCTTTATAATCTATCCTTCAATTTTCTTCTTTAACAGCCTCATTTTTCTAAAACTGTAGCTTTAGTAAACGCTGTTGACCAAATGGACCAACATCTTGAACTCCTCAAGCCTCTACACCTATCTTTTCCTTGCCTGAGTATGCTCTTTCTCCTCTCTGTCTGTATCTCGTCATTCTATTAAATCTAAACTCAAAAGTCACAAATTTTCTGAAGCCACTCCCAGCCCGCTCCGTTATAATTTATTGTTTAAATGTTGGTTGCATTCATTAAACTGTTAATTTGATGACAGGAATTTTATTCATTTTAGTAGCTGCTCCAACATTTAATCTAGAACCTGGCATAGAGTATGCAGTATTTTTTGTTTAATGAATGAATGGAAAGTATAAATGTCAACAGAGATATTTACCATAAACTCAACAACTTGAGAACCTATTTTTTAAAAATATGCATACACACATTTTATAAAACCCAGCACTACGGTTCGTCAACGGGTAAAAGAAGATAAATACAAATTCCTTCTTAAAGAACACCTATGTCTCTACTAAAAAAGGAGTAACCACAATGGAAAGTACCATTGCCAAAAATTTAAGTTAAATTGTACCTCTGCCAAATAAAAAAATAAATTAAGTTCATGAGACTCTCCTCAAACCATTCTGGAACAAGCATATATATTGAGCAATTATGTACACAGAATATCATAATGAGAAAGATTATTAGGAAGCTTACCAATGTTTTTTTTCCTACCTTATAAGGAAATAAAATAAGACTTGTGTAAATAGTAAATATATACCCATAAAATAAACTTCTCACCAAAAGATGGGCTCATCTAAAAATAAAAGACTGCTGACATGCCAAAAAAATTCATTAGAAATTGCCAGATAACATATTTTCATGAAGAGATAATGGATTTAAGAAAAAAATTTTAAATTTATTTTTGAATTGTTTCTAAAATCAAATATAAAAATATCTTAACACTTAGCATGAGATTAAAATGGTAAATTTTGTTATGCGTATTTTACCACAATAAATATTTTTTTTTAATAAAACTTACTATAACTGTATCATAACCCTCAAATCAAATTCATCTCTGTCTTTACAATAGCCAAGATATGGAAGCAACCTAAATGCCCATCAAAAGACAACTGGATAAAGAAATTACATATTCATGTATATGTAATACATGTATATGTTGATATACATAATGGAATATTATTACTCAGCTATTAAAAAAACTGAAATCCTACCATTTGCAACGACATGGATGGACCTAGAGGTTATTATGCTTAGTGAAATAAGTCAGACAGAGTAAGATAAATACCATATTATTTCCCTTTTATGTGAAATCTAAGGAACAAAAAGAACAAACTGATCAAAAACAGACTCACAAATATAGTGGACAATTTGGTGACGGACAGAGGGGAGGGGGTTTGGGGTGCTAGGAGAATGGGGTAAAGGGTTAAAGAGGTACAAATTAGTGGTTGATAGTTGGTCAGAGGGACCGGGAGCTCGGCAGAGGGAATGCAGCTAGCATTAATATGATAGCTAGGGGAGGGAGAGAGCAGTTGAGGGGATCGTTTTATGAACTATATAGATGTCTAACCAATGTACTGTATACTTGAAACTAATTTAAATAAATAAAATTTTAAAATATAAAAAAAAAGCAAATAAAAATCACCTCTTTCTTAAGCAGACCCTCCTATCTTCACTTTGGAGACAAACAGCTTTAGTTTTATAATGGGAGATTAACATTAGTTGTAAGTGAGAAAGCACACACAAAAAAACATTTTATATATGCTCAAAAAAATTTAGAGCCCACTCCATCCCTTTTAATTTATTCAAAATAATTTTTAAAGTTTTTATTAATCCTAAAATATTAACATACATGATGCAAAGCAATGTTCTTAAGATTTTTCTGTTGGGAAATTTCCAAAATTAAATGAAATGGGTCTACTATAAAATGTCTGGGTCTTAGTAACAGGTTTTCATTTTCTTGTTACTTAAGGGTTTGATAATTAACATAGGAAAAATTTTAAAGAAATATCACATCAAGCTTTAAAAACACATTAGTTTTAAACATTAGTTTTAAAAACACATTATTTGGTAAAAGAAAACTTTCTCTACATAAACATATACCTGAATCATCAGCTAATCTGCTAATTCTTTCCAAAACAGCAATACAATCTCTTTCATCATCGCAGACTTCCCTCAATGTATCCAGCAAACTCCGGGCCACCATTTGTCTACACGCAATAAATAAAATTATATAGTGTTCAGTGGCATCGATAGTTAATATTCAGAATTTCAAAAGGCAGAATGTATACAGTTTTAAAGAAAATTTTTCTTTTATATAACATATATCAAGTTCCTAATTTACAAAGTGACAAATGCCAGCATGGATTTTATTTTAACAAGAAGAAACTGAACAGTTACTCAACACTTTTCATCTTTATCTAACTGATTTAACAAATTTCCAAGGTTACTGAAAATTCATTTCAGTTACCTTCAATTATAATAATGGCGAAATTTACTCATTCTTCATTATATAGAACATTATCTTTATACATTTTTACTAAATGAGTTTTATACACATATACTCAAAAAATTTAAGCAAAGATTTTCAGATTTCCCAAGAAAGTCTGATACAGGTGGTCTTGGGACCATAGTTGGAGAAACAATGCATTTGGAAGAATGTTAGCTCTTGTCACTATCACTGCCATGTTCCAATCCCCTTGAACATTATCTGGCAAACAGTAGGTATACAACATTATCTGTTGGAAGAATAATATACTCCTCAGTAATCACTTTACATGAATATCAAAATTATGCCTAACAGCAAAAAGCAATAGTTTGGTTTTGTTGACAAAATGCAAAGAAAGAGGGCTTTATAGTTATTAGGATCAAGGAGCAAACAACTATAAAAGAGGATGGCTGGAATTATTAAGAGAACGTGGTGACTCAGAATGCACATGTTAATAAAACCTACTTTAAACTAAGTAATTTTATTTTCCCTACTGAAATTAATATAATAAAAATGATCCTTCCACTTCCACTTTAAAGAGAAGAATATGCACATACCTGTTAAATACGTTCTCACTTGCAGCATACTTGTCCAATCTCCCCAGTGGCGTCAACATTTCATCTTGTGAGACAAAGTCCAGGGCTGAAGGTATAATAATCACATCAGACTCTGAGCTGTAGTCATCCACACCAACTATCAGAGACATCAGAAATACTCCTTATAACACTCTGAAACTAAAAAGTACCCCTTGTTTGTCTGAAGTATCTGAAGTAAAACTGCCCTTAATGAATCTGGACTGGTACAAAGAATCATGGGAGAATCTTAGTGTTAATTCAGGAGCCATGAATGAGTGGAGGATGGTTCCTCTGCCTTTTTTACGTTCTAACTGCCTCTAGAAGCACAAGGGTCAGAGGCTGTAGAAACTCAGTATGGGGTTATCACAGAACAAAGTGATCAGAAAAGAGTGGTCAGAGACTTGAGAGAAATCACAAGTTCAATCAGAACACAAACAACTTGTAAATAAATAAAATGTCAAACACTAATAGTTAATTCTTCAATGCAGTCAAAGAAAAATATTATATACAGAAGAGCAAGGAATTACAGCAAATTTCTCATACGAATACAAACCAGAAGACAGTAGAGCAACATCTTTATAGTACTGAAAGAAAAAAACAATGTCAACCTACAGCTTCTATGCCCAGTAAACAAATCTTTCAGGTATCTTTAAAATTACTATCTTTCAAATGTAAAGGCCAAATAAAGACTATTCAGACATACAGAAGTTGACAGACATCATCACCAGAAGACCCGCACTATAAGATTAAAGGAAGTCCTTCAAGCAAAAAAAAAATTATACCAGATATGAAAATCTGGATTTATAAACAGAGAAATGAAGAACATCAGAAATGGTAAATATGTGGGTAAATGCAAAAGCCTTAGTTTTAAAATTCCTTAAAAACTGACTGTTTAAAGCAAAAACATGTACTATAAAATAAAAAGATTAAAAATGTACTGTTGGGTTGGTTTATAACATAGAAGTAAAATGTCTGACTATAATAGTACAAAGGTAGGAAAAGAGTAAAGTATACTGTCCTAAAGTTCTTATACTGTATGTAAAAGAAACATATTACTTGAAGGTAGACTGCAATAAGTTAAAGATATATACTAATTACAAACTGTTAGCATTCATTAAACATTCAAAAAACCGAAGACATATAGGGCCAACAAAGGCCATAAAATGAAATCATAAAAAATATTCAATCCAAAAGAAGGCAGAAAAAGAAGATAAAATGAGGATGTAGGATAAATAGATGGAAAATAGCAAGATGAGAGATTTAAACCCAACCATGTCAATAATCACATTAAGTGCAAATGGTCTAAATAGTCCAATTAATAGGTGGATTTTCAAGCTGGATTAAAAATAACACCTAAGATGAAATAATCACTTATTTAGTGCAGAAAGTTTTATACAGGTTATTCTAATCTCCAATAGCAAAGTACCTTAATTATGAACCAGAATTGTAAAAAACATTCAGACACTCTCATTTGGCTACCTGTAATGTGAAAGTGTTGAGCTATCACGACCTTGAAGGTACCTTATGCAGGCTCTAAAATTCTATAATTATGACAAACTGTTTCATCAGTCTCACATTTGTTAATCTTAAAGATAAACATTAATAATATTGATCTGGTCCATAGAAAGCCAGCAGCAGTGGGGAAGATGCTGAGATCAGTGGTTGTCAAACGTAACTATTTAAGACAAGCTTGGAGCACTTACCTCTAAAATGCAGATTTCTCAGATATCACATGCAGACACTGATTATTCAGGTTTGGAGTGAGGCCCAGGAGCATTCATTTTCAATAAATACCCACACTAATTCAAATGCAGATTGCTGAACAACCATATTGAAAAACACTCCTAGAGGGTAACAAAGTCATATTTCTGCTTCAACTTTTGTCTCCACTGTCTATCATGGTTGACAGCTACTTTGATACAATAGGAGGTGTTCTACTCTAGCAGAGACAGTGGGGACAAAGGCTCATTTCTGTTCCCCAGTACTGCCTGTCATTATCTTTGGAATCATTCTGGCCTAAATTATCTGTTTTGAATTCAAGATTTCCTCATCAATTATTGATTGGACTAATAAGGCTCTGGATTTCATCTTTATGGAGGCTCCAAGGATACTGCACACTTAAGTCTTACACAGTCATCCTACAAATGCCTGACACAGTTCACAAGGGGAAACACAAAGACAAACACACACACAAAATCATCATAATGTAAACCCTACAGCATATACTCTAAGTGATGGCACAGTCAATAATATCCTCAGATAAAATACAAAGCATAGAAGGAGTAAATTTAGCTATACTGCTACAAGGATCCTATAGCTTACGCAAAGTTGTACATTAACTTTAAAAAGATATGATAAATTAAAGACACAAATTATAAGTTATGAATAATCTCTAAAACATGCAAGAAAGGATAGCTAAAGTGCCAATAGAGGAATTAAATGGAATACTAAAAAATAGCATGTGCAGCATGAAATCTCGAATTGGTCCTGCTCTACCCCGCCTGCTGTATCCATGCTGTATATGCTTTCCAACCACTTAGTAACCTTATCATCAGGTCGATAACAGCCTAGTACTATCTCACAATTCACCTTCCTTCATCTCATCATATGGGCATTGTATCATCTCACATTATCACAAGAAAAAGGGTGAGTAAAGTACAATAAGATGTTTTGAGAGAGAACGCCCATATTCACACAATTTTTATTACAGCATGTTGTTATAACTGTTCTATTCTATTACTAGTTATTGTTGTTAATCTCTTACTGTGCCAGTTCTTAGAAGATACAAGAGTTTGCCATTCAGGACAGAGGGCAGGAAGAGGGCATTCTAAGCAGAGAAATCCAAAGACAGGGAGTTGAGGAAAACCATGTCACGTTAAGAAAATTACAAGTAATTTAGTACAGGTGGGGCACAGAGTTCACACAGACTTGAGGCAGTAGGGGAATGGGACCAGCAAAAATCAACTTAGCCTTTTAATTTTTAAAGAGTAAACTACTACATTTTGCAAAATCCCCTTGGCTGGCTAGAGAAATCACATTACCACCCTGTAATTAGGACTGGTATTTGAGGTTTTGTAAACAACAACTTAGTTAAATTCAACAGTTAACTCCTTTAAGCGACAGAGAATACCTGGCAGTGTATATTCTTATTCGACTATGCTATAATAAAATTTGACTTAAATTATGAAATATTAATTAAAACCATCATTTATTTTAAAAATTAAGAAGCAAAGATCATGATGGCTTTTCTAAGTCAAAAAAGCTGTTTTTACACAACATTCTTAGAGAACCCCAGTCTTCATTTCACATCTCTTTCAATTATCCCACATTCTTAGTTGTCAAAGAGCAGAGGAGGGAAGGAGTACATAGAAGCCCTAGTCCCATCAACAGTAGTGCATTTGAATTCAACAGAGATAGTTCAAGTTCTACTTGCATCAATACTATATATAAGCCTCTTTTCTATTCCTCATTAAAAATGCTCAGATGTACTACAAATTCATGCTAATTTCATGCTCACTCAATAAGAATTTTAAATCTACTACTCTTAAATTTTACAATTCTCTCAGATGTTCCAAATTCCTACGCTAAGTCCTAAGAACTACCCTCCAAACATCAACATCCATTCCTACCTTATTATCATATATATATTTGATGTGCTCTACAGTGCCAAGGTGGGGGGTGGGGAGTGCCAGTAACCAGGAGAACAAAAGCAAGGGAGAGAATAGTTTTGACTGGTACACCTGACCATCATTCTACTCCATGATCATATATAACTTTAAAGCAGCGGTTCCCAAAATTTTGGCACCAGGGACCGGTGCTCCTATGAGAATCTAATGCCTTGATGATTTGAGATGGAGCTGAGGTGGTGATGCTAGCTAGCACTGGGGAGTGGCTGCAAATACAGATAAAGCTTTGCTCCCAGTCCGCCACTCACCTCTTGCTGTGAGGCCCTGTTCCTAACAGGCCAGGACAGGTACTGGTCTGTGGCCTGGGGGCTGGGGACCCCTGATATATACCCAATGTTGCCTTGCTGTCTTTGGAATTTTCATGCATACATGAATTCCCTATGCACATGTATTAAAATTTTGATTTTCTCCTGTTAATCTCTGTTAATTTGATTATTAGCCTACCTAGGAGAACTTGGAAGGTGGAAAGAAAAGTATTAAAATTTTTAGCTCTACACTTCTTTGAATTACCTGCAGTCTTGCGGGCCTTGTTTTTATTCTGCCAGCAATTGCAGTGTTTGTTATTTTTTCTTTTTTTTTTTTTTTTTAATTTTCTTCTACCTGTCCTCACCCCTAAAACAGATAAATTCCCCAAAGACAAAGACTGTCTTGCCAAACTTTTTATTACCTAAAAAAGAGTCTAATGCTTCTCCTGAAGAATGCACACTCATGTTAATAAAAAGGTAATCCTTAGAGATACTTAAGGGGACAAGAGTCTAGTAACCATGTTTTATCCTCCCCTAAGACAGTCACAACCATTATCACACCAAAGAGAACAGATTAATCCGTATAACCTAACTTTTCACTAAGCTTGATCAAAATACTTTTTATTTCACATACAGCCTCTATCGATATCCTCTAAAAAAGAAAAAAGCTCATAGTATGTCTTGCCCTACAATGTTTCCCTTGATACAGCTTAGGCCACAATAAACTTGCCATATTTTGTTTCCCAAATCTTTACACCTTAGAAAACGAAAGATAATAAGATACACTATAGAGATTTAATCATTCTTACAAGAGCTACCCTAAAATTTGGGGTTTAAAAATAATTTTTAACAAATAAATAAACCAATAAATTAATAGGGAGGGAAGGCAAGGTCTTCTATAAAACAGAATGCCAGCCAGTAAATGTAATTGATTGAGGTAAGAACCATCAACACATTCTAACATTACTAGGTAAAAGTTGTTTTGGATGGGCTGATTCCCTAGTGTCAATATTTCCCTTACTAATTACAAAAGAAAAAAATGAATTTTTAAGTGGAGAAATCTAGAATCACTTAACCAAGTGGTTAAAATTACCACCACTAATAACATGGTAACATCAGGTGCCTCTCGAGACGAGGCACTGAGAAAATCAGCCTTACATAATATTCCTATCCCTCCCCCCAAAGCATAACCTGAATCAAATCATGAGCAAACAGATAAAACCACACGGACTCTTCAAAAGTATCAATATCATGAAAGGTAAAGGCTGAAAAATTGTTCCAAATTACAGAGACATGACAACTAAATTCAATGCAGGCGCATGGATTGACAAGACAGTTACTATAAAGAACGTTATCAGAAAATTAGTGAAATTTGAAAACACTACGTTACTTACTTCAACTGTGTATCAATGCTACCATTTTTGCATTTGATTGCTGGTTTTGAGAATGACCTTGCCCTTAGGAAATACAGGCTAAAGTTCATGATCTCTACAACTTATCTGCAAAAGGTACATCAAAGAAGTCAAGATCAAGAATGAGAACAGAACCGAAAAGCAGGAAGGGTGAATTCACTCTATGAGTTGAGACATTCATCTTATTCTGCCCTAGGACATCAGCATTCCTGCTTCTCGGGCTTTTGGACTCATGTCTGAACTTAAAATATCAGCCCCCATTCTCAGGCCTTTAGACTTGGATTTACTTACACAATTGACTTTCCTGGAAGAAGACAGATCATGGAACTCTTGGCCTCTATAATCACTGGGGATTCAAGATGGCACAAATCAGGGATCCCCACTTCTGGGCCAGGAACCAATACTGGTCCGTGGCCTGTTAGGAATTGGGCTGCACAGCAGGAGGTGCACAGCAGGCAAGTAAGTGAAGCATCTGTATTTGCAGCTGCACCCCAGCATGAGCATCACCACCTCAGCTCCACCTCAGATCATCAGGCATTAGATTCTCATAGGAGCGCAAATGCTACTGTGAACTGTGCGTGTGAGGGACCTAGGCTGCACGCTACTTATGAGAATCTAATGCCTTGTGATCTGAGACGGAGCTTAGGCAGTGATGCCAGCACTGGGGAGTGGCTGCAAATACAGATTAATGTTAGCAGAGAGGTGTGACTGCAGAGAGACCATAATAAATCAAATGCTTGCAGACTCATATCAAAACCCTTTCAGTGAGTGGCAAATGAAAATAAAGCTGCACAGGCTTTTATAGTGGCAAGTGAGTTGATGTACTTCAATTGTACAGCTGCATCTGGTGGCAAGCTTTAAGTCAGAATTTGACACTTACTTTAGTTTACACATGGCCTGCTCATTATTTTATTAACCACTTATGTCCGCTCCTCTTTCCTGCACTATGCACTTGTCTCAAAGTTTTGGTAAGCCCACAAGCTAACCCTAGCCAAAATGAGTAGAAAACAAACATCACTGGAGAGCTTCTTTGGAAAGGGGCAAAGATCCAATAATGACACAGCAGAAGACTCTAAGACTGCCAATAAAAAGAAAGCAGCATTTAAAAGAAAATACCAAGAGTCCTACTTAAATTATGGGTTCACTGTAATAAGTGATTCACATTTTCTAAGCCTGCTTTGTATAAAATGTGGCAACTGGCTATCCAACGAAGCCATGAAACCTTCATAGCTGCTTCCCCATATAGAGAAGAAGCACCTTGCATTAAAAGACAAGTCTTTGGAGTTTTTCAAAAGAAAAAAATTGTAAACATGAAGAACAGAAGAAATTATTGAAGGCCACCACTTCATCAAATGTGTCTGCACTGCGAACATCATTCTTAGTGGCTAACTGCATTGCTAAAGCTAAGAAGCCCTTTACTATTGGTGAAGAGTTGATCATGCCTGCTGCTAAGGACATTTGTCATGAACTTTAGGAGAAACTGCAGTTCGACAGGTGGCACATGTTCCTCTTTCGGCCAGCAACAAAACTAGACAAATTGATGAAATAGCAGAGAATCCTGAGGCACAACTGTTAGAGAGGATTAATGAGTCACCATGGTACACAATCCAGATTGATGAGTCTACCAATGTCGACAACAAGGCAACGATGCTTGTTTTTGTGCGATCTATTTTTCAGGAGGATGTGCATGAGGATCTGTCATGTGTACTTCTGTTGCCAGCCAACACCACAGCTGCAGAACTATTCAAGTCTTTGAATGATTACATATCAGGAAAACTGAATTGGTCATTTTGCATCAGTATATGCATGGACAGAGTGGCTGCCATGACTGAATGGCTTTCTGGTTTCACTACTTGGGTAGAAGAGGTCGCTTCTGAATGTCAGTCTACGTATTGTGTCATCCATAGAGAAGTGCTGGCTAGCCAAAAAATGTCACCTGTACTTAACGTTTTGCAGGATGTGATTAAAATTATCAACCACAGTAAAGTACATGCCCTTAACTCATGTCTGTTCGTGCAGCTCTGTGAGATGGACACTGAGCACACACATCTCTTATACAGAGAAGTGAGACGGCTTTCTAAAGGCAGATCACTGGCCAGAGTTTTTGAGTTATGAGAGCCGCTCCTGAGATTTTAGAAAAACAGTCACCGCTGGCAGTACATTTCAGTGATACAGAATGGGTCACAAAACTTGCTTACTTGTGTGTCATATTCAACTTGCTTAATCAACTCAATCTGTCACTTCAGGGGAGGATGACAACTGTGTTCAAGGTGGCAGATGAAGTGGCCTCATTCAAAGCCAGACTGGAATAATGGGGGCAACGAGTAAACACTGGGATTTTTGATGTTTCAAACATGCTTAGCAGAGATTTTGAAAGAGACTGAGCCAGGGCCTTCTTTCTCCCAGCTGGTGCATGATCACCTATTTCAGCTTTCAGAAGAGTTTGAGCATCACATCCCAACCACAAAAGACCCCTGAACTGGAGAGAAATGGATCTGTGACCCATTTGTGAATAAGTCAGGTGAATCGACTTTGTCTGTGCTAGACGGGAATCAACTGCTTGAGATCGCAAATGATAGTGACCTTAAAATTGTATTTGAGACAACTTCAAATCTCCATATGTTCTGGATTAGAATCAAGGCAAATATCCTGAGATTGCCACAAAAGCACTAAAAAGTCTGCTCCTATTCCTAACATCCTATCTTTGTGAAGCAGGGTTTTATGCAGTGACAGCCACCAAAACAAGATTACAGAGTAGATAGGACATAAGCAACACACTTCAGGTGTCACTGTCTCCCATCACGCCCAGATGGGACCGTCTAGTTGCAGGGAAAACAAGCTCAGGGCTCTCGCTGATTCTGCATTGTGGTGAGCGGTATAATTATTTCATTATATATTACAATGTAATAACAGAAATAAAAAGTACAGTAAATTTAATGCACTTGAATCATCCCAAAACCATTCCCCCATCCCATCTGTGGAAAAACGGTCTTCCACAAAACTGGTCCCCTGGTGCCAAAACAACTGGGGACCACAGGTGCAGAAGGTAGAAGCAGTGCACGCCCCCTCTAGCAACCACACAAAACTGTAACAAAACTACAGAGCAACCAGTACACATATTCACCTGAGGTCTGGCTGAACAGAAGCCCTACACAACCAGGTCACCTTAAAAGGGTAGGAGGGGCGGAGATGCAAAATGACTGGTCCCACAACTGCATGGGGCAATCAAGAATGCAGAGGGCTATCTTAGCTGCAGAGCCACCTCCTCTACCTGAGGAATGAGGGGTCCTGATCACATGCTGGGCTCCCTAGCCCAGGGTTCCAGTGCTGGGAAGAGAAGTTCCTACAATTTCTGGCTGTGAAAACCAGTGGACATTGCAGCTGAGTGAGACAGGGCTGCGGCAAGTGGAGATCTTCCTCTTAAAGGGACCACGCCCGGCCTTACTCAGACAAGCTCGCTCTGAGCTCCAGCGCTGGAGCAGCTGTTCCAGGGACACCAGGGACACACAGGGAGGTGCTGAGTTGTTGTGCTTCAGGGTAAGGGCTGGAAGGGCGGCTTGCTCCCAGACACAGGTGCAGGCAGAAGCCATTGTTCCTTTGTTGAGCCCTCCCCACTCCTAGTCTGCAGACACAGGTGCCATCAACCTGGATAACACTGGTCACTCTGTCCAGGGGATTCCCAGACTCAGCCTCTCTCAACTTGTGGGCCCATTCAAGTCACCTACAGTGATTTACTCCTTACAACTGGCTGTCTTGACTCCTGCTGCAAACTTTCATAAAATCTCTCAATGGATCACAAAGGGCATGGCCTCGGCATGCCCTTTACCTCTTGCTGAGAGGCCCAAGCCCTGCACCAGTGGCAGCCAGCCTTGGTTTCTGACTTGGCCCCTCAAGATGCCTATAAGCCCAAGCATGGGTGGCAGCCATATGTAGATGGCTTGGTGACTCTTACCAGATGGCCCTGGAGGCGCACAGGCTGTGGCTGAACTTGGCCTGCAGCTGGACCTCTCCCAGGTCTGTGCCAAGGGGCCCCACAGTACACCCACTACTTAAAGTCACTCTGCTAATAAGACCGGGAGACTTAGGAGCTCTGCCTAATACACAGAAACAGACACAGGGAGGCAGCCAAAATGGGGTGACAAAGAAGCATGTCCCACATGAAAGGACAAAACAAAGCTACAGAAAAATTCACCAAAATGGAGACAAGCAATATATCAGATGCAGAATTTAAAATATGGATTATAAGGATGCTCAGGGAAGAGTAAATGAACTCAGTGAGAACTTTACCAGATAAAAAATATAAAAATGGAGACGGACAACATAATAGAGAGCCAGTCGGAAAAGAATACAATATCGGAGATGAAAAGTATACCAGAGGGAATAAACAGAATGGATGAAATGGAGGATCAAATCAGTGACACAGAGAACGGGGCTGCAGAGGACACCCAATCAGAACAGCAACAAGAAAAAAAATCCCCCCCAAAATGAAGATAGTTTAAAAAGCCTCTGGGATGTCAAGCATAACGACACTCACATCATAGGGATATGAAAAGGAGAAGAGTGAGAGCAAGGAATTGAAAACCTATTTGAAGAAATAATGACAGAAAATTTACCTAACCTGGTAAGGTAAATAAATAGTCAAACAACCTCAGGGGAAATGGACATACAACCCCTGGAAAGTCAGAGTCCCAAACAAGATGAACCCAAAGAGGCCCACATCAAGGCACATCATAATTAAAAATACAAAAATGACAAAGGTTAAATACAAAGAGAGAATCTTAAAAGCAGCAAAAAGGAAAGCATTTCATTACCTACAATGGAGTTCTCATAAGACTAGCAGCTGATTTCTCAAAACAAACTATGCGGGACAGAACGGCTTGGCACAAAATATTCAAAGTGATGAAAACCCAGGACCTACAACCAAGATTACACTATCCAGCAAAGCTACCATTCAGAGTCAAAGGACAGGTAAAGGGCTTCCCAGACAAGAAAAAGCTAAAGGAATTTATCACTACCAAGCCAGTATTATAGGAAATGTTGGAGAGACTTCTTTAAGATGAAGAAAAAAAGTATCACAAGTCTAAATAAAGAATAGCAATAACTACATATCTATCGACAAGTTCTTCAAATGAAAAGGAATTAAGTGCTTTAATCAAAAGATAGGGTGGCTGAATGGATAAGGAAACAAGACCCTTATGTATGCTGCCTACAAGAGACTCACTTCAGATTAAAAGACACACACAGACTAAAAGAAAAGATACAGCATGATGGACCTAGAGGGTAGTGTGTTGAGTGCAGTAAGTCAGAGGATGACAAATGCCATATGATTGCACATATATGTGAAAACTGAAGAACAAAATAAACAAAACAAACAAACTCATAGATACAGAGAACATTTTGAGGGTTACCAGATGGGAAGGGGGTTGGGGAGGTTGGTGAAAAAAGGGGAAGAGATTAAGAAATATAAATAGGTAGTTACAAAATAGTCACGGAGACAGAAAGTATAGCATAAGGAATATAGCCAGTATAACTATGTACAGTGTCAGAGGAGCAATAAATTTATTGGGGTGACCACTTTATGAGTTATATAGATATCTAACAACTTTGTTGTACACCTGAAACTAATATATTATATGCCAACTATAACTGAAAAATAAAGTTATTAATTAAAAAATAATGTATACATTACATTGTATATGTGTATATTAAAAATTATGTAAAGAAAAACAGAGCAAACTGGCAAGACGCTAACGATGGCTGAATGTAGGTGAGTTTTGGGAATTAACTATAACACCTGTGCAACTTGGTGTAGGTATGACAGTTTTTCAAGTAACAAGTTTAATTTTAAAATGAATTATTTTATTATTTCACTGCAAGTTAAGTTTATGGCCTTCTTTAGCTTGGCCAGAAAAATCTAGATTCATCTCAGCAGGTATGTAGTGAAAGTCTACTATGTGCTAGGCACTCCACTATGGATAAAGAACAAAGATGTTATATATCTTGGACTTACAGTATAGTACTGGGTCAGCAAATTATGGCCAGCAGGTCAAACTGGCCCATATCTGTTTTTGTAAATAAAGTTTTATTGGAAGGCATCTACGTTCATTTATGTCTGTGGTTGCTTTCACCCAACAATGGCAGATCTGAGTAGTTACAACAGAGAGCACACGACCCACAAAACCTAAAACATTTACTATTGGCCCTTTACAGAGATTTCCCAACCACTGGTCTAGTGATATAGAAAAAAAAAAAAAAAAAAAAAGATAAATAACAAATTTCAAGAACTTTATTGTGTCAAGCAATGTGTACATCAAATTTCAATTTGTACTCTGATAATTTTATCAGAAATCTTTCCTTCAAATATAAGTACTAAAAGTTTACTAAATCTTTAGAAACGATCTTTAGTAAGTATAAAATTGTCCTATAGCATGTTTAATCTCATAATTGAGTTTGAGCAAGAATAATTTGCTAAAATTCATTCTATGAATATTTCAAAAAGCATTTCCCTAAAGAACACAGGTAAATAAATAAGGCAGTGGTGTTTATCTGCTTTCAAATTAGTTACCAAGATCATGCTTTCTAAACAGTATTTGACAGCCAGAGAAATATGTAGCATATCAAAGCACTTGCAGGTGTGGATCTTCTATACATCATAGATGTGTTTTTTTGTTCCCTTCAACAAGTAAACATTTTCCTTAGTCTAGTAATCCTTTTTTCTGTAAGTAATCCAAATATAAAATTTGAGCCAATCCAAGTCCAAATTACCAACCATCACCAATAAATGAAGTCTTGAAGTTATTTCTACAAAAAACTAAGTTGAAAGATCTAAATGTACAAATAATTTATAACAAATCTGCCTTTGAAAATAAATTCAAAGCAGTATTTAAGTTTAAATATAAATTCAGCAGTAAGATTTTGGAATGACCACTTCAGGTCATTCCTAGTGACAGGATCAAGACACATCAGATTACATTGCTATTTTTTTTTTAATAAAACTTTTTATTTTTCAATTATAGTTGGGATACAATATTATATTAATTTCAGGTGGTTAGAGATATAACAAAGTGATTACCCCAATAAATCTAGTATCCCTCTGCTCCCATGCTCCCACACATTTTATTACAATATTGTCGGCTATATTCCTTATGCTATACTTTCTATCTCCGTGACCATTTTGTAGCTACCCATGTGTATTCCTAAATCCCTTCCCCCTTTTTCACCAATCTCCCAAACCCCCCTTCTATTTGGTGGCCCTCAAAATGTTCTCTGCATCTATAAGTTTGTTCTTTAGATTCCGTATGTACGTGAAATCATATGGCATTTGTTCTTTCCCTGACCTACTCCACTTGGCACGATACCTTCTAGATCCATCATGCAGTCTCTTTTTCCATCCCTTTTAGTCTGTGCGTGCCTTTTAACCTGAAGTGAGTCTCTTGTAGGCAGCATGTGTAAGAGTCTTGTTTTCTTATTCACTATTCGGCTACCCTATCTTTTGATTAGAGCACTTAATTCTTTTGCATTTGAAGAACTTGCTGATAGATATGTAGTTATTGCCATTCTTTATTTAGACTTGTGATACTTATTTTCTTCATCTTGAAGAAGTCCCTCCAACATTTCCTGTAATACTGGCTTGGTGATGATGAACTTGTTTAGCTTTTTGTCTGGGAAGCTCTTTATCTGTCCTTTGACTCTGAATGATAGCTTTGCTGGGGTTTTCATCACTTTGAATATTTTGTGCCAATCTCTTCTGTCCTGCAAAGTTTCTTTTGAGAAATCAGCTGCCAGTCTTATGGAAGCTTCCTTGTAGGTAATAAATACATTTCTCTGGCTGCTTTCAAGATTCTTTGTATTTAACCTTTGGCATTTCAGTTATTATGTGTCCTGGTGTGTGCCTCTTTGGGTTCATCTCGTTTGAGACTCTCTAAGCATCTGGAGTTGTATGACTATTTCCTTTACCAGTTAAGGAAGTTTTCTGAAAACCTATTTCTTCAAATAGGTTTTCGATTCCTTGCTCTTTCTCTTCTCCTCCTGGTACCCCTATGATGCAAATGTTGTTACACTTGATGTCCAATAGTCTCCTTAAATTATCTTCATTTTTTTCGAAATTTCTTCTTGTTACTGTTTTGATTGGGTGTCCTCTGCTACTTCATCCTCTATATCAGTGATTTGATTCTCCTCTTCATCCACTCTGTTGATTCCCTCTAATGCAGCAGTCCCCAACCTTTCTGGCACCAGGGACCAGTGCTCCTATGAGAATCTAATGCCTGATGATCAGAGGTGGAGCTGAGGTGGTGATGCTAGTGCTGGGAAGCAGATGCAAATACAGATGAAGCTTCATTTGCTCACCCACTGCTCACTTCGTGCTGTGTGGCTTGGTTCCCAACAGGCCATGAACCAGTACCGGTCTGTGTCCCAGGGGTTAGGGACCCCTGTTCTAATATGCTCTTCATCTATTATATTCTTTATTTCGACTGGTTCTCTATTATAATTTCCATCTCAATTTTTTATGTTTTTTATCTGTTAAAAGTTCTCACTGAATTCATCTACTCTTCCCCTAAGTTTACTGAGCATACTTATAACCAGTGTTTTGAACTCTGCATCTGGTATATTGCTTAATTCCACTTTGTTTAGATCTTTTTCTGGAGCTCTGTTCTATTCTTTCATGTGAGACCTGCTTCCTTGTCTCCTCATTCTGGCTGTCTCCGTGTTTGTTTCTACGTACCATGTAAAGCTCCTACGTCTCTCGGTCTTAGTAGTGTGGCTTTGTGGGGCCTGGTGGCACATTCGCAAGAGGAGTTCAGCTGTAGGTCAAGTTTAGCCCCAGCCTGTGCCCTTACAGGGCCACCTAGTAAAAGTCAGCAAGCAATCTACAGATGGCTGCCACCAGTGTTGTGCTTATAGTTCCCTCAAGAGACCACACCAGAAACCAAGGCAAGCTAGGCCAGTGTGGGGCTTGGAGCTGCTAAGCAAGGGACACAGGGCACGCCAAAGACACCACTGGATCTTGCTTGGATAGGGCCGTAAGTTCGGAGGGATGGAGTTTCAGGGAATCCTCTGGGAGTAGCAACTATTATCCAGTCTGATGACCTTTCATCTATGGTGGCGTCCATGCTGCACGCTGGGAGTGGGGAGAGTGTAACCAAGGACCAGTGCATACCACCAGCACTTCTGCCTTGAAGAAAGAGCCCCTCCAGCCCTTGCCCCAAACCCCTACAACTCAGTGTCCCCTCATCATGTATCTGGCTCTCCATTCCCCCAGCAGCCATCCCAGTGCTGGGGCTCAGGACAAGCGAGTCCATCACTGTGAAAGTACGGTCATGGTCGCAGCCCCTTTAAGAGGAACATCTGAACCTGCAACAGCCTCTGTCTCACTAAGCCCAGGAACCAGGAAACCTTGTGTCACTACCTCCTCCTACTGTTCCAAAGTGATTTCTTAATTTTCTCCCTAGTGGTAGGGCTCTTGACCCCATCCAGACCCCAGGTGACTCTGATTGCTGTTTGCTCTGTGGTTTCATCACAGTTTTGGTACAAAGCCTCCACTCTCTACGCCATCTTGACCAGAATGGTTCTTATCCACTTTTACTCCTAGCTCTTGATTTCAGTAACTTTGGGATCACTGATTCACCCACCAGAGGCATAGCACAACTCAAATTTTAAAAGTTTATGTGATCCTCTAGATGATACTGCAAACCAATTTAAAATATAAAATTCAACTTTTGTTTACCAATATTCCTTTGTTACCATTAAGGCTGACCTAAAAGGGTGAAATGTGCTTTAGCAAGATAAAAATAAAGATGTTGCTTCTCTTAATCTGGTGATCAATATGGTTAACATGAAAGTGGTTTTAGTAATTATACAAATGTGCAAATGTTTAAGAATTTAATCATTTAAATTTTCATAATTACCATACCTAACCATAACCTTAGATTTCTTGTTCATAGACTGGAACATCACACTTCAAGTATATTCCTTGTGAAACATTTATAGTTAAAATAAAATGACACCTGATATGTCCTTAAAGTACTCTGGCCTCTGGCTAACAGTACCACCCCCCTGGCCCCGCCAACAAGTTCAAGTATTAGAAGGAGATAAACGAAAGTTAAAGCTAAGTAGTGGGTATATAGTGGCTCATTAGCCTTTGGGTATATCTGAAATTCCCATTAAAAAAATAAACAATATTTACCTAAAAAAAAAAGAATGTTATTCATCATAATAAAAGACTGAAAAAAACAATAGATACAGAAAAAGCTTTTGACAAAATACAACATTCGTTCCTAATTTCAAAAAAGTTCTCAGTAAATTCAGGGAACTTTCTCAATCTGATAAAGGGCATCCATGAAAAATAAGTTGAACATCAAAATTCAAAACTTCTGCTCTTCAAAATACATTAAGACAATTACAAGACAAGTCATGGACAAAATAATATTTGCGAATCACATATCTGAGAAAAGATTTGTATCTGGAATCTACAAAGAACTCTCAAAATAAGAGGAAAAGAAATAACTCAATAAAAAATGGGCAAAAGATCTGGACACTTAACCAAAGAAGATATATAGATGGTTAATGAATATATGAAAAGATGAGTATTAATCATTAAGGAAATGCAAATTCAAACTACAGAGAAAAAAACCACCACACACTTAACAGAATGGCTGAAATGAAGACTGCCCACACCAAGTGTTGGCAAGGGTGTGGAGCACCTGAACTCTTACACACTGCTGGTGGTGTGTAAAATGGCACAACTATTTTGGAAAACACTGGTAGTTTCTTAAAAGGATAAACAGCTATTACATTCCAAGGTAAATACCCAAGAAAAAGAATGTATACATCTGCATCAAGACCTATACATGAAAGCTCATAGCAGATTTATAATAGTCAGAAATTGGAAATGATCCAAAAGGCCATGAAACAATTTAAAGATAATAGCTGAGAAAAGTAACCTGCTCAATAATATACAGTGAATAAATGTCAATGATCAGAACTAAAGATTTACAAAGCCCAATGCTCCTTCCCCTTACCCAAAACTATACAGGGATATATTTCAGAATTATAGTATGATAAATGCTCAAATATCAACCAAATTGATATCAATTAGACCAAAAAACAAGCCTGTTCTAAGTCTATGGAGATAAGGAGCAAAGAAGACTTAGGAGAGTGAGGGGATGGATTTGGAGAAGGGGAACCTGAGGTGATCTGCCAGCTGAAAGTTCTGTACAAAAGTACCTTCTAAGAAGTTATAGGGAATGCAGGCCTTTAAACCTCCTTAGTCAAAATTCCATAGGTATGCCACCTCACTCTTCTTCCCAAAACATTAAATTAGTTTTATTTTCAGATCCAAGCTAAAAGCAAAACAACACCCTAGTTTAAGGACTGCCCACTTCATCATGTAATGACAGCAAAAATTGTTTGCCATCAAGAGAAAAAAATCCAAAATTCCAAAATATAAGGCAAATGTAGTAGTAAAAATAATTTAATAAATTAATATAAATGTTTTGATGAAAAGGGGAACTGAGATAAAAGGACCAGAAATAATAAAATAAACCAGTGATCAAATAAATGTGGCAGACTAATGAACTAAATGTGGCGAAGGTATTGATCTTTCTTAGGCAGAAAGAAAAAACAACCTATGCAATTAGGTGAGTTTTGAATTTTGTTAATGCACCTACATACCCAGGTAGCCAACATGTATAATTACATTGGGTTCTTTACACAACCCCATCTTTCTTTTTTAACCCATTTCCCATTTACCCTGAGAATACTCGCCGACAGTGCTTGCAGCTGCAGCGTTTACTCCAACATTAACTTGTGGATTAAGGTCCTAACCTTACCCTCAAAGTCTGCCATAAAATATCTCACTTTTATTATTATTTTCGCATCACTCTACTATATCAATAGTCTTTGGAAACAAATGATGTCATTCTATTTATAGGATTCTGCTTTTAGTAGTGGTATTTCCATTTACAAAATATAGTAATTCTCGATCGCCGAAAATGTCAAATAGCGTTCCTACACATGACGTTAACACCGTTCTCGAACAGTTGTTAGCCAAAGATTCATTTGATGAATCTTATTTATATATACATTTCTGGAACATTAGAATTAGAGATGAGTTCTGTTTAGAAAAAAATCCAAGAACAGTTTTTATATTTTATTTTCACATTGAAAACTAGTCAGATTTGCTTCAACCTCAAAGAGCATGTTTATGTAAAATTAAATTAACACAACAAGCTGAACTTTTTTTCTAAACAGGATATGGGTTAAAAAAATTCGATATGGAGAATTATAACCCAAGGTATCATTAACTGATTCTACATATGTGTGGGTACTGCTAAAACCATTTTAAAGTACTCTGTTGTAGGATATCAATTATATTCTCTCTAAATAAAGATTTCTCCTGTCCAGCCTTGTTGGTAGCAATTAAAACATGCTACCAAGTCTCATGACTCACTCTTCCAAATCCCTATTTAACATCACTTCTAAATATCATGACTTTCAAGGGCACCTTCTTAGGGTTTTTTATTAATTCCCTGGCTGGTACTAGATAAAGCCCCAATTTTTTACTTCTCACTTCCCCAGGTGGCGAGGACTTATGGAAGTTTATCAAAACTAGTTTTTAAAAGCCACTGGGGGGCTCAGAGACTCTTTCAAAGGAGTGTTGTCTAGGCAGTTACACCTAAGTAGCTATGGATCATTAATTCACTCTATTTCACCACTGCCCTCAACCCCAAAAAACAATTTAGTGTAAAAGGGTCTCAAAACTTAAATATAAAAAATGTTGTGGTATGGCATATTCCATACTACAGCTCCAAAAGCTTAACATAAAAGTTAACATACTTATAAGCTGTATTACACCCAAGCTCCATTCTAATTATCTCTAAGTTAAATTAAACCATATGCAGCCTTTTGCACTGCCTCCCATTATTCAAGGAACAGAAAGATTTTACCCAACCCTAAAGTCACTCTGTTGATATACCTATTCAAACAGTCACTGGCTTGCTTTCACTTTGAAATTCAAAATGTTTCATGATACAGGATTGAAAGTATCACTTTTAAACTAAAACAAACTTACACTTTTCCACTGCATTATTATCCTAAGCTTAATTTTAACAGTACCTAATAGTCATTTTATTTTACTTACCTTTATGACTTTTTGATATGTACATACAGTATGTGGCAGTTCCATCGTGTAATGGTTAGCACTCTGGATTCTGATATGTACATACAATGCATCATTTTTTACATACCAGAATTTGTTTCTCTCTCTCCCAGGGTATCCGTGAAGTCAGTCCTTCACCAACACTTTCCCCTATTCTACCAACTTTTCTACCGACTCTGTACATGGACTTAGGGGCTAAAAACAAATCAAAGCAAAAGACCTGATCGAGACTCTTATCAAGGTATGGCAACGCGCCCCCTTTCAAGATCTAGACTCTACCAAAGGTCCTCCCTCTCTTCTGCCTTAGTCTAGATTCTGCATTTAGGAAAGGCAACCAAAATTCTAGAGCCTGGCTAGAGAGTAATTTCTTCCCATCTCCAGGGCCCACTTAGAATTTGTATGCCACTTTCTCTATTTCCTGTGAACTGCTTTGGAAAATCCCAGATCCATCTTTCTCCTTTGTCCAAAATGTCATCTATGGATACCTCATTTTGCCAAACTGTCTTTGGAATTTTCATGCGTATGTGAATTACGCATGCGTACATAATAAAATTTTATCTTCTCTTGTTAACCTGCTGTATGTCCTTTGACTTATTTGACCAGCCAGAAGACTAAAGGGGTAAGGAGAAAGTTTCCCTGGCCATGACAGTATCACATATAAAAAATAAAACTGAAAAAAATACGCAACTATTCTAACAAAGTCTTCGACAAAATTATAAATATGCAAATAACTATTTGTGCCTTCAAAAGTCTGTTTTATCCTAAATTAAAACACAATGAGAAGAGAACCTTTAAAAAGTTAACTGCAAGTATTAGCAGCATCTGTTAACTATATTAATTCTATAGCGTAATGTTCAACATTAGTTTTTCCTGCTCTGCTCTTCCTTTTAAGCTTTTCTTTTACTTTACTCAAAAAACATTTAATAGTCACTATTTACCAGGTACTGTTGTAAGTGCTTTTTATGCATTAATTTATGAAAGGCTCTGAACAACTCTATAAGGAATGTAATATTATTATGCCTATTTACAAATAACAAAACTCAGGCATAGACAGGCGGAGTGAGTTACAAGAGCCTGTTCGAAGCGACAACGCAAAGATTAGAACAAAGCAGTCCGGCTCTAGAGTCTTGTCTATTAACTAATGTGCTGTATTGCCTCTGATGCCTTCATTATCACACATTAAAACTGCTTATAAACCACTAGAGGGCATAAATTGTGACCATCCTTTGCACAGCAAATCATCAGTCTGGTGAATTAAATCATTGCTGAGTTCTTCACAGGTATGTCACCTTTCCCTCTAGACTATGTTCCTTAAGCGATGTGACAGGGCAGTTCATCCTTTAAGAGTGCATGGCACCTAAATGAAAATAAATGAATATGCAGAAGTTCTTGCTCCAGACATTCCTAATCATCTGCTGAATAAATATATGCATCTTCTATTTACAAAGTCTTGAACCAAAATACAAGAATGAGAAGCCCCTGATTTGCGATAACAACCAGAGCCACCTCTCTAATCCTAACTTTGCAAGATATCAGTAGCTGCCTTAAAAAATAATCTAAACTTACTAGTAGGCTGATAAATGGTCTAAGGTAAAACATTTAATTAAACGTAAAAGCTGTCCTTCATGGTATGTGACTGTTCCCTTTTGCTCTAAAAAACAAAAACAAACCAAGACTTAGCAAAAGTTAAGCGTGCAAATGGTTCATTAACTTTTAAAATAATCATTTCATAGACTCCTTCTAAATAATAAATTCTTCACTCTAAACACCAGGAATTTAAAAATTAAGTGTAGTTTGGGCAAGGGAAACCATATTAGACATCGCTAAGGATTAATTACGCAGTATTTAAAAGAGCAATTTCAATCAGTAGCCATCTCTAAATCACTTATACAGACAGCAGCCACAGTAAATCTCGGCATCAGGCAGGCTTTCCTCTAAATATACCACAAATTCTATCGTGGTTATCATTTCTACTCAGAACAATTTCCAAATTACCTCCTGGTGGTAGAGAAAAGCACATATGAAATCAACAATTCTTTTCTGACACTATTCTGGAAGCAATGTAATGTCAACGTTAATTATTTAAAAAAAATCAACTCTTTTAAAACTTCAGTATCTCAAAGTAAAGCTGAAATTTTAATATTTAAGATATATGGGTAACCTGTAATACACAAATCAAATGGATATAGAGCAATGTAAAAACTGTTAAGAGCTTAAAGTGAATGAAATTACAAGTAATCTTCAAACAATCAGAAACGCGGCAACTGAACCGAGGAGGATAACAGGGACCAGGCTGCCCTACAGCTGGCCGCTGTGCAAAACTTGCGAGCAACTCTAAGAAAACACACCTTCCTTCCTTATAGTCTCTTCCTTCCTCAGGAGGGTTGAGGGAAGGGGGGCAGCCCCCGGAAGGCACTCAAATAGGAAAAACACCCCAAATTCCCATTTCAAATTTCTGCCTACTAGTTTCTTCTTCCAAAACAGACGCCCGGGCAAGTCCCGAGCCCACAAGAAATTTGAGGGTGATAAGAGAGTGGGCGATGGGGCCGAACCCGAGCTGCAGCATTACACAGGGCATCTCTCTCCACCAACGGAACGGGGGGCACACCATTTCCTTCAGGAAGACCGATTTTCTCTCAAATTCGCGACCTCGGCTGGCCCAGGGCCACGCCTCGCCGAGCCCGTCTCCCCGTCCGGCCGGGCCCAGGCTGCCGCCGCCCGCCTTTCCTCCCCCGCCGCTCCCCGCGGGCCGCCGGCGACGGCGACAGCAGGGCGAGCGCACTCACGTCCGTCAGCGTCCTCCTGCAGGTCCTCCTGGAGCAACGAGAGGTCTGCGCCGAGAGGAGAGAAGAAAGGCCCGGTCAGCGCCCCTGGGATCCGGCGCGCCTCCCCCGCCGCCCGCCCTCCCAGCCCTGCGGCGCCTCCCCGCGCCTGGACCCCGCGCCGGCTTCTGCACGGCCGCCACCCGGAGCAGCGGCGGCGGGCACACGGGCGGGCTCGGGGAGGGGCCGGCGCCGCCGCGCCGCCCGGAGAACAGGGGGCCACGTACCCGCCATCTTGTGGTCGCCCCCTCCTCCTCGGTCTCCCGGGGATCCGGGACTACATGGAGCGGCGCGAGCCGGGGAGCCGGTGGACGCGCGCGGGAGGGGCGGCGAGGAGGAGGGACGGGCCGGCGAGGACGCGCGCGCGCGGGGCGGGCCGAGGGCCCGGGACTGGGCCGCGGGCGGGGCGGCTCGCGGACGCCAGGGGCAGGCGGACGCCGCGGACGCCGCGGGCCCCCGGCCTCGCCCCGCCTTGCCTGGCCGTTCCGTGCGGCCCCGGGGCCGCCGGCGCTTCCTCCTCCCGCCTCCCTCGCTCCGGGCCCAGCGGCGCGCGCTCACACCCTCGGCCGGAGGCGCCTCACGCCGAGCGCAGCGGACGAAGGCGCGCAAGGTGCCGCCGGCCCGGGACCCTGCGGCGTGTGCCCGGAACCGGGGCCGGGCGGGGCCTCCCGCGGCCCGGCCCGCTTTGTTGGGTCACCGGCCTTGCCCACCGCCTCATCGGCCGTAGCCCTTCCTCGCTGGCGCGCCGTTCGCCGCCCCGCGCCCCCTTCCCGGGGCTGCACGTACGTCCGCGGCGATCCGAGGCCCGGCGGAGGCCCGGCGGAGGCCGAGGGTCCCACCCTCCGGGTGGAGGAAGCACCGCCTCCCCGCGCGCCGGGGGCCTTTGCGAAGTGACTGGTAACAAAGCCCAGGGCCTGGTTGTGGAGCGACAAAGTCATCCTTGTCCTGCCGGCTTTCGCACCCGGCACGTTTGACTTAGACACAGTTTATCACTCCTACGTCCGCTCATCCTGAGCCGACAAAGCGGAAGTCTTCCAGCGAGAGCGTTGGCAGGCCTGGGTTCAAATTTTGATTCTGCCGTTCACTTGGTAGGCGAGTGACCCGTTTGGGAAATGAAGGATTATAACTGCCTCTTTGGATTATTGGGATTAATGAAGAATGTAAAGAACCTAGCACAGTATTTGATATCTAGGAGGTGCCTATGGTTTGTTCCCCCATCTTTAAATAATTAAATAATTTTGTCAGCTCTTGAGGTGCTCAACTGAAATATATATCACAGGTTTTATTATTGCCCCTCTTTTAAGTGGTTAGCTCAAGCTCCCAAGTGCACAGTGGGGCTAAACCTCGGTTTTCTGATTCTATTTCACTGTCCTATCTCCTTGACTAACCTATCTCCAATTTTACCCAAGGCCTCCAAAATGGTAATCTCTTCAGCTGGAGAACAAAACAAGGACTTGTTTCATTGATGCCACTTTTTGAGGGTCTGGTCTCCTGGGGAAGAGAGGGAATTCTAAATAGTTAATCAGGTTGTTCCTTTTTGCATGGTGAATCATCCTCTGAAATTGGTAATTCTATGTAATAAAATAGGTTCTACATAGCAATTCCCAAAACTTCCCTTTCGGATGTTACAAGATGAAACACGTTTTGTATGGTATGTATTAAATTCCTGAGAGTACTAAAAATTAGAATAAAATCTACAACTCCAGGTGTGTGTCTGATTTTTCAAATATAGAATAATTAAAACTAAAGGCTAAAATGTGATATCATATTTCTCTCCTTCCCTTGCAAAATGCCCTTATGTGAATTCAACTAACACTCTCAAAATGACAAGTTAGAAATTTACAAACTAGGAACAGAAACCAGTCCCAATTGATTCAATCTGAGTTTTGCCCTGCTGTGATACTTGTCTTGTTGACAGCTACCAATTTCACAATCCTAGATAAAAGAGGGGAAAAATATTTGACTCCACACTAATTGGTGATCTCGCAGCAACACAAAATTACAAAGTGCCAACTATTTTTCAGCCACTAGACATATAAAGACAAAACTATCTGGACAATCTACCTAGTATAATTCCCAGTGATCATGATAAAATAGAGATTATGTATCAAATGCTAGCCTGGGATATGGAATGACTAACTCTGCCTTGGTCACTAGGCCTCAGTAAATTTTATCTGTTCTCAGGGAAGGCAGCAAAGGAGGAGAGTCTGTGTAACTATGTCAGTATTTCAAGAGCTATGCATTTGGTTATCATACCTGCATTGCGCATTTACAGCAGGTGCCTTAAGGAGGTACAGTTTTTAGACATTTCAGTGAGGGTATCTTCATTCACAGTTCAGCACAATACAGGCTATTTATATTTAACTTTCACTTTTCTCAAATATAAGAGCAATGATTTTTAAAACAATATTTACTCTAAAATGCACTCTGTTCCTTCCTTATAAAAAATGTTATCTAAACAAATGGCAATCATTATTCTATGTACCCTTACCCCAGTTTCACTTACAATGTGGCCTATGGATTCCAGAAGCTGTATGTTGTCTAGTAGTCAGTATACAACATGAAGTTTGAATTCTTAAACTGCTTTGCCACTCAAATCTGTAAAATAGAGGAAGTGTCACAGTCAACTTTTTAAAAAGTATTATGTAACTACTAAGACCTGAATGTTTCGAAACAAGTTGTCTTCCAAATGATAGTGAAAACTTACATTAGCAGCCAAGGAACCTTGAAAATTGTTGAATTTGGCTCTTCAAATGCAAACATAATAAATATGGGGAAAATATTACAAAAAAAAAAATGACTGCATCAGGTCCTTTGCATTGGCTGTTCCTTCTACCAACAGTGCTGTTCCTTGCCTCTTGCATGTCTCAGCTCAAATGAGGACTTCCTTGACATTCTCAGTTAAGACAAGCCTCTTAGTCCCACATATTTTTCTGATCCTGATCCATTTTTCTGTATTACAAATATTTTACCTGATGTTATTTTGAACCTTTTTATGTTCATTGTTCCTCTCCCCATTGACAGGAATTCCTGTCCCTCTTGTTCACTGCTGTACCCCCAGAAGAGCATACAACAGCTGCATAATACATACTTGTGAACAGAAAAAGAAAAAACAAACCTACCTGACATTGCTTGATGCTATCCCATTTATTCATTTTTATATTGATAATGAACTGTTTACTTTTTTCTTCAAAACGATCATTTCTGAAGCTGAAAGTACATAAAAGGCAGAATATCAGTTATTGTTTTGAATAATGAATTAATATGAAAATGGAGAAATATTTAAATGATAAAAATGCTTTTAAAACAAATTTTTAACATTTATTTTCATTCACCTGTGTTTTTTTTTTTTTTTTGAGCCAGATTGATGAGATGTCCCTCACAGACTGCCATTCCAAAGTAAAAAGAACAAACATACTTTATTAATATCCAATCTCTTACCTAAAGCTTCCTATACATATTTTGGTGAACTGTGTACAGGTAAATATTTGCATAACATTTTTCTCACCTTTATTTTCTATACTTCTAGCTCCTTTTAAAGCACCATATCAAGATGACATTCTAAAATGTGAAATTTTAGCCTTTCTTGGAGCTTTCATGTTTTGTTTTTCAAAGACACTGGATCTCTTTTTATTCACATCCAAGGAAAGAAGGAAAGAAGGAAAGAAGGAAGGAAGAAAGGAAGGAAGAAAGGAAAGAAGGAAGGAAGGAAGGAAGGAAGGAAGGAAGGAAGGAAGGAAGGAAGGAAAGAAGGAGGGAGGGAGGGAGGGAGGGAGGGAAGGAAGGAAGGAAGGAAGGAAGGAAGGAAGGAAGGAAGGAAGGAAGGAAAGAAGGAAAGAAAGAAAGAAGGAAGGAAGGAAAGGAAAGAAAAAATAGCTACAAAACTGAGCCCTATCCAGAGGTATCCTTATTCTGACTGTTCTTTCACCATTTACAAAAGTTGAAGGCGGCCCATAGAATGCAGCAGAACATAAGCTCTGTTCCATAGTCAGCCACGGCTGCAAGTTTCTTAGCAAAGGCTTGTTTTGACCAGAATAGTGCATCCTATTAGAATCATACTGTAAACTGAGTATAAAGAAAAATAAACTCTCCGTTTCTTATCCACAACATTAAGTATGCCAGTGCTTTTCATTGTGCTCCAAGATTAGCAGAGCCAAAAGGATTTTCCAGTAAACAATTTTGTAGTTATTCCAGCAGAAGTAAAGCATCATATACAATTTGTTTCACTCGTTTTTATTTCATTAGAAAAACTCAGATGCGAAACAGCATTAAATGGATTAAAATAGCAGTGTTGATTTTCTTTAGACCTTTCTCTTAAAATGCAGAAAGCATTAGTTGCAATCGCATTCAAAGCAATGTGGAAGAGCCTACCCCAACCTTGCCCAGTGGAGTATGTGCTGAAGAAATGCTTATTATTCTAAATTTGAGTGGATGAGTCAAGCTGAACCAGGAAAAAACCATAAGCAAACTGCACATTCAAACCCAGATAAGCTAGGTGATTACACTATGCCTTGATTCTGTGGTACTTTCACACTTATGCTGCCTTATGTGTGGTTTTACCACTTAACAGAAATTGCTTCCATTCTAATTTCATCTTTCTTTGTATCTTTGTAACAAAACTGTTGTGTTCCAGGTCCTTTATCCCTCTGTTGGTAAGAAAAATATTAGCACAATGATATAATACAATTCATACACAAGATAGCTAAAACATTTTTTAACTTTTTTGATTTTGAAATAATTACAAATTCACAGGAAGTTGCAAAAAAAGTACAGAGAGGTCACTGGGTCACCTTTCATCCAGTTCCTCCCAATGGTAATGTGGTACATCTTGAAACATTTTGAGACCTATGTACTGGGCATTATGCTAGGTACTTTTGTGTACTTTCTGATTTAATCCTTAAAACAACTCTATAAAGTAGGTATAGATATTTCCATTTAAAAAATAAAGGAAACCGAAGCCCAAAGATGTTAAATATTTTGACAAAAGCAAGAGTGGAGAGGAAGGGGAAGGGGGAAGAAGAGAAAGAAGAGGAAAAGGGAGGGTAGGAGGTTGGGGAAGAGTAGATAAAATGGAGGGGAACAAAGAAAAGAAAATGTTTACTTGACTTAATTTGTTATTTAATAATTATTTTGCTTTTTGAAACAAAGTTCTATGAATGAGGTAAACTTTGCCTTTCCCAAGGCAAATCAGAGAAGCCAGTGTACACCCTTTCTTTTATTCCTATCTTTTCTCTCTTACACTTTCTTTCTTCCCCTTTAAGTCTTCATCCCTCTTTCCCTCAGCTGCAAGTTTAAGAATCTCAGTCTCTCCCTGCACCTCCAAGTTCCCCAAGAATTCTTGGGTAGAAACCACTGGTGAAGTTCCCCGAGTCTGAAACTTGAGACAGAATCACAATGCCAATCATAAAACAATCCTTCCATTTTCCTTGACTCACACCCAGGCCATGTGGTGGCATCAGTGGGGCCTGGACTCTGCATCCTGGCTTTGCCACTCAATGTCTCTGGATTTTGAGCAATTGCCTCACCTCTTTCTGATTTGGTTTCCACATTTGTGAAATGGAAATCATAAGGTAAAAGTACCTTTCTCACGTGTTGTTGTGAGGTAATACCTGTAAAGTGCTGAGACAGTAGCTGGCACATGGCAAAAACTCGATAAGTAAACTAAAAAAAAGAAAAAGTATTAAATAATTGTCCATTTTGAGCACCCAAAATTACTGGTGTAAATAGTAATGTTAGTATATATAGCTGACTTCCAATTAACTTTGCCTTTCGTTGCTTTTTATTTTTAGCGCTGTCACTGCTCTTCAGAAAATGGAAATGATAGTCCGCAAAATTTAATGACACTTTAGAAAGACGGGGATCCCTATACTCACAGAGCTCTTATTTCTATCTTTCTCCTGTTTTAGAAATAAATAATGCATATATTAGAGATATAATGGCACTTGACTTCAGCCTTGGTGCTCAGCTCAAATCTGCTATTTAACTTCAGCTTTGATTTCAGCCTTCGGAAGTCTAAACAGCCCAGTGCTTGCTTTGATGTCATTTCTAGTATTCCTGAGTTTATGCTGCTCAGTGATCATATGTGTATATAGGTTCCCATCGTGTCTAATCTGTGTGACAATCTCAATAATAGAAATAACCATAGCATAGATTTGTTGTTATCTGAAGATATCCTTTTAAATACAATTAAGCATTCTAAATGTAACTTAGAGGAAAATCTCCTTATGTGCTTCCTATGTTGAAATTCTATCAATTAAAGTTCTACATAAATTCATAATTGCCAGAGTAAATGCTCTAATATTAATGAATGTTATTATTATTATATTATTATTATAATGAAAGCTGTAACTTAAAAGAGTGTTCAAGATAGTTAATTTTAGAAAAAAAATTATATATTTTGGAGCCAAAAAATTTTTATAAAAATTTAATTACTACCATAAGGTAATAGAATAGTGATCACATCATGATTCTAATCTTTTCGGAATTGTTTATTGTACAGTATTTGCAATTCTGTCATTAAAGATAATAATCTGGTCCTAAGCACAGCAATCAGACAAGAACAATAAATAAAAGGCATCCAAATTGGAAAGAAAGATATAAAACTATCATTATTTGCAGATGACATGATACTATATATATATAGAATCCTAAATAGTCCAGCCAAAAACATTTAGAACTGATAAATGGATACAGTAAAGTAGCAGAATACAAATTAAAATTGGTTGCATTTTTATACACCAACAATAAACTATTAGAAAGAAGAGTTAAGAAAGCAATTCCATTTTCAATTGTATCAAAAAAAGAAAACCTAGAAATGAAGTTAACTAAAGAAGTAAAAAGACCTGCACTCAGAAAATTATAATACTTGAGGAAAAAAATTGAAGAAGAGACAAATTAATATAAGTACATATCATGCTCACATCATTAAAATGTCCATACTACCCAGAGCAATCTATAGATTCAATGCAATCCTTATCAAAATAGCAATGGCATTTTTCACAGATCTAAATCAAATAATCCAAAAATATATATGGAAAAAAAAGACCCCAAATAGTCACAGCAATCTTGAGAATAAACAAAGTTGGAGATATCATGCTACCTGATATCAAACTATACTACAAGGCAACAGTATTCAAAACAGCATGGTGCTGACATAAAAACACATACATAGATCAATGGAATAGAATAGAAAGCCCAGAAATAACCCCACACCTATATAATCATTTAATCTATGACAAAGGAGGCAAGACTGTATAATGAGGGTAAAGATGGTCTCTTCAATAAATGGTGCTGGGAGAATATACATGCAAAAAAAATGAAACGACCACTTTCTTACACCATATACAAGAATAAAATTGAAATGGATTAAAGACTTAAATGTAAGACTTGAAACCATAAAACTCCAAGAAGAAAACACAGGCAGTAAACTCTCTGACATTGCTCTTACTAATATTTTTTTGAATATGTCTCCTCAGACAAGGGAAACAAAAGAAAAAATAAACAAATAGTACTACATTAAACTAAAAAGGTTTTGCACAGCAAAAGACACCATTGACAAAACAAAAAGACAACCTACTGTAAGAGAAAAGGTATTTACCAATGATACATCTGATAAGGAGTTAATATCCAAAATATATAAAAAAACTCATAGAACCTAACACTGAAAAAAAACCAACAACAGTCCAATTAAAAAATGGGCAGGGGACCTGAATGGGCATTTCTCCAAAGAGGACATACAGATGGCCAAGAGACATGTCAGAAGATGCTCAACATCACTAATCATCAGAGAAATACAGATTAAAACCACAATATCACCTCATACCTGTCAGATTGGCTATCATCAATAAATCAAAAAATAAGTGTTGGCAAGTATGTAGAGAAAAGGGAATACTTGGGAACTGCTGATAAGATTGTAAATTGATGCAGCCACTTATAGAAAACAGTATGGAGCTTCCTCACAAAATTAAAATTAGAACTACATTATGACTCAGCAATCCCATTTCTGGGCATTTAATTGAAAAAAAAATCCCAAACACTAATTTGAAAAGATATAAGCATCCCTATGTTCATTGCAGCATTATTTACAATAGCCTAAGTGTTCATTGATAGATAATTGGATAAAGAAGACGCACTACGTATATACAATGGAATATTACATGACCATAAAAAAGAATGAAATTTTACTATCTGTGACAACATGGATGGACCTAGAGGTATTATGTTAAGTGAAATAAAAAAGACAGAGAAAGACAAATACCATATTATTTCACTTACATGTGGACTCTAAAAAAAATAAAATAAATTAATAAACAGACAAACTCAGATACAGAGAACTGGTGGTTGAAAGTGGGAGGAGTATTGGAGGGCTGAGTGGAAAAGGTGCAGGGATTAAGATGTATAAATTGGCAGTTACAAAATAGTCATGGGGATTAAAAAACAGCATAAGGTATAAAGTCAACAATATTGTAGTAACTATGTATGTTGTCAGGGGGATACCAGACTTATCTGGGGGATTATTCTAAGCACTATGCTGTATACCTGAAACTAATATATTGAATGTCAACTGTAGCTAAAAATTTTTTAAAAATTGAAACAAGAAGGAATATATCAAAACCACACACACACACAAATAATTACTCTCAGGTTTTTGCTTTTAGCAATTGGGTATCTCCTATTGAGATTTTATTTACTGAGGTGGAAAAGGCTGGGGGCTAGCAGAAGGGGGTGTAATAGAACAAGAGTTCAATTCTGGATATGTTAAATCTGATATGCCTGTGAAATAGCCAACTAGAGATGTTAAATGGGAAGTTTGTTAGGCCAAGGAAGGTCTAAGGAGGAGGTAGAGAAACAAGTGTTGGGTAGGGCGTGCAGTGACCACAGAGTATTGAACACTAATAGCGCAGTGGAAGTCTCTTGATTCCCAGTCCTGTGTCTTTGCTACCTCATACAAAAATGCCTACCTAATGACATTACGGCATCATTTAAATTAGATATAAGAGGGTACTTTCATGGGTCATACTGAGAATAAATGCACAAGCTCCTCTATAGCACATCAAAAGACATAGATGGATGAAGAGTGGTGAAGTGACATAGTGTCAAGAGCACAGAAATAAGATCCAGAAGGCTTGAAATGTACTTTTAGACTTGCCACCTACTAGTTTAATTCTGTCTCAGAAAAATGAATTAATAGTGTCAGATGTTATCTAAGATACCTATAAGTTTAAAAATTTTACAACTCTCCAGCAATTGCTGTTATGAGTACATAGCCTAATAATATCTTGTACATGTGTCCAAGAAGAAATGTATATGAACCTCATTAAAAATGTTGTTTACGGGGTGGTTCCATACAGCAGTGGTTAGCATGTCTGCTTTACACACAGAAGGTCCTGGATTCGAGCCCCAGTGGAATCATGGTCCATACCCCAGGTGTGCCAGGCCCCAGGTGCACACTGTGAGCATGTGGGAGGAGACGCCCTGCCTTCAGAGATCTAGTTCTTAAAGGGAGATGGCAACATCTGTAGGTCAGGAGTGAAAGTGTGGGGGGGAGTTAAAAAAAAAGAAAATGTTGTTTAAGAGGGGGAAAAATGGCATAGATGATAGAGGCTTTCTTCATCCTTCTTGCAACCAAATCAAAGTTGTGACAGAAACACAGAACAAACAGCAAGGAAAGTTGCCTGGGATCTAGATGAACAGAAACACTACAACTAGGGAGAGAAATAATCAATCAATCTGCAATGGTAGAAGGTAAGAGGGGGCGAAAAAACGAGGCTGCCAGGTCCCAAGCGACTCAATGGAATAGAGGCTAAAGCAGTAGGGCAGCTGGCAGCTGCAGATAGATGCCACTTAAAGGGGCTGTGTCTGTGAGAGGACTTTCATGGTGAAGGACCTGCTCATTCTGAGCACCAATGCCAGGTCAGCTGCATGGGGAACACCAGGGACATATAGAGGGACACTGAGTTGCAGGGGGAGGGCTGGAGTGAGGATCTCTCCTAGACAGAAGTGCCAGTGGTATCCATTTTTCCTCTGCTGAGTCTTCTCCCCTTCTAGTGGGTGGACTCAGGGCCACCATAGCCAGATGTCATCAACTAAATAACAGAAGTTGTTCTGCCCAGAAGATTCCCTGAAACTCTGCCTCCCCCAACTTGTTGCCCCACCCAAGCCACACCAGGTGTGTCTTCAGCGAGTTAGATGCTTTTTGCTGAGCAGAACCTAGACTCCCATTAGAGGCAGCTGGCCTCATTTTCTGGTGTGGCCTTTTGAGGCAACTATAAGCATAGCATCTGTGGATTGCTGGCTGAATCTTTTTTTTTTTTTTTTTAGGTGAGGCGACCCTTGGTTGACCTCACAGATTGCAAGGACCTTGTCAGCTTACAATCACTTATTTTTTTTTCTTAATATATTTTTTATGCCTACAGCACCTGGTCTTCCTAGGTGGTCTCCCATCCAAGTACTAACCAGGCCTGACCCTGCTTAGCTTCCGAGATCAGACGGGATTGGGTTTGTTCAGGGCGGCATGGCCGTAGACTTGCTGGCTGAATCTTAATAGGTCATCCCAGAGGGGCACAGGCTAGGGCTAAACTTGACCTGTAGCTGAATCCCTCTCAGGACTGTGCCACTGGACACCCACTACACAAATCCACACTAATAAGACCAGGAGACTTAGGAGCTTTGCTTAGTAAATAGAAACACACGGAAAGGCAGCCAAAATGGGAAGACAAAGAAGCAGAAACCATATGAGAGAACAGAACACAGATCCAGTAATGATGGAGATCCAGTCAAGCAATCTAACAGATGCAAAGTTCAAAACACTGGTTGTAAAGATGCTCAATGAACTTAGGGGAAGTACAGATGAATTCAGTGAGAACTTTAACAAAGAGTTAAAAAACATAAAAATGGAAATGGAAATTATAAAAGAGAACCACTCAGAAATGAAGAATACATTATCTGAGATTAAGACTGTATCAGAGGGAATCAACAGAGTGGATGAAGAAGAGGATGGAACAACCCATGTAGAGGATGGGAAAGCCAAGGACACTCAGTCAGAGTGGCAAAAAAAAAAAAAAAAAAAAGTCAAGACTATAGTAATAATTTAAGGAGCTTATGGAACACTATTAAATTTAAAAATATCAATATCATAGGGGTACCTGAAGGAAAATGAGACGTTGAAGTGCTATTTGAAGAAATAAGGTTGGAAAACTTTCCTAAATTGGTGAAGGAAATAGGCATACAACCTGAGGAAGCTCAGAGAGTTCCCAAAAAGATGAACCCAAAGAGGCTCTCACCAAGACACATCATAATTAAAATACCAAAGTTTAAATACAAAGAAAGAATATTAAAAGCAGCAAGAGAAAAGCAATTAGTTACCTACAAGGGAGCACCCATAAGATTGGCAGCTGATTTCTCAAAAGAAACTATGTGGGATAGAAGGGCTTGGCACAAAATATTCAAAGTGATGAAAACCCAGGACCTACAACCAAGATTACACTCTCCAGCAAAGCTACCATTCAGAGTCAAAGGACAGATAAATGGCTTCCCAGACAAGAAAAAGCTAAAGGAATTTTTCACTACCAAGCCAGTATTATAGGAAATGTTGGAGGGACTTCTTTAAGAAGAAAAAACATGTATCAAAAACAGGAATAAAGAATGGTAATAACTACATTCCTATCAACAAGTACCTCAAATGGAAACGAATTAAGTGCTCCAACCAAAAGATAGAGTGGCTGAATGGATAAGAAAACAAGACCCCTACCTATGCTGCCTACAAGAGACTCGCTTCAGATTAAGACACACATAGACTAAGAGGAAAGAGATGGAAAAAGATATTGCCTTGAACCTAGAAGGTATTGTGCTGAATGAAATGAGTAGGGTAGAGAAAGACAAGTATTGTATGATTTCACGTACATGTGGAATCTACAGAACAGAATAAAAAACAACAACAAAAGCAGAAATAAACTCATAGATACAGAGAATATTTAGAAGGATACTAGATGGGAGAGGGTTGAAAGAATAGCGAAAAAAAAAGGGCAAATGAATTAAGAGGTACAAATGGATAGTTGCAGAATAGACATGAAGATGTAGAGTGTAGCATGGGGAAGATGGGTAATAATGTCGTAATAAATATGTAAGGGGTAAGAGGAGTGCTAGATTTAGTGGGGTGATCGCTTTGAAAGTTATGTGGATCTCTGATCACTATGCTATACAACTGAAACTGTTAAATTTTTGTATGCCAACTATAATTGAAAAAACTCATTGAATTGTACAATGTAAATATGAGCAACTAATTGTCTATTATGTTTCATAAAGCCATAAAACTGGAAAAAAAACCATTGTTTAAAACAGCAAATTTAAAGGAACTTAAGCATCCATCAAAAGAAATAAATAAAATATGCTATATTTATGTGACATAATGTTATTTAGCTGTTTAAAAAAATGAACTAGAATTATGTGTATATACAATGATCACAAGAATAGAAAGTTAAATGAAAAAAAGTAGATATTAGAATTATACTTGAAATAATTTACCTCTTATTGAAGCATGTGTATGTAAAAATGCTAAAAGTAGCTAAGAAAGATACAATTCTGGTTACTTATTGAAATAAGGAAGGAAACAAGATGAAATGGGCTATAAATAAAGCTTCAATTTAATGTTTTACATATAATTATATTTGAACTACATATAACAGGGTTAAAAAGGAGTTTGTTATACATTATATTTTGCATATTTGTACTAACTTTATGACAAAAAAGAGAAAATAATCTGTAAGAACTGCATTTGATTTTAAGTTCTAAAAGATTCTCTGTAAGCTAAGAATTTTTCATAAAAAATAAGTCCTTTTTGAAACCTCTTTACATCTCATTAGGATGACATTAAAATCATAATGTCAACTTCATCATCTCAAGTTCACAGGGAGAAAATAAGTCCTAAACAACACACAATAAATCTATAATGAACTATCTTTAATCCAAATAGATATATTAAACAGTAGGAAAAAAAGAACTTAGAGAAAAAGTAAGTATCTCAAATACATTTTGTTTCTTCTAATCAACTTAAAAATAGATGTCACAAGAATACTTATAGGAAAAAATTTCTTATAGATTTTATCCTATAGAAACTCAACATTAAAGTTGAAGGGGACGGAAGTTCTGCCGCCCTAAAACTGCCTTTTGGATATTGATTTTTCAAAGCTGATTGTTAAGAAACAAAAGAATCAGGAAGAACGTTTGACTCATCCCCTTTCCTGCCCAACAGTTTCAAATGGAAAGACCTGTTCCAAGAAGAAAATCTTAGCATATTCACCTTAGCCTAATTTGAATTAGGTCTGGTAGCTAGGAAGGCTCTAAGCAGGGTCCAGTTAAGTAGATAACCCCTGTGTCTCATTGTTTCTGAGTTGCTTAGCAAGAATTTGCCTTGTGTGTTTCACTTATCTTCATATACCTGTAAATTGCCTATTTCCTTTGAAATTTCAGACCCCTGACCCCTTTCTCCCTTGTCTACAATGACATATAAACCTCAACTGCCCAATGCATTTTGGGGTATCATATCTAATGACTTCCCTTCCCTCGGCATGTATATCTATTTTAAACTTTAGGCATTTTCTCCTGTTAACCTGTCTCTGTTGATTTGATTATTAGCCCAGCTAGAAGAATGTAGAAAGTGGGAAGAAAAGTAATTTTTTTAGCCCCCACAAAATTAAAAGCTTGTCAAAATGTTTGCTATGGTCTGCCAATCATTTTTTGGTAATTAAAGGTTTAGGCATTTTTGAGATTTTTCTAGATGTACAGTTCCTTTGAGGAAATACAGTACCGAAAGCCATTTTCCTAAATTATATTCTGTTATGCACAAAAGATTAGTGCCATTGTTCAATGTACTGGTGACAATTTCGTCTCATGAATGTGCAGTAGAGTGTCTACAAAAGTGATTTCACAGATGACAACATTGACAAATTTTTTTCCTACACTCTAATGTCAAACTTCAAAATATTGGTAACTAAAATATTTAATGGTAAAATTATAACCTTAATTAAAATTTTGACAACATGTCATTTATTTCTGTACTCTAGAAAGTTAATCTGTGATATTCAGCTTCTACTTCAGCTTTGAGTGAATTTGAAGCTCTCTCAGCTTTGGCTAAATATTGTTTTTAAGATTTGGTTACTTGACATTTGGCCATGATATATATTCAGTACACTGCTCAAATGTACATCATGAATAAATATGGCATGTGCATGCATATTTACATGCATGTTGCATAAGTTATCTATTGTTTTTTTATATTTTTTCTCAACATTTCCCAAATCAATGTGAGCTAATAAGGGACATTATCCTCTGATAAGATGAAAATATTTCAATATATATTTAAAAACTATAAGAAATGGGCTCACTTGAATGACAATAAAAATTCTTATATGTACATAATGGACATAGGACTTAAATAGATATTTCTCTAAAGAAGATATGGCCAACAAGTATTTAAAAAGATGCTCAATGTTACTAATTATCAGGGAAATGCAAATCAAAACCATAATGAGATACCACTTCATACTCATTAGGATGGCTATAATAGAAAGAAAGAAAGAAAGAAAGAAAGAAAGAAAGAAAGAAAGAAAGAAAGAAAAACAAAATAAAGAAAGAAAGAAAATAACAAACATTGGCAAAGTTGTGGAAAAATTGGAACTCTCATGCATTGTTGGTGAGAATGTAAAATGGTGCAGCCACTATGGAAGGCAGTATGATGGTTCTTCAAAAAATTAAAAGTAGAATTGCCATTATAATCCAACAATTCCATTTCTGGGTATATTCCCCCAAAAAATTGAAAGTAGGGACTCACACAGACATTTGCACACTCATATTCATATTAGCATTATTCACAATAATCAAAAAGTAGAAGCAACCCAAATGTCTACTGATGAATGGTTAAGCAAAATGAGGTATATACATACAATGGAATATTATTCAGCCTTGAAAAGGAAAGGTATTTGGATGCATGCTACAACAGTAATGAACCTTGAACCTGTTATACTAAGTGAAATAAACCAATTATGAAAGGACAACTACTATGTGATTCCACTTATATGAGTTACCTAGTATAGAGTCGATTTCATAAAGACAGAAAATAGAATAGTGGTTGTCAGGGGCTGGGAGGAGGGAAAAATGGGTAGTTAGTGTTTAATGGGTACAGAGCTTTTTTGGGGAAGATGAAAAAGTTCTGGAGACAGTGGTGATGATTGCACAACAATGTGAATGTACTTTATGCCACTGAACTATAACTTAAAAATGGTAAATTTCATATCGTTTATTACACGATAATAAAAATTATTTTATATTTAAAATATTTATAGGTAGTATATATGTTTATTGGACTACAATGTACAATGAGCAGGGTGAGGATGCAGTACTCCTGAAGAAGTAAATGGGAAAAAGAACACAGATCAAGGTGCTTTGACTTTGGAGATAAAGCATTTTCCTAGTGCGCAGTACAATGTGGTAGAAAGAATTTCTTTGAAAACTCTTATGACCCCAGTGGTTTAGCATTAGCCAGTGGGCCAGGGCCCAGGGTTGGCATTCAAGCTGGGACAAATACACTACTTCAGGTGACCCAAGACCGGGAGGTCTTGGGAACTCCACACCAGAGCCTTCAAGGGGTAGGGGGTTGTCATGAGGTGAGAAAAAGCCTCATGCAAATACCGAGGCCAAATGGGCCTTGATTGGATCAGGGTTCGAGGGCGTTAAATTAGGGACTGGATGGGAAATGGTAACAAACCCAACCATGTCTGTGGCATATATCGTGTATTACTTCACAGTATGATATTTTTCATACTGAGATAAGTCCTTGGAACACAGCCAGGTGCTGTGAGTGATAGTCCTCATCAAACATTCAAATGGTTAGACATGTTAGAAAAGCTGTTCCTTATTAGCTGCAGTCCTATATTCAAGTGCAGTCCATCTTAGTGATGGACAGAGCTACAGATAGTTGATCGAACTAAAAAGCAGTAGAGCACCTAACAAAGTTTTAGAGTATAACTGTTATATGCAGTTAGCACATTTAGGGGGCAGTACTGGGCTGGAGGCTTTATGGATCCTACCACTGTAAAGCAGAGCCAGAGAACGGCCCAGTCTTCCATGCTTGAAGCTTTTCCGCCTCCTGGCTTCCATGGTTTTCATCCCTTCAGCTTGTACCTGGAGCCTTTCTGATTTTCCTCTGGGTGGATGACTCTTTGGCGAGTTTCCACCTCTCAAGGATGCTGTATCTTGGGTCTATTACAGGCCTCTGGAGTCAGGCTCTGAAATGCTGTACACCAATCCAGACCAGTGAAGAGAATCAGCATTTTTCTATCCTGAAGCTGCTTTTTAGGATATTGATTTAAAGCTATTTATTAAGAAACAAGATTCAGAAAGAACCTTCGATCCTACCCGCCTTTCCTGCCCAAGAGATTCAGACAGAGAAACCCGCTTCTTCAGGAAGGGAGACTTGGCTGAATCATCTTAAGAATCTTCATCCTAACATGAGTCAGAAAGACTCCAGTCCTGTTAGCTAGATACCCTGTGATCCTTTCCATTGTTTCTGAGTTACCTAGCAAGAATTTTCCTGCCATGTATGTTTCCCTCTTCCTCAACTACCTGTAAATTGCTCATTCTCACTTCCGAAATCTAACACCCCATTCCCCATTTTCTCCTTTGTCCAAAAATATCATACAAATTCAATGTTTCCTCACGGTCTTTGGAATTTTCATGCCTATGTGAATTCCCCATGCCCATGTAGTAAATATTTGATTTCTCCTGTTAATCTGTCTCTGTTAATTAATTTATTTATTAGCCCAGCTAAAGACCTTAAAAAGTTGGAGGAAAAGCATTAATTTTTTTACAGCCCCACTCCAGCATGCCCAGGATCCCACTCATCTTTCTCGGACAAGGTTTAACATTATTCTTCTTGTCCAATAGCACCAATGCTCAGTGGAGATGCTGATGGACAAGTAAACTTCCACCTTGATCTCAATTTATTCTCAGAAAGTCCTAGCCTCAGATGGAGGCAAATGTTCAAGAACCAGGCCTACTACACGAGTATCATTCATTCAGAAAGGCACTGAGTGCCTTCCATATGTATTAAAGTTTTGTAGGAAAAAGTGTTCAAGGGGGTCATAGTCTAGAGACAATAAAAAGTAAAACAATTGTAATAAAATGTGTCAAGTGCTCTGATGGAAGGTAGCAGAGGTGAATCTGAAAAGACGGGCAAACAAAATACTTGGTCAGAGGTCCTAAGTAAAGCATGCTCCCTAGGAGTGCCTGCAGCAATGTTCCAGGGGGAGACCTTCTTTCTTTGTGAAATCTGATCACCTAGTAGCAGGTCTCAGTTTGCTGTGTTCACCCTGTGTAAGGGGTATGGACTTAGGAGGAGAGGGTTTAGTGTTTTCATCAGCTATCTGCAGGTGGTGGAGTTTATGAACATAAGGCATCAAAGATGATGTGACCTAACTCACAACTACCCATTTGCAGGCACCCAGATTCTTGTCTCCAGCTCCCCATCCTCTGTCAGCAAGCCCTACCTAGTTCAGCTCAAAGGTAGTCTCTGGAGGGCAGTGAGCCTATCAGTGTTGGTCACCTCAGCCTGCAGCTTAATCATGAGATTCTGCTGAAGCTCAAACAACTATCATGAAAGAGCAGTCATGAGGCAAGGACTATAGCTGTTCACATTTGACAGATGAGGAAACTGAAGCTAAGAGACCACGTGTAACTAGGGTCTTGTTGGCCATGCTATTTATGTCCCGACGAGCCACTAGAATCAGTAAGTCTTCCAGGAAAGCATTTCCTGGTTGCATAAGGGGAGTGACACATCTTTCTGCCTCTCCCAACAAACAAGACACTTAAAATGCCAATCTTTTAGTTTCCCCCCAAATTATAAGCTCAAACATCAACAGAGAGCTGTAGCTGCATCAAAAAAATATTCAGTCACCTGACATTTCTAAACAGGGGAGAAGGAGGTAACTGAGGACTCCAATCCAAATTCAGATGAGCAAGTAGGGCGAGGACAAGAAAGGCCCTCAAGTCCACTGTGAAAGATGCCAAGCGCCACATCTTGATTTTATCAGATGGACAGTTTGGTATGGGCACACGGCGCTGACTTAAAAGGGGAAAATTGGGCTGCCAGAAATGATATAGACCTGATTTACAATCACAGCTCCCTACTTATTGTAAGTGTCGCTCATCAGCTTGACTTTACTCAGATGTAAAATGGGAATAGAATTGCTATTAGCGTAGAACTGGATAGCAGTGTCACAGTACTACCCAGGACACAGGGGATTGCAACCTGATTGGTGAGACTGCTGTTTAATCAATGTTCCACTTCCTCGTTATCTACTACTAGGCACTGCCTACAAAGGACATTTAATAAATATGACTGCCTGAATCCAGGACTGCCAAGTCCCCATTAGAATAACCTTTTTTTTTTTTCATTTTATAGTTTATAAAATCCCTTTCTATCTCCATTATTAATCAAAACATTCTTGTGAGATCAAAAGGCAGGTGTTAGCTCCAATTTAATGATGATTGGATAGAAACTTAAGTCAAGCCTGGTGGGCAGTCCTTCTGGGTTTCAAACACCCAACCCTTCTTAGTCAGAACTTTTAAAGTTGATACAAACATTTTAAAGTAGGTACATAGGCAACATTGAAGGAAAAAGAAACCTCATAATTTTGAATTTTAAAAATTATCATCATTTCTAATTTACTTTCAGTCTGTGTTTAATCTACACGGATCCATTCATACATAGATTTTTTTAACATGATTTCCCCCCATGTTAATCTCATATAAATATTTACATGTAAGCTAATTTAAAGAGACTTAGTGAGATTCGCTGAGGGCCTGAGTTCTTTGCCTGTCTGTATGTTGCCTCTAGGGAAACAGTTTAGCAGGATAAATGAATTCCCTATAAACACATTTGTGTTAATCCGCAACCACTGACCCACAGTCACAGCCTACTGTGAAAACTCTACTGAAGCAGCACACCTGGCATTTGTCTGCCAGTCTGGCCACGCAATGAACAGCCACAGATCGCTGTCTGTGGGCTCGTTTCCATATCTGGCCCTGGGTCCGCTGGCCGTTCTGCAACTGATGTTTCTATCATGTCGGTCTTGGTCCAGAGTGCTAGCACGAGAATGTGTGAACTATTTCTATAGCATATTTATTTCAGTTGTATTTGTTGACTAAAGATATTATGTTCATTTAAGGATATAATATCTTTCAACAAGTTTCATATTGAGAAAATTATATAATTGACATCCTTTAGTTTACCATGAATTCAATTGCCCTCTAGGGTTAGGGAGTTTAGTTGCCTACTGAGCGTGTTGCATAATTTTTCTTAGAGTACTTCTCAAATTGCAGCTTGCTTCCGAATCCTCTAGAGGGCTTTTCAAAGCACAGATTGCTGTGCCCCACCCCAGAGTTTCTGATTAAGAAGCCTGAGAGTTTGCATTACTGACTGACATATGCCGATAAGGCTGTTCTGGAGGCCACACTTTGGGGACCAGTGACATAGACAAAGTTCAAGGTGAAAGCATGTACAAATCTCACAAATTTGCATTGAATAAAGATTGCTTCTTCCCAAATTGCCTCTTCTTAAATAGAACAATTATTACACTGCAGTGAAAAAGTTTAAAAAATAGAAGGGGTGTTGTCTTGAGAGATTCGCAAAATTTCGTTTAATGAGAATATATAATTGTGTCCATAGAAGATACCTTTGTGTTGAAAAAAAAAGGGAGCAATAAACTTAGAGGCCCGCGTTCTTGATCCCCTGAAGACCCTGCTAAGCAGTGGTTTGGAGAAGGCTTGAGAGAGGTTGTAGGATCTGACCAAGGTACCACGACCAGTCCTTTCTCCTTCCCCACCCAGCAGCAGTGTTCACAGCATGACATCGAGAATGCAAAGCAGATGAAAGAGACAGCAGCCACAGTTCTAAAATGCATCTTTATCTTTAGGAATGCCCTGGTAACATCTAGGATGTGGCTTTCTCATCCTTTCTCTTTCCTTGCATGGAAGAAATAAAGAAATCTCCACTTTTTACAAAATTGAAGAACAACAATATTGATCATTTTGGTAAGTTTCAAGTGAAAGACACACAGTGTCTGAATCAAGTCAGTCATTTGTGGGGCATGTTCTTAAGTCAAGAAAGGAGGAAATTCTCTTCCTTGACAAGATTCCCAGGCTGCTTGTCTTTTATTGAAAACCTTTCCTTGAAGTCCTGCAAATCAAGTAATGAGACTGAGTTTTTTGCTGTTTAATAAAACAAGCAATCTACTGATTTTCCCATTTATAATAAATATAGAACACATGAAATGTGGGGGTGAAAGAAAAGCTGGAATATAAGCTTAACTCTGCTACCTATTAGCTGTGGGATTTTAACTTGCTTATTCATTTAGAAAACAATTATTAAGGGCTGCTTATTATCTGCCAGGTGCATAGCTTACAAAAAGGACTTACGCTTTTTTCCTTTGTTAGATAGGAATCATACTAACCCACCACCCAGTTGCTGGGGACCACGTGCCCCAGAACCTCCAGGGACTCTGTGGATCTACGGGTCCTCTTCTGTCTCCTGACAATGAGCCACCCCAAGAGAACCACTCCTGGGGCGCTTAGCTTATTCTATGTTTTGTCTAGTGATTGTGGCCTCCCTCACTCAGTGGGACCTCACAAACTTTAGGTGTTTTGAGAGCTAGATGAAAAACAAAGTAGTGAAAATGTCTGGAAACTACTTCCTCAGCTATAAGATACTAAATACATGAAGCCATTTTTAAAAACTTCATGCACCTAGAATGCGCTACATGGAATACTAGGCACAAAATACACATTAACTTATTTTGTCTTCACCTTTGCTTTTTTTGCAGAATCAGCTTGACATTGTGGGGGCTAAAGAAAATAATTGCTACTTTTTCTAAGGTCTTCTAGCTGGGCTAATAATCAAATCCACAGAGACAAATTAGCAGCAGAAAAATCAAATATTTAATGGGCATGGGGAATTCACATAGGTATGAAAATTCCAGACTGTGAGACAACATTGAATATGTATGACATATTTTTGGACAAAGGAGAAAGGGGCAGGAGCGGGTATTAGGTTTCAGAAGTGAGAATGGGTGATTTATACAAGTAGTTGAGAAAGAGGGGAATGTGCATGGCAGGAAAATTCTTGCTAGGCAACTCAAACAATGGGACACAGGGAGTATCTAGCTAACAGGCTTAGCATCTTCCCGGCTAATGCTATGATGAAGATTCTTTTTTTTTTTTTTTTTTGTAAAACTTTTAATTTTTAATTTTTTATTTTTTATTTTTTTTTAACTCCTACAGCACCTGGTATTCCTAGGTGGTCTACCATCCAAGCATTAACCAGGCCCGACCCTGCTTAGCTTCCGAGATCAGGCAAGATTGGGCACGTTCAGGGTGGCATGGCCATAGACTAGGATGGAGATTCTTAAGATGATTGGGCCAAGGCTCCTTTCCTGAATAGTGGGTTTCTCTGTCTGAATATCTTGGGAAGGAAAGGCGGGGAGGGTCAAAGTTTCTTTCTGAGTCTTTTGTTTCTTAATAAATAACTTAAAATCAATATCCCAAGAAGCAGTTTTAGTGTGTAAAATTTTTGGTTCCTTCCAGCATTATTACAAAATTAAAGCCCTCTTTTTAGCCCCCACAAAGACTCTAACAAAGTCCCCTACACTGAGTGGGAGATCAACTATTTATTGGATTGAAACAAGCAGCCTCAAATTTAATGCTTCTAAGCAGTTATTGTCAAAAGGAACTTGTTAAAAAAGTACCTAATAACTTTCTCTCCTATGGCATATTCCCCTTTCATATTTGAAACAAATGAAAAAATTTCTCTTGAAGTAAGCATGGAATAGAATATATTCTATCTCATGTTGACTCCATCTTTAGAAGCAAAATTATAATTTATTTCCATAGCAAGGAAAATATCTGTAGAGGTACAATTAAGGAGAAAGATGTGAAAGGCTAAATCTTTAAATTCCAGAAATTATTTTTTTAGTAAATTCTCTTGTAAATAGTGGTCAACTCAGCTGATTGAGAATAGTTTTAATAAAGCCAGACCACAGGTTTAATTTTTATACAGTTAAGTCTTCACTTAACGTCATTGATAGGTTCTTGAAAACTAAAACTTTAAACAAAAAGACACATAATGAAAACAATTTTACTATAAACTAATTGATACAAACAAGAGTTGAGTTCTTACGGCATATTTCTGGTCACGGAAGATCACCAAACTTCTAAATAAAAACTCAAAACACTTTTAACATTAAACATTGAAATAAATGTGAGCTATACATACATTTAAAAAAGATTAGTACAAACAAGTAAGACAATGATTTTCTAACCCACTTATTCCACTATAGGGTCACACATGGGTGGCCAGAGAACAACTGGCAATTCAGGGTGCAAGGGGGTCCACCCTCGACAGGACACCTTTCCATCACAAGACACACTCACACTCACACCCACACCCCACATCCACACTCACAGTCACTGAGTCTGGAAAAAACTGCATATCTTTGGGTGTGGGAGGAAACCAGAGTACCCGGAGAACCCATGCAGACATGGGAGGATGTGCACATGCCACACAGACAGTGGCCCCAGCTGGAAATCAAAATTCTTTCTCATCATTATAACAAAATGATGTTGAACAAAATGATGTTATTTGATGATCTGCTACCTAGTGCCCAAGCTATGCAGCAGCAGCGGATGCTTCTTTACCCCAAGCAGCTATCGGTCACTGAAGGATCCAGGCTAAAACTTGACCCAGCAGCTGCGCAGACCGCCATGTATGTTTGGAAAAACGACCAAAATTCCTTTTGCTGGCAGATTAGTAGCACTTTTTTTTTCATTCCTATAAGAGGAGCCTTATTCCTTTATTATACAAAGTGTTCAGAACATGAATAATCTTCAGATAATCACTAGGTTATCCAGTCTCGTTGATAATACAGCAAGAGAGGAGAGCCCTATTGATGTGTCTATATAAGAACTAAAATCTGTCATAGCGTGCCCCATCTCCTTTAACAATGTATTTCCTGGTTTCTCAACTTCCTAAAACAAAAAATCGCTGACAAAGCTAAATGGATAACTATTATGGGTAAGATTTCTGTCCAGAGAAATCAGGGTGGTACAGTAGAGCAAGAACATGTTTAACCTGAATATACTCAAGTTCTAACATTTAACTTCTAGATTACTAGAAATACAAGGGAGTCAGGAGCAAGTTAAAAAGCATCTCCAGGAAATGGTATCTGAGAAAATGGGAGATTAAACGAAACAGCAGGTTGCTTCAACAAGTCATTGTCAAGATCAAAAGCAGAGGAGAGGACCAGTGCTCCTATGAGAATCTAATAAGAATGAAAAAGAAAGTGCTACTAATCTGCCAGCAAAAGGAACTTTGGTCGTTTTTTCTAAACGTACATGGTGGTCTGTGCAGCTGCAGGCTCAAGTTTTGGCCTGGCCCCTTCAGTGACTGGTAGCTGCTTGGGGTAAAGAAGCATCTGTGGCTACTGTTTTAAATTAAAAGAAAAAAGAAATTAAAACGACCAAATGTTAGGCATAACCTCACCTGGAGTTTGGTTTGAATAAACCAGCTAGCAAAGAAAATATTCATGCAATTGAGGAAATTCGAACATAGGCAGAGTATTCACTTATGAGAAGGAAATTACTGCTAACTAAGTTTGGTGTGATAATGCTACTATAATTATGTAAGAAAATGTCCTTATTTTTCAGAGTTACAGTCTAAGTACTTAAAGATGAGATGACATATCTATAATAGAAAATTTCCAAAAAAGGAAAATAAAAAGAAACAAACATGTTGAATATTAATTGTTAAATCCGGTAATGGGTAGCTTGCATTATACTCTTCTTTGTACTTTTCTGATGTTTCAAATTTTTCAAAATAAAAGGTTAAAATATATTAGATTTCAAATTCATGTTTAAAGAATCTCCTGGCTTTTTCATTTATTAGCTAGATGAGTCCCCAACCTTTTGGGCACCAGGGGACCCAGTGCTCCTATGAGAATTTAATGCCTGATGATCTGAGTTGGAGCTGGGACGGTGATGCTAGCGCTTGGGAGTGGCTGCAAATACAGATGAAGCTTTGCTCATTTGTCAGTCGCTGACCTCCTGCTGTGCGGCCCAATTCCTAACAGACCATAGACCAGTACCGGTCTGGGGCCCTGGGGTTGGGGATCCCTGAGCTAGATGAGCGTTATTTAAACTCTCTGAGCCTCTCATTGCTCATTAGTAAATCGGTGATAATAACAATAAATTCAAAGTCACATAAAGATTCAATAATATGTATGTGCAAATGCATTATAAATGGGCAAAGCTCACAAGTTTTGCTTCTTATTTTTCATACACGCAGCTTTTTAAAGTCTTGAAATAAACTCTGGATTGCAAGGAGGTTCATTATCACTCAGTGATGTAGGTGCTTGTATTAATCATATACATGATATCTGTTCAGTTCCATTTTAGCATATATCAGGATATATGATTATATATCTATATATATATAGAGAGAGAGACAGAGAGAGAGAGAGACAGAGAGACAGAGAGACAGAGAGAGGCAGAGAGACAGAGAGGCAGAGAGATAGATTTATTTTAAGGAATTGGTGATTGTGGAGCCTGGCAAACCCATAATCTGCAGGACTGGCAGGCTGAAGACCCAGGGAAGAGACGATGTGGCAGTTTGAGACCAAAGGCAGTCTGCTGGCAGAATTCTCTCCTCTCCCAGAGAACTCAGTCTTTGTTATATTAAGACCTTCTACTGATTAAATGAAGCCCACCCACATTTTAGCAGGTAATCTGCTTTAGTCATCTATTGATTTAAATGCTAATCTCATCTCAAAAATACCTTTACAGCAACATTAAGAAGAATGTTAGGTCAAATATCTGGGTACTGTGGCCTAGCCAAGTTAATATATAAAATTAACCATTACAGTGTTTAATAAATAATTGATTAATGAGGTATCTAGCATTTTGCTCTAAAGAATTCTGTGCAGTTGCAATAAATCGACCTGCCATTGGTGCCATTCTAAGTCATTTGATGTCATAGCTTTCTGACCAGCAAGAAATATTTAGGGTTTTTAAAAAATACACCAGAATTGAATGGGTGTCTTTCCTATAGCTTCCTATCTAAAATGTACCCTCAAACAGAATATAGTAAATTTTTTATTTTTCATGATAATAATAATGTAAGACTCATGAGAATAAGGCTCTTTCCATCTCTTTACTGCTGTAGACTTGTTAACTAGGGCAGTGCCTGGCAGAGTTTGGGCATTCAGGAAGTATTAATGAATTAATCCATGCTGATGAAATTGAGCAGATATCAAATGTGCAATTAGTAAAGTGTGATCAGGGTATCATGTGTATCCATTCTATGATAAAACTTAGCATCAGTCTACGTGCATAGAAGAAATTCTATTTCAATTTAATCTGAAACATTCTCCTTCTTGGACATTTGGACATCAGGTTTATTAAAGTAGTGAGTATTATATAAAATTTGAAGATCACATTCAAATACATTCTGCATAGACTTTTTCATATGTATGGAATGACATGTTAGCCATTGAAATCATCATCATTTAACTGTTTTTCATGAGAATTTTCAGTGGAGCCAGCCCTGGGACTTAGTAGTGGGCAATTATACAGTGTGTGGGACTGCTTTTCCCAAAATATCTCCCTGACTACCATCTCAAGGCAAAAAAATACACAAAGTGCCACCATTTGGGGTGTATTCCTTTGACTCTTCCAGCATTCTCAATCAAAATGTAAATACCTTAAAAGGATAATATGTTAAAACTGTCATTTTAGTACCTTACTTTGGCAGGAATCAACTCGATCTAACAATCAAATCATCAATTAGCAGGTGTCCCATGTTTCTTTTCCATAGTGATTATTTTTTTTTAATTTTTCATAACGAATTCTGCCCTTATCACAGGAATCAAACCCCATCAAAGTCATAGTGTTTATATTTAGTTCATTTCTTTTTCCCTCTTATATATATAGTTAGCTTTACATTAGAAATCATCTAATTGTTTCCATATTTGTAAAAGGGAAGAGCAATGTTCTAAGCTCCTGATGCTCAGGACGAATCATGGCTGAGGAATGCTGCTGGATGACTTTCCGGGAACACACTCTCTGTGGTTGCTAGGGCACTCTCCTATATGTTTACATACTTATATAAAAATGACTTAAGGGATGAAGAACGAGCACAAGTACTTCAGGGATTTGGTGATCATTTTTACAGATCTGTTAGATTTTTCTTTCATCAATCCTTCCAAGGTCAAAATCATATATTTAACAGAAAACATGACCAGGAAATATTTATATAAATTCACAGTTGTACTGTTGGATTCTGATAGAATACTATCATTTGAGCAAATATTATGCTGGGAAATGTAATTTTAAAAATAAATAAGCCAAAATCCTATAGGAATAGTTTAATGTTCCCCAATTGTATGTTAAGGTCTATTATGAATGTAATGCATAATACCTGTCATGCAAATTATACATCAGATGATACACAAAATATATCAAGATTTACACAAAGAGGATACCTGGAAACTTGCATTTTGACCAGAAAAACTCCTGTTTGGTTTCCTTTCTCAGATAAAATTTTACGATCCTATATTAGTTTTAAAATCATTCAAGGTACAAATAGTTTAACAGTAATAAAGTCATATTCTGTTACAAAAGGATTTCCATGCCCTAATTCTATTATTTTGCTAACAGAGACATTGGAAATTGATAGAAATAAGTGCCTTATCTTTGATACACCCAGAAGTAGTACAGCTCCTAACCACATATCTCCTAGTTGTGAAAATTAAATGGAAAAATGTATTAAAGTTCCAGCAAAATGCCTGGCATATTTTCGACACTCTCCAAATATTAATTTCTTTTGCTTATCCTAAGTGATTTTAAATTTGTATATGGAAGATTTGAAAAGTAAAACAATTATATAGATAGGAATTTTTATAAATTAAGCAAAATTCTATTACAGGTCTATTAGCTTTCTTGTGTTTATATTTTAAATTAAATCAAATCTATTAAAACATTTTCTATGAAGAGACTGAAACCTTTTCCCTTCCCTCTTCTAAGAAGACAAACCTGTTGTGTGGTAGTGTCAAGGTGCTGTCAAGATAAAGATCACATTATATACTACATGTTGAAGGATGCATCTGTAAAGCAAATGTGCCTATAATTAGTATGATAAACATTATTTGCTAGGCAGAAATATAACTGTTTCCTTCTTCAAACTTATAGTGTTTTAAGAAATGATGCATTTAGAAGGTTAATAAATCACTCACAGAATTAGGTATCCATTCTAAGTCAACAAGTCAACAAGACTTTCTTTAAAAATTTAAGACAACCTTAGAGTAGAATATCCGATTTCCTTATTATATATTCATACTTACACAAAACCACAGGCGTTTGTAGAAATCTCTTGCCCTTTGGTGTTCTCTTCTCACACTTTCTTTTATGCTAAAATTTTCGCGTGACTGTTCTGATGGATGTGTAATCTCTTAAAAACCTTCTCTGTGTTTCCGAATAATTCATTTCACTAAATGAAGGTTTGAAATCTTATTGGTCAACATGGTTTTGCCTCCCGTTACAAAGATACTGAGCTATCAGTACCCTCTCTTTCACAAATGACCATTGTTTCTCACTGACCAGCCCCCAAACTCTGCTTCCAGAATTCAGGCCCAACAATGTCAGAACTGTACTGCTGGTAGTTACCTAGGTAATTTCAAGATGGTCATCTTTCAGAATGTTGAAAAATGGAAGTTCCTAATATGAGATTCTCTCAAATAACAGGAAAAAAAATTAGGCAAGATACTGTCATCTCAATTTCTGTAAAATAAAACCTAGGCACTATCACAGATAATAGACTGGCACCAACATGCTGTAACTTGGGACACCAAAAATAAAGCATTTATATCATCCATAGAAGAATATTGACTTTTATCCCTTTAAAATGTGTGATACTATTTGACATTTACAGTTATCTTGTCTGATTTGTCCTCTGTATTAAATTTTTTCTTTGCCCTATTGCATTTATACATCTTTGTCTCTTTAAACCTTGGTTGATAATGGTTCTTCACACAATTGTATCAGTTTTTCTGCTGCTCCAATTGCGTCAATAACTGAAGACTACAAAAGTCCGCTGAGCTTGAGCATCAAGGACAATTAAATTGCTGGATATCTCTTGTGCCTTATTTACTCCCTTCTGGCCAAGAGAATATAAATGCTTGGCACCAAGTGTGCTCCAGAAAATTCCAGGCTGTTAGGAGCAGTACTGAAGGCCATGGGACTGTGCCATGTGTTGCTGTCCTGTGAAATCTCAAAGTCTGGGGCAAATAATAGAGTGAGCAACATTGTTGCTTAACAGAAAGTCAAACTTGAAGTGACTCAGATTTGGCAATGAGCAGTAAATAAGTGGGCTGGAGAAGCTGAAGAGGCTGCTGGAAATTAAGGGGAAGCCACTACAGCTATTTTCAGTCTGCTCCTACAAATAGCAAGTTGTGTTAATGCAAAGAAAGTGACTCTGGGGATGTCTACCACTTCTTGATGCCTTGGAACCAAAACTCCTTCCAGGCCAAAGACTCAATAAAAAATATACAAAGCTGGATAATGTAGAATGTACAATCCCAATTTAGAATATCATTTTGGAGGTGATGAGGAAATTGAACTGTAGAGAGATTAGGTAGTTTGCTTAAGTTTGTAGAGTTAGCAAGAGTCAGAATCGTACTCAAATCTGCCTGATTATGAAGCTCTAACAGCTTTAATTGTTAAAAGCATGACAAGGGTGATGTAATAGGAAAGGCAGTCGTCAAATGGACAGAGTTTAGGTGGAGCTCTAGTTTCCTCACCCATCATCTTTCCTTTACCCCATTTCCTCCACTCCCCCCTCTAGCATTTCCAGTGTTCAAGTAGGATCTTTAGCTAACCACTCAAGTTTTCTGGGCCTGACTTCCCTCATTTATAAACTGAGGTGACCAGATGGTGGCACTGACTCAAGTGTAGCCATTCGTGGTGGGGTCCACACACAGCTTTGCTTTGCTGTGGACAAGTTACCTGTTAACATTCTGTGACACTGAGTCAGGGTTTTTTGTTCTGAATAGACTTCTTTAAAAACCCTTCCGACTGAGAAAAAAAAAAATGGCATAGATGATAGAGGCTCTGTTCATCTCTCTGGCGACCAAATCAAAGTTGTGACAGAAACAAGGAGCAAACAGTAAGGAAAAATCACCTGGGATCTAGATGAACAAGCCATACAACTAGAGAGAGAAATAATTGATCAAGCTGCAATGGCAAAAGGTAGCGTGAGTGGACTTTCTTCTGCTCATTCTGAGCACCAGTGCCAGTTCAGCTGCGCAGGTGGCACCAGGGACTTACAGGGAGACACATATCTGTTGGAGTGAGGGCCGAGGCAAGACTTGCTCTGTACTTCTGAAGTGCCAGAAGTATCCATTGTTCCTCTGTTGAGCCCTCCCCTATCCCAGTGTACGTCTCAGCGCCACCATAGCTGTGACATCATCAAACTGGATAACAGAGGTCGCTCCGCCCAGAAGATTCCCTGAAACTCAACCTCTCCCAAACTCATGGCCCCACCCAAGCCACTTTGCATTCTGTCCTCCACGAGTCTGGTGTTCTTTGCTGAGCAGCACCAGGATTCACACTGGAGGCAGCTGTCCTCAGTTTCTGGTGTGGCCTTTTGAGGCAACTATGAGCACAGCATCTGTGGATTGCTTGCTGAATCTTAACAGGTCATCCTGGAAGGGCACAGGCTGAGGCTAAACTTGGGCTGCAGCTGAACCCCTCTCAAGACTGTGCCACTGGATACCTACTATACAAAGCCACACTAATAAAACCAGGAGACTTAGAAGCTTTAGTTAGTATGTAGAGACATGGAAAGTCAGTCAAACCCTATGAGAAGCAGAAACCATATGAGAGAACTGAACAGAGATCCAGATATCATATAGTCAAGTAATCTAACAGATGCAGAGTTTAAAACACTGGTTATAAAGATGCTCAATGAACTTATGGGAAGTGTAGAGGACTTCAGTGAGAACTTCAACAAGAGATAAAACAAAAAAACAAACAAAAAACAAAAATGGAAATAGAAATTATAGAAGGGAACCAGTCAGAAATGAAGAATACATTATCTGAGATGAGAAGTATATTAAGTGGAATAAACAAAATAATAAAGAAGAAGATCAAATGACCTATATAGAGGATGGGAAAGCCAAGGACACTCAATCAGAATGGCAAGAAAAAAGAGGCCAAGACAAAATAATAATTTAAGGAGCTTATGGGACACTATTAAAGGTAAAAATATCCACGTCACAGGGATACCTGAAGGAAAACAAGATGTTGAAGAGGTATTTGCAGAAATATGATGGAAAATATCCCTAACCTGGTGAAGGAAATAAACATACAACCCGAGGAAGCTCAGAGAGTCCTAAAAACCAGAAACATAAACAGGCCCACACCAAAACACATCATAATTAAAATGCCAAGGATTAAATACAGAGAGAAAATCTTAAAGGTAGTTAGTTACCTACCAGGGAGCACCCATAAGACTGGCTGCTGATTTCTCAAAAGAAACTATGTGGGACAGAAGGGCTTGGCACAAAGTACCTGACATGATAAAAACCCAGGATCTACAACCAAGAATACTTTATTCAGCAAAGCTATTATTTATAGTCAAAAGACAGATAAAGAGCTTCCCAGATGAAAATAAGCTAAAGGAATTTATCATTAACAAACAAGTATTATAAGAAATGTTGGAGGGACTTCTTTAAGAAGAAAAAACGTATCAAAAACAGGAGTGTAACAACTACATTCCTATCAACAAGTACCTCAAATGGAAAAGAATTAAGTGCTCCAAAGAAAAGATAGAGTGGCTGAATGGATGAGAAAACAAGACCCATACCTATGCTGCCTACAAGAGACTCACCTCAGATTAAAAGACAAACACAGACTAAAAAGAAGGGGATGGAAAAAGATATTGCCTTGATGGACCTAGAGGGTATTGTGCTGAATGAAATAGGTAGGATAGAGAAAGACAAATACTGCATGATTGCATGTACATGTGGAATCTAAAGAACAAAAGCAGAAATAAACTCATACAGAGAATATTTAGAGGGATACTAGATGGGAAGGGGTTTGGGAGGACAAAAAAAAGGCAAAGGGATTAAGAGGTACAAATGGATAGTTAAAGAATAGACATGGAGATGTATAGTTAGCATGGGGAAGATGGCAAATAATGTTGTAATAAATATGTAAGGGGAAAGAGGAGTACTGGATTTAGTGGGGTAATCATTGCGAATTATGTAGATCTCTGACGCTATTCTATACAACTGAAACTTGTATATTATTGTATGTCAACTATAATTGAAGAAATACTCATTGAATTGTACAATGTAAATACAAGCAACTAAGTGTCTATTATATTTTAATATAGACCAAAAAAAAAAAAAACTTAAAGAAAAAAAACCCCTTCTACTTTAACCCCTGGAACATTGTATAATACAACATGAACTGGGTAGTTGTTTATCCAGCTCTTATTTTGTTCCTAATAATGTATAAAATTTCTCTCTTTAACAAGTGCCACTTTGTTTCAGACCACTTTAAAACAAAAGAATGTTCTGGTAATGGCTCTTAGGCAGGGATTCCGGCCTGTGGTCATGAGCTCTTATCTTGGCATTATAACTATCCCTGAACCACACCTGTTCTAATTCAACAGTAGTGGGACGGGCCTCAGGCAAAGACCAAGACGCCCTGTGTTGTTGAAGATTAACAAGGCATGAAAAGGAAATTGATTCTGCCAACTCCCTACCATGCCCGTGGGGATGAAAACTCAGGTGTCTATTCCCTCCAAGAAATGTACCAATTTCCTGTAAGAACAATTCCCAGTCTAAGATAATGACATATGTTGACATAAGTGCTCTTTGTTTTATAGTTTTTTTGATATTGGATTTTATTTTATTTTTTCACTTTTAACTTTCATTTTGAAAGTTAAAGGAATTACTCTTTTATTATTAGCAGTTCAAGGTTTTCCAAGGCAACCTTGCTCCAGACCTAGTAATAAAGATATTTAAATAGAATGGAGACACTCTCAGTTACGCTGATCAATATTAAATTTCTGGTAGCTCATTTTTTTTTTTTAGAGTGAATGAATACCTTATGTTTAATAATTGTGTGATCCCACATACTCTTAAGTTACCAACCAGTATTTACTAAACTCCTACTCTGCGCAAGCCCCAGTGCTCAGTACTGTGAAGTGTACGAAAAATGATGGTCATAGATTAGTGGTTACGAGAGAGAAGGCGGGGAGGTAGACAGGGTAAAGAGGGTCAAATATGTGGTGACAGAAAGAAATCTAACTATGGGAAGTGAACGCATAGTGTAAATATATATATACCTTACTGTTAAAAAAAAAATGGTTCACTCAAACCCTCTCCTTTTACAGCTGATATAATAAAGGTCCAGTAAAGGTTAAAAAAAAAAAAATGATGGTCATGATACCTTCTTAATGAAATTTAACTTCTTCTTGGGGGAAAACAGTGAACAAACCAAGAGCTGTCATAAGGAATATGTAATATAATTAACTGCTAGAGGAAAAATGTAAGTGTGATTTAGAAGTTCAGAAGAGAGATGGACCCCTAACAAATTTAATTCACTCTATCATCAATTCATTCACTCACTCAAGCAATGAGTATTTTTGGACTGTTGTGTTTAGATGGATTTCAAGATGAGTAAGAAAGGGACTTGGACTTGTAGTAGACAAGCTAAATCGTGCACACAAATAACTATAATTTAAGAAAGAAAGTAATATGTGCCACAAGAGAGGTAGAAATAAATGTGTTAAAATTTCAGAACCCAAAGGGATAACTCAGACTGCAACCAACCCAGGAAGGCTCATAAATCAGGTATTTAGACTGAGTCTTAAAGACTGAGCAGGATCTGTACACGTGGAGTTGATTAAAATCACTTCCATCAGTGGTGCATAGACAATTTTTTCAAGTTGACTATTGGTATTTGGAACACATTTTGCATAGAAACAATATTCTATGTGGTCTTTGGTCTCACTGGTCTGTCCACAAAAGCTGAGTTAACCCACAATGTTACCTGAAGAGTATTTTATATTCTTCCAATGACAAATAGATATATGCCAAGGTTCCCATGGGAATATTCAGGCTGTTCGAACATCAAGCTACACACACCACTTCCTACTGCCCCACCTTGGGGTAAGGGCTTTCTCCTTAGCTTCCCTCCTGGCCAGAGCTCCCTCAGGTCTCAAGCTAACACTCAAGGACAGTGAAGGCTTCTGTAATGAGGAAAATTTGTAAGGGAGGATCCAGCTTATGGGGAGCTTACAGAACTTTGGGGGCTCTATTTAAGGAAAAGAATTTAAAAATCACTTGCTTTTGCCAGTTTTACACAAACGTAAGTCTCTGTGAGTGTGCTGGTAGGGCCCCTCCCAAGGCCTTGCACGATTCTCTGCAAGTGAGATAGTCTGTAGTTTGAGCTTCATTAACTTTCTGAAAAATCAAACTCTGAGATTTTAAATGCTTGGAATCTGTTTATTCTCTGTTCTTCACTAAAATATGATGAATATTTTTGTATTAGAGGGGAAAGGGCCTAGAGTTCCATTAGCCAACTGCTTTCCTGACCTTGGGTAGAGGGAGAGGATGATGGTGAAGTGTGAGGGAAGGGAGCCTGGGGTTGGGAGGAGACCTGGGGTAATTGATTATAGCACAGGCATATGAGCCAGACAGACCTGGGCTGGTATTCCAGAATATTCCAGAGTTGATCCTGGACAAGCGACTCTACTTTTTGATACTGAGATTTCTTATTTGTAAAAAGAAGGAAATTATCATTATCATTTGTAACAGTGCCAACTTCAGAGGATGGTTTCAATAAAACAGCATGTCTAAAATACCTAGCCCAATCCTGGGCTAACCACAAGCATTAAACAATGCGGAGGAATGAGTCATCTGGAAATTGTGATGTATCTATTTCAAATAGCTTTGCCAACCCCACTTTCCTGCCTACAAGTCTAGTTCACTTGTTTCTATACCTGAAATGAAGGTACTGCAAGAAATGTTGCCAGTGTTGGTTGGAATGTAAAGCATTCTGGAGAAGGTGGATGTACATATGCAAATTCTATGCACAGGGGAATTAGTGTTCATATAAGTTTGGCTGTCAGAGGTGGTTCACAGATTTCCCAGCTGCTAGCCAATTACAATGTTTTCAAAGGATGAAGTTAAGTCAGACAGACTGCTGGGAGAGCAGGGAGCTGAGAATCAGATTGGGTAAGAGAACTGAAACAGTTTAGCTTGGATATTTTTATTAAAAACTGGTCAGGTAGCGTCCTTATCTTTTAGAGACAAATACATAGTTACAGACAAAGTAATGTGATGTTTGAGACTTGCTTTCCCAAGGGCAAGTAATTGAGGGTGCAAATAAAATTGGCCTCTCTCCTTTCTGCTATATGTCTGAAATTTTTCATAGTAAAAAGTTTAAAAATGACCAATATATAAAATCACTTATTCTATAATTGGGCAAATGTCAAAATGTATACTTTGCTGTGGTTTCACACTCCTCGCCAGCAAGGCTAACCTAACTAGCGTCTCCCTAACAGATCTCACCCAGTCCTACGTCTGTGCCCCTAGAGTGGCTCTTGTTCCAACAGGAAGTATGTAAGAGGCATCTTGGTTAATGAAGACAGTCTTTTACTTTGAAGGCTTCACTGTGGGGGTGCCCTGTGTTTGCTGTCATTATCTTGTTCCTACTTTCCGGCCCTGCCTCGAGCTTCAGGACTCCTGTATGATTTGGTTCCTGGTCTCACCTGCTTGGCCAGCTGCCTTGCTCAGATCTCCCATACCCATGTGTTTCCAAACTTCTGACTTCCCTTTTGAATTGGAAGCTGGTGTTTGAGTAACTACAGGTTCAGTCATATTTGGTGCTTATTTTTCTCCCCTTTCTCTCAGTTTGGACATTTCACCCTCTCTCTGTGATCAATTAGTGCTTGTAGTGACAATGAAAGATGAAATAATTGCATTTTTCAACTCAAAAGAATAATGTACACTTCATTTCCTTGTAGTTTTATTCTGGAATATTTAATTTAGTATTTCTTTTGCATTAAATTTATCAATTTTCAGCCATGTTACTGAAATCACCATAGTAAATCTCTAGAGCATTAAGATAATATCATCTACTAGTTTCTTATGCTGCTGGTACAAATTACCACAAAATAAGTGACTTGAAACAACATACATTTATTCCCTTACAATTCTGAAGGTCAGAAGTCTGAAATGAATCTGAGTTAAAATTGAAGTGTTAGCATGGCTGTGTTCATCTGGAAGCTTCAGGAGAGAATCTGTTTCCTTGCCTCTTCCAGCTTTTAGAGGCCACTTGCATTTGTTAACTCATGTCCCCTTCCTCCATCTTCAAAGTCAGCAGCATAGCATCTTCAAGTATCTCTCTGAGTTCTTCAGCCTCCCTCTGCTACTTTAAAAAGAATCTTGCAATAACATTGGGGCCACCTGGGTAATCCAGAATCATCTCTTTAAGGCCAACTGATTAGCTATCTTAATCCCATCTGGAACTTTAATTCCCCCCTTGCCATGTAACCTAAAATATATAATTTCTAGAGATTAGGATGTGGATATCCTTGGAGTGGGGGCATTATTCTGCTTACTACATAACCATATTAGAGATTAAATGTCACTTTAAGGAGATCCGGGGCAAAAGTTATCCCAAGAATGAGGTGCTTGGTTTTATAAAAACCATACAGATGACTAAGATACTGTCCAGTTAAATTTGTCTAAACAAATTGGTGCTTGAACCATTCATGCTTCCAACACCATTGATTTCCAACTCAGTTTTTCCATAAGCTCCAGATTTCCAGGAAGCGCACCTTGTGATTTGGGGTGAACTCCTTCCTGATCATATGACGCCACCTTTTAGATAACAGAATAAATGACATACATTTATCATTTATTGCTGTTGGCCCAGCACAACCCTAGACTTGTTCTCCGCTCAGCCCCAGGGTACCAGCTGTGCTGCATAAAGGCATTTGTCCCAGGTGTATGACTTCAGTGTCCAATGCAGTCCAACCTCAGTGACTTCGGGGTCTGACATTGTGATGGGAACAAAAAACCCAAAAGCAGAGAATAGAATTCTGAAGGTGGAAGGGAACCTAAAGATCATCTATTTTCTTTTACAGCTTATCTTACAGATGAAGGTAAAGAGGCCTCAGGGTGCTAGGTGACTTCAAAATGACACAGTATCGGAGACCAGCAGCAGAAGCAGATCTCTGAAAGGCCAGATAGAACTTACCCTGTTTTCCCCCCCAAATCACCACTGGTAACATCTAGAATTCTTTTAGGAGGATATTTGTTTTTAATAAGGTCAATGTCACTTAAGTGTTACTAGTCTAGAGCCCCATGATAATAGAAGGATAAAAGTCCTTTGTTCCAAAAGCATAAGCAAGATAAGATGTAAGGAAGAAAAGTAACACAGTGAAGATAATGACTAAGCCTGTATCAGAAAAAGCTACTTTCACATGCTCAGGCCAAGCTTAGGGAGGTGAGACATCCTTCTAAAAGTTCTCCCAGATGTGGCAGTGGGGACAAAAAGAGGTGTGTCGTGATATGCGGTAGGGACTCATGAGGCCAGCTGCACCTCAGCACTGGTGGTCTCAAGCACTGGTCCAAGGAAACAGAGACACACAGACTATCCAAGCACTTCTCTTCATGCCCTTGCTCATGCTGTCCATAGTCATTCATTCATGCAGTAGGGAACGAGGAGAATGACAGAATTAGTAATTCAGTGGGCACTGACTTTACCGAGCCTCCTGTCTAGTCGAGCTGTTCACAGTGTTAAACTTTCATACAACAGAGTTGAGTTTCAAACAGTTTTAAACAATCCACAGAGGTAAACGCAGCCTTGAAAGTACTGCAGTTAGAGATGTTTGAGAGCGCAGAAGGCAGAAGGTCCTCCCCAGGGCAATCTTGAAAGAAGGCAGACTCTGGGACGGGCACCCTGAGAGGATGGACCTAGTCCACTAGGGCAAAGGCTGAATGTTGCTCAGGTTTTTAGAGTAAAGTATAAGTTCGTCATGCTGCTCACGGCTATTTCCTCATCCCCTGGAAACTATTGTTACAACTCAATGGACCATTTATTACCTGTGCATTTTGGTCTTTTGAGTGAGTAGATTCCACCAACCCTTAGGCAAGCAATCAATATATGTATGTTTATTGCTACATTGGGCCGTGAGGTTGCAATGTGCAGGGTGCTTCCTTAACTAACAATTTCATTTGTAAATTAACCCAAATTAATAAAAGGGGAAAAAATGGTACACTTGGTGACATTTTTGAAGGAATAATTAATGGCACGACTTTTGTTTTTGAATCATGCACTTAATGGTGAGGCGTTCTCCCTGTCAGGACTGGCAGTTTAATTCAACAGCATTTTGTCAGTTGGTTCTCCCATAATCAGACATCTGAGTAAGCTGCGTGTTATACAAAGAGAAATATGTTCCCTGCATAAAAGATATTGAGGTGATTTATATGTTTTTAATGCATAAAAATAATGTCTAGTTGAACAATGAATCATTTTATAAATTAAATAATACAAAATGAATTTTGACAAATAGGTGTCAGATTAAAAAAAATATGTAGACTATGTAATTCAATTTTATATCATTTGACCTTGATATTCTAACTCATTGCCACATAAAATGAGCTTTCATGAGAGGGACTGATTTATTACTATAACTTTTTTCCTATTTCCTTTTTTTGCCTTTGTCTCTTTTATAATACTCTCAGAAAAGGTGTAGAGAGTTATTTTGAAAAACATAGCTCTTTGTACATCAGATGACAGCAAAATAATTTAGAATTTTATATAAAGTTGAGGGTCCTTATAAACCTTGCTATGTGGAGCCCAGGGAGTGAATTATTGCCATGGAGACATTTGTAAATCTACCAAGCCTGCAGTTATGATTACCACACATTCAGATATTAGCAGGAGTTGGATATTGTAAGCAAAGCATATTTACTGAAAGCAGGGTAATGAGTGAGATGAATATCAAACAGACGTCGGTGTGCTAGAGATTTGCTCATCCCTGGGACATGAAGAGGAAGTCCATTGCTCCCAGGCTTCACCCCAAATCCTGATTCAGTTTGGAGTGGAGGCTGAGTAATCTGTATTTTAAATAAGTTTCTTAGGAGACTTCGAGAACAAGCCCAGAGTGAGAATCTCACAAACAGCAGTTTCTGGGCAGTTAGTCATCACAAATGGTATCTAGGTTTGGTCTTGGTTAAATAAGAGTTTCTGCTGATGTTTCAGGGGTTTACTCTGATGCTAAAAATTAATTGTATTTAATTAAACTTTGTTAATACCTAGTTCTCTCTTAAGCATTTACATTCAACTTACATATCTTATTCTATTTATTAATTTATCACATTTTAGCCATTACTTTTAGAGGGGCTTTTACAAATTAAATTCTCTTAGATATTTCAAACTGTTTGTATAATGATAATATACTTGATTTAAAAAAATACCTCAAACTTTAATTAAACAAAACATTCTCAAGTTCTTAAATAGCTAATAAAACTTTAAAAATTAAACTTATTTTCTCTTCAGATTTCTAATAGTATAAAAGCATAGTGAGAGTTCAACTAAATAATCACAAATCAAATAGGTACACATTTTAAATTTGAATCACTATACTAACTTCTCTGACTCAAATAACCCATTATTAAAAGTGTTGGAAGTATATAAAATTCAAGTTTGCAAATTCTGTAACATAAAAATACATTTTCTAAACTCTGCAGATTTCATTTTCTTAAACATTTTAAACTTAATTCTAAATCTTCTCAGGGAGAAAATTTCCTCCTTATCAATCAGAGATTTGGGAAGGGACACTGATGGATGGGATATTCTGAGCACGAGTTTTAATCTGTGTGTGTGTGTGTGTGCGTGTGCGTGTGCGTGTGCGTGCGTGCGTGCGTGTGTGTGTGTGTGTGTTTAGAGTTTTTAGCTAGAGCTCCTAGGTGGCAGTCCTCATTTGGCCAATGATAATCATCATTGCTGAAGATGGTGATATGGAAACTTAGAACCCAGGGTTTGGATCCGCCATCTAATAGTGGGGCAGTATAGCCGAGTCACTTGATCTCAGCACCAGTGGGTAATAAGTGGGGTTATAATTTTTAAAATTACATGTATTTTATCTTTTTATTTTGAAATAATTTTAGACATTCAGAGGTGGTATTGCGGTTTTAAGCCAGAGCTCTTTTACATAGTCTTACATCTGAATCCATTCCTATGGATTGAGATTGGGAGAAAGCATGAAAAGGCGAGGAAGGGGACAAACATTAGAGGTCTCACCTGGCACATGTATCTTCATTAGAGGTCTCACCTGGCACATGTATCTTCTTGGAAAGGATCATCAAAATAGGATTTCCCTATAGGGAGAATAGGCTACTGATTTCCAAATAACCAGTGTCTGAGAAGTAATTCTCCATCTGGATTTGGTGAAAGGGGATCATAAGTTTATGAATTCACCTAATAGTGGTCTGCATTAGTTAGGGTAAAAGCTAAGCTGCTATAACAAAGAGCCCTAAAAAAGATGGCTCATTGAAAAGAGAGGTTTATTTCACTCTCACTTAACAGCCCTGTGGGAAATGATTCAGATTGATCTGGAGGCTCTGCTCTATGTGGTCATTTTATGACCCAGGTACCTCTATAATATTGCTCCACCATCCCTCAGGGCTTCTTAATCTGTTCTTGGACCTCTGAAGAGTCTCATGATTAGAGATCCGAGGCTCCATAAATTTGGATGGGAAAAAAAAATTACATCTCTATTTTATATTTAGCATTTCCTTCAATTATGAATGTAGGAAATAAACTATAGTACCATTAGCAATACTTATGAATTTATCACCAATACAATAGATATTTTATATGAATTTCAATTGTCTTGAAACAGCATTTATATTCATCATTATTTTGAAATTATGGTAATTATTAGAACTGCTGCTACTTATTATTTGATGCATCCCTAAAGAACCATATATATTACTACATCATAAATTCATTTTTTAAATATTTATATTTTAACAGTGTATTTAATATAATTTCTTTATAATTTTGAGAATTTTATTTTCTGTTTATTTATTTATATATTCTACTTTTTCACTGAGTTATATACACAGCAAGGTGAATAAAATACACATAAATCTTAAAGGATGTGGCTAGGTTAAATTATACATTTTCATAATGTCAAAATATAGAGCTTTTTCATTACCCTAGCAAGTTTTCTTATGTTTCTTCCCAGTTCTTTCGTGGTGCTCCTCCTGCAAAGGTAACTATTATTTGGACTTCTTTGTCATTAATTAGTGTTAACTATTCATGACATTTAGAGAAATGAAATTATATAGTGTGTACACTTTTTAAAAAGATTTTATATTTTTAGAGCAGTTTTAGGTTTACAACAAAATTAAGAAGGAGGTACAGAGACTTTCCATATATCCCCTCTGCTCACACATTCATAGCTTCCCCCATTATCAATATCTCTCTCCAGAATGGAACCTACATTGACACATCATAATCACCCAAGGTCCATAGTTTACCTTAGGGTTGTCTCTTGGTGTTGTACATTCTATGAATTTGGATAAATCTATAATGACATATATCAATCTTTATAATATTATACAGAGAATTTTCACTGCCCTAAAAGTCCCTTGTGTTCTGCCTATTTATCCTTCTCCTGACTTCAGAATATTTTTTACTGAGATATAATTGACATATAACATTACATTAGTTTCAGGCATACAACATGATAATTCAATATTTGTATTTATTGTGAAAATGATCACCACAATAAATCTAGTTAACATTTTTGTGTACACTTTTGTGTTGGCTTCTTTCACTCAACATAATATCTGTGAAATTCATTCAAGTTTTTATGAGTATTGGTAATCCTTTCCCTTTATTGTTGTGTGGTATCCCATTTTATGAATAAAAATAATTGATTTATCTATCCTCCTGTCAATGGACATATCAGTTATTTCCTGTTCTTGCCTATTATAAATAAAGTACCTATGAACATTTGTAGGTATATCTCTGGTATACATAAGCACTCATTTCTCTTGGATAGAAGCCTATGGATGGGATTGCTGGGTCACAGAGTAAACATATGCTTAGCTTTAGTAGGTATTGCCAAACAATATTTCAAAGAGGTTGAATGAGATTATATTCTTACTAGCAAGCAATGTGTATGAGTTCCAGTTGCTCCACATTCTGACAAATATTACGGATTATTAGTCTTTTAAACTTTAGCTATTCTAGTGAGTACTTCATATTATATTTTATTTTATATTCTTGAAAATACTTTTTTGAGAAGGGATTCATATGTGTCATCAGATTCTCAAACAAGTTCGTGGCACAAGAGGTTCTACAGATCCAGTACTGGTCAAACTATGACCTGGTCAAAAGCCTGGTCAAAAGCTGGACACTTTGGTTTTCTAACTTGAAGTTAGGACAAAAAGCAGAAATTTAGGACTAGCAATTTCCTTTCAGGCAATGAAGAGGAAGTTGCTCATTGCTTAGTCACTTAATAACTTAGTCACTTGGTTACCCCTAGTCTCAAGGGTACCTGGGAACTGTAGTCTGTAGATGAGCAGTGATGTAGTATGTAGCTGGGCAATTATAGGCAGAGCACAGTCTAAATTCTATGAATATGGAAGTAGGGGTGATCAACTACTAGTAGTCTCCATCACCAGATGCTAATGACAGTCCCAGCAAGTTTTTGGTGAGGTAAACTTTCATAGCTGTATAACTGGGCTTTCACCCAGGATGATAAACTGCTAAATCACCTAGGTATTCTGCCCTGCCTTTCAGCAGTATATTGCTGGTGTCTGAGGCAATCTCCTGGGTAAATCAGGCACTGGTTTCAGGCCCGCATTGTGAGCTTGCCCTGCAGGCAAACACAAAAGGAGATTGGATCAATGAATTTCTATAACAATGGATATATAAGATTTGATATTTTAGATGTGTCAATAAGTAACTGCATGGTGCAAGGGTGAACAGGGTCTTAGAGAAGAATGCTGAAGGTATTGGTGTAATGGTGGCCTGAGTAATGCCTTTGTCAAATATCTTGCATGGCACTTTATTCTTCAACAGGATTGCCAAAAAAATGTTGAAAGTTTTCCAGGAAGTTGTCATAGTATCTCAACCTAGGCCTCTTGAGTCATCAATGAGTGTGGCTTTTACCTACTTCTCAGACTGGGTATAGCGACTACCCAAAGACATCTGTGGACCAGAGTCAGCTGCCCCAATTTCTTCACTCTATGCACTTAAACGACAATTATGTAAGGGAGCAAATGATGAGGTGGGAAGGAGTGAGAACATGTCTTTCAGTGGAAATACATAGATGATATCAAAATTATATGGTTAGATTACTCAGGAATTAGGGAAGGGTAATTTGGCCTGGTTCCTATGAATGCCAAAATGGTAGAAGAGGCATTGTCATATAATTCAAGGTCAGAGAGGAACTAATACTCTTTTTCACAGTATTTTTCCAAAACTTTTTTTCATAATATATTTTCAATACTCTTTTTTTTCAAATGCTAGCAGGGGTTGGGATGAAAATTTGAGTACATATGAAAAGAGAAAGAAGATAATGATAAAGAGATTACATCTTCCAGTGTGAGCTACGTGTAATTTAAAAATATATATACCTGGAAACAACCAAGGAAAAGCAAAAAGCCAAACTACATCTGGGAAGTGGATAATCACCCTAAACCTCATCTTCCCCACGCCACCTAATTTCCGGCTGCTATGTTTGTACTTGCCCTCTACTCAGCAGCAGGTATAGGCAGAGAAGAGAACAGCTTTGATTTACAACTCAAAGAGGGAGCTGGAAAAATTTCTAAGATACCAGAGAAGTTTTGGGATCTGCTCACATCAGTTGGGGGAGGGGGAATATAGTGCTACCAAGAAATATGGTGGTAGAATTTTGGGAGAAGAAAGGGAATTAAAAGGACAAATGGTATTGAGGGAGGAAAAAGTGGAGCTCATGAGAAGAAAGTATTTACCTGGAGAATTTCTATTAAGGGAATTCTAGGCAGTGAGGTGTGGCTCTCTAGAATGAACAAAGGGATGCATTAGTGAGAACAGCTTTATTACCCTCTCCCTAATGCCTCCACACTCTACTGTGCAGGTTTTAATGCTGGAGAACTTGAGTTGCTTGAGCCCTGTGTGATGTGTATGATTGCACTAGATGTTTCCCAACATCCCCACTCACATCCTCCAACACAGGAGCACTCAGGACATTCTCTGTGGGTAACACAAGTGTGCACAGTTCATAAAGGGGGCTTTGTGGAAAACCAAGCTCTCTGTTATGGCCCCTTACTTGGTTACAGGGATTGTTTAGGCCATGCCTAAGCTTTGAATGTATGAATTCCATTAAGATTTGTGTAGGAATCCTAGTTTGGGAAAAGTTATAATAGATTTCTCATGAACACTTATGAGGAAAAAAACATACAAGTGAAAACATACCCATTGGCTAAGGATCTGCAGATAAGCCTCATGTCTCCTTGACAAAACATGAATGCTGACTGTGTATTAAAAGGGTATATTATCCAATACACACAAAAAGTACGTTTACTGGACAATAAAATTCTGACTTTAGTACTATTTTTCTTCTCATTTATGTTTGGCTTAATTAAGAAGTGTAATTGTGAATGTTTTCTTGCCAATTTGGCAATAAACATAGACATTTGTATTAAATTTAAAGTTCCATTTGTCATTTGGGGGCAAAGTTATCAGTTCATTAATGTATGGGTAAGTTTCTTGGAAGATAAAGGAGGGTGAGTATTGGGATTCGGCCTTTTCCTTAAACATGGTAATGAACTGGGCTGTGCTGAAGGGGAGAAGAGGGGGTACTCCACCACATCTCTTCACTGACTGGGCAAGAACACTTGAGAGGCCCACACACAGGGAGAAAATCGTCGATGGTGTCGGAAATCATCCCCAGCAGAGGTTCATCAGCAGCCTCCTTATGGCTGCAGACATGGTAAGAACATAGCTTCCACTTAAACTATAATAGAGGCATTGCAAGTAAAGGAGAAAGAGAAGCCCAGCCGATAAATGACGTTTACTCATTTGCTTCCAAACCTCCTCTAAAATTAAGTTCATTAGAATGAGAAGTTAAGAATAAAACAGGAATCATAGGAAAACTAAAAGAAAAATGAACTTTTTCTAAAAATGGTTTAGAACTGCCTGGCCAGGATGCTTGGATTAGGGTTTGTCATGAAACCTTTCCAGGTGAGTGCTTGCTGGTAGGTGGGTTATCTTACCACCCCATGAGGACTCCACAAGGAGTGGCCGTCCGAACCCATCCCCTCTGTACGTCTGGCTTTGCTCTTACAGTCTCTTTTTCCCTGTCAAGTAAGGGTAGAGTTGGGTCTCCACTTAAACTATAACAGAAGCATTGCAAGTGAAGGAAAAAGAGAGGCCCAGCCAACAAATAACATTTACTCATTTGCTTCCAATCCTCCTCTAAAATTAAGTTCATTAGAATTAGAAGTTAAGAATAAAATGGGAATCATAGGAAGACTAGAAGAAAAATGAACTGAATGTTAATCAAATTTCTGGTGTGAGCATGTGAGGGAGTCTTTTATGTTTAGAAGACATTACATAGCAAAAAGCTAGGTGTGATTGTATATCTTGAAATTCAGTATCTGCAAATAACAAAGACAGCAAAGAGAAGAAAAAGACTGGGAAATAATATCACTGGTCAATGAGAAACAAATCAGTTTTCTTGGCAACAGGCACAGATGAAGCTTTGAGCACAAGAGTTTTTTGGCTCTAAGGGCCTGTCAATGGATGACTGGATCAAGGAAATATGGTATATATATACACACAATAGAATATTTTTCAGCATTAAAAAAACCCCATCATTTGCAACAACATAGATAAAACTGGAGAGCATTATACCAAGTGAAATAAACCAGACAGAGAAAGACAACTACTATGTGGTATCCCTTGTATGTCAAATACACACAGACACACACACACACAAGTAAAACTCAGAGAAACAGAGGGTAGAAAAGTGGTTGCCATAGGCTGGGGGTGGGGGAAGTAGGAGAGATTGGAAAAAGGGTACGAACTTTCAGATATAAGATAAATATAGTCTGGTGATCTAATGTATATCATGGTGACTTTAGTTGATAACACCATATCTCCTAAAATTTGCTAGGAGAGTGGAACTTAATGTTCTCATCAAAAGGAAGAAAGAAGAAATAAAAGGTAAATATGTAAGGTGATGGCTGTGTTAATTAACTCAGTGGAGGAATCCTTTCACAATGTATACATATATCAAATTATTACATATCTTATAATTTTATTTGCCAATTATACCTCAATAAAACTGTTTAAAAGAAGTTTATCAGGGAAGGTTCTAGAAACGGCACCCATGAGGGAGTGAGGGTGGTGGAACTGGGCAGAGGGAGGAGCTGAGCAGCGATGGAACAGCAGGTGAACCTCAAGTGGCCCTTCAGGATTGTCTCATATTAGAGCAAGGAGGCTGGTCTCCGGTGGATTCATCTATGGGTATTGCCAGAGAGGGAGCCTAACCTCAGGAAAGGGGCTCCCATCTCTGAAAACTAGAAAGGGAAGTAGTTGCAAAATGTCAGCAACTAGACTCTCTGGCAGTGGGGGAATGAGAGCTCCAATTTTCAAGAGTTTTCTGGGTGGCTTGCCATAGCATTCATTATAAAGGGCTTAACATTCAAGGACTCACAAATTTAGTAGAAAAAAGACTCCAATACATTAATTAATAAAGGATGTGAGCAGATAATCCATAATTCATAGATGGGAAAATATTACTAGTAATCAAGAAAGTAACAGTTTAACAAAAATATAAAATAAAATCATTTGCCAATTGAAATATACAAAATATAACAAGCAGTTTTAAAGGAATTGTGGTTCTATCTGCATACATTACTAGTGGAGAGTATAAATTGTTATAACCTTTTTGGAAAGTAACTTGGCATTCTATACCAGACTCCTAAAAATATTCCTACTTCTTTGACCCAGTAACTTCCACTTCAAAAAAATTACCCTAGAGAGATAATCCACTATTTGAAAAGATTATGTGCATAAAGATATTTGTTATAAAATTATTTAAATTGTGAAAAAGACGATATAACCTAAATGTTCAATAATAGAGATAGAATTTAAGTAAATATAATTATGGAGTTATATAGCTATAGAAAAAAAGTTAAAATGTACTATTTTAAAAGATAATAAAATTTGAAGTGGATAAAATGAAGGATTGGATTGGCAACATAGAGGATGGGGTAGCAGAGGACACCCAATTAGAACAGCAACAAGAAAAAAAAATCCCAAAACAAATGAAGATAGTTTAAAGAGCCTCTGGGATAGCATCAAGCATACCAACATTCTCATCAAAGGGGTACCAAAAAGAGAGGGAAAAGAGCAAGGAATTAAAAACCTATTTGAAGAAATAATGAAAAATTTCCCTAATCTGGTGAAGGAAATAGAAATACAAGCCTAGGAAGTTCAGAGAGTCCCAAACAAGATGAACCCAAAGAGGCTCACACATCTTAAAAGTAGCAAGAAAAAAGCAGTTAGTTATATACAAAGGAGTGCTCATAAGACTTTCAGCCAATTTCTCAACAGAAACTTTACAGGCCAGAGGGCTTAGCACAAAGTATTCAAAGGGATGAAAATCCAGAATCTACAACCAAGATTACTTTACCCAGCAAAGTTATCATTTAGAATGGAAGGACAGATAAAGAGCTTCCCAGACAAGAAAAAGCTAAAGGAGTTCATCACCACCAAGCCAATATTACAGAAAATGCTGGAGGGACTTCTTTAAGAAGAAGAAAAAAATGTGTATCAGAAATCTAAATAAAGAATAGCAATAACTACATATCTATCAACAAGTACTTCAAATGAAAAGGAATTAAATGCTCCAATCAAAATATAGGGTAGTTGAATGGATAAGGAAAGAAGACCCTCATACATGCTGCCTACAAGAGATTCACTTCAGATTGAAATACATGCATGGACTAAAAGTAATGTGATGGAAAAATATTTTTCATGATGGACCTAGAGAGTATTGTGCTCAATGGAGTAAGTCAAACAGAGGAAGACAAATGCCATATGATTGCATGTATATGTGGAATATAATGAACAAAACAAAGAAAGAAACCATAGAAAGAAACTCATAGATACAGAGAACATTTTGAGGGTTACCAGATGGGAGAAGGTTTCAGGGGGTGGTCAGTGAAAAAGGGGGAAGGGATTAATAAGTACAAATTGTCAGTTACAAAATAATCATGGAGATAAAAAGCATAGCATAAGAAATATAGCCAATAAAATTGTAATAACTATGTGCAGTGTTAGAGGGCCACTAGATTTATTGAGGTGATTACTTTGTGAGTTAAATAGATGTCTAATCGCTATGCTGTACTCCTGAAACTAATATATTATTGTATACCAACTATAACTGAAAAATAAAAAGTTATTATCAAAAAAGACAATAAAATTCTATATAGACTTGGTTACAACCAAAAAAATAGATTCTAAGAAGAGAAACTAGAAAGAAGTAGGAATGTGATGAAATTATTCTAAAATTCATAAGAAGAATAAATATATGAAAATAATAATGACAATTTTGACAAAAAATATTGTAGGACTACTTTAAAATGTAAAGTGTTCTGGCACTCTATTGTGGTATAATAGATCGCTCCAAATTCAATAGCTTAAATAACAATAAATTATTTTATTGTCATTTCTCATAAATCTGGAAGTTGACTGGGCTCAATCTGGTGGTTCTTACTTGGGGTTCTACATGATGCTGCAGTCAGATGATGGCTGGGGCTGCAATGTTTGAAGAATTACTCATCTGCCAGGTCTGGTAAGTACTTGGGCTGTGAAGTCTCTAATTGCTGAGGTCAAAACTGTCTCCATGGGGTCTCTCCAACATGGTGGTGTCAGGGTAGCTGCCCTTCTCACATATGGCTTAGGACTATGAAGGCCAGTGTCTCTAGAGAGCCTGGAAGAAGCTTCATGGCCTTCTCTAACCTATTCTCAGAAGTCACTCAGGGTCACTTCCATTGTATAATATTCTTCGAGGCAGTCACGAAGGTTTGCCTAGTTTCAAGGGGAGGGAATATACTTTCTACATCTTAATGAAAGAATGCTAATGTTCTAGAAGACCATGTAGGATGGGAACTATTATTATAACAATTTTTTCAAAATACAATCTGCCACATAAAAGTGCAACAATTATAGTGATGTTAAAACAAAACACCCTGATCAATGGCACAAAACAGGCAGCCAAACAATTGAATTTATTATAAATTTTATTTTCATTTATTATAAATTATAAATTTTAATAGATGATTAAAAAATCAAGTCAAGAGGAAAGACAAATTATTCAATTACTTATTGGTGTGATGACTGATGAATTAAACAATTAAATGCAAAAAAAGATAAACAGAAAAAGCTGAAAGAATACCAAAACACCAAGGGGGTGGGGTATTTCAGAAGCTTAAAGTTGTGAGAAAAATCTCAAAGGAAAAGATTTTTAAATGACTACATAATTATGATAAACTTCTAAGTTTTTTAAAAAATTCCATTTTGCAAATAAAAAAGGAAATAAATTATAAATTTAGAGATATACTCTAAATAAATAAAAAAGAGAAAAGCTTGATATCTTCTCACATATAATGAGTTGATTCACATGAATGGACTAATGGGAAAGGACAAGAAGAGAATTCGCAATGGAGGGAGTATACAAAAAAGTCATTTTAAAAAAGTGTGATAAAATATATAACACATAAACTGCATAACATAAAATTTACCATTTTAACCATTTTTAAGTGTATAGTTCAATGGCATTAGTACATTCACACTGTTGTGTAACCATCACCACCATCATCTCCAGAAATTTTTCGTCTTCTCAAACTGAAACTCTGTATTCATTAAATAACAGCTCTCCATTCCCAGCCCTGACAGTCACCATTCTACTTTCTGCCTATGAATTTGACTACTCTAGGTACCTCATATCATTCAGTTTTCTTTTTTATGAGTGGCCTATTTCACTTAGCATAATGTCTTTAAGTTTCACCCATATTGTTAGAATGTCCTTCCTTTTTGAGGCTCGATATTTCATTTTATATATATATATATATATATATATATATATATATATATATATATATATATATAATTTTGCTTATCCATTATTCATCAATGGAGAAACCCTTTTGTAAACTGATAAAACTAGCACATATTTATTTTTAGGAGTTCAAACAATTGAGAAAAATATAAAAGAAAAAGTAAAAATCTTCCACTCCTTTTTATCTTTCATATTCACTATAATAACTCCTGTTAGCACTTGATTGTGCATCCTTTCAGAAAGAGCGTATATTTGTAGAAGCACACACATATGTTTACCTCATCTTTCCTTCTTTGGTCACAAGTCTGTCCTTTAAGGTATTGAATCCTGAAGACCTTCGGTATAAAACTGGCTGATACAACCTGGTTATAGTACAATGTCAGGCTTTGACACTGTTTGCAATATATTTTAAAAAATATTTGTGGGGTACTTGTCTTAATCAATACAGACTTCTAAATGACTGCCTTCTTTTTTTTTTTTTTAAAGTCGGAACATAAAATTGACAAAATGATCTTGAATATTCTTTTTTAGATGAAAATCACTATATATATATATAAATTTTTATTATTGTTGTTATAAATATGAAAGCTTTATTTGAAAAAATATATAAATGATCAAAATTTAAACATTATTTTATATGTGTTACTTCCACAATATGTTAATAGTTTTGATTCCCTAGATGAAACATCTTACGTAAAGTTCTCATTAATTTCGCCTTTGTTTCCATCAAGAAAATAAAAGGATATGGGCACAACTCATACAACTTCCAGTCATATAAAATGTATGCCTATAGAGTAAGAGTTGACAAAAGGAATAGAATATGGACTTAGTGTCTGGAGATCTGCGTTCTAATTCAATTTGGTAAATACCTAGGGTGTACAAATTTGGTTAATTCGCATGAAGATTTTGGTTTCTTTTTTCTCTTTTTTAGAATACTAGTCTTTATTTATGAACAGGGTGATGGTCATATCCTTGAGCATACACTTCTTTTTTGTTTAAACCAGACACCTTCTGGACTGTATGTACATCCAGGTATACCTTTGGGAGTGGACTTACATTTTTTTACACTATGCTTCTATTTTTAAAAATTGACATATAATTGACACATGACATTATATTAGATTCAGGTATACGATATTATAATTAGATACATGTATACATTACAAATGGTCACCACAATAAATCTAGTTAAACTCCATCACTACACATAGTTATGAATTTCTTTTCTTGTGATGAGAACATTCTCTTAGCAACTTTCAAATATACAGTATAGAATTATTAACTATAGTCACCATGTTGTATATTGCATCCCCAGGACTTAGGTATTTTATAACTGGAAGTTTGTACCTTTGGACCACCTCCACCCATTTCGCTCACCCTCTGCCCACACTTGATAAAAGTCAGAACTAGATCCAGCAAACCCATAAACAGGAGGGCCACAGGAGGGCCAACTCTTTGGGAGAGCCTGAAACGTTAGGAAGGTGACTCACCTGGGCTACTCCTGTTGTATCTGCTGGGAGCCATTAACAGACAGGGAGCAAGGACTGGGGACTCAGACTCCCTGCTTCACTGTCAATTTACCCTGAACCCACCTGAAAGGTGAGGTACTGTCACCCCAAACTCCATTCTTCAGCTATCTTTTTCTTTTTTCCCCTTTAGGTTGCAGGAGAACAGAAACATTCAGAGACTGGTTGTGCCAAACTTACGCTCTGAAGTCTATGCTGGAAGTGAGGGTCCACCTCTCAAAGAAAACGAACCTGCCTCTCTGGAACTAGGCGGTAGGCCCTTTGATCACTTGTCTAAATAGTCAAAGTGAAGTTCGCAGCAGGGACACGAAAAATGGGTGCATTGAATTAGAAGATGAAATCGCTACAGGGTTTTTTCTTTTTCTTTTCTTTTTTTGCTCAAGGGCATCATAATTTTGGCTGAAGAGCTATATCTTAAGTAAGGTTTGGGCTTCCTCACACACAAAAGTAACCCTACATGGTAAGGATGGGAAACAACTAGGGGAAGACAGGCTATATTATAGAAGAGGAAGGTCATGAATACCAGCTGTATTAGTTTGTGAGGGCTTCTGTAGCAAAGTACCACAAGCTGGGTGGCTTATAACAGCAGAAATTGTTTCCCAATTCTGGAGGCCAGAAGTCTGAGATCAAGGTTTTAGTAAGGCTGTGCTCACTCTAAAAACGCCAGGGGAAGGCCTGTTCCAGGTCTCTCTTCTTGGCTTATAGATGACTGTCTTCTCCCTATGTCTCTTCATGCAGTCTTCCCTTTGTGTATATCTGTCTGTGTCCAAATTTCCCCTCTTTATAATGACATTAGTCATGCAGGATTAGAGTCCACCCTAATGTCCTCATTTTAATTTGATTACCTCTGTCATGACCCTATTTTCAAATCAGGTCACATCCTGAAGTATTGAAGATTAGGACTTCAATATATCTTTTTGACAGTACATAATTCAACCCATGACACCAGCCCAACCTCATAACCAGTTGCATAAAAATAAGTGGAATGCTTTCAACTGTATTTTATTGCTTACTGCTAGAGTGAACCACTCTTTTCTCTTTTTAAAAGTGATAATTTGTCCTTTTAAATTTTATTTTTTCTTCTACTCGATATTAGATGTGATACTGTTGCCTGAATGTACCAATGTCTTCAAGGTGCAGAACACTGAAATAAGATCTCAGCAGAACTAGAGTAGCATGGGCTTGGCCTGTGACCCTGGTCCTGGAGAATGTGACTCCATGAAATGACTTTTGCAGGCAGCTGCTGAATTTACCTTGGGATTATGTCTTCTTGGGCAAAGAGAAATAGAGGTTAGTTCAGTTGTGTTAGAAAAGAACATCTCTAAATGGATGGGGAATGGGGAATGTATATAAAATATAGGAAGTTCCTTCTCAAGGTCCTTTTCCAGTGGCCAAGTTTGAATCAAGTGATTTTGTATAAACTGGGCCAGTTTCTGTTTCTTGAGTAATTTAAAATTTGAAATGCAGAGGCCTAAGGTGCAGTAAAAAACTGCCCTCCACTATTGTGAGGTGATCTCTAGGCCCCCAGAATGTCCTGCCTGATGGGAGTGTCTTTGTTTGCTTGGGAGCTTTGGCCACGGGACAGTCTAATGATATGATTTATGATACCGTAAAGCTTTGGGCTCTATGGTATCAGTTCTGCCTTTGGAAGGGACCGGAAATAAAAGATATCAGCCTGACCTCCAGGAGGAGCTAGAGACTAAAGGTTAGCCACATGGGCAGTATGTGATCAAGCTTCAATAAACGTGCTGGCTGGACACCAAAGGCTCTGGTCAGCTTCCCTGGTCAGTACTACTCCAGGCATATTGTCGCATCATGGCTAGAAGGAGTTAACACCATCTGTGAAAAATGTGAAGACCAGACAGTAGCTCCGTGTTCAGACCCTACTGAACTCTGCTAAACTCCTGCACTCAGCTTCTGGGAATCAGTGTTGCTGAGTCACGTTCAGTGGTGACTCTCTAAGGAGAAAGTCTATGAATGCCAGCTGTTGAAGTGCTCAGAGTTTTCCTGACTCCTTCCCCTTTTGTGTTACCTCTTCCTTTGCAGTCATCTTTATCTCCAAAAAAACTATGTTTGTTTTCTTAAGCTTTCCCAGATTGAGTTCTTTTATTTGCAACCAAAATAATTCTTAACTACTGTAGAAGTAGTGGGTGCTATGAAACCAAATGGTGAGGGGATTTGACCAACAGACTTCCCTAAGTAATTCCTCTGAAGGATAAATAAAGGTCAGCTTAGGTGAAGAGGGAACAGGAAACAGAACAAAAAGTGAAATAGCCCTAAGTTTGATACAGGCATCAATTCATTATTTCTAAAATTGGGACATATGGGAAAGGGTCAAGCATTTATCACAACTCATTAAACACATTTAACACAACTCATGAGTTGTGTTTCAGAGTAAACAAATAGGTGATGGAAGTTGGAGTGTTTTTTCTTTTTTTCTTTTTTATAGAAGGATGGAAGTTAATCATTGTGGTTTGGGGTTGGAGATAGAATTAGAAAGTCACCATGTGCCTTCTCTAATGAAGTAATAGAGGCAGGCAATGTAAAGTTGTCTTAAAGCCAGTAAGTGAATAGTTAATGGGGAGTATTCTACTGGATGGTCATGCCGACCACACCTGAACCACTGATTCATTAATCTTGTTGTGACTAAGAGTCAGACAACCAGAGCTGAGGGCACTTCCTCATTAGATGCAAAAGGAAATGTACAGCCCCACCTTTGAAGCACTTTTGATCCCAACCATATTGAACCTGATTGTCAACAAACTTCTGGATCTAACCATCAGTTTACAAGAAATTTAGCACATATTAAACGACCAATAAGGGTTCAACCAATCAAAATCAGATTGTGAGAAATTCTACAGGAAAATTGTCCCAATATCTTTAACAAATAAATGGCAGAAATAAAAAGGAGAGGGGAAGTAAATTGTTAAAGACTAAAGGAGCCTTGAGACTTATCAATCAAATATATTGTCTGGACCTAGTTTGAATCCTGATTTGAATAAATCAATTGTAAAAAGATATTTGTAAGACAATTAGGAAAATTTAAATGATGATTTTATATTTGATAATATAAAAGTAACTTTTAAAAGAGAGTATAATATGTATAGTATAATATGGTTATGTTTTTTTAATTTTTAAAAATTTTAAAATTTTCATCTCAGAGATATATATGAAATAATTTCTAATGAAATGCTGTTTTTGTAATGGCTATAATATATGGCTATAATATATTTGAGTTGGGGGAGAAGAATGGGAGGAGTAGAAATAAAATATAATTGGTCAAATATTTATAATTGTTAAATCTGGGTGTCAGGAAGTTCTATTCTGCATGTAAAATCTATTTTTGTGTATGTCTGAATATTTTCACAATAAAAATGACATGAAGAAAACTGGGTAACATACCTTGACTCCTATACTGGAATAAATAAGACTTCATTGTAAAAGCTGAACCTCCAAAAACACTGGAAGAAACAATGGGAAAAGTGTTTTTGTAATGTCAAATGTAGCAGGGTTTTCTAAGAATGATTGACACTAGCATTCTAATGTAACTTTTATTTGTTAACACTTTATTAATGCTTTGCTCCTATCATAAGTGATATTTGATGATAGTTTATTTTTCTGTGCTGTTTATCAGGGTTAGGATACCTTCATAAAATGAATTGTGATATTTTCCTTCTTTTTTGAAGTTCAGGATTGAAGTATGTTTTTGAAGATAGTTTTCTAACAATTCGTTCATTTTTTCCCTAGTGATATCCAACAAGTTGTTGAGTATTTTCTTTTTTCTTTTTCTGTTTAAATATTATGATTAACTAATGAGTTTTAATATATTTAATGTGTTTCAATCTTTCCTTCAAGTTGGTTCTTGTGTCTTTTGACATTAACATCAAGATCTCTGATAGCTTTCTTGCTTTCTGATAGAAGATATTTGAAGTTCATCCTGTATTTTGCCTGCCCTGGACCTGTAAACAGACATTTCCCTGAGAAGCTCTGGTTCCTTTTAGTGGGAAATGGTCTTGTGAGACCATAGAATGGATACCAGTTATGCTCATTGCTACTGTTTGTCATTGCCTCAAGGCCTTTTTAGTTTAGAGCTAGGAAAAGCACATATTTTTTTTTAAAAAGCAAAATACATCATAAGTTTACACTTTTCTTTCAATTCAAATTAAATATCTCATAATTTTTACTTTACTTCTTTATTTTATTTTTGTATCTTTTTCCTTTTACATTGAATATCTTGGTTACTAATAAAATTAATGTAATTTATACATATAAATAAAAATTTAAAACTATATATATTTAGTGTGTGTGTAGTGTGTATGTGTGTGTAGTGGTGGCTTAATAATGATATGTTAACTTGGCTAAACAGAACTACATTTTCCAGTATTCCCTTCCGAGTAGATCTCTACTTAAGGTTAGACATAAGAGACATTTGTGAGAGATTTTGAAGTAGCCATTCTTACTCTCTGAAAGTCACATAGGTTAGGCCCTGGTGGAGGTTCAGCACATTTTTGTGGACCTGTTGGCTCACCTATTGGTGTAGGCAGCATCTAGATGCAGAGTCCTCTAGTTCCTGTGGGATCTCTTTCTTCAGCTTCTCCAAATCCTGAGCCAGGTGTGAGAACAGAGGGAGAAGGCCCTGCTTTCCCCATTTCACATGCATCTTTCCTTATTGTGACTTTAAGCTTAATACCAGATACAAAATAAAGAGCTGATTGGAGAAGGTTTAACCAGCTCCCACAATTGTGTAAGGTCAAATCCCTACACATGAATTCTTTATGCTATATCATGTCTAGTGATTCTGCTTCTCTGATCATTTTCTGACTGGTACGCATATATATACATCATACATATGTATGTATACATAGTATGTATACATATATGCATATACCCATATATGTCTTACTATGTCAAATAACTTCAAAATAACAATGCTAACATTATTGTTATCAATATTAATTTATTTGAAGATTTCTTTGGAATTATTTTTGTCTCCAACATTATGTATTGGATAAAAAATCTTTCCTCCATGATTTGAAATGCCATTTGTCTCTTATACTAGATTTTCATACTTCTTTGAATTTAGTCTAAATGTTCTAGTCCATTGATCTCTCTATTTGAGTGTCGGTACCACACAATTTTAATACCTGATAGGATCACCCTCCTCTTACATTATTTTTTAATTTTCAAAAATTTTTCAGCTATTATTGTTTATCTTTCCTATGAAATTTAGAAACAGGTAATTTACTTTAAAATAATTCTGTTAACATTTTTATTATATCAGTTTTGATCATTTATGTTTCTTTAGAAAATTATTCCATACACATTAAAATTCTTCTTATACAAATCTCCATATTAACTGTGTACATTCCCTTCTTCTTTTCTAATGAAATGGTGTGGAATCACTTCTTCTTGCTTACATTTGCCCACTAATTGTCTGTTTCTTTCCAAGCTCTTGGATTTGTCTATCAAATGTATTGTTTTGTTTTCTAATTTATTTTATGTGTTCTAATTTTTGCTTTTGACTTCATAATTTCTTTCCTTTGTTCTCATTAGGAAAAAAAAGAAATAAAAAGGTGATTGCATGTGGGAAATATCTGTTTTCATTTTAAAGGAAAAACTTTTTAAAAATTTGTTCACTGAATAATTGTTAATGTCTGCTATGTTCTGAATTAGATACTAGACAAGAGGAAAATAAAAATATCCCTTTTCTAGGGAAATAGAAATATTCTAGCATATAAATACTATCAAATTCCAGGAATGTTTTTATAGAAATTTAAAAGCTGATTGACAGGCCCTGCCTTTTTTTCTGACTCCATTCATCATCATCTGGTTAGTTTCCCTAGTTATAGCCTCTCTATCTTTAATAACAACAGCGTTCTTAGAATCAGAGTTACTAATTTACATATATTGTCCCTAGAAGTCTTGCTCATAGCTCTCTCACACTGGTGTCTTCAGACCTGCACCATCTCTAAAACCACCCCCCTGTGAGCTAAGAGGCCATAGAGTCAATGAGTCAAATGATTCTCTAGCTACAAAGGAAAGGTAATTAGATACTAATAATAGAACCATCTCACCCAATGGCACTCTCTCACCTCTACATAAAATTTATGCTATTTTAGTGTGTACTTCCTAAAGCAATTTAACCATTTCTCTTCTGCGTAGTAAGTGGATCCAAAAGTGGATCCAAAAATGAACTTTCCTTTTGGAGCAGTTCATAAGGCAATAACAGATGTTCCTTTAATCCCTAAGTTTCTGTAACACAGAGGCTTCCTTTTCACTGCTTAACATGAACATAGTGGACCTACAAGGGTGTGTTAACTTAGAGTCACTGCCATCTAATGTTAGATGTTAGAAACTACCCAGAGAGTCTAGTCCAATCCCTTTGTGACATGGGGAGTTCAGGAAAAGGAATGATTCCAGCCCCAGATCTCCCAGCCTCTGCTTTCCCCACAATGTCTTATTTCCTCATCTATAAAGCCAGGGCAATCATAGTAATGGTAGATACTATTATTATGAGTATTAAAGGAAATAACATTTGGTGCTTAGTACAATAACAGGCATATCACATTTAGTAAGCATAGGCTTAAAATTTTTAAACTTTTAACAAATACCTGGATACCTGAAATCTTCAACACTTCCATAGTTATGGTGTCCCTGGGTTCCTAGAATTAGATGGTAAAAAAAACAGAGCGTCTTGGATTGTAAAAGTTTAGGTACTTTTGGCTTATCTCATAAAGCCAATGGGCTGACTGCAGTATTTTTACCTAAGAAAGGTTTAGAGGTAGCAATCTGGCTGAAATCAGAGCAGTATTTCATAGTAAACTCAAGTTTTTATTTAGATGTCATATCTACTTGCACTTGTTTAAGATGGCATAGATTTTATTCAATTTATATAACATTGAAGAAAAGTTTCATTTTCCATACACAAAATATCATTTTGTGAGTTAACTGCTAGGGAGATGCTATGAAGATTATAGGACACATAAACCTTCCCTGTGTTCCTCTTTGCTTCTGAAACCAGAAGGAAACTGAGTCTGGGGCATGAGCTACTTGCCCCACTCACAGCCAAAAGACCAACACAGGAGTTGGACCTAAATAGAATAAGCATTTATTAGATTGTTGCAACTCCTGGAGACACAGGCCTACTATTTCTCCAAAAGCCTGGCTCCCTGAGAGTCTCATGAGCACCTATTATATAGGAAAATCAGTAGTCATGGAAACTAAGGGAGTGGGGGTGGCCAAGGCCATCTATCTTGTCTTTTCAGCCAGAGCTTGTTTTCCAGGCTACCTGGATGAGAGGCAAGAGGAACTGGGCATCTGGTCCTGGAATCAGCTGCTGCGTCATCCCGTGACCTTGCTCCTTAGCAAAACTAGCTCATCAAAGGAGTAACTTCCCAAGCAAAATTAGCTTATCAAAGGAGTAACTTCCCAAGCAACTGAGAGCAAATGCGCTGCTTAGTTACAGGACCAGATTGCGTTTTTTGAGAATGGCAGACCGGCCACCTTCTTTAGTGGAGCAGGTAGATAATGTCCATGGGAACGGCCGAAGGAGCATACAGTGTCCATGGGAACAGCAGAAAATGTCCTTGGGAGCAAGTATTGCTGAGAGAGTCCTTTGTTCATTGTCACATTTGAGGCTGCTGACCAAGTGGCCCTTTTTGTCTTCTGCATAGGTGGAGGAGCTGTGCTTGAATGAACCTTATATTCTACCCCATCATAGCTCCTTTATGTCACATCTTCATGTCAGTTGTTCTTCACAGGAGGTTCTTGCATCAGGTCTTTCTTCATTTCCACTACTGAACATCATCTTTGTGATTTCTCTTAAAACAAGTCAAAGCACCAAACTTATTTTTTACTGGAATTTTGAATAAATTAAACCTTGGTCTATTATTTTTATTTCCTTTACTCCCCTCACCCTTCGACATCATGTCATTGAGAGAAATTCAATATCAAGGTGATAGGGTTTTATACTTTGGAGTATTACTAGTGATCTTTGAATATTCATTTGACAGAGAGCATTTTAAATTCCCTGATTGGACCAAGGATAAGGGGGAGTTTTTGGACCTAGGGAGTTTTCTCATTTTAAAAATAATAGATAAGGCCAAGGTTTATAAAAAATAATGTAGGAAAAATGAATCCCAGCTGACAAAGGGGATGTTAGATGCTAGAAAGAAATACAGGTCCTGTCCTAAAATGGTACAAAGTGAAAGACTTGAAATAGCTTTTGACTTCTCCTTAAACTGGTTACTCGGCATGGCTCACCTTGATGATGTTTGACAATTCCCCTTTTCTGCATAAATGAAACTCTACAAGAATTTGCCAGTGATTTATGACATGACTGGTTAGTGCCTGCGCCTCTGTGTTTATGTCACATAGTTGCTTGCTTGTATTTGGGGAGGGGAGGAGAAGGAGTGGCAATAGATTTGGCAGATACAATACTGAGTAGGAAAATCTCTCCTTTGTCTCCTCATAATTCTACTTGCAGATTACTTAGAATGGCTGCTATGAAGTTTTTTCTCTGTTAAGTCTGATATGTGGGCCTCATAGATTCTATTGTCTGCTTTTCTACCACCCTTCCGTGTATGATTCATACTTCACTGTTTCTTTGCATATTGTAATTTTTTTATTGAAAAAATATAGAATTTTTAGACATTGTAACAACTCTGGACACTGAGTCCTCACTTTGCCTCTCCATACCTAGGCTTATTGCTGTTTGTTTAGTTATTCATCTAGTGGTTTGGAGGTACTATTTTAGTGAAGAATATTTCTCCCACATTGTGAAGCTTCTGTTGTCCTTCTTCAGAGCACGGAGCTTTGGGCCTGGGCATGGCAAACCTAGGATGAAACTAGTTTTAGCAGAGATCATTTGATTGCCTCGTTCCTTGGTCACTTTGTTAACCTCTGTTGGAATCACAACCAGTGCTTAGGCTCTACTGATTGCCAGTTGATTGCTCTACTGATTTCAACAGTACTCCATTGGGAAAAAAAAGATTAATTGCTCCACTGTCTGATCAAATTAAATCCAAGCCCAATCACTGTCTCCACAACTTAGAGAATCCACCAGGCTTTGCCCATGTTCCCTACTCTGCACCATAGTCTGGAAACTGTCTCAAGGTGACCAGATGAGGCAATCATAGGGCTCACTCATCTTGTTTTATCCTCATCTCAGAGGGATCACTGTCCTTTGTTCCCTAAATTTAGTGTCTTGAAACCTTAATTTAATACAATTTTTTGAGGGGCCGGTGGGGGGGGTGAGTGTTTCAGTCAGGGATATAAATCTGGTCCCTTTTCTCTCTTGGCCAAAAGCAGAAGTCTAGAACACTCTTGTTAATTTCTATACTTCTCTGAATCCAGTAAGTGAAATGATATTAGATATACATGCGAGTAAGAAAATTTAAAAGCATACAAAGTTCTTTTATGTATAAATTAGAAAAGTGTCTGGACAGACACATTACTTAAAGATATTAAAAATCAAATGCAAATAGCTGCTCCAGATAAATGCTAATCTCTCCTAGTCTGTTGCATTCTGGAAAGATCTCCACAATCAAAGGAAGAGATCTGGAGATCACCTACGATATTCAGGAAGAACGAGCATAACTGGCTCAAATTTCCTCTTCATTGGTAATGTGTTTTCTCTCTCTTTTTCTCTCTCCCTCTAAAATTACAATATTTGGAACTGGTTTTTGAGCAAAAAGGAAGAGTAGTCAAAGTATTTATATTAGTGACAAAAAACTGAGTTTTACTTAAAGATGATCTCTTTAAGTAAAATAATGATATAGAATAACATATTCGGTATTTCATGATGTTCCTATTTCAAAACCTAAACAGAAGTCTTTGACTACTCAACTTTCATAGTTCTGTTTTTACCAGATGCTGGAAAACGTTGAAACCAAACCAATCCCTCAGAAATATGTTCCTAACCACAACTCCATTTAGGCAGACAAACAGAGTTTATGTCAGTTCCTGGAAAAGAAAGGCTTAGGAGCCACATTTAACCATTTCACCTTCTTTGTTCGTTTGTTCTTGGTTTGTTTCTCTTTTCGGAAGTAGTGAAGGCCAAACGTCAGACATATCAGTTCGCTTCCCGCATCTGTTCTGATTGTGTGCCTGGGTTCTTAGTGGTCTGGCCTGGATTTTCTGGAGGCCATTCTCTGGCTACTGGACAGCACAGTTCTGGGGCTTTAACTAACAGGACTGACTTCAACAGTGGGAATCTAAAATGCCATAGCAAAGTTACCCCTTCTCAACTTTGTCCAGAAAAATTGGGTCTCCCTAGGTTCTTTTCATCATGACCTTATTCAAGATGAGATAGAAGCTGTTAAGTAGACAAACTGTTCCCTTCGTATTGTATTTTAGGATTCTCTTTCATTGTCCCCAGTTCTTGGTGACCTTTGCTGTAAGTATCCCACTCTAGAATATGCCTTCTCCCAGCAAAACCAACTTGCAGTACAGAGAAAGTTGAGGTCCTGCCTCTCAGTTTGTATGTGGCTATCACTATAATCGGTAAGATTCAAGGATGGTATACCGGTCAAGTCCTGCTGTGTGGACAGGACAGGCAAAGAAATCAAGCCTGTAGACAGGAGAATGAAGCCAATGTGCCCACAGAAACCAGAAGAAGGGTCCAGATGACTTTGCTCTTCCAAATCCAGTCCTTCCTGAGTCCCAGTTATACTCCTTATCTTGACCTTTTGAGATATTCTGTTCTATCATTATCTCCCCCTAGTTACCAGGTTTTCTGGCCTAAGCTAGCTACCAAGTTGGTTCTTATTACATGACACAAAATTGCTCCTATATTTGTTTCACTTCAATGTGATTCTGGGTTATTAAAAAAATCCATGTAATTGCTTGGGAGATATTAATGACCTAGTAATTTTTACATTTTAAAAATTATGTGTTAGAGAAGTGTTGCCCTATAGAAATATAATGTGAATTTCATATGTAATTTAAAATTATCTAGTAGCTACATTTGAAAATTAAAAAGAAAGAGGTTAAGTTCATTTTAGTAATATATTTTATTTAATCAAATATATCCAATATGTTATCCTTTCAATAAGTAATCAATAAAAAATTAATGAGATATTGAATTCTTTTTTTTATATGAAATCTTCAGAATCTTGTGTCATACTTACAGCACACCTCAGTGTGACTAGCTACATTTCATATGCTCAGTAGCCACTCATGGATAATGGCTATTGGACAGCACAGTTCTGGTGGCTTTATTTAACAGAAATGACTTCAATAGTGGGCATCTAAAATGCCATAGAAAACTGATAGACATTATTTTAGGGCGAATAGGACCCTATGGTAAACTCCATATAATACCATACTGCAAAGAAAATCACCTCTACCCCTTCATAAGGTGGGCTCTCTAATGAGAGAGGGCTTATCCAAAACAAAGAAGATAATAGGATAGCAATGAGGGTACTCATCATTGGTTCAAAAAATAGCAATCGTATGTCTATTGTCTAGAAATATGCTCGGAGCCGAAGTTATAAAAATGAAATATTTTTCACATTCTTGGAGATTACTATCTCTTGAGGGAGAGAACTATTTATTGCAATCATACAAATAAATATGCTAAGTGTTATAGAGGAAAGGCAGTCAGAGTGATGAGAGCAGATCCTGAGACTTGATCTACTCTAGAATTTGGGAATCCTTCTTTGGTGTCAGGATGTCTGAGCTAAGATTTGGAAGATGTGTAGGTGCTTATAAGCAAAAAGGAGGGGGAAACATACCCCAAGAAAAGCATATGCAAAGCTGGCAGGAATCATGGCACATTCAGGAATCTAAAAGAAGCCCTGGGGGACTGAAGTGCAGAATGTGAGAGAGCAGTGCAGCACGGGGCAGAATACACAGGCAAGGGCCAGACCATGCACAGCATGTTAGACCAGGTTACACATGTTAGTTTTTATCCCAACAGCAATGGAAAACCATTGTTGAGTTTTAAGCAAGGGAGATAAATGTATTCAGGTTTCAGTTTTGAAAAACCATTCTGATTAGAGTGTAGAAAGTGTCCTGAGTAGGATAAGATGTGTCTGAGTGGAGGCCAGTGAGGATTTTAGTATAGTTATCTCAACAGGAGACCATGGTGACCCACATGACAGTGATGGAAGTAGAGATGGAAGCATATGACTTTGAGAAATGTCAGAAAGGTAAGAGAGACAAATCTTTGTCGAGGGGTGTAGGGGATGGTTCCAATGATTGCACTAGAACAAGCATAAAGAAGACCTGACTCGGAGAGGAAGTTTATGTAAAGTTTCAAGAGCCCAAGAGGCATCCAAGGTGGAAATGTCAGGTAGGTAGTTAAATATGATTGTCTGGTGCTCAGAGGAAAGGTTAAAACTAAATATGATTTAAAAATCATTTGTGTACTCTCCATTTTCTGTTCACCCTGGTCCTTTACTTTCTTGGAGATGTCATGCTCGAATGCCTTGCATATGTTGCTCCCTCTACCCAAATCCTTCTCTCTCTCCCCTTTTCTTAGTGGCCTCCTATTTTTCCTTTAGATTCCATATCAATCATCACTTCCTCTGGGCTACCTTTCCTGACTCCCATCATGTAATTCACCTTTGTGGCACTTGGAGCAATTACTAATTGCAATTTGACATTTATTTGCATCTTTATTTGTTTAACAACTGTCTCTGTCACTAGAATATAAGAACTGGACCAAGTCTTTTCTATTAGATAGACTTTATTTTTTTAGAGCAGTTTTAGGTTCACAGAAAAATTGATTGGAAAATACAACGAGTTTCCGTATGCCCCTGCCCCACCACACACACAACCTTCCCACAACAATGCTTCTTATGGTTTAATAGTTTATTTGTTTTTAATGTTGAATAATATTCCATTGTCTAGATGTACCAGAGTTTATTTATCCATTCATCTACTGAAGGACATTTTGGTTGCTTCCAAGTTTTTGCAATTATGAATAAAGCTACATTTGTGTGCAGGTTTTTGTGTGGACATACATTTTCAGCTCTTTTGGGGAAATACCAAGTAGCACAATTGCTGGACCATAGGATAAGACTATGTTTAGTTTTGTAAGAAACTGTCAATCTGCCTTCCAAAGTGGCTGTACCAGTTTCCTTCCCACCAGTACTGAATGAGAGTTTCTGTTGCTCTACATCCTAACTAGCATTTGGTGTTGATAGTGTTTTGAATATTAGCTGTTTTAATGGGTGTGCCCTGATATCTCATTATTGTTTTAATTTGCAATTTCCTGATAATGTATGATGTTGAAAAGCTTTTCATATGTCTATTAGTCATCTGTATACTTTCTTTGGTGAGGTGTCTGTTCAGGTCTTTTACCCATTTTTAAATTGGATTGTTCATTCATTTTCTACTTGTTGAGTGCTTAGGGCTCTTTGCATATTTCAGGTCTGTTTTTGTTCATCTTTGCGTACCCAGTGCCTAAGATTATACTTAGTAGGAGTTGAGTAAATGTATACTTAGAAAATGAAAAATTGAAAGCAAAATCACAGATAATTTGAGCCATGGATAAGAATTAATTATTGAAATAGAGAATGTAAGAGTGAGATGAGAAGAAGATACCTAAGACCAAGATTTTGAGAATTTCCCTCATTTAATGGCTGAATAGAAGAGACTAAATGGCCACAGAACATAATGAAAGAGGCTCAACTTCATTAGTCATCAGAGAAATGTATGTTAAAACCATAATAAAATAGTATTACACACCACTAGAATGGCTAACATTTTTGAAAAGGATGGAAATATCAAGTTTGGGTAAGGATGTGGAGCAACTGGAATGCTCATGCTCTACTTCATACTATCAACTTGGAAAACAGGTGGTATCAGCTAAAGCTGAATATATTTATAATTTATGACTAGCAATTCTACTATTAGGTATATATTCAACAGACTGATACATAGAACTTTGTGATTCTATTTGTACAAAATTCAAAACCAGGTAAAATCAATCTATTGTCATAAAAGCCAGGGTAGTCATTACCTTTGGAGAGAGGTGGTGACTTGGAGGAGGACCAAGGTGGGGATGATTGTAAGGTTCTGGTATTTCCTGATATGGGTATTGGTTATATGAGTGTGCTCAATTTGTGATGATTAAATGAACTCTTCACTTTATGGTTTGTGAGTTTTTCTGCATAAATGATTATACCTTAATTAAAATTTTAATTTAAAAGAAAAAGATAAATCTGTTTAGAGTCCTCAGAAGGAAATAGTAAAGCTCTTTTTCTATCCTTTCAGTGCCTAAAAGAGTGTGTCTATGGGCTATTACAAGAGCAAAGGAACCAGTTTATAAAAACTTGTCACACATTTTAAATATTGATGTTTTAACTTGGAACCTAACACTTTTATCAAAAAGAAACTTAATGGTCATGGAATGATAGAAATGTTGTGGAAATGGTTTAAGGTATTTAATGGGTCATGAGAGAAAACACTTGGGCCTCCAAAGTGTGTTCTACTGTTGGTTCTTACAAAGGTAAACTTTTTTTTAGCTGAGACAATTATAATGTATAAATGAAATAATTTATTTGCCTGGGACACTTACTCTGTTTTTTGTCATTCCATTGTTGATTAATATTAAAGTCATTAGTAGCTCTCAGCTGAGCTTTAGATATTGCTTAAAAATGCTGTGACACTTTCCATGACTGAAACAGAGTTGAACATGGAAAGTTGTCCATAAGACTTATTAGTTTCTCATAATATTTCTCTTCACTGCCTGAAAAGAGGCCACTAGATGACTGTTAGTATCTTGATCTGTAGAATTAGGGTCAAACAATCAAATTATATGATAAGAAGAAGTAATTTAGTACAGTAAAAAGAACACCAAAATTTCTAATCTGATGAAATTGTATCCTAGTTCTGCTACATATTGTGTGACTGAAATATTACTAATTATATTCTCTGAACCTCAGTATCCTCATCTATAACATGGGGATGTTTCGCTGGCTTGTTGGGAGGGGTAATGACTTCACATAATTGAAAACATTTAGTGTGTGTTATGAGCTCAATAAACATCCTCCTTGCTGCTTTTATGATAACTGAGAAGTGAGAAAAAACATGTGTTGTAATCTACCTTTTTTCAGTAAACAAACTTTTTGTTCAGAGTTGTTGAATATATAATGTATTCAATGATGTAATCCAGTGAAAAGCGCTTCAGACTCAGAAGACCTTGGTTCAAATCCTGCCTGCCATTTGCTAAATATTTGATTTTAAATAAAGGTAACTGAAATTTAGTTTTATCATCACAAAATAGCAAAATATTCCTATTTACCTCATGGGCTGTGGTGAGGATTAAGAGTGATGTATGTACTAGTCAAGGGTCTTTGTTTACAAGTGAAACTCAACCACACTTAATCTAAGCCATGAGGGGGAATTTATTGGTTCTCCCTGTCAAATTTTAGGCAAGGCCAGATGTAATCAGGTCTTTGGGGTAACTGCAACCTTGGGCTTAGACACTTTAAGTCCCTCTGTCTTTTGGACCAGTGTTGGCATTTCTATTCTTCTAAAACAAATACCATTAAAGGAGTCCAACCTAGGTTCTCCAGGCTTAACATCTTAGTTATAAATGCTTTTACCTTTGAGAGTTTTCATGGCCACCTGGCCATGCTCTCCAAAGATATAGTCTCTTTTTTTCCACTGTGGGTGTTGGAATGATATCATAGCTCTTTCCCACCTCTCTGAAATGGGGGAAATTGAAGCAACCCTGAGCTTTCTTGGAATGATTTAAATCCATCAATCCCTTTCCTCCTAAGAATGAGTTTTTCACAAAAGTGTTGCTGAGAAACTAAGATAAGGGGTACTTTGTTTTTTTTTGGGGGGGGGGGTCTTTGTATTTTAGATTGGCCATCAATCCCAGTGCATTCAGTCATGCTTTCTCCCTTATTCAGATAAATCCAAGTCAATCTGCTAATTTTCTTTATGCACATAAGAACAAAATATATACATGTATATATTTATCTATCATTTATAAATGCATAGTGAATAGTTTTTCTACAAGGTCATTAAAATACCTGAAACTCTTATTAATCTTTATTAACTCTTATTCCTTGAAGCATATAGTATTTAAAAGCACAAGTTTTGTATCTAGAAAAATGTGATATTCAATCCTAGTTTCATCACTGAGCAGCTAATATTTCAGGTTATCCTCTCCTTAGGCTTGGTTTCCCTAAATAATTAGCTTTTATATTCTCTGATTTGCTCCAAAAGTCCTATGAGACATTAATAACTGTAATTTATGCAGAGACATCTCCCTGAATATATACTTGCCTACTGTTTTTATTATTTATTTGTATGTTTACTCTGGCCAGGACCATACTCCTCCAGAGAATCAGATATCCCAAAGACATCCTATAAGAAATTAACAATATGTAAAAGAACAAAGCAAAATGTATCAGTCAGCTTTGACTGCCATAAAAAATACCAAAGACTGGATGGCTTAAATAATAGAAATTTGTTTTCTCATAGTTCTGGAGACTGGAAATCAGATCAGTTCAGCTGATTCAGTTTCTGGTGAGGGCTCTCCTCCTTTCCTCAGTGTGTGCTCACAGAGTGAGCGAGCAAGCTCTATGGTGTCTCTTATAAGGACACTAATCCCATCAGGTCAGGGCCTCACCTTTATGACTATTTAAACTTAATGATCTCTTTATAGGCCCTGTCTCCAAATGCAGTCACATTAAGTTTAGGGCTTCAACAAATGAATTTTGGGGAGACACAATTCAGTTATTAACACAAAACAAAATTAACCTAAAATTGAATACAAACAAAAACTAATAAACCTAACTGTACAGCAAGTGAATATATAACCACACAGAAAAAATAAGTCAATTTGCTTTTGAATCGTGTGCTCTGATTGTATACCCTTAGTATATATGAGGGGAAAAAAACTGTGAAGAAATATTCAATTTACTTAGTAGTTTTATTGCTGGAAGTTGTATTGATTTAGTGATATTGGAATTATTTTCTATATATTTCAGAAAAGTTATGCTATATGTTTTTAGGAGCCAACATTCTCAATGAGGAAAAAGGAAATACAAATAAATCACAGGGGGAAGGTGAGAAAGAAGAGCTGTAGTTTTCTAATATGAACTGTGTTTGTTTGTTTAATATAATCCACTGAAAGGTCCTATATACCCTTTCTAATATCACTTAAACACCTAGCACCAAAATCTTGGTGCTAAATACTAGTCCCTACTTTAAAAAAATCAAGGGTTCTTATAGAAATAACTGATTGCAGGTCTGAGGCAGGTAAAGTAGAAGGTGACTCTGAAATCTTTATTGTGTTAGATTACTTATTATATTATTATTATTAATTTATTTTTTAAATTTTAATTAGTTTCAAGTATCCAGTACATTGGTTAGACATCTATATATTTCATAAAATGATCCCCCCAATTGCTCCCTCTTCCCCTGACCCTCCACCTAGCCAACGTATTAATGCTAACTGTATTCCTTATGCTGTGTTCCCCATCCCAGTGACCATCTATTAGCTACTAATTTGTACTTCTTTAACCCTTCACCACATTCTCCAAGCCCCCCAAATCTCCCTCCCCTCTGTCCAACACCAAATTGTCCACTATATTTGTGAGTCTATTTTTGATTAGTTTGTTTGTTTTATTCCTTAGATTTCACATATAAGTGAAATCATATAGTGTTTATCTTTCTCTGTCTGACTTAAATGCCTTCTAGGTCCATCAAAGCAATATCTTTTTTCATCCCCTTCCTTTTCATATGTAGGGGTCTTGTTTTCTTATCCTTTCAACCACTCTATCTTTTGGTTAGAGGACTTAATTCTTTTCCATTTAAGGTTCTTATTGATAGAAATGTAGTTGTTACCATTCTTTATTCCTGTTTTTGATGCATGTTTTTTCTTCTTAAATAAGTCCCTCCAACATTTCATATAATACTAGCTTGGTGGTGATACATTCTTTTAGCTTATTTTTGTCTGGGAAGCTCTTTATCTGTCCTTCGACTCTAAATGATAGCTTTGTTGGATAAATTGTTCTTGGTTGTATATCCTGGGTCTTCATCACATCGAATATTTTTTGCCAAGCCCTTCTGTCCTGCATAGTTTCTTTTGAGAAATCAGCTGCCAGTCTTATAGGTGTTCCCGTATAAGTAATTACTTGTTTTTCTCTTGCTGCTTTAATATTCATTCTTTGTATTTAAACCTTGGCATTTAATTGTGATGTGTCTTGGATCCCTGATTTTTAGAATTCTCTGAGCTTCCTGGGGTTTTCTGTCCATTTCCTTCACCAGGTTAGGGAAGTTTTCCATCATTATTTCTTCAAACAGCTGTTCAACATCTTCATTCTCTTCTGTTACACTAATCAGATGAATATTTGGAGCCTTAATAGTGTCCCATATCCTCCTTAAATTATTTTTATAGTCTTGGCATCTTTTTTCTTGCCATTCTGATTGAATGTCCTGATTAGCTTTCCTGTCCTCTAGATAGGGCATTTGATCCTCTTCTTTATTCACTTTGTTTATTTCTTTGTTTATTCCATTTAATATACTTCTCATGTCAGATAATGTGTTCTCCATTTCAGACTGGTTCCCTTTTGTAATTTCCATTTCCACTTTTGTTTTTTATTTCTTTGTTAGAGTTCTCTACACTTACCGAAAGTTCATTGAGCATCTTTATAACCAGTGTTTTAAACTCTGCATCTGTTAGATTACTTGACTCCATTATATCTGGATCTCTGTTCTGTTCTCTCATATGGTTTCTGCTTCTTTGTCTTCCCATTTTGGCTGCCTTTCTGTGTCTGTTTCTATGTACTAAGCAAAGCTCTTAAGTCTCCTGGTCTTATTAGTGTGGATTTGTGAAGTAGGCAACCAGTGACAGTCCTGAGAGGGGTTCAGCTGCAGGCCAAACTTAGCCCAAGCCTCTACCCCTCTGGGGCCACATGTTAAGATTCGGCAAGCAATCCACAGATGCTGTGCTTATAGTTGCCTCAAAAGGCCACATCAGAAACTGAGGCCAGCTGCCTCCAGTGTGGGTCTAGGTACTGCTCAGCAAGAAGCACTGAACTTGCTGAGGATATACCTAGATGTGGCTTGGGTGGGGCTGCGAATTGGGGGAAGCAGGGTTTCAGGGAATCCTCTAGGCAGAGTGACCTCTGTTATCCAGTTTGATGATGTCGTGGCTATGGCTGTATCCTGTGCACTGGTAGAAGGGAGGGCTCATCAAGGAACAATGGATACCGCTGGCACTTCTGTACAAAGTTAGTCTCACTGGGCCCTCACTCTGACAGTGCCTCCTTGTGAGAACCTGGTGCTCCCTGTGTGCAGCTGAATTGGCACTGGTGCTCGGAGCGAGCAGGTCTGTTATCATGAAAATCTACTTGCAGACGTGGCCCCTTTAAGAGGCATCTGCCACTGCCACAGCCATAGCCTCAGCCTCGGCCTCCGTCTCACTCAGCCACTCGGATCCGGGCATCCCCACGTCCTCGACTCGTCCTACCTTCTGCCATTGCAATGGTGATTTCTTGGATTTCTCCCTAGTTGTATGGCTTGTTCATCTAGATCCCAGGTGATTTTTTCCTTGCTGCTGCTCCTTGTTTTTGTCACAACTTTGATTTGGTCACCAGAGGGGTGAACAGAGCCTCTGTCATCTATGCCATTTTTTCTCTAGATTACTTATTAAATACAAAAAGAAGGGATTCCTTTAAATAGAGAAATCCGGTGCATACACCTTAACTGAATTAGCATCACCAATAATGGGATAAATTTACATCTATACCACCTGCTATGGTGGAATGGGAGGGATACACACATCTCCTTTGTAGCATACTTACAAAATGTTTAAACTGACTCTAAGTAGTGGAAAACAATTAGACAAGTCCAGACTGTAGAAGATGCTCTACAAGACAACTAGGTTCTCAAAACATCAAAAGTCTTGAAAGATAGAAAAAGGCATATATTAGTATCAATTAACACAACAAGTAAGTTGTTATAATAATTATCAATGGATAATTATCAATTCAGTAATTAATGTTATTAATTGTTTATCAGTGTTTAATATCTTGAGAATGATGATATCGTAGCTTTATAATCATAGGTCACTTAACTACAGGGATATGTTCTGAGAAATGCATTATTAGGTGATTTCATAGAGTGCGAACATCATAGAGTGTACTTACAGAAACCTAGATGGTAGAGCCTACTACTCACCTAGGCTGTATGGTATAGCCTGTTGCTCCTAGGCTACAAACATGTAAAGCATGTTACTGTACTGAATACTGTAGGTTATTATAACACAATGGTAAATATTTATATATCTAAACACATTTACACATATAAAGCATATAGTAAAATATGGTATGTGAATGGAGCTTGCAGTACTGGAAGTTGCTCTGGGTGAGTCAGTGAGTGAGTGGTGAGTGAATGTGAAGGCTAGGACACTACTGAATACTGCTGTAGACTTAGTAAACACTATACTTAGGCTACACTAAGCTTATTAAAAGATTTTTATTTCTTCAATAGTAAATTAACCTTAGCTTACTGTAACTCTTTTACTTTATAACATTTTTAATTTTTTTACTTCTTCAACTTTCTAATAAAACTTAGCCTGAAGCACAAATACATTATAAAGCTGTTTAAAAATATTTTCTCTTTTTACATCCTTATACTATAAGCTTTTTCTATTTAAAACATTTATGTATGTATGTATGTATGTATGTATGTATGTATTTATTTATTTATTTATTTTTTACTTTTCGAATTATGCACATGCATTAGCCTAGGCCTACACAGGATCAGGATCATCAATATCACTGTCTTCCTCCTCTACATCTTGTCCCACTGGGAAGTTTTCAGGGGCAATAGCATGCATGGAGCTGCCATCTCCTATGATAACAATGCCTTCTTCTGGAATACCTTCTGAAGGACTTGCCTGAGTAGGTGTCACTCTTTTCAGAAATATGTCCATGGTATTTTGCTTCATTTCTTTCTTTCTTTTTTTTGCTTGCACTATTATTTATTTTTTTAATTTTCATTTTTCAATTAGAGTTGACATTCAATACTATTTTATATTAGTTTCAGGTGTACAGCATTGTGGCTAGACATTTATACAATTTACAATGGGATACCCGTTATTAGTCTACCTGGCACAATACCTAGTTATTACAATATTATTGACTATATTCCCTATCCTCTATTTTACCTTCCTGTGACTATTTTGTAACTACCAATTTGAACTTCTTAATCCCTTCAACTTTTTTACCCAGTCTCCCAAACCCCCTCCCATCTGACAATTGCAAATTTTTTCTCTGTATCTATGAGTCTGTTTTAATTTTGTTTGTTCATTTATTTTGTTCTTTAGATTCCACATATTAGTGAAATCATATGGTATTATCTTTCTCTCTCTGACTTATTTCACTTAGCATAATACCCTCTTGGTCCATCCATGTCATTGCAAATGGTAAGATTTAATTCTTTTTTTTTTTTATAGCTGAGTAATATTCCATTGTATATGGTATAGCTATTTCTATGTATGTACCATTTCTTATTTATCCAATCATCTATCAATGAACACTCAGGTTGCTTCTTTAATTGGCTATTGTAAATAGCATTGCAGTGAACATAGGGGTACCTATATCTTTTCATCAGCTGTTGCCTGCCTCGGGCTCACAGATTACTGAGTTTCATTCAAGAAATACTGTAGCTCACTGCGGTATGTTGCCTGTCCCTGGCATTATCTCCAGAGGCACGTGAGCAGAGGCCTGTTGATTGATACCGAAAGAGCTGCTTGCTGAGAGTGTGGGGTAAACCTGGTTGCCTAGTCATGAATATGCCTCTGGCAACTCTTGAATTGGGTGGGGCAGAGGACCAGGGTAGAGTAAGCAGAGTCAACGAGCTAATGCAGATTCAGATATGGTTGTGTGGGGTGAGAACTCAACATAGGCGTGATGGTGCCCATCTGTAGACTGCCCAGGGAGAGGGCTAAACACAGAGATAATGGGGTTGTCCCTCCAGCCCTTACCCTGAAGCTACACAACTCAGCCTTTCCCAGTATGTCTTTGGTGCCCTCTGAGCTGTTCTACCTCCAGTAGAACCCACTGTGAGTGTCTGTGAGCAAGTGAATCTGTGCACTGGCTCTTAAGGGGATGTCTGGGTATCCAATAGCCTTCTGTCTCACCTGGATGGTCAGAATCCCCACTGATTTTTTACAGCCAGATTTTGTGGGGCTTCCTATTCCTGACTCTGGAACTCTAAGCTGTGGAGCCCTGGTGTGGGGTTTGGGTCCCTAACTCTTCTAGGAGACCTCAGCAGCCAAACTATTTCTCCTGATGCTCAACTGCCACATGCAGGTGTGGGGCCAGCACATTTCGTGTCTATCCTAGCCTCCTACTAGTCTCAGTGTGGTCTCTTCTTAGTTATGGGAGTTACATTTAGCTAGTTTTCAGATGGTTCTTTAGGTTGATTGTTTTATAGTTTAGTAGTAATTTTAATGCAGTCATGAGAGAAGACAAGCAGAGTGTTTACCTGCTGTACCATCTTGACCCAAATTCACTCTCTCTCTTTTTTTTTTTATCATAGATTTCCTTTTAAGTAGATAATGCACCGTGAACATTCCTCTCTATTAATGAAAACCTTTTGTAGATGCTGATATTGCTGGTCCAGGGATCATACTTTGAAAATCACAGATTTGGAGATGCAGGAATTGAGGCTTAGTCAAAGGTACAGAGGCAAGAAAGTAGAGTTGGTTTGTGCAGGTAAGATGGGCAGGCAGGATTTTGTAGAATAGTGATTTCCGCCATCAGAGTTTTTCTTAATTTTCAATAAATAATCAGATATTACTTATATAATTTTTAAAAATGTTTTAAAGAGGAGGAAGTGGAGAGCAGCAGCTTTAGGCCAAATTCACTGAGAATAATTGAATGTTGTCTAGAAAAGGTGTGATTGAGTCTGAGATTTGGGACAGATGTGTTTCAAACACTGGGACTGGAGATGTCAAACTGAATTGAGAGACTCAGGATGGCACCAGATGAGGAAGTAACCATCCCCTAAACAGAAGTGGTAACTGTCCATTATCCACTCAAGAGCATCATGGTTTACCCTAGAGATCTTCTTGGCATCAAGTCTCCTTTTTTTTTTTTTTACTTCCCTTTGGTTTTCCTCCTTTATTCAGCTGTCAGCATGTCTCAGGGATTTCATTCATTCACCCACTGATTTGCTCAGCAAATATTTATTAAGTATCTACTCTGTGCTCTGGGGCAGCACCTGTATCTATGTAGCTAAGTTGTAAGCACACAGTCTTGTTTTTCTGGGGAGCTGGCACTGGTTTAACACACCAGACTTTTATATTGTTTGTTTCATTTTGTAAATACAACTGTTTTCTATTCCTGATCTGAGCCACAACACTCTCTCTCAATTCCCTTGGACAGTGAGGAAACAATGCCTTTTTTGTTTTGCTTCTCTGGACTGTGCCCTGAGTCAAGCTAGAAATTGCAGTCTAGACAAGGTTCTGGACAACCTGATGGTACGGTCAATGAAACTTCCCTAAGTGATGCCTCTCCTCTCTGAGTGCACACTCCCACACCATAGTCTTGCTATTTTTTTCTGAACCATAATCTTCAGCTTGGACTTATCTCTGCTCTGTCACCAGCTCCTTCTCTCTAGTTTTGCCATTTTTGGGTCACTAGCTTAAATTTTATAGACTATGTCTTTTCTGCTTTGGACCTAGATCTATTATCTCCAGCTCTAATTTTTTTTTTTTTTAAACATTGTTTCCCTCTCTTCACAATATTAGTATGACCCAAACCCACATTTATATTCATGACTTCTCACATTGTGGCCACAGCCATACTGGTTTAGAAAACTTTCTATTTCTTCAAAGGATCACAGTCAGAGGTAAATTCAGACTGCAGGCTTCCTGATGCCAGGGCCTCCTCGTTGACTTTTTGCATCTCTAGCTCCTGGCCTCTTGTCTGGCACACCTTGGGTACCTGATTAATATTTGGGGGAACAGAGTCAGGACAAGTGTGTATGCACATTGGATGGAAAATTCAGGATAGGGAAAAAGTTAGATAAATATTGCATTAGTCAGGGTTTTACAGAGAAACAGAACCACTAGAGTGTGTATATGTCACAGAGAGATTTATCTTAAGGAAGTGGCTTATGTGATTGTGGAGGCTGGCAAGTTCCAAATCTGTCAGGTAGGCCGATAGGTAGGAGACTCATGGAGGAGTTACAGTTCAAGTCTGAAGGCTGGGCTAGCAGAATTACCTCTTCTTCAAAGGAGGTCTGTCTTTTTCTATTAGGCCTTAACTAATTAGATGAGGCCCACCCACATTATAAAGGATAATCTGCTTTACTCAGAGTCTACTGATTTTATATGTTAATCTCATCTAAAAATATCTTTGCAGAAACATCTAGAATAATGCTTGACCAAATATCTGAGTATCATGGTCTAGCCAAGTTGATGCATAAAACTATCACAGGGACTTTGTGGAAACATGGCGGAGTGAGAGACATCCTCAGATCTTTCCCCCTGAAACAACAATAAGCTCAACATCTAAAATTCAACAAAAAACACCCAAACTGCACACCAGCACATCTGAACGTGGGATCTGTGCATAAGGGCTACCACAGGTCAGAATCCTGGGTGTTGGGCAGTGGACTGGGAGAAATAAAGAAGCTGCCTCTCACAGCCTCTGGAACACCCTGCAGGAGGAAGGAGAGGGGTGAAGGTGCAGGGACTTCCCTGAACATCCCTGCCTGGGACTGCTGTGAACTCCCTGCAGTGGGCAACAGGATCGAGTCATCAGGGCAGAAGACAGAGAAGTGGGACGGGACTGTAGAGAAACAACAGTTGATTATTATGGGCCCTGGTTGTGAAACTGAGGCTGAGCCACAGCCCCCAACATCCAACCTAGAGGGCCCCTCTCCCCATACCCTCTGAGACTGATCACCTTGGAGCCTCAGGGGAATCTGAGCAAATGCTGCCAAGACTATCGCTGACACTGACAAGGACTGAAACTGAGGGGAGTGAGCATGATTAAATATTGACCAGAAAAATTTTTAAAAAGGCATTTTTGAAACTTTGTATGAAGCAGAGATCCAAGAGGCTTAGATGCCACCTACTGAAAACCAAAAGAAAAGTGCCTTTTCTGCAACAGGCTAAACAGAGAACTTTATATAATAAACCTTCATTCTGGAAAAAAGCTGAATACATTTCCATTAACGCCCAGGAAGAGAAATAGTCCATTAAACATCATGAACAACCAAGATGACAAGGCATCTCAGAAAGAAAAAATCCCCAGAAAATAAGCTTACAGATATAGAAATACACAACTTAAATGATAGAGACTTCAGGATGGTACTTATGAAAAAACTCAGTGAGTTCTGGAATAAGTCATAGCAACAAATTCAGGATTTTTTTTTTTTTCCAGGCAAGGCAACCCTTGGTTGACCTCACAGATTGCAAGGACTTAGTCAGCTTACAAAACCTTATTTTTAAATTTTTTACACCTATATCATCTGGTCTTAATAGGTCTCCCATCAATTTTAGTAATTAAAAAAACAACTAGATGAGCAGAGCAATGAGATTGAAACCCTCAAAAAGAACAGAATATATCTTCTGGAGATAAAAAACACACTGCAAGAGCTGAAAAATAAAATAGCAAGCTTGGGAAATAGAGTCAACAAATGGAGGAAAGGATTAGTGATATCGAAGACAGAAATCTAGAAATAAATCAGAAGGAAGAAGAGAGAAACTGAAGAATGAAAAATAATGAAAGAGAAATACAGGAATTAGCTCATACCATCAGGCAAAAAAACCCCAAACAAACATAAGAATAATGAGCATCAACAAAGGCGAAGAAAAGGAACAGGGACTATAAAGCATTTTCAGTTACATAGTGGATGAGAATTTCCCAAATCTAAGGAATAAGCTGGAGCTTGGAATTCAAGAAGTCAACAGAACACCCAATTATCTTAACCCAAAAAGGCCTTCACCAAGACACATTGTATTAAAGTTATCAAAAATCAACGACAAAGATAGAATTCTCAAGGCAGCCAAGGATAAGAAAATGGTAACTTATAAAGGAAAACCCATTAGATTATCATCGGATTTCTCAGCGCAAACCTTTCAAGCTAGAAAGGAATGTAATTAAATATTTAAACTATTAAGTGAAAGGAGCTACCAGCCTAGAATAATGTATCCAGTTAAGTTCTCCCTTAGCTATGAAGGAGAAATTAAGACCTTTCCAGACATACAAAAATTGAGGGAATTCCCCACTACGAGCCTGCACTACAGGAAATACTGAAAAGGGTCAGCTTACCTAAAACAAAATAACAATAACAATAAAAATACATAATTAGGAATAAAGTGACTGTCAGGCAAATAGAAGCAGAGGAGTGCAACCCTTACTAAGAACAGGGCATTATAAGCTTAAATAATAAGAGAATTGTTATAACAAGATAGTAATGAACATTCAGCATACATAGGGACAAATTGAGATAACAATGAAAAGGGGAGGATTCAAAGATCCAAATTTGCAAAGAGGAATGGAGATAAGGCACGTGCAGGAGAAAATGGATGACTGTATATATATATAACTATCCTTTACATATTCGTAATGGTAACCACACACTAAAATTCAGAACTGAAGTATATAACATAAAATAAGAAGAACCAGAGTCAAAACCCACAAATGCCAACCAAAATAAAGAAAACAGAAACACAAAGACTAGGAAGCAATGGAAACATTGAGCTACCAGAAAGTAAAAGATAAAATGGCTATAAGAAGACTTCGTATTTCAATAATCACCCTAAATGTAAATGGACTGAACTCACTAATAAAAAGGCACAGAGTTGAAGAATGGATCAAAAAACAAAACCCAACCATATACTGCCTCCAAGAGACACATCTCAGCTCCAAAGACAAATATAGACTCAAAGTGCAAGGGTAGAAAATGATATTTTAAGCAAATGGTATTCAGAGAAAAGTGGGAGTAGCAATACTAATATCAGATGAAATAGACTTCAAAATAAAAAAGGTAAAGAAAGATACTGAAGGATACTTCATAATGATAAAGGGAATCATGCACCAAGAAGACATGACACTTATTAATATCTATGCTCCCAATCAGGGAGCCCCAAAATATGTAAAGCAATTACTAACAGAACTAACGAGAGAAACAGACCAAAACACTATCATAGTAGGGGACCTAAATACCCCACTGTCGGATGTGGATAGATCATCCAAACAGAAAATCAATAAGAAAATAACATCCTTAAATGACACAGTAAACTAACTGGACATAATTGACATTTACAGAGCCTTCCATCCCAGAACAGCTGCTTATATATTCTTCTCTAGTGCACATGGAACATTCTCAAGAATTGACCATATACTGGGACACAGAGATATCATCAACAAATATAAGAGGGTTGAAATCATAGCAATAATATTTTCTGATCATAATGCTTTGAAACTAGAGATCAACTGCAAACAGAAATCAGGAAGAACCAGAAATATATGGAGATTAAACTACATGCTACTGAAGAATAACTGGGTCAGAGAAGAGATAAAAAGAGAGATCAAGAGATTCATAGAAATGAATGATAACAATAGTACAACATATCAAAACTTTTGGGACATGGCAAAAGAGGTCATAAGAGGAAAGTTCATATCATTACAGGACTACCTCGAAAAGCAAGAACAAGGCCAAATAAACTAACACTTCATCTAAAAAACTAAAAAGGAAGAACAAATGAAGACTAAAGTCAGCAAAAGGAAAGAAATAATAAAAATTAAAGCAGAAATAAATGAAATTGAAAACAAAGAAAAATAGAAAAAATAAATACAACAGAGAGCTGGTTCTTTGACAAGGTTAATAAAAATGACAAACCTCTAGCTAGACTCACTAAAGAAAAAAGAGAAAGGACACAAATAAACAAAATCAGGGATGAAAGAGGGGAAATTACAACTGACCGCAGAAATACATAGGATCATACAAGAATATTATAAAAAAGTATATAACACCAAATATAATAACCTTGAAGAAATGGACCAGTACTAAAAATACAATCTTCCTAGACTGAATCAAGAAGAACTGGAAAATCTAAATAGACCGATCAGCAGTATGGAAATTGAAACAATCATCAAAAACCTACCAACAAAGGAAAGGTCCAGGACCAGATGGCTTCACCAGTGAATTCTACCAAACATTCAAAGAAGATTTAATACCTATTTTCCTCAAACTCTTCCAAAAAATCGAAGAGGAGGCAATACTTCCCAACTCATTTTATGAGGCCAATATTACTAATACCAAAACCTGGTAAGGATAACACAAAAAAAGTAAACTATAGATCAATATCTCTCATGAACACAGATGCAAAAATCCTAAATAAGATACTAACGTACCGAATACAACAACATATTAAAAAGATTATACATCACGATCAAGTGGGCTTCATCCCAGGGGCACAAGGATGGTTCAACATACGTAAATAGATTAATGTGATACATCACATAAAAAAATTAAAAAATAAGAATCATATTATCATATCAATAGATGCAGAAAAAGCCTTCAACAAGATACAGCAGCCATTTATGATCAAAACACTTAAGAAAATCAGTATAGAAAGGAAAGTACCTTAACATAATAAAGGCCATCTCTGACAAACCCTCAGCCAACATTATACTTAATGGTGAAAAACTAAAAACCTTCCCTCTAAGATCAGGAACCAGGCAAGTCTGTCCACTATCGCCACTGTTATTCAATATAACATTGAAGTTCCTAATGAGTGCAATCAGAAAAGAGAAAGATGTAAAAGGCATTCAAATAGGAAACAAAGAAGTCAAACTGTCACTATTGTTGATGACATAATTATCTATCTAGAAAACCCTAAAAACTCCACAAGAACACTACTATAAACAATAAACAAAGACTCTACAAAGAAATGGAAAGATATTCTGTGTTCCTGGATTGGAAGAATCAACATAGATAAAATGATTATATTACCTGAAGCATTATACAGATTTAATGCAATCCCTATCAAAATCCCATAGGCATTTTGTAAAGAAATAGAACAAAAAAAATCATCAGATTTGTATGGAAGCACAAAAGACCCCAAATCGCCAAAGCCATCCTGAGAAAAAAGAACGAGGTTGGAGGTATCACTCTGCCCAACTTCAGATTATACTACAAAGTGACAGTAATCAAAATGGCATGGTATTGGCAGGAAAACAGACACACGGACCAGTGGAACAGAATCAGGAGTCCAGATGTAAACCCATATTTATATGGGCAAATAATTTTTGAAAAAAAAGCCAAAAACATACAATGGAGAAAAGAAAGCCTCTTCAATAAATGGTGCTGGGAACACTGGAAAGCCACCTGTAAAAGAATGAAACTAAACTGTTTTCTATCATCACACACCAAAATTAACTCAGAATGGATTAAGGAACTGAATATAAGACCTGAAACAATAAAATGCATAGAAGAAAACATAGGAACTAAACTCAGGGACCTTGGACTTACAGAGGATTTTATGAATTTGATTTCAAAGGCAAAGGAAGTAAAAGCAAAAATAAATAAATGGGACTACATCAAACTAACAACTTTCTGCTCAGCTAAAGAAACCATCAACAAGATTAAGCGACAACCATCCGAATGGAAAAATATATTTTTAAGCAACACCTCCGATAAAGGCCTAATATCCAAAATATACAAAGAACTCATACAACTCAATAACAACAACAAAAAAACAAATGATCTAATCAAAAATAGGCAGGGAATCTGAACAGACACTTCTCCCTAGAGGACACACAAATGGCCAACAAATATTTGAAAAGATGCTCAACATTACTAGCTATTAGAGAAATGCAAATCAAAATCACAATGAGATATCATCTCACCCCTGTTAGAATAGTTATAATCAATAGGACAAGTAATAAATGCTGGAGAGGATGCAGAGAAATAGGAACCCTTATACATTGCTGGTGGGACTGCAAATTGGTACAGCCACTATGGAAAACAGTATGGAGGTTCCTCAAAAACTAAGAATTGATTTACCATATGATCTAGCAATCCCTCTACTAGGTATTTACCTCAAAGTCTTGAAAACTCATGTTCTAAAGATATTTGCACACCAATATTCATAGCAGCATTATTTACTGAGGCCAGGACATGGAAGCAACCAAAGTATCTTACGATAGATGATTGGCTAAAGAATCTGTGGCACATATATACAGTGGAATATTACTCAGCCATAAGAAGAGATGAAATACTGCCATTTGGGGCAACATGGATGGACCTCGAGATAATCATGCTAAGCGAAATCAGCCAGACAGAAAAAGTTGAAAGTCACATGATATCACTTATATGTGGGATATAAACCTAAAAGCAACAAAGGAATGGGACAAACAAAGACTCAGAGACATGGAAAATGGACTAGTAGTCACCAGAGGGTAGGGGGTGGAGGAGGAGGGAAGAGGTAAACAAGGTAAAGAAGGTCAAATAAAGGGGTAGGGTGAGGGTGTAGTGGGTAAAGGGGGTCAAAATATGGTAGCTGAAGGAAGCTGGACTTTGGGTGGTAAACACACAACAGAATATACAGATGTCAAATTATAATGTACACCTGAAAATTATATAATTATTAACCAATGTTACCCCAATAAACTTAATTAAAAAAAACTAACCATCACAAGTATTAGTGTCAGGTTTATTGTTTAGATAAGATCTTCAGGTAAAGACTCTAGGGCCTTAAAAATAACATAGTTGAGTGGAAATTTTTTTGTTTCATAGATATCATCATATATGTTTTATAAATATTTACACTTTTTGGGAGAGACTCTTTGGTCCTAAAGAGAATGCCAAAAAGTTCAGGGTATGGTCCTGGGTACCTAGGAGCTTCCAGTTGATAAGGAGAAATAGGATTGGTATAATTTATGCCATCCAGTCCTGACTCTCCTCTTTGCAGCTAATTCCTGTCTGTCTACATCTAGCTCTGATATTTTATTTCCCACTCTGCTCATCATTTACGCGAGTTAGAAATCAAGTAAAATTAATGCATCACATGGTAATTAAAGTGCTCATTGAATAGTTAGTGTTTGGGCTTGAATCTTGGCTGTGGCCCATAAAGACAGACCTTTCCAGAGACCTCTATGCTTCAGTTTTAACAACAATAGCACCTTCTTCTAGGCAGGAGAACAGTGATATAATTGATATAAGATACTTGGCAGGATGGTATGTGGTACCTAGCTAGTAATTAACACTCAGTGTCTGCTTTCATTGTTGAGAGTCATTCTCTTATCAATGTTCCAGATTTCATATTCAAAAGAGTATCGCCAGTTATTTAGATCTAAACTTTCTAGGTTCCTTTTCTTCCCCTCTTTATCCTCTATATGCAAATGTTGTATATTTAGCAATGAGCAGAGAGCTTTCAGATTCTTTACCCCACTCCCACCAGAAACTAAAAATAAGCCTGATGAGAGTATAAATTTGCTCATGGAGAGTAAAAAAAGCAAGCAAGCAAGCAAACAAACAAACAAAATTGCATCAGAGAAAAGATGCGTGAAGGCACTCCATTACAGAAAAACTGTAAGGATATTAACACATGTAAAGACTGTGACTTGAAAAAGGTCAAAGCACTTTACAGTCTAACCAGCCTGAGCATCTCCCTTTCTATCCCACTCACAGGGGCTTTAGGTTTTATGACAGCTAATTTGATAATGAGAAATTGTTTCTTGATGCTTTAATCTGTATTTTTACTTACTTGTGAAATTGACATTTTCTTCATATATTCGTTGCCTTCTTGTGAAATGCCTGATTATGTCTATTTTCTTTTTAAAAAGACTTTATTTTTCTAGAGCCATTTTAGATTCAGTGAATTTGAGAGGAAGGTACAGAGATTTCCCATATACCCCTGTTCCCACATATGCATAGTTTTCCCCATTATAAAAATCCCTCATCAGAGGTTACAATTGTTAAAATTGATGACCTACATTGACACATCATAATCATCCAAATCCATAGCTTACATTAGGGTTCAATATTTATGTTGTACATCCTATGGGTTTGTACAAATATATAGTGACATGTATCCGTTGTTTTAGTATCATACAAACTATTTTCACTGACCTAAAAATCCTCTGTGGTTCACCTATCCATCCATTCTCCCTGACTACTAACCCTTGGCAACCAGTGATCTTTTCACAGTCTCTATAGTTTTGTCTTTTCCAAAATGTTATATAGTTGGAATTATACAGTAGTATGTAACCTTTTCATATTGGCTTCTCCCATTTAGTAATACGCATTTAAGGTTCCTCCATGTCTTTCGTGGCTTAATAGATCATTTGTTTTTTTAGCATGGAGTAATATTTCATTGTCCGGATATACCACAGTTTATTCGTGTATTTGCTTACTGGAGGATATCTTGTTTGCTTCCAAATTTGGGCTGTTATGAATTAAGCTGCTATAAACATCCATGTGCAAGTTTTTGAGTAAACATAAGTTTTCAATTCCTTTGGGTGAACACTAAGTGTGATTTTGGATTATATGGTAATAATATGTTTAATTTTATAAGAAACACCCAAATTATCTTCCAAAGTGGCTGTACCATTTTGTATTTTTACAAACAATGAATAAGAGTGTCTGTTGCTCCTCATTTGGTGTTGTCAGTGTTCTTAATTTTGGCCACTCTAATAGGTATGTAGCTGTACCATACAATCCAGAACTCAAGCTCCTTGGTATTTGTTCTTCTCCTTCAATATTGTGTTGGCTATTCTGAGTTTTTTGCCTCTACATAATGACTTTAGAATCAATTTATCAATATCTACAAAATAAACTTGTTGGGATTTTGTTTCAAATTGTGTTGAATCTATAGATCAAGTTGGGACGAACTGACATCTTGAAAAAATGAAGTCTCCCTCTTCATGAACATGAAATATATCTTCATTTATTTAGTTCTTTGATTTTTGTCCATCAGAGTTTTGTAGCTTTCCTCATATAGATTTTACTTATTTTGTTAGATTTATACCTAAGTATTTTATTTTTGGAGGTGCTAATATAACTGGTATTGTTTTTTTAAATTTCAAATTCCATTTGTTTATTGCTGATATATAGGAAAATGATTGACTTTTGTATATTAACCTTGTATCCTACAACCTTGCTATCATTGCTTATTAGTTTCGGGTTTTATTTTTTGTCAACTTTTTCAGATTTTCTACATAGACAGTGACATCACCTATCAACAAAGACAGTTTTGTCTTCCTTTTTAGTCTGTATAGCTTTTAATTTTTGTCTTGTTTTATTGCATTAGCAAGGACTTCTAATTCCATGTTGAAAAGAAGCAGTGAGATGGAATATCCTGGCCTCATACCTGATCTTGGAGTGTTTGCTTATATTTATGTCATATATTTTTCTAGATTTCAGTTTTTAAAAATTGCTTTCATAATATTTCCTCCATAAAGTAGGTGTTAACTTTCATGTGTTTAATCTATCAATCTCTTTGAGATTTCTGAAAGTAAATCTGCATTTTTATTCCTCCATTTAGGGGAAATAGAGCCAAAGGCCCTCTAGCATCAGCCTCTCCATAGCTACCACTGGATAATTTGGGCACACCAATTTTGAACAACTGTTGGCAGCAGAACCAAGAGAACTTCCATAGCCTGAAACTCAGGGAGCCATATGCGGTATAAGAGAATAATTGTTTGGAGGAAGGTCAAGTTCCCAGAAATGTTTACCCAAGAAAGCGATCTGCTTTAAAGTCTCTACTAGAGCTATCATGGATTCATACTGAGGAAAACTTTCAGTTCAGTAGAAGAATATGTCATTCAAGATGTGTGTGTGTGTGTGTGTGTGTGTGTGTGTGTGTTGGAGATCAGGAGTATGAGAGAGAAGAAAAAAAAGAGAGAGAAGAGAAGAGAAGAGAAGAGAAGAGAAGAGAAGAGAAGAGAAGAGAAGAGAAGAGAAGAGAAGAGAAGAAAAGACAGAACGAGGGAGGGGAGGGGAGTGAAGGAGAGAAATGAGGAGAGGAAGTAGATTGTGAAGCACCAAAAGCAGGAAAGAGGCCTTACCAGAGGGCTGGGAAACTAAGTAATCTTTTCTTTCCTGTTTCTTTTGAAAAACCTGGTATAACATTCAGTAAAACAGTTATTACTTAGCTGAAGTTATACTTTACATATTTAAGCCTTCCATGTGAACTAAGTGCAAGATGGTGAGAGGTGATAGGTAATTCAGATGTTTATAGCTATGTGTAAAGTGTTGGTGCTGTTTTTTAACTCTAGATCTTTTCACATTCATAGCTGAAAAACTGAGGAAGGAAGTGATGATATGCAGAAGTTACCACTTTCTTTTTAAGAGATAGTGGCAGCTTAGGAAGAGTTTTACAGGCTTAGGGAATAGGATGACCAACGGGTACTGTTTACCTGCACCTGAAGGGTTTCCCAGAATGTAAAACCTTCGATGTTAAAACCTGCACTGTCCCATGCAAACTAGAATGGTTAGTCATCTAGGTTTGCTAGTGACACACACTCACACAAATCTAATTTAATCCTCTCCTCGAAATGCAACAGCCTTTTTGTATCTACCTTTGACAAAGTATGAAATTGCAGGTCTAAGAGATTCAGGGACTTCTTTAAATTCACACAAATTGGGGATGAAGGAGCCTAGATTTAAACTTAGTTATCTCTAATGTCAAAGTGCTCTTTTAACCCTACCACACTTAATATTATCTGGTGTGCTGATCCACTCTCTCTCATCCACTCACCCAGACATTTTCAGAGCGCCAAATATGTGCTGTGCCCAGGACAACTGTAGATGATTTACAACTGACTTTGTCATATTGGTAAATTAAGCAAATAAATGAATAACAATGAGAATAATAATTCAATAATAATAACCACAATAATAGAAACAAAATTTAATGTAATTGGAAACTTAAGGCAACTTAGTTAACCCTTTGTTAAAAACTTTTTTAAAAATAATTTTCTTATTTTTTAATTACAGTAGGCATAAAGTATTATATTAGTTTAAGGTGTACAACATAGTGATTAGCCATTTATATAATTTAAGAAGTGATCAACCCAATCAATCTAGTACTCATAGGAAGGACACCATAAATAGTTATTACAATATTATTGACTCTGTTCCTTAGGCTATACTTTACATCCCCATGTCTGTTTTGCGACTACTAGTTTGTACTTCTTAATCTCTTCCCCCTTTTCACCTCCTCCCAACTTTCCTCCCATCTGGCAACTGTCAAAATGTTTTCTGTATCTTTTGTTTTCATTTATTTTGTTTTTTAGATTCCTCATATAAGAGAAATCATATTGTATTTGACTTTTTCTGTATGACTAATTTCACTTAGCATAATACCGTCTAAGCGCATGCTGTTGTTCATGATGAAATTTCATTCTTTTTATGGCTGAGTAATATTCCATTATAGATATGTACCACCTCTTCTTTACCCATTCATCCATGATGGACACTCAGGTTGCCTCCATAACTTGGCTATTGTAAATAATGCTGCAATGAACATATGGATGCTCATGTACCTTTGAAGTAGTGTTTTGGATTTCTTTGGATAAATACCCAGAAATGAGACTACTGGGTCCTTATTTGTCACTTGTTATAGATTTTGTTTTAAAGTCTATTTTGTCTGGAATATGTATTGCTACCCGGCTTTTTTCTTTTCATTTTCATTTTCATAAAATATGTTTTTCTGTGTGTGTCATTTGATCTGAAGTGAGTCTCTTGTAGGCAGCATATGTAAGGGTCTTGGTTTTTTTAGCCATTCAGCCATCCTGTGTCTTTTGATTGGAATATTTAATCCATTTACATTTAAAGTAATTGTAAATTACTTTGCAGTTGATAGATATATTTCATTATATTTTTTATCTTTTCTTCTTAAAAAAGTTCCTTTAACATTTTTTGTAATACTGGTTTGGTGGTGAGGACCTCTGTTAGCTTTTTCTTGTCTGGGAAGCTCTTTAATCTGTCTTTTGATTCTAAATGATAGCTTTGCTGGGCAGAATCATCTTGGTTATAGGTCCTTGCTTTTCATTGCTTTTCGTATTTTGTGTCAATTCCTTATGGCCTACAAAGTTTCCATTAAGAAATCAGCTAACAGTCTTATGGTAGCTCCCTTGTAAGTAACTAGCTGCCTCTCTCTTACTGGTTTTAAGATTCTCTTTTCATCTTTAACCTTCAGCATTTTAATTACGATGTATTTTGGTGTGGGCCTCTTTGAGTTCGTCCTGTTTGGGACTCTGTGCTTCCTGGACTTGTATATCTAGTTCCTTTGCCAGGTTAGGAAAATTTTCCATCATTATTTCTTCAAATAGGTTTTTAATTTCTTGCTCTCTCTCTTCTCCTTCTATAGGTACCCCTATGATATGAATGTTGGTATGCTTGATATTGTCCCAGAAGTCCCTTTAACTATCCTCATTTTTTTGGATTCTTTTTTCTTTCTGCTGTTCTCTTCCAAATTACTGATTAGATCCTCTGCTTTATCTAATCTGTTAATTCCTATTATTTAGGAATAACTGAACTTTTTTATTTCAGTTATTGTATTCTTCATTTCTGACTGGTTCTTTTTTATGTTTGCTATCTCTATTTTTATGTTTCCTATCCCTTTGTTGAAGTTCTGACTGAAATCACTGAGCATTCTTCTAATCTATATTTTGAACTCCGCATCTGGTAGATTGCTTGTCTTTATTATGTTTAGTTCTTTATCTTGAACTTTGTTTTGTTCTTTTATCTGGGATATTTCTTTGTCTCCTTATTTTGGCTGCCTCCTTGTGTTTATTTCCATCTATTAGGTAGGGCTGCTATGTCTCCCAGTCTTAGTAGACTGGCCTTATGTTGTAGGTGTCGTATGGGCCCCATTGGTGCAGTCTCCCTGGTTACCTTAGCTGGGTGCTCTAGATGTTTCCCTCCTATTGTAGTTGAACCTTGATTTCTGTCTGCACGTCAGTGGGAGAGATCGGCCCTCAGGTTGATTGGTTGTGAGGACTGGCTGTAACTACAGTGGAGGAGCTATTGTGCTGGGGCTGACCCTATGGAGCAGGATTTGCTTTAATAGGGCTCTGGTGTCTGCCAACTCTGACCTTTGTCATTTTTGGAGGTGGTTGGGTGGTGCTCTGGTGTCTCAATGATGGTTGTTATATAGTTTAGTTGTAATTTTGATGTGGTGGCAAGAGGAGGCAGGCAAAGCATTCACGCACTCCACCATCTTGACTGGAAGCTCATCTCAGTTAACCCTTAAACTAGGTACAGCAGCTCCTTGAATAATGTAGTTCTGTTCAATGTTGTTTTGTTATAACTTTAACAAGAAAAAAGTTGATTTCTGGCCAGGGCCACTGCTTATGTGGAGTTTACATATTCTCCCTGTGTCAGCGTGGGTTTTCTCCAGGTATTTGGATTTCCTCTCACATCCCAAAGATGTGTAGATTAGGTGAAATGGAGTGTCTGAATTGTCCTGGTCTGGGTAAAGGTCGGGGGCCCTGTGATGGAAGGGTATCCTGTCCAAGGTGAGGTCCAGCCACCCATGACTCTGAACTGGAATAAGTGGGCTGGAGAAGAATGATCTTACTTGCTTTAGTTAATCCTTCTTAAATGTATGTATAGCTCACATTTATTTTACTGTTTAATATTAGAAGTGTTTTGGGTCTTTACTTAGAAGTTTGGTGATGTTTTTGTGACCAGAAATATGCCGCGGTATCCTAATTCTTGTTTCTATCAATTAGCATATGGTAAACTTGGTTTCATTATACATCATTTGCTTCAAGTCCCAGTTTCAAGAACCTATTGTGGAAGTTAAGTGAGGACTTACTCAGATCTTCTGAGAGGCACTTGGAATTAAGGAATAGTTAGCATTTGGCTCTTCCTAGTCTAGGGCAGACTTGGGAATTCAGGCAGAACAAATCTCTCTCTCTCTTTTTGTCTTTCTCTCTCTATCTCTGTCTCTGTCTCTCTGTCTCTGTCTCTGTCTCTCTCTTTCTCTGTCTCTCTCTCTCTCTCTCTCTCTCACACACACACACACACACACACTTACCTCCTGGTTGACTAGGCTCAAACTGTAGCCATTTTGATCATCTTCCCCACCTTACTTGGGGGCTAGAATTGATTATATTCAGGATTTGCTGACTATGGAAGTTATATTTGTTTTTTCAGTTAAAAAAATATGGAAATTAAGCAATATACTAAGCCTCAGACATTTAACAGCATATCATTGTTACCTGTTTCCATGTCAGCAGGTGTTCTCTATTTCATTTGGTCACATGGTCACATGACCAGGGTCTAGCACATAGTCAACATTTACTATTTGCTGAATGGATGTGTAAAAATAAAAACAGAACTTCCTGAAGATATGAGAATTGTTTCCAACACCTAAAATCAGTTTTTTTGGTTAAATAACAAATAACATTAAAGTACAAAAAATGTTAACTACAACTACTTTTGAGAAAAAGAATGTCCTAAACTCCATAGCATTACTCTAGGCAATTGCAGTGAAATTTATGTGATTCGCCAGGATGATCAACCTATTGATCACCTAAGAAATGAAACTGGGTTGAGTTGACTTTGGTCTGCATCATTGGAATTTTATTTCACAGTTTTACAAGTAAATGATGAAACTGAATGAGACTGACAGGGTTACATATTGCTTATGACTTTTGGGAGATGGTCTGTCAGTTGAATTCATTCATTTCCATTTTGTGGGCAACGTTAACACATATCTTAATATCTTCTTTTAACTCAATTATTTTAGCTCAACCAGGGATTGGAAAGACTGTAGAGGATGATGGGCAGGAGTCATCCTCTAACCGTTAGAGGTTAGAGGTTAGATGAGGAGGCTGGCATGGCACCAGTGTTGAGATTCAGGAGGGTGTATCTAGAAAATGCAAAAGTTATCATCTGACAGAAATCCTTTTGAAAGTCAACATGTGCTTCCCTTGTTTTAAGTGATGGAGATCTGCTTGTTCTTGAACACTTTTGAATATTCCCATTCAGGTGGTGATAGAGAAAATGAGGAAGGTGGATCCCCACCCTCCTCTGCTCCCATCAGTCTTGAGTGCTGACAATTCAATCACTTCTCTGGCTGCTGCTCCTGAGCTTCTAAGAGATGTCACTGTTCTTTCACATGAAGATGAAGACAACTGGGGTGGCCAATGGAGGACAGTCATTCACAAGGGGATTTGTATCCACTTATCTCCAGCACCCTCTGCCATGCTGCCCCATTCCCAGGTGCCTGGGGACCATCTCCTCCCCACAAATAAAAACTCCTTATGTTCTCAGGAGTCTTTAGTGACAAGAGAAAAATTCTGAGATGTTCTAAATGACATCAGGCTGGAGAGTGAAAGAGACAGAACAGTTAGCCTGTTAATAGCGATGGGCCAGCTAACAAGACTGCACATTCTTGAGTGTATGTTGGAACTTTGAATTAACTTCCAGCTGGCTATTTCCTGATTATCTAACAGGGGAAATAGCCAGGCAACATTGAATCCCAGGAGTCTCCGATTCTTGTTGACATATGAACTTTCTGGATTGTTGCCCACAACCAACCCAAAGGAGCAGACACTTCTTCCTTACGAACTCTGCGCCTATCCCCAAGCTAGTCCTGCTTCACCTTCTCCCACTCCGTGTATCTATAGCCAGTGCAAATTCTTTCAACCATCTTACATTTTTCATCTTGCTACTTGATGTATAAACAAAGCCCATCAACCCCAGGACAATGGATTTGTTGCTTCTCTGCCTAACACTGAGGCTAGCAGTTTAGACTTTATATCCAAGGACCTGGTCTTTTTTTCTTGCTAGCAATGGCCCAATAAACCCTTTCTTTCAAAAAGATTTTCAGCTGTGGAAGTTAAGTTTATTGTTTTACACTAGCACCTTGGAACCCGTCAGGCTGCTTTCTCCTCCAAGTCTGTGGGTGAATTGTGGGGCCCCTCTCACCTCTGGTTTCCTAAATCCCTCAGATTCCTCTCTTAGTCCACTTTGTCCCAAATTCAGCTCCTCAAAATGTATTTAAAGGTCTGAGTTACAAATAAGAGATGGCAGCACATGCTAGTTAGAAAGAGTATGGAATTTAGGAAAGAGAGGAAAGAAGGGAGAAAGGAGGTTGTTCAGAAATTGAGAAATATTAAAAGGATATTTAACTGATATTGCAGACACTGACGTTCCATAAAAAAGATATAACTATTAAAATCAAGGTTTATAAATATTTTTATTTTTCCTTAATTGGCCCTTGAGCAGACTAGTTGACTCATCATTGTCCTGCTATAATGAACCTGCAATCTGGGGAATTGTAACAAATTTGTATGGTTTATACTGTTTAGCATACAGACCCAATTTTGTGTCATATAATTCTCACAGAAACTTATTTACTACAAACATCTATAAATCTACATAGTATACACATTTTATTTAATACCCAAGTGACATACATCATTGCACACCATTGAATATACCATAAGATACCATAGTTTGCATAATCATGCCCCAAATAGTATGAGATTTCAGTTGTTTCACCCCTTTAATGTTGTAATTAATAAAACTATCCTCCCTTTATTTCAGAAGAGGTGATCTTTTATTTCTCTAACATATTTCTTTGTTTCTTTGGGTGCATGTTTGTGCATAAACAGGCAGGCTTTATAATTGTTCACTGCTTTTGTGTTTGTTTCTAAGTTATTGTCTAAGAAAGGATTGGCTGGATTAAAAACGTGTTCAGTTTTATGGCTATTATGGCTTTTGGTAGATTTTAAAATAAGATTGTGTTGGTTTTTCCAGGCAATTTGCAGTCACTTGGTAGACTTTCACTAACTACTTGTTGGTGAATTACTCTTTTCTTTTAAAAGAAATTCCCATACAGAACCTTCAGAGAAGAAGTCCCAGAATGAGGTGTGTGTACTAGGCTCAGTCATCCTGTTAGAGGGGTAGCCCCTGGATCCTGGGGCCATATCATGAAGATGACTCTGGTCTCCCAGACCCAGAGACCCGCAAAACTGTAGGCTTGTTTGAAAAGCATATGAGGCCAAAGATCCTGTTAGAAAAAAGTCTTAGACTGATATAAAAAAAGAATCATTTCTAGTTACTTAAAAAAAATTGTCATTTCTAAACTCTGGTGATATGGAGACAATTCTTGCTTAATCTACGGGTACTTCTCATGTAGACAGATAATTACATTTGTGTATCTGTTTAGACTCTGCCTTATGAAAAGGATTTAGTCGCTAATTACTTACACTGAGTAAATGTTAAGAGAAGTATGAACAGAGTATGTGCAAGCTCAGGGGGGAGACTTTCCTAAGGAGGTGAAATTTGAGTAGGTCTTCAAAAGATGACAGGTTTTCACCAGATGGGCAAATAAAGAGGCTACTTTGGGCAATGCATACTGAAGAGTTTGGATTTCTTCTTGTATGGTGCCGTTGAAGACTTTAAAACAGCAGAAAAACAGAAGTCTGAATTAGTACAATGACCTTTTACTTTACAAAGTTCTCATAAGAAAAGCTTGCATGTTCAATTGTTTTATTTGCTAAGTTCTCAGTTATAGAACATTAAATTTTAATTCCTGCTTAAGTTATATCAGAACTTCTTTATATTTACAGAAAATTCCAGTGGAGTCAGAACCAGTCCTTACTACAGTTATCATAGAGGATAATAGTACTCATGGAGAACATTATGCCTTTAAAAAGTTGAGAACTACCGAGTACCTGTCACTCCCAAATATGTCTTATAGCAGTCATCATCCCTCCTTTCTGGTGCGTGCCAAAGTGCCACCTTGGGTTGACCATGCAGACCAGGTTTTTCATAAGGCCAGTGTTTAAGTCCCCAAGGGTGATTTGGCTGATGAGGGGATATAAGCCTATGAAGATGGTCTGGTTGACAGACTAGGACTGACAGTTTGTAAAGCAGAGTGCTTGATCACAATGAGACACAAAGGAGGTAATTTTTAATGGGGTTGGAGGTGGAGAGGACAGACTTTGTTTGTTTGTTTGTTTGTTTGTTTTTGAAGTGGGGAGGCCTGGATAAAGAACTTCTTTGAGAGCTCACACAAGAATCCCACACTAGTGGAAAAGAAAGTAGAATGAAAAGACTCATGAAGAAGAGTAAGAAAATAGAAGAGAAATTTTGTTGGCTTATTTTTGTTTGGGGATGGTCCTACCCTCAGTGACCTGTTGCAATTTTATGAATTGCTACTCATTCCATAGTGTGTAGATAATGCAAAATTCTTCTGCTCTGGTTTGATCAGCTTTCGGGAAGTTAGAAGAAAGGCCCAAGGGAAGCTCTTCTCCATGGAGGTCCAAGTCATACTGCCTGAGATGGTCCAGGTGCCAGGGGAGGCTTTGAAGGCCTTGGCCAAGGAGTTGCTTTATTGTGATGTCTCTGCAACTGTGTAGTACTTATTCTCTACTCAGCAAATCTGAGGACAGTAAGGTATTGTGACCAGGGCTGGACTCTTCACTCTGCCCACATAGAAGACTGTCCTTACTTTGAACACTAAACCAAGGACAGATATTGATACAATAATCTCCATGTTGAATAGGACCTGTATCTTGTCCACAGCTACTTTTTGAACAATTTAGTTTAGATTTATGTGAGTTACCCTCCATAAGCCTGCACCTGGCAAGGAGCAGCCCCTACTGCTCTGGGAAATTTAATTGCCAATTGTCTGTTTTGACTCTAGCATTCTAGGACTTTCTCTCTGGAGGCTTTGTTTCTACGGCCCCATTGTATGCGGCTACTTGATTCAGAAGGCCCCATTGTATGATTGCTCCTGGCTTTAATCTGGCTTCTGTGGGAACAAAGCCAGATAATCAAGGTGGGTGGTCTGCTGGAGGGAATGGAAATGTCATTGATTAAAACTGGCAAGTCAGGTGAGAGAGGCCTGAGTTTGGAATAGGGCATGAAGTTAAAAAGAAACTATATTATTTCCAATTGGAAATGCCAATGAATCATTCAGGCAGGTATGTCCAAAAGGCTGACAGTTCTACAGCAGCAACAAAGTTCTCTGAGTATAGCAGCCTTGTATGGAGAAGAGGACGGTTCTCACAAGCCTCCCTTGACTGTCTCCAGACAGAAACTCTTTTTATTCTAGGTGAAGGAAGGATGCAGAAGGTCTGTGGGGAGTTACATATTTCTGCTATCGTTCTGGGGGCTGGGTTGTAGCATTTTGTAGCATTTTCTATATTGAGCAAGGCAGCACCACTATTGAATGCGTGCTGCTTTTTCAGTCATGGACACACCTGTTTTGAAGAAAGAAATAGAATAGTGTTTCTAGAATCATTTTCAACTTCATCTGAGAGGAAAGAGCCTCGTGGAGGTAAAGTGAACCCCAGTATGAGGAACCGCAGAAGGTGGGCTGCAAAGCTAACCCCTCCTTCTCGTCCTAACAGCTGTCTCATGCATAGCTTCATTTCTACCGGGAACCTAGAGTGTCATTTAATGATGAGACGGAATCACAGACTCTGAAGTGCTCCCAAATGGATGACGTCAGCTGGCAGCACCCACTTTTCAGATGAGGAGAGGAATCATCAGTGACGCAGCCAGCCGTGGGGCCAGGTCTCTCCACCGCGGGTCCTGTCATCCTGCTCCATCGGGCATTTCAGCCAGCGGGACTGGAGGGGCAGTTGCCAGACGCGGCTCTGTAGAGCCGGGTCCAGCTGCTAAGCTGGTCCGAGGCAGGGGGCACTCCGCCAGGGCCGCCCCGGGGTGGCTGACGTCTGGGGGCGTTCCTGGGGGCCGAGGAGGTCAGACCCGAAGTCCCGGGAGGAGCCGGCAGGCGGCCACGTGACCGACCGCGGCGCGGCCGGCGGCCCAGAAATAGCAGCGGCGGTTCCGCCCGCGGGCGCCGGGAGGGAAAGGCGGAGACTGGGGAACGCTGGCTCGGCGCGGGCGCGGCCCGGGCCCCGGAGGATGCTGAGCCCCTGCCCGGACCGGCCCGGAGCACATGATGGCGATACGGGAGCTCAAAGTGTGCCTTCTCGGGGTGAGTCCTGCGCCGCCCTCTGCCGGGGACACCCGAGTCCGCGCGCCCCCTCTTGTCCCCGCGCCTCCCTGGTCCGTGCGCCTCTCGTCCCCTGGGACTCTCCGGTTTCGTGCGCCACCTCGTCCCCGCGCCCCTGGAGCCCGCCCCGGCCCCAGCCCTGCTCGGGTGCGGGTCCGAGCCTGCTCGCGAGCTTTCTCCACTCGTCCCACCCCTGGCCGCCGGTTTACCGGGATCCGCTCGGGCCTCGCGCGCTGGGGAGGGGCTGGGCCGGGCCCGGGACCCTGGTGACTGCACGAGCGGCTGCTGCCCCTGCGGCCGCGGAGGGCTTTCTCCTTTGCTTTTGATAATTTCCTTCCGGCGGAAACTTTAAATTACTCGGCCAAGGCGCGGAGTCCTCTTTTGCCTCCCGGGGGCAGTTGGTTTATTCACATTTTAAAAAGAAAGACTTGATAGAGGTGGGAAAGCGCGAGGGGATGACTTGGCTGGAAGGGGAAGAAAAGAAAGTACTAGGGAGTGTTGTGCCTAGAAAACTTTTGTGCCCCGGATAAAGGCGGGATGAGAAAAGTCCTTCTCTATCACCACTTCCCTTCCCAAAGTGAGTCTGAGTTTGAAGAATCGTGAAAGAACCTAGAACAAAGACAAAAGCAAACACCCCCAGCTGTGGGTTCTGGCAGACCTGTCAGATGACACAGGGCAGCCCCTCGAAAAGTGCCCCAGGGACTACAGGGGCTACTAAGGGCCATTTTTTTTTCCAGGGGTGAGGACAACAAATTCCAGAATTCTTTCTTTTGAAAGAGCTGGGTTTAAGCCGAGTTTTCAGCAGCCTTCAGTGTCCATGCCTAGTTGTGTTGCCCTTGGCAAATCTGGTTCCAAGAAAACCATTTCCTAAAAACAGCCGTGTAAGAGTAGAGTCATTCTTACTTGTCTCAAAGAAATGCTAACTGGTCTGTCAAGATGGATGTACAGGAAGCGTATAAAGAGGAAATGATTCTAGGTTAGGATTGAATCGTAGCAGACTAAGGGAGTGTTGAGGTTCCATCTAGGCTCTTTTGAAACCTTTGGCAAGACTGTTCTTGACTGTCTCCCGTCACTGTCCTTTGCCAGAACTCTCATTTCCACTAGATGGTCTGGTTGGCCTAGAATTCCAGGGCACAAACTCCCCACTGTTCCTGCCCCCTGGCTGATTCGGCCACAGCTGGCATCTGGAGAGGGTGTTGCTCTGGTCTTCCTCTGTGACCTTTGTCAGTGTTGTAGGGGTGAGTTTCACTGTCTTTAACATAGTCCGGACAGCAATTACAGGAATCCCATGTTTTCCTTGTGAGGAATCATTTCAGTCTCTAAGAAAGTCTTCAAAGACTTGGAAGGCATGTCGTGTCCCAAAGAATCAAGTGTCAACTTTGGCATGATTTGTGTGTGTCAGGGGTGGCTTTATGAATAGATGAAATGGGAAATGTTTTGCTTCCCCCCTCCCAATGTTTTCTTCCTTGTCATCCACTTAGTTGGCACAGGCCCTGCCCCATCATGTGAATTATTTACAAGTTCACTATTTGATGAGTCTCTATATCCTACAAGGAAACAGATCAGGTGGAAAGAGCCCTGTACCAGGAGGCAGCAAACCTGGCTTCTCATTATTTCTCACTCACTAGCTTTGCAGTTTGGGACAAGTATCTCAGTTGCCTCATCTATAAAATGGATACAATAACATCTTCCCTTTTAAGGCAGAGGATTATACCAAATGATCTTGTCAGATGTGTGGTACCATTTCCTGTTAACCTATGATTCCAGGGTGGCAGTTAGCAAGCCTGGGAGATGAGAAAGCTGGAGGAAATCCCTTGACTTCTTTTTCTCTTATCTCTGAGAATTAAACACACTCTTACTGGCTTTTAAGAGACAATGCCTCACCCTTGTTTGCTGGTAGGAGATTGAGTTTGCAAAGGAAGAACAGTACCAAAAAGCAGAGCAAGAAGATATTTCTGGGCAGGCAGAGGCTTTGAAGTATCAATCATATTATACTACGTCTGTGGCCACCTTTTTTTGAGAGTGGCTCTAGATTTTATTCTTACTCAGGTCAAAGGATATCTTATTTGAAAGGCCAATGACTTTATTATCCACAGCGAGTAATATTTGTTAAGTCCCCTAGTTAGTGTTGTTGGTCCTGTGCTGGGCAAGATGTGTGTGACAGACTATGTTCTTAGCGACTCATCCAAATAGTGCAATTCAGTGGGTGAGGCCAAAGACATTGTAACTGCCTTGCGTTTGCTCTCTTGATTTGGGAGAGAACTCTGGGTTAGTGGCTGGATGATGGCATCAATACCAAGTCCAAAAGTCCTTTAAAAAATGTAACAGGAGCCTGGAGCTCCTTCGTCCTTCATGTTGGGAGATCTGTGAAGTCTTGTATGCAGCTAGCATTTAGCTTTGTGTTATTTAGCCACTGCTACACCTCTCTGAAGTCTCAGTATGACCAAGACCCTGGCAGCCACACCTCTGTTGAGATCACTTTCTCTTGGGCCCCCTTGAGAAGGTGATGGAGAATGTGGACTTCCTAACTGGATTCTTATCTCACTGGAGAGGCTCAGGGGCTAGTCTTTTTGTGCCTGGTCATTTGCCCTGATTGCTCAGTGATTACTTGGGGACGTGCTTCCTGTTTAAGGTGCAACAGTGTTTTAGACATGGGCAGAGTAAGCTTTTATCCCTTTCAGCTATAATCTCTTGCTCTCTCCATGGGGTTGGAAGTTCCTGACGGGAGGGTTATTTGCAGCTGGTGGAAGTGAGAGAGAGGGCCAGATGATATGCCTTCTGTACCTGTACCTTTCAGAGCGCTGGTATTAGGTATGTCTGATCTTATTGCTTTTGGAGAGTATTCCCAGATGGAATTGACAACAGTCTGTGGAACATTCTCTGAATGCTTTGTGTTCTTGGAAAAACTAAGGACTCAAAGAGCCTTGAATTTCTTTAGGCTCCCTGTTATAATTTCTTGGCTTTCATCGTTCTTATGAGTGGACTTTCTCATGTTTATCCTAAAGCTTTTGTGAATGACTTTTCCTGGGATAAGCCAGGCTATCCGTGGGAGCTTCATGCAGGAGGGTGTGTTTGATAGAGGTCTTTGCTGGACACCTAGGACTCCATGTGTTCTTGGCAATAGAGTGTCAGTTGTCCCACTTTATATCTCAACTAGCATTATGAAACATGCAGCTTAAAACAACTCCCTTAAAAACAGCAGAGCATGTTAAAAAACTAACAAAAACAATATTGAGTCAGCAACTGTTCCAACCCCAAAGGTGGAAAGCTTCCCAGTATGCATTTTTAACACACATCACCACGTGGCAAAAAGCAAGAGGAGAGGAGGAGGAGAGAAAAGGAGGAGGGGGAAGAGAAGATCTTTTATTATTTCCTCTGGGTGTGTATGTGTGTACACTTGAAAACTGCTTCCAGTGGAATCCCAAAGAGATTTATATTTGGACTTTGGTTGTCTTGACAACAGTTTAGAGTTTTCTGCCACTTCCTCAACAGCCCAAGGTGTCCCTGCTTCTGGTAAGGAACTTGGCGAAGCCTCTTTTTTTTTGGCCTTTGTTGGAATCTATATGGTGATTCATCACTGAGCAGTCAAATACCTGAGATTTGGTGTGACATCTGGGCAGTGGGGGCTTCAGATACATACACACAGTGCCTTCATATGAAAGGACCTTGTGGTTCCTGAGGTAACTAGGACTCAAGTGGAACAGATTTCTGCCCACATTAAGGCAGATTAATCAGAGCTGTGGAACCTCAAATGGATTGCTTTGAGCAATAGTGAGCTCCCTGTAACTGAAACTAACTATTCAATAAGGTTACTTGATTTGTTTGGGTCATTGTAGAATGAATGGATACATAATAAGGGGAGCACTGGGTTAGGCAGCCATCACATTTACTTTCCAAGTCTGAGATTCTGTTAACGTACTCATTATATTTTCTTTCCAGAAACTAGCATTCCTTTGGGGAGTGAGAGGTATGCGAGAGGCTAGCAATTTAATACAGGTTTTACTACACCTGATTTCTCTATTAAATTGAAGTCCTTGTGTAAAGTGTGGGTCAGCATTGGTGGTGCTAGGTAGAGGATAAATATAGATGATATAGTGGGCTGTCTTCTCAATAGTGCCCAGCGTATAGTAACCTGAAGTACCCAGGCCAAGGTGATAGAATATACCAGGATTGCTTTGTTTTTTTTTTCTGTTCAGGATCAACATCAGTGCACATCTCAGATTTCAGAGCTCAGTGTGTCTCTGGTGTATATATAAGAATCATTTGTGGAGCATTTTCAAAGTTCTCATGGTCCCTCCCCATCATTTTGTCTAAAGCTCTCAGACCTGTGGCCCTGCATCTGCCCCAGCCTAGTGTCAGTGTTTTAGGGATTGTGTTATACCCTTCAGGTATGCTCCAAGGCCATAGCGATTGGAAAATAGAAAACTTTACATTTTAAGGTGCTAGGACATAAAAAGATTTCAAGTGCATGAATTAGAAAAGGTCTTCAAATTTAATTGTGTCCAACAGGTTAAGCTAATTTTAGTGCTCACATGTCTATGCAGCTACTACACTTTCATTTGTCTTGGTTTTTATAATTTATGTGTTTGAAAATGAGACAGGCATTCATTCACTCAAGCATTCACCATTTATTGATCGCTTCTTTCATGCCGAGGCTACAAGTAGACAGGACAGCAGTAATCTCTGTCATCAAAGAGTCCTGTGCCTTTTTCAGCACTTGCACATACTAGCAATGAGCTAAACTGCGTGGCTTGTGTTCCCGTGACAGCAACAGAAGTAACAGAGTGAATATGATAAATATTGACTGTTTACCATTTTATTAGACATAAGGTCAGGTGAGGAGCAGAAAGTTTTGCTCAGGGTCTGTTTTAAGTACCTGCCCTGTGCTAGCTTTGTCAGAGATAGAAAGTAGGGTGGGGTTATGGCCCCTGCTTAGGATAGAGAAGCTCCTGGTTGGGCAGGAAAGACAGACAGGTGCACAGGAACTAGTATCCATTGCAACTGTTATGAGTGGGATGCTGGGGTGTCACGTGGTGCAGTGAGAGGTGGTGGAGTTTAAATTAACTACAGGGAGGACTGGGAAGGGAGCAATCTGGGAAGGTCTGTTGGAGTGGGAAGGATTTGAACATGCCTCAAGTAGGGCTTTGACAAGGGAGGAAAGGTAGGCATGGGGCCTAGGCACTGGGGAGAGCAGGTGGGGACTTGAATCTCAGGTATTTTCTGGAGGGCTGAGGTGGTTGGAGGGTGCGAGGAGGCAAAGAGCACAGCCCTTCCACTCCGCCTGCTGACTGCTCTCGTTGACTCCACCGTCTCTCTGACGTAGGGTCTTTTATTTTGTAACTCCCCTATTCCCATGCTTTACCTTGAAATATTTCGAACTTATAAAATAGTAGTCGAGAGTAGTACAATGAATGTCTGTAGACCTCTCACCTAGATTCAGTAGGGTAACATTTTGCCACTCTTGCTCTTTTCTCTTTCTCTCTCTAATGTATCTAAATAATAAGAAACTTTCTGAACTAGCTGAAAGTTAATTGCAGACGTTATGACACTTCACCCCTAAATACTTCAGTGTGTATCTTTTAGGAAAAAGGACATTCTCCTGCACAACTGTAATAGCATCATCTCACATAGATATTATCTCATACAGATACAATAGTATGGAGCACAGAGTCCATATTCAGATTTTCTAGTTGTCCCCAGGTGCCTTTTACAGTTGTTTAAAAATCCAGGTTCCAGTCAGAGATCATGTATTACCTTTGCTTGTCAGGTCTCTCATCTAAAACAATTCATCTCCTTTTTTCCACCACAACATCGATATTTTTGCAGAATCCAGGCCAGTTGTCTTATAGAAAGTCCTAAGATCTTAATTAGTCTGACTGCTTCCTCATTGCTTCTTCCAGGTTAAGTATTTTGGCAAGAAGGCAATATAGGTGATGTTGAATGGTCTTATTTTTTATGTGCTCATGTACAATATTAAAATATTCTTTCCCATTTACTTCTGTGGCACTCATTCAAAACATATTTCCTTGCTTCTCAAATGCCAGACAGTGGTGTGTTTGAACAAAATGGACAAAGGGCTATGACCTTGTAAAACTCATTTTAGCAGGAAGCTGGGAAAAATAAATTATATGGCTTGTCAGAAGCTCATATGGAAAAATAGAAGTGGCAGAGCCAAGTGAGGGGTGCAGAAGCCCCAGGAGGTGGGGAACAGGTTGGCAGGGTGGTGGGTGATTGTGTGTGTTCAGCCTCTGTCAGGAACCAGATGGGAGCATCACCTCTCATTTACCTAGGGGATGACTTTGGTTCTGCAACCTCAGTCCCATGGCGTGGTCTCCAAGCTGCTGAGAGTCACGTAAGTCTTGAGGAGCCATAGTTTTCATTCTAATTGCCTAACTCTTTCAGCAGAAGTAAGGAAAAGGGAAGTGGGATTTAACATTGGGGTCATTGAATGAGTTTCTCACTGTGGAATCTTCTGTTTTGTTGTGTCATTTTCTCATATATTTCCTTGCTCCTGATGCCTCAGACCTGTTCTGACTTCTCTGGAAGTCTTGAAAGCGGCTTCTGCTTGCTCAGGACTTAACCCAGAAGGAAGCTAGGGCACTTTCAGTTCCCTCAGAGGTGTCTAGAAAACTGTTTATCAGAAGGTTGCATGGGCCTTGCAGGAGAGCAAGCAGAACCTTGGGGAAATCATCTTCCTCCTATTTTCTTTTTGAACAAGATACCAGAGAGCTGGATGCCTTTGTATCAACAGTATTTGTTTATTTAGAAAAGAAAGATACGTGAATGCCCCAATATTACTTATTTTGTCCAGAGAGAGGAAGAGAGGGAGAGAGGAAGGAGGGGAGAAAGACAGGGCAGGAGAGACACACACACATACAGGGTATCTTGCAAAACTTGCCCTCTGCTGGCAAGTTTTGTTTTTTATTGTTTATTTATTTTTTTTCCTGTTTTACATTGATGGCAAGCTAAAATAAGAAAGTCCTCTTTTTTTTTGGAACATCTCGTAGCATCGTACTACATTCTACTTCATATACATGTTTCATTTTAGGAGCTAATATATTTTCTAAACTTTTTCACAGCCAACTTCTAAAAAAGGTAATTTTTTTTATTATAAGGTAATCCATGTTCGTCTTGATTCAAATGTAAATCTAGTTGTGAGGTAGGGGAAATGATTAAGTAGTGAAATGATACATGTTGATTTTGGTTTGAGATCACAAAGACGAAGTATACAGGATGAGGTCTTTAACATCCTCTTTATAATGACATGTAATTGTACCAACTTGCCTATGTCTTGTTTTCCTCTACTTAGTTCGACATCCTGCAGGTGTGAAGAAATCATCTTGCCTGCCCTTTACCTGATGGCTCACTTGCTTGTAGCTTCTTTCCTTGTCTATTGTTATACATTCAGATGACTGCTTTTTAATTTTATGATCAACATCAAGCTTACCATCTTGCTCCATATTTCTTTTTTTATGTCTCTATTCTTTTCTGCCCTGCAAAATCATTTTCTTCCACCATTTCAATTTGTTTTCTTATTCTCTTCAGTTCTCATTGATGAGTCACTAGTCTGTCCTCTTTAAAGGGGCATCCAGGGCTCAGCTCTGAGAGGAAAATGTTTCTGACTCTGCTTTTCACTTGCACTCCTCTCTGAGTAAGGAGCATCACCTCTCGTTTACCCAGTGGTTGGCTTTGCTTCTGCAACTTCAGTGTCATGGTGTGGTCTCCATGCTGCTGAGTGCCAGGTGGTGACCTTTCCTCCTTCTGCTAGTGTAGGCCAGAAAACCTGGCCAGGCTTACCCTTTGGAGAGTAATGCAAACATTTTCTGAATCTTGTTGCTTTAGTTCTAAAAACAACAAAATAAGTCTGCATAAAATAAATAAAGATGTAACTACTGGACCTTGTGCTATGAGGGATGATAGAGATGTGTGGCTGCTATGTGGGAGGCGCACAGAACAGTTTCCCATAGAGAAAGGGACTCTGCCCTTGAGGTACCGCCCAGCAGCGTGCTTGATCTGAGAGGGCTTCAGTGGGAAAGTTTAAGTACCAACACCAGATAACTCTGTAGGGTGTCATCTGATGCTTAATTGCCAAATGTTCTCAAGGTGAGAGCCAGTAGAGTTTGGGAGGGGCAAGGGAGGGATTGTGGGTGCCTGCTGAGTTAGCTTGGGTGCAGAGGAGGGAAATGTTTGGGAGGGCAGAAGTAGTTCTTTTTACATGATGCATACATAAACAGGAAAAAGTTCTGAAAAGACTCAAATGTCAAAGTGGTTGTCCTGAGGGGGGTAGGGACTGATTTGTGCTTATAAATAACTTGTTTTTTCTCCTTCTCTATGTTGGTTTATTAAGTACATATGCATTATATAGATAATTAATTTAAAACCTACAAAAAATTACTGCAGGGCCCAAGGAGATATTTGATGGGTAGAAGTCTATTTGGTTGTTAGTAGAAATAACTGATAAACTGATAATAAAAGTAGAAAGTAAACTTGGGTCAGACTATAAAAGGGCCTTGAATGTGAAAGTTTATACTTTAGGGTGGTGAAATGACAGGTGTCATCAGTGGGACATAGACTTTGACTTACCTGGTAGTGCTGTGCTTTTATTTGTGCAGGTCTTTGCTTGGGCTGTCTATTCTATCATGAAAGGCAGCAACCTCTGTTCGGGGTGTAGTGTGTGACCTCTTCAGTGGTGGGTACTATTTTCTCACCATTCTCTAGTATTTCTCAAAAAGGGGTTTAGGAAAGTTACAGGTCTGCTGGTCTGTTCTATGGGGCCTGCAGGTTTTCTGTGCCTGTTTATTTCAATGCTGTTCCTTGAAAAATAAGTGAAAGTACATCTTGGATCTTCCAGGTGATCATCCTATCACAAAATAGTGCGTCACAACTTGAATGCCCATTAAATCTGATTAATGAGGTAAGAACTGAGGCAGAGTTAGTACAGAAATAAGGCATGGGGGCCATGTGAAAACCAGGTGATTCTGTGTCACATGTTGCAGATGTTTACCAAGTACTGTTCTAGGGTTTGGCACACAGCAAGTGACATACAAACCCAGAATCCCTAGCCTCATGGGGCTGACATTCTAGTAGAGGTAATAGACAGTGCTTAAATACCTAATATGACAGATGATAAGTGCTATGAGAAACAGAAAGGAGGGAGGGGCCCAGGAGAGGTGGTTGGGAGGGTGGTGCTTTAAGTAGAGGTTTGAGAAAGGACTCACTGAGAAGGCCTTTGAATAAAGACAAAGAGAAAATATTCATGAGCTGTTAGGGCCCTCACAGCAGAGAAGACCCCAGGGCTGGGGTGGGAGGGGCTCGCCTGGGGAGTTTGAAGACCTGCAGGCAGGCCAGTGTGGCTGGAGCAGAGTGACCACTGGGAAGAGAGCAGAAGGAAATTTGGGAGCCTGATTATGGGAATCCTGGGAATCCAGTGGGGAAGCCATTGAAGGTTTTTGTGCAGAGCAGCAACACGATCTGACTTATCTTTTGTGAGGATCTCCCTAGCAGCTACGTGGATGGTGGGCCATGCCACAGGGGGATGCATGCAAGGGAGCTGACTGGTGGGGGACTGCTGCTGCCGTCCTGGTGGGAGGCCAGGTCACCGAGACTTCCTCCTGAGCACACCAGTCTAGGCGGTGAGCAGGGTCCCACTTGGGCTGTTCTGAAGGTAGAACTGAAAACTTTGCCCACAGATTGTGTGTGGAGTGTGAGGGAATTAAACCCCATTACATGGCACATTGTGACAGAGCATGCCAGCCTCAGAATCTAAAATAGACCCGAGCTGTTTCAGTTAAGCAGAGCAACATTATCTGTCATAATAGACTAATGCTGGTTTGAATGTTAATGAATTTATAGTTTAATTTGTGTTTAATTAATACACTTTATTTTATTTTATGATGGCATAAATAGTTTGTGTGAACTTTTGCAATAATTAAAGTCGACACTGGGGTCCATGGGAATGCTTTTTCCCTTAAACAAGCCTGTAGAATCTTAAAAAGGTCTGAGGAACACTACTATAACCACTGAGGTCGGCCATGGCTAATGGAGGCTTTTGTTCCCTGATAAAGTGCCAGTGTTGGCAGGACTTTGGGAAAAGAAGGCTGCATTCCAGTGATCATCGGTCCCTGGGCACCACCAGGTGGAATGTGGAGGTATGTTCTGAGCTATGCCAAGTGTCTGCTTGGAATGCTAGTCCCGGAGCAGCAGGCCTCAACTCTACAGTTTTACTGCTTTTTCTGGCATGACACAACTGATAGATAACCTTGGAAATTCTAGATATTCCCATAGACGTACATAGATTCTGTCGTAACCTCAAAGTGTGTGTGACAAAAAAAAAAAAAGCAGATAATCCATTAAGCTTTTAAAAAATGCTTTTCTCATAAAGGCATTACTTATATAAGCATGTGAATCATAAACTCAATCATTTAAAGATCTTCCAAAATAATTCAATTAATAAATACAGTATATCAAATTTTTATCAAACTCAGTGGCTTAAAATAACAATTATTCTTTGTCACAGTTCTTGTGTATAGACTGGGCTCAGATGGGCAGCTCTTGCTTGGGTTTCTCTCACAGTTTCAGTCAGATGGTGGCTGGGTCTGGAGCTATCGGAAGGCTTCCTGACTCACAGGTCTGGTGCCTGGGCTGTGGTGGCTGGATCAGATAGGACTAACCAGGCATCTCTCCCCATGTGGCCTCTCTACACAGCTTGGGCTTCTTTGTAGCATGGAGCCTCAGGGTAGTTAGCTTTGTTACATGGTAGCTGGCTGTTTCCAGAATGAGTGTTCCAAGAACCATGGACAGAAGCTAAAGGCTTCTTGTGACCTAACATCGCACATTCCAGAGTGCTATTCTGCCACATTTTATTGAGCAAGTTACTAAGGCCAGCCCAGAAGCAAAGGCAGAATTAAACTCTACCTCTTAAAGGGAGAAAAGAATTGGTGGCCATCTGTAATCTCTCCTGTTGAATAAGCAGTTTATATATAGTGTGGCATTAAAGGACTTGTAAGGGCAAGTTCTGTTATTATTGTTGTCTTACTGATGAGGAAACTAAAGCTCAGGGGGTTGATTAACATGCACAAAGGCTCACTGTTGATAAACAGTGCTTCACAGATTAGAACCAGCTTTGTAGGACTTCAAAACCCAGTAACCTCTTTGGCATATGACACACTTTTTTGTTAGTCACAAATTACTTGTTTGCTGGATCAGTAGAATAGGACTTAGAAAACATAAAAGGTCTTGTATTAATAATAATAATTTAATAATCCTAACCAGGTATGAAGTAACTCCATGGGATAAAAAGAGGCAAATTCCCACAATATCAGGGTCCTGGGCAGGTTTTTTGGGAGGTAAGATGATGGTTTCTCACTTCTGGGAATGTATTAGATGTGAAGAAGGCAAAGTGCGGTATCAGGCAAGGTCGGATGTCGGTGACAGTAAGAAGGCCCGAACATGTTCATGACGACACTAATGCACGATGACAATGACTACCAAACAACAACACATGGTATTCGTTAGCATTTTACAGTTCACAGTGTGCTGCCCATATGTTGTTTCATTTAATCCTTAAGCAACCCTGTGTGGCAGGCATTTTGTCCCTGTTTGCCAATGTGAGAAACTGCAGCTTAGCAATGTTAAAGCCGTTGCTCAAAGTCCCAGAGCCTGTGTCTGAGGAGCATCCTTGAGCCCAGGCTTTTGGCTGTTCCTATTTCCCAGCTTGTGTGTCGGGAAGCAGGTATCTATCTTAGTTTTTAGTCCTTTTCTTACTTTCCTCCCTCATAGGATCCATGCAAAGCGCTATATTTGGGTTCAGGAAATGTCAGTTTGCAAATTGTGATCAGCCTATCAGGAAGGCCAACCTACTGGATTGTAGGGGCCTGCTAGATTTTAAAAGTTTGTAGGTCTGCCTGTTACCTGGACAGGCCTCCTGCTAGTGCAGCACAGTGAGAGTGGACAAGTCTTGGGCAGGCAGACATAACCCGATTATCTTGCAAATCACATAACTTTAGGGCTCCATTTTCTCCTTTGTAACCTGCTGACAATCCTAACAAGGAATCCTGCTTGCCATATCCTAATACGAAAAATTCTCTTACCTCTTCCTCCCCAAACCATTTTACATCCTGACAACCTCAAGACTTAGAGGAGTTTAAATAGATTCTTTCCATAAGAGGATCTCTAGCTTTGACCTTTTCTTCAGTCTGCTTTCCTAGGGCTTCTGGCAAGGTTGCGGTGCTAAGAAACAGCTTTTGTTCTACTGTATTTTACTGTAGAGCATTATTATTTTCATGTATTTGACCAAATTTGTAACATGCTCTTTACATGTTTATATTGAAGTATAATATACATACCAATAAAATACATATATCGTAAATATAGTACACAATAAATTTTCACAAATTGAACAGACCTATGTAAATACTCAGATCCAGAAACAGAATATTAGCAGCCCCTTGCCCCCAGAAGCCTGCCTTGTTCCTCCTTCCAGCCATCATCCTTAAAAAAAAAAAAAAAAAGAAAAGAAGCCTATTCTTCTTTTGACTTCTAACACCATAAAATTGTAACATATAATTAATATAGAATCTTTATTATTTTTACTGTTTCTCATAATTACTTTGAAGTAATTACACTAAAGTGGTGTTGTTTGATAGAGGTTTCTAGAACAAGAGGCTCCCAGTTTGATCCTGGGATGCAGAGACTGGGATGCGGCCTGGCTTTGGTGGGTGGGGCTGGGCAGGCTGCAACCACCCGTGCCCAGTGCTGTACAAATTATATAATGTTCTGGGTTTGCTGATGTGAAAGAGGTTGGAAAGCAATGTCTTTGAAGGCCTGTTTTAATCACTCAAACTATGAAACGTATTAGTTACAGATAAATAAGCCTTTTAAAAGTGTTCAAAGGTGTTTGAAAACAATTCTCCTAAGTATTCAGAATATCATTTCCATTTTTAATGAAGAAAACCTTTCTATGATGAAAACCTTTGCTAAGATCAGTCCTTCTGAAAGTTCTTTAATGACTAGACTTAATACATACTTGTAAAGAATAAAATGGTACAGAAAGGTACAAAATGAAAAATAAAAGGGTACCTTCTTCCTTTGCTCATCTATTTCTTTTGTATTTTTCCAAATATAGTCTATTCATATGCAAGTGTTATTTTCTTGTCTTTCTTACCTAAAGACAAACTTTTAGTATCTTTCCTTGTCAGTATGTATTGATCTACTTCATTTATTTTAAAAGTTACATAGTAGTCTATCACAACAATCTATCTTGATTTACTTAATTGGTGCTCTAATGATAAATGTTTAGATAGCTGCTATTTTTTGCTATTACAAATAATTCTGCAATAAAAATACTTGTGCCATAATCTTAATGTGTGTGAAGTATATCTGTAGGATAATTTCTAGAAATAAAATGTTGGGTCAGAGATATATGAATTAAAAAAATTTTTATAAGGATAATGCAAAATTAACCTTCAGTATTATACCAATTTACATTCCCTCTCAGTGTTTGAGGATATGATTTTCCGTACCTTTACCAACACTGAATATCATCAAACACTTATCTTCACTAAGAGTACAAGTTAACAATGATAAACTGTTCTGATTTGTGTATCTTCAATTATGAATGACTGTGAGCATCTTTGCATATGTATATTGACTGTATTTTTCTGTTACTTACCTATTCACCTCATTTATACATTTTTTTATTGGGTTGTTTTTCTTGCTGATTTGTGAGGACTCTTTGTATATTGAGAAACCAAAATCCTTTGTCATTTGTGTTGCACATATATTCCCTCAGTTTGTTGTTTTCTATTATATTTAGTTTACTGTATTTTTAAAATCATAGCACTATTTAAAAATCCTTATTTAGTCAAATTAGTCAATCTTTTCCTTTGTGATTTTAGTGTTTTGTGTTTTTCTTTGAAAGTCCTTCTACATTCTAATATTGTAAAAAAATTTTACCTACGTTTTTATTTTGCTTTAGTACTTTCCTAATGTCTTTTTTTTTTTTTTTTTTAATTACTTATTTGATCATGTGGAATTTATTTTAGTATAAAGAGCCAGGAAGGGATTTCATTCTTTTTTTTCTTAAATTCCAAATGCCTTCATGGTTGCACTAATACCGTTTATTGATTAATTCATTATTATTTACTGATCTGATATGCTATTTTTTGTTGTAAATGAAATCCTTACGTGTATATGGGTCTATTTCTGGACTCTATGTTGTTCTATTAAAAAGTCCCTGATTTTTAAATCAATCAAATTTAGGCAAATTTAGAAATCACATAAAGAAATTGTCTTGTAGAAGCTGAATGGTATAGGTGCTTTGAATGCCTGGGCCTACAAGTCAGAAGTAGTTAACTGGTTTGCTCACTCAACAAATATTTATTGAGTCACTATTAACAGGCAAGACTTTTGCTGGGTACTGAGTGAAAGTGTATATTGAGTTTCTATCAGCTGTGGCAATGCTCATCTTACTGAGAAAAATCATGTGGAATATTGTCTCTATTGAATTCATTCAGTCATTACTGGGAGACACTTTAATGAGTAAAAATTCTGAGGGTAGCTAAAAGGAAAGAGAGGTGTTATAAAATGAGCCTTAGCTCGGGTGGTACCTGGCTTTGAAGTATAATGGCTTATGCGTTTGGATCGATGGTAGAAAAATAAGCAAGCAGAGTGATGAGTTACAGTTTCCACCATCTACAGCTCTGGGGTATTTTCCATGCTGTAACTCTTTATTTTTTCCACTTTATTTTTTCAGTATGAGTGGGATCACTTCCCTTGGAGTTAGTCCAGAAATTGCTATGTCAGTGGGAATTGGGAGTCTAAAAGTTAGGGATAAATCAAGCTTAACATGTAACACAACCCATTTAAAATGATTCTAGAATCTAAGTTCTTCATTTCTCCAAATAATGAGCAGTCCTGGAGTCATTCTTCATACCAGGTGAAAGCTTTCTGTTGCACATAGTGAGAGTATGGACTATAGGGCATATGCTTGATGGCCCCACACTATAATGCTGTGGTCCAGCATTGCTTGCCAGTCAGACTGGGTTCAGACTGCTTCCATGAAGATAGCACTTTCTGTGCCCAGAGCTGCCCCATTCTTCAGTATCAACAGTGATTCTGGAGGCACAGGCCCTCCTTTATTCTGACTAATTGCTCAGCCTAGAATTCTGACTTAAACTCTCTGCCTGGATTTCCAACCTGAACCCCAAGCCTCATCTAATTTTCCTGGGTCTTCAACCTCCAGGAGTCGGCCCAAGGTTTGTGTGAACTATGTTCCTGGGACCGTAGACTGCTGCCTGCCTCCGTTCTCTGCTCTGTTGGTCAGATCCTCAAGCCCTCAGGCTCAACTCCCAGCTTTTCTGCAGCTGTCCTCCCCATTTGTCTTAGACTCTGGCCCATAGTCCCTCATAGTCTGAGAGGACCTTGTACCAAATTCTTCTGGTAGTCCTCTAGATAAATTAGGGCCCTGAAGTTTTTAAGTGGTAGCTATTGAAAAGAAGACTAGTTTTTTTTTTTTTTTTTTTTTTTGGTGGGGGGGATGAGATCGGTAAAGTGAAATTATTATTTTAAAATATATATAAATTATTTAAAAATAAATTTTTTTTGTGCTATTGTTGATAAAAATAGGTGAATTTTGCATTCATGGGTCTAATTCTTCTTAAGAAGAGTGTCTAAAAATGTGGAGGGAAAGGAGCATGTTTTATTTTGTGGGAGAGGATTGCTGTTTAACAAGGGACGTGTGGGACCAAAGCTGGGTAAAGGAAGGAGGGATAAAACAGGGTGAAGCACTTGGGTCCCTCACACCAACGTGGAAAGTAAATAACAGTATCTGTTAAACTCTGTCCATGCTGGGCACTGGCCAGACTGTCCACCTGCATTATCTCACTCCAACCCACTGAGATGCAACTCTTATTGTCATCATTGTATAGTTGGAATGCAAGCCTCGAGAAGTTAAAAATGTGCTCGGGCCCCACAGCCCATCAGCAGTGGGACCTGTGTTCACCTCCAGGCCTGTGGACTTCAGTGACTGTGCTGTAAAGCCAGCAGGCCAACCACCTTCTGTCAAGGGGCAGGGTGGGGTGACCTGTCTGACCAGAGGGTGTGGTCAACCTTGCTGCTTGATTGTGAGTAAGCTCAAGGTAAGCCTCAGAGATGATAGTGGCCAAGGTCACCCCACTCTCAGATTTCGTTGTTGGATGCCTCACGCAGAATGGGGATGGGGAAGCTGCTATTCCTAAGCCATTGGTTTTAAAAAATCCTGGGCGGTTGTGCCCACTTTTGGGACTGCGCTCTTGTGTGGAATGGAGCCTATTTGGGCTCCATCATGAGGGCAGCTACAGGGCTGACATTTCAAGAATGGCTAAAGGAATTTAGAGGATGACCTTTGAATTCTTTGTCATGGGAGGTGTTTAAACAGAGCTAGGTGACCACACTGGGGGCACAAACATGTTTATTAAGTATTTTCTGAAGCTCAGGATAGTATTTTGCATTGCAGATTTCAGGCTAGTACTGGAGGGAGAAGGAATACCATGGTTCTGAGCTGAGAGATGTCTGCCAGGCACCTTCTCAGAGCTGAGGAGGAGAAAGCAGTCTTGGCCCTCACCAGCCTTTTCAGCTTTAACTAGAACGGGCATTGCTGTGCTTTTCCTACATTAACCTCTTAGAGGAGTTAGGCTACTGAATGTTGAAATGAGGTGTTGAAGGAATTTTGAAGCATTCTTCCTTTTGAGTATACTTAAACTGCATGCATGTGTTCTGATTTGTGAGGTAAAGTCTGTTTGAAATTGGAAAGACAAATCAGGAAGGGTCTGACTTAAATGCCCACTTACAACGATTCCACAGCTCAGGCCTGCCACAGTTAAAAATTTGAGTTGGAGTCTTTTTCTTCAACCTAGTATTTATTGAGATGGTAACTTTATTTTTTTTGCTATGGAACTCTCTTATGTAAAGTGGTGGGGAAATGGAATCATAGGGAGCTTGTATGTCTTATTACTTAGCTCTAAGGTAGAACCTGATATTCTGCCATTCAATTTCACCATTCATGCATGTGAATTCATGCTTGTGAATGGTGAAATTTCACACATATGAAATGTGTTCATTGCTCTTTGAATTTATAGAACTTACTTTAGTTGGAATGTTAACCCTTCTGTTGCCTACAATCCTCAAAAATCATGGGGTGGAAGACTCCCTTAGCTTAGTTTCAGATCAACTGTAGAGAACGCTTCTCAGAGAACCTGAAAAGTGTGGAAGGAGTATCTTCTCCCTTGACCTAAACTGAGTTTTTTCTGGGGTTGGGTGCAGCACCAGGTCTGAGTTGTACAAATCACAAAATTAGATGAAGGGAATGTGCTAGGTGTTTGTGTCTTACTTTGCGAATTATTATGGAAATTCCTTATAGCATTAATTTAGGAGAAAAACAGATCCTGGCTTCCTGTAGAAGCTAAAAATGCCAAATTCCTCTTTGGCAGCTTGGTTCTGGGCACAGGACCTAGTTTGACAATCAAAGGCACACGCCATGGACTTCGCCCAGGAGCTGGACCTTAAGGAACTGGGGTGCCCCGCATTGTCTGGGATGAGCAGTGACTGCAGCAGGCAAGCTGGGGCGCGTGGCGCCCAGCAGACCTGTGTAGCCGGCCTGACATCTTGGTGTGATTTTGGCTGTGGCCGCTGTCTGTTTTCCCAGTGCGGCTCTCTAAAAATCCTGAAAATCTTGAGTTAACCAGAATTATGACTCTCACCATACCCCCTGTTAGTGTTCTTCAGGTATGGAGGGTAAAATGAATCATACTCCTCAGTTCATGCCATATTATCCCAGGTCCATGTATGTCCTCTCTTACTTTTTAGCTCCGATTAGTTCATTTTTATCTCTTTACTCCACTTCCTGCCTCTGTCCAGCTCTGACCATTCTGTTGTGTGTATTGTGAGTATTTTGTTAATTCCTTTTTGTAAATTCCTTTTTGCTTAAATGCACCACTTTGACCACCAACCTTAACTTCAAGGTGTGGTGAGGTTGTTGGGCCAGGTGAAAAAGATGTGGCAATGGGTTCAAGGAAACTTGGGTAGGCAATCTACAAGAGTGGAGGGATAGATCATATTAAGTGAAGGTCATGAGCAGCAGAAAGGAGAGGCAGTGCAGGTGAGAAAGGACCACAGGAGATGTACAAAGAAGGCCCAGAGAAGTCTGCATAGAGGAAGCACTTGTGAAAAACCTGACTGCATGGCACCTAGACCTGGTCTTGGCTCCCAGTCGACTCTGTGGACCTAGCTAGTCCATGAAGAAATAAGGGAGTGCCAAGGTGAAGACCTCCAGGGCTCAGGGCCTGAAGGCCATGTAGCCCTCCACAGACCTGGCTTCAGTGACCAGTGCAGAAGAGATGGTGGACATAGCCATGGGATGACAGAGTTCTTAGGTTAGAAGGTGTACTGGGATGCATTCCTTGGCTTTGGTGACTGAGACTCCCTGGGGTGGCAGCTGCTTTGAATTGCGTAGCTCCAGGAGCACATCACCGTGTCCATGAGCCACCCACGTAGGGAAGGATTCGCCAAGTGATTGAAAGCCTATCTCGTTCACCTCAGTACCATGTGCCAGGTATTTTGTGTGCGATTTTATTCTCTCAAAATCTATGTCTTCTTTTTAAAAGGGGGCATTTTTCTTTACTCTCTACCATCTTGATGTATAAAGCAAATAACATCTTTGCCATTATTACAGCATTTTATTTTGATTCTAATATCTAGATCCTAAACCTGTAACTGATGCTCTGGAAATATGCTATACCCACTCTTATTAACGGTCTTTAATATGGGTTTTCCTTCCGGGACCGATGAGGCCAGAGCTGACTCCTGTAGGTGAGACTAAGTGACAACAGAAGCTTTGACCAGGGAGCCTTCTCTGTTGCTGAGGGGGCTGGTTCCTACCCTCCCAGGTCCCTCTTGTTCATTTGTTGATCAGTAGAACCAAAATTTCCCGATGTATATGAATTTGTATTTGTTTATTTACAAATTCCTTGCTGACTCAGTCTATCAAAATAGTGGCATTCATCCTGGGATTTTTTTTTCTTTTTTTTTGTTAAATATTTGCTGGTTGTGTTAATATATCAGTTTTCCAAAGCTAATTCAGTAAATATTTGTTAATAATTAGATTAATTAGATTTGCCAAAGGCAATAGAAGCCTTAAGAGGGTTATGCTTTCAATTTCTACAAAGCCTTTAGATCATGATGGTAATAAATTTGTTTTGAAAATGATATACAATTTGTGTTAGAGTACACTAAGTTATTTTGAGAACGCAGTACTCTTTTACAGTGAATTTCCAAAATTTTCAAGTTTTGGTGGCAGCGTTTTGAGATATTTTTTTGGATTAGAGGGATAAGAGCTCATTATTTTTGTTCTTAAATTTATTCTCTAGTTTACTCTTTCGAATACCTATTAAAATTTATTACCTATTTGTACTTATAAATGTTTTATATCCCAATTGTAAGAATGGATCAATAGATTTATATGTCTAGCAGAGGATTGGCTAATAAGTTTTGAATAGTCTCCCAAGGTGACACTCTCAGTTTTACGACTTTCCATAGATGATGGATTCTGCTCCTGTGACAAGGTCAAGCACATAAAAATTCCAATCAAATGCCATAAAAAGCACAGTTCCATATGTCAGTTTAATTCTGAAGCAGTCTTTTTGTCAGCGTAGCTGGTGATCCCATCTGTTTCAATTTAAGATTAGCCCCAGTCATGCCTCTGTAGTAGGTGATACCTCGCTCACTCCCTCTTGTTTTCAGACAAAACACACACACACACACACACACACACACACACACACAGTTGCCTTATATAACGTGTGTGTGTGTATGTGTGTGTGTGTGTGTGTATACACATATGTTATATATATAGTATACAATAAGTTTATGTTAATGCAATATAAAAGTATATTTATTTGGGTTGTAGTAGAGGCTGAGTGGGCGGTATAGTATCTATAATTCAATACATAGAGGGTGATGCTGGTTTCTCTTTATGAAACAGTGTTTTCATCATACTGCTTGGTATTGGGTGGGTACATAATGCTGTTAATTATGTGCTACTACTAATGAGCAGATATATGTCATCCTGTCCTGCAGCTCTTCACCAAAAATGTGAAAAGTGGCCAAAGTGAATTGCTTGTGTTGTTTGTTCTCGTTATGGGATAGCGGTAGATGTCACAGCAAATCAGTCTTGGCTTGGTAATATGTTGTCGTGAAGGCAGAAAATGGCAGGCTAAGACAAATTGACCTATACCTGTTATATAATCTCAGGTAATGCTTATTGGTTATGCACGGAGGGTCTGAAATACTACATAAGGAATCCAAGCCAGCGTCTCTAAATAGGTCAGAGGATTCCAACAGATACCTCACCCACCCCCTTCTGCTTCTTTTAAAAGCTCTTGTTACTGAATGGTTATAAAAAGAGTTTTGTCTACCCTAACGCTAACCAACAAAACAGGATTACCAACAACTTGGTCCTGGCAGGCAGCCAACCTGCAAGCATTTAAATGGTGCGCGCTGCCCTGGCAACCCCACTGGCCCTGTGTGTGGAACTAGATGCAGCTGCTGAAGGACAAGTGCAACCTGACAGGGCAGTGAGCATATCCTGGTTCAAATGAGGTAGTGCTGGCCAGGGCCACTGGGAAACCGTGGTGGCAGACAGACCACCTGCCTGATAGCTAGATACGGGTGGGTGGCATTTCCAAAATAGGGACATTGGGAAGAATATGAATTTAAATAAATGGATTGTGATGCCTGGTATAGTGTCAGACTATACAAGTAAATCTCTTAAATTTGGATTTAGAATTTGCGAGAATTCAGACACAGGGCCCAGGAGGAATTGACCTGTATACCCCCTTTGAAGTGGTATGCTAAGCAAATAGACAGGCTACAGAAGCTATAAAGATAATTCTTAGCTTAGTTAGAGGACTATTCAGATTTTTAAATTTCTTAGGCATACTGTATTGATTAGGATATAGGCTAAGGTGCTGAAACAAGAGGTCCCAAAGTATAGTGACTTACACAGGATGAAATCATTTCTTCATCAGTCCTGATAGCTGGTTCAGGGCTGGTTCGGAGGCGTATGGGGTCAACACATTGCTTGTGCTTCTGTCTTGTTTGCCAGAACTGAGTCCCATGGCCACCTCTGTCAGCACGGGTGACCAAGTACCCAGCTAAAACTCAGGGTTCTTTTCCTCATGGATGAAGGGGAGAGTGGGTATCGCAGACCCCCGGTAGTTCCTCCCATAAGCACCTTTTAAGTTCTAAAAAGGTCATCACTGCAAGGCCAGCAATGCTTTGACTGGAGCTCTGAATTGATTCTTTTCTTAGACTGCAGACTCTATGGAGAGAGAAGCAAGATAGGTTGTGGGAAGCGCATGGTGATTCCAGGAAGACCAACCAAGTGACTGAATCCTGACTCTGTCACTTGCTTGAGTAGGCCTTAAGTTGTGTCATTGATCCAAAGACTCAGATCCCTCATTTGTAAAATGTTGATAACAAAATCTATCTCACAGAGTTATTGTTAAATAGTACAAGTAACACAAGAACATCAGGATCATGCCTGTAATAGCAGTTTTCAATAAAAGTTAGTTTGTTCTTATTCTCTATGAAGAACCATAGAAGTCATCTACTTCCCTAACACTTCTAGAAAAACAAGTTGATTTTCTCAGAAATTTGATTAATTTGCATTATTGCACCAGGATTATGCCACTTTACAGTAAAGGTATTAATATGTCTCAATACAAATTTTAAAATTTTATTAATGGGCTAATTTTCACTGACCCAAAGGCAACTCATACTGTCATCATACATCATCTTCTGGCTTCATCATACCAATGCTAGAATGAAGGGGATAAACAAAAAATCAGGTTTCCTTGGGAAATGACATATACAAGCTGCCTTACAGGGGTCTGCAGTGGCAGTATGTGGCCTCAAAGAGGCTTTAAGGTGGTCGTGAACGGCAGCCCTTCCTGCAGCGCAGATGTGCTTCTCCTGGCCTCTATAGCCTGCGGTCCCTGGGTATTAAACCCAGACCCTGCTGTGCAAAATACTGGACTTGGGCAAGCCACTGGCAGCTACTGCTTTGAGGCAGATGTGACTCCTGCTGGGGCACTGTGTGCTTCAAGTATGACAGGTAGTCAGTGGCAACATGGCAAAGTCCATAGTGAAGCAGCTCCAGAATCTGGTGCCAGTGCTAAGTGTCAAAGACTCAACATGAGGACTGAAGTGGTAGAGTCAGAAATGATGAGGCTTTACTGGGAATGCCTGTCATTGTCGAGGGTCTTCCTCTCCCTCCCCAGAAGCCAGCCCAGCAGGGATTCATACCCCTTAGGGCAGGCCACCAGGGAAGTCACACTCCTTCCCAGCACTACTGTTGTGCAGTAGATGTGTAGCCAGTACCCCCTCCCCAACCGGGGTTCATGCGCGCACACACACAGGAGGCTGTCTTGAGTGCTTTGCTGGTTTTCAAGGGGCTGTTGGAGTGGAGGCA